>LR990112.1:5000000-6250000 GCA_905147225.2 Euproctis similis | reverse complement strand
TTGGGCTTGAGTCAGTGTGTCTCCGGTCGCCATGTTGTTACCTTCGCTGATGTCAAGCTTAAGTACTCTGTAGGCAGTGGCCACTCAACATGTCCCCGCACAAAGGATAGGCCGCTCTCTCTCACTCTGCACATTGTTCCGCCTCTTTGTATGAATTCTCCGTGCTATAGAAACAAAAAAATAAAAATAAAAGGTGAACACGGTCAACGACAACGACGACCTGTTCGTGTTCATAAAGTGGGTTCGTTTAGATTTTAAATGTTTATTTAGAACGTACGTGACGTAACTTCACGCGTTTTTCTACCCAAAGGTGTAGACAGCGGCTGTTAAAGCCTCGAGTCATTTAATCGTTACGTTACGTTCCAAATGGAATTAGTGGCGAACCGATTGCCATACACGGGGGTAGAAAGTTGTCAGTCATTGACACATCACGAATAACTTCCGATAAGAATTTCGAGAAACTATCGGTGTGAGCCCGGAGTCGATGCCACGACTTCTGAATCAGAAACGGGAGCCAAGACTGTGAGGCGGGCTTCGCTCCATAAAAATCAGATAAAAGTGTAAGAAAATTTTACCAAAAAAAGTTATTGTGAAGACGCGAGTGAAGCAACGGGAAACATCTATAAGAAATGTGTGGTAAAATGCACCATTATCTTGTATGTTACACTAAGAGCTCCCATCCTCCGAGATACATTACGTGAGGTGTCAACTTGCGGAAATGAGCTATTGTGGATCTGTCTATCTCATTCTCTCTCTCTCACTCCTCTCTCACTCTCTCACGTCCCTACATATGGTCCGTAGCCATTTCCTTCCGGTAATGTGATGATCGATGAGGCAACCTTTTTCTCAAGAGCCTCAAATTACTATTATTTATCCATACGTTGGTTCACTTATGTATATGTACATATCTTCACGCGTTTTAATGCCTAGTGTGTAGACGAGGTTTCATCGAAGGTATCGAAGCTGCCTTCTTCAACTGGAATAGCAATTAATAATTGCGCCACGAGAACTGACCTGCTTTCCTTCTTTCGCGAGACCTGACCTCAACGGCGTCAATATCACATGATGTAAGCAGCAGCAATTAATGCCCCCACACGCGGAATAAATATTTTTTGCGAAGCTCAGCATCATAAATACATCGGGAACCATTTGTCCGTCACCGATATTTACTACGTCCTTGTATATCAACATTTTCCTACTCCTATCCCACTCTAAATCCATGTCAAAAGATTTGGTTGCCTGTCTGACGTCAAACCTCCTTGGGTTTCTGTTTTCCTCCTGTTTTCGATGTTGGTTTAACTCACACTAGGAGCAAAATATATTTTAGTGGAAAATAGGCCGAACAGTTCGTCCACTACACTCGTCATAATATACGACACTCACTCTACTACCCCGTACAATAAGTTAATGCAAGTTTGTAACATGCGTAACTGTCATTGTATTGTCAAGATGGCCTACTTATGTTCGCGGTTAGATACAACCGGTAGGTACTCACTCGGAAACGGACGACTCGGAACAGGTGCAGTGCAATCACCTTTTTATTTTATATTTTTTAAACTCCGCCATTGACGGTCCCAAGCCCGTATGAAAAAGGAGGAGGGTTGGTTGCTGCACTAAGACCAAACCAACCGTAAATGGTCAACGTCGAGCTTCGGGCGACGGTCAACTAACCCGATCGTGCTAGCAGAGGTAGGAAATGACCACTGCAACCCGCAACTTCGCTTTCAAGCAAATCGGGGACCTTGGCTTAACCGCCCGGGTCAAGAGGTAGAAAGCCTCCATAAAAACTCACCCCAATCCTAAGGTGGGATACGCGCCAAGAGGATGAATGACTGATGGGATATCAGCCGATAGCGCCAACCTCAATGGACCTGGCTCACATTGTTGTATAGTGCCTTCACATTGGAATGGGCGTTACCTTTGTGCGACATATAATCGACCCTACTCGTGGGAACAAAATGGAAAAATATGAAAATAAAGAAAAACCTCGCTCTCCTAAAACAAATAAAGCTCAAAATAGTGTATTAATTCAACAAATTTTCTGTAAGTCTTCTTTTAATAAAACAAGATCTCAGTCACTGAGTAACCTGGACAATATTACATCTACTGATACAAACATGGAAATATCAAAAACAACTAATACTGATATATGGAGAAAGGTGCCTGAAAGAAAAAGGCAACGAGAAAGTCCTGAAATAAACAAAGTTCAAAAACAACAGAAACTCGACGCATACTGGCTGAGCCAACCTACACCAACTTCGAATAGCTTTTCCGAGCTAGACAATGACCCACAAGAAGTGCCAACCAACGAAATCGTCGAAAAACCCTTTAAGGCTCCACCATTATATGTGGATCGAGTCAGTAACATACAGCCATTACTACAATTACTCGACGACATAGCAGAAAACAACTATGAAGTAAAAGTCCTCCGTAACGACCAAGTTAGAATCCAACCTAAGTCTACAGAAATATATACAAACATAGTCAAAAACCTACAGGAAAAGAATACAGAATTTTATACCTACAAACCCAAACAAGACCGTTGCTTCAAAGTAGTACTCAAAAATCTTCACCCTACTACAGATACGGATGAAATAAAAGCTGAACTAGAAATGCGAGGACATAAAGTCAGCAATATCTGGAATGTCAAACAAAGAATTACTAAAAAACCATTACCGATACATTTTATAGAAGTAGAAACTAATAGTAACAATAAACAAATCTATGATATCAAAAGTCTTCTACACTGCAAAGTAATCATAGAGCCACCAAGACCTAAACGGGACATCCCACAATGTAGCAATTGCCAACAATATGGGCATACAAGGAAATACTGTCACAGGAAGCCCAAATGTATAAAATGTGCCGGAGACCACGCATCATCAAACTGCGAACGTAAAGAGAGATCAGACTCAGTGAAATGTGTACTTTGCGGTGGCAACCACCCTGCAAATTATAAAGGATGCGCAGTGTACAAGGAACTCCTAAAAATCAAATATCCTACTCAAACAGCTAAATACCACCATAAAACACGCTTCGAACACCAACCGGGTCACGTAGAGGCTGCTACCACTACTACTAGGCAACAACATAAACCATCATACAAGGAAGTATTAATATCCAATAGACCTCCAATACACCAACCTGCTAGTAGGCAGAATCCAAAAGAAACAGCAGAAACTCAAATAAGTAACAATGATTGGAAAGTAATGGTGAATAATATGACGCAACTAATGCAACAATTAAATACAATGACAAATCTCCTAATGGAAATCATGACCAAACTGACAAATTCCATTCATTAAAAATAGCCCTCTGGAATGCCAATGGGCTGTCACGTCATGTTCTCGAAGTGGAGACATTTTTGAACGTGAATAAAATTGATATCTTCCTAGTATCTGAAACACATTTCACAAATAAAAGTTATCTCAGAATCGACAATTACAAATTCTATCAAACAATGCACCCAGATGGCACGGCTCACGGAGGATCAGCAATTCTCATCAAGAATAATATTAAACATCACGTGATCGAGCCATTTAAAACTCCTGAAATACAAGCTACTAGCGTTGTTGTTGAGGATTGGCGGGGGTATCTGACGGTCACTGCACTATATTCGCCACCAAAACACGTTATCAAAAAGGAGGGCTATATCAATTTCTTCAAAACGCTCGGACCACGATTCATAGCAGGTGGTGATTATAATTCCAAAAATACGCAATGGGGCTCTCGCTTGACAACTCCTAAAGGACGTCAACTGCAGGCTGCTATAAATGATTTACACCTAGAAACAATATCCAACGGGGAGCCAACTTACTGGCCAACTGACCCAAAAAAAGTCCCTGATTTGGTAGATTTCAGTGTCACTAAAGGAATTTCTAAGGAATGCTTCACGTGTAGTTCACTCCAAGACCTCTCATCAGATCACAGTGCAGTGCTACTGGAGGTTTTCCAAGAATTCGCAACAGTAAAACCCATAGCAAGGCTACATAACCGTAGGACCAATTGGTATAAATTCCGTACCATAGTCGAGACTAAGATTAAAACCAACCTGCCACTTAAAACAGAAGAGGACATTATGATAGCCGTCGAACATTTCAACGAGTGCGTCCAAAATGCTGCCTGGAAAAGCACTCCAGCTACTAAAACAGTCGTGGAACCAGGCTGCTCGAAGACCATTCGTCAACTAGTAGCCGAAAAGAGACAAGCCCGTAAATTATGGCAGACCACTAGGTACTACAGGGACAAAACACGACTGAACTACTTAGCAGCTAAACTTAAGAGACTAATACGTGCAGAAAGAAACGATAACGTCCAAAACCATCTGCGTAATCTGGATGCTACGGTTGCTAGTGACTATTCCCTTTGGAGGGCAACCCAAAAAATAAAAAAACCCATTGCCGCTAATCCACCGATACGCAAAAAAGACGGATCCTGGGCAAAAAGCGACCTTGAGAAGGGTATAGCCTTTGCCTCTCACTTAGCTGACGTCTTCGTACCAAACGTTACCCAGAATGCGTCGAAAATCAACAGCGAGAAACTCACAAGATTTCTTAGTGAACCTTACCAACTTGACCTACCAATTAAAAAGATTAAGATACACGAGGTTAATGAGGTAATAGGAAATCTAGAACAACATAAAGCCCCGGGATATGATTTGATTACGACAAAAGTACTGCGCGAAATACCTAATGTGGCATTGCGCTTTTTAACCTACCTGTTTAACTGTATACTGACCAGAGGCATTTTCCCACCTCAATGGAAAGTGGCTCAAGTTAAAATGATTCTTAAACCCGGTAAACCATCCGAAAACACATCTTCCTACAGACCGATTAGTCTACTACCTATACTGTCGAAAGTTATGGAAATACTTTTCCTAAATCGATTAAACATTGTACTAGCAGAACGTAGGATCATACCTGACCACCAATTCGGTTTTAGAAAGAAACACAGCACGATAGAACAGGTGCATAGACTTGTAAACGAAATCCACAAGGCTTACGAAAACAAAAAATATTGCTGTGCTGCATTTTTGGACATATCGCAGGCCTTTGACAAAGTTTGGCACAAAGGTTTATTGTACAAAGCGAAAAAGCTACTCCCAATAAACTATTACATCTTTTTAAAGTCATATCTTGACGATAGATTGTTTTACGTTAAGCATGGAGAAGAAATAACTGGACTATATAGAGCTTACGCAGGAGTGCCACAAGGAAGCGTACTTGGCCCTGTTCTTTATCTCGTGTTCACCGCAGACTTACCAACGACAGATGGCGTTGTAATAGGTACTTTTGCTGATGACACAGCAGCTTTAACAGCGCACGATGAACCAGCCCAAGCAAGTAACATGTTACAACGCTCTCTTGACAATATCACAGAATGGTTGGATACCTGGAGGATAAAAGCAAATGAAACTAAGTCAGTGCAGGTGACTTTTACGACCCGACGAGATACATGTCCCCCTGTGACACTTAACAAAGTACAGATACCCCAAGCAAATGAAGCCAGATACCTTGGGATTTACTTGGATAGACGCCTAACCTGGAAAAAACACATTTTCACAAAACGAAAAGCACTGGGTATACAATTGAGGAAGATTTACTGGATGCTCGGAAGAAAATCACAAATGTCATTGGAGAACAAACTACTCTTATACAAGTTTATCTTGAAACCAGTCTGGGCCTATGGAGTCCAACTCTGGGGCACATCCTCCAATTCAAACCTTGAAATACTCCAAAGGTTTCAGTCCAAAGTACTGAGAATAATCACAGACGCACCATGGTTTATAACAAACCAGCGATTACACCACGATCTTCAAATCAGAACAGTTCGGGAGGAGATAGAACATACAATGAAATCATACAGGAGTAGACTAGATAATCACCCAAACATCTTGACTGCGCACTTGATGAGTGAAGACTCAACTTTTAAAAGACTGAAAAGGAAGTCCCCTAGAGATCTGTAGAAGTTGCTGTACATAAAGGGAGCAGTCACCGGACTGATGGCCCTTCAAGACTAATTTAAGAAATCCAAACAGATGCTGAATGTTCACTGAAACAGATTGCAAGATTTACATGTATAAAAAAAAAAAAAAAAAAAAAAAAAAAAATATATATATTTTAAAATGAGCAGCTGTTTGTGTACAGTCCGCCATGATTGCCTTTTTAATCGACTACACATAAAAAAAGGAGGAGGAGGTTCTCGATAAGGTTTTGATACGTTTTTTGTTCCATGGCCTATGGCGTTACTCCGTTATAAACTATACCAAGCAAGCGCGGTGATGTTCTGTCTAGTTGTGCTATTAAATGGTTATAGATAATTATTTTTTCATATTGCTATTATATTTTTACGGACAATTGACTGTAATAAAGTATTCATTTATTCCATCCGGGATGGATGTGAAGTAGTTTGCAAATTATCCGATTTCCACGTCGTGGTGACTTATATTCCTGTGTGCCAGTATGTTATCGATATGAAAATTTGTATGCGAATACATATTTGATATATATTAAAAAAGCATGTACGTCACACATGATTTTTTCAATATTTCTGATGTTTCAATTTAAATATGGCTTTAGACGAAGCCGACAGGAAAAACCGACAGACGGCGCATATAATTTATGAAAACCCCACCAAGTAAAGTAACAATTTATGTAAACCCAACTAGTAAAGTACAATATGCACGATCAAATTCAATGCGAACACGATTAACATGCATGCATACGGAAGCACAGAATTGGATTATAAATCATTTCATGTCACATTGCGAGTTGTGTGTAGGTACGGTATATAACTGCAGACCGCGTGTTGTGTTACATTATACCTTTTTAGGATAGTTAGTTTTACGTTATTTGAACATCGGAATATAACTTTTATATATGAAGGAAATATTGGATAGACTGGCGGAATGGGAAACCATCTTGGTTTCCAATTCTGGATCACACAGATGACTTATTGCAAGCTCTGTGATACACTGTTCTCTGTACTCCCGTGCATTAAATTTAAAATTTAAAAACTCGTAACTAGTGCTGCGCATTTGAAGTGAGTCCCAGTGTCACCAGCAGTTGGGTGTCAACGACCCCGATGACCATACGGTTGAGTGGTTCCGTCGCGATCTGATTGTTGCGCCAATAAACGATTTGCATGTGCTGTTGGCGCGCTCGTGTTCAGTTCGCGCACCCATACCTCGACTAATTGTCGTTTGTTACACAGAAGTACACTGGGGCATTGTGAGGCAGACACCATTGAAATAACTATTTAACTCTACATGCACTTTGCATATCGCATATCGAATTGCCAGTAATTGGCATTTTATTATTATCCTCAAAAGCAGTAAAATTCTCGATGATGCACATGGATTAATTCTTCGCTTTTTATGGCTTTCCCCCCATCTCATTCCGTGCAATCTCTGAACAACCTTTCCAATCAAAGAATGCATGCAGCTATATATCTCTCAAGGTTTAGCTTTAATCGGAATCCGGTCATAAATTATCCGGATTTTAACATCTCATTTGTAGTCCGTCATCTGGCTCGATTGGATGTACCGATAATACTCTCGTGCAGTCCATTTATTGCAAGAGATAAGTGTAATGTATCATGTGGCAATGAGAGTTTCAATTTCCTCCCTCACCCGAACCCTCTTTACAATTAGAACACTGGTAACAGGAACTATATCGCTAACAGACATATAATTCCATATCTATACAGTAGTGTCAGTTACAGAATCGATGATGATTTAGTACATACCTGCTACTGATGGTTTAATTTGGTGCGCCCTAAAAGCTTTTGTGCAAACTCTACAAACTCTTATCGTTCTCTCTTTATTCCTTTCAATATCTAATTTAGATTTATTTACAACTAGCAATAAATAAATGTTTTTTTTTCTAATAAAGAGCCTCAGTTACTCCTTACTACACCAGCTATCTTCCGATAAAAGTCCCGTCAAAATAGGTCCTGCAACTTAAACAGTGGCACTTAAACAGTGTTATTCTGGTGTATGTATCTTAAATATATTCAATTATATATGAAAGTAGAAAGCAGTTAATTCAATATTACAAACATACACTTCATTTTAATTTATATGTATAAATAGCCGGCTAAATCTCGTCACTTAGTCCACTGGTTAATAAGTGTGATGGATCAATTGATGTCTCTTTTCATTGTGCACGTCTCATTTGGGTACTCGTTCCAGCGCTATGTCATCAATCATTCTCCTCTAACTCCTTCTCGTTTCTCCTCTCTCGAATTGGCGTGTGTGGCAATAATCATACTCTGACTTACTAATATTATAAATGCCAAAGTTTTTGAAGATGTGTATTAGAAGTTGCTTTTTTTTGTTCTTTGCTACTTAATTTTTAGTCAACTGTTGAACAGAACAGGCATATAGATGGACAATTTCCTCAATCATTATTATGTTACTTTATAAATTAGTTGGTAAACTAACAATATTTCAGCGGGTAAATTGTTGATGAATAATTTCAAATGGTTTTCCCGAATATATTCTGACTAATTGCTGACAAAAACATCAAATCGATCAGTTTATATTCGATCAATTTAGAGTTTTTCCTTGCTCGCCCATATAATAACGGTAACCAATAAATAAATATTGGTTATTATATTCGTAAATACAAAATTCATTGTTTCTCAGTTTGTATACAAATGTTTGCTTTATCTTCTGCTGCTGTTCGTGAATCAGCAGCCTATTGTTGGTTTCTCATCATATTTGGACGTGAACGTGCATTCACATTGCAAGACTGTGGGTTTTTTAACGCGTCATAACTATAGAATCTACACACATATATAACGTCACGCCAAGTCTCTTGCGGGGAAGGCAGAGAAAACAGAGCGCCATAAGGCACGATTCTTACACACCTTACTCGGTTCTTCGAATTTCATAACTCTTGTCATATTCGTTCGTCTGTTTTCATAGCTCCTGAGTACTCCTGACATAACCTTCTTCAAGAAAATCTATAGATAATAATAATTTAATTAGTAGACAGAAATTTAACAGTGATAGAGGCAAGCAGCTCGCTGCATGAATGGGCCGACTCGACCGGTGAAATACCACGACCTCTCAGAGGACCGAGTTAAAGTGGCTCATGCCGCGTTTCGTTCGGTGAGAGAGGTACCCGGAGGCCCACCCTCCTTCCCCATCGTTTCCTATCCCCTATCCCTTAAAGGTCGGCAACGCAACAGTAACACTATCTGTGTTGCTGGTGTTCATGAGCGGCGTTGGTTGCTTACCATCAGGTGATACGCCTGCTCGTTTGCCCTCCTATCCCATAAAAAAGACACGCTAATGCAAAATGCTATATAGTGATAAAAAAGCTAATATAATCATACCACTACTAACACAGAGAGCGGAGTTAATAAGTAATCATATGAATTGGAAATTTGGGGTATAACTTGTGACAATCGTACGAAATTTGCCGGGTCATTTGGTTATAGTTGCTGGCTTGGAGGCTCTGATGAGAACTGTTTCAGCCTAATTGCAAACGCCAATTAGCCTCGTATGTAGCCAGCAGCATACTTCTGCACTGAACCCGCTAACGAAAAGTGACATTTGGCAACACCGGAAACAGTTGTGACATCAGTACACTTTTGGACTAGTCCAGCTAGTATTGCATCACGTAGTTTTTACGCCGACTGCACTAAAAAGGGTTATGTTTTTAATACAGTATTAGCTTTTTAAAGTGTACAAAGCGACGGATTTAATTGTGTATAGTTATCGGAGCCCTGACTAATATATAATTCCCTGATACCGCACTTGTGTTCATAAACCTTTCGATAACTTATCACCATCGACAATATGGTAGCTGCTAGGAGTTTTTATTTATGTCTTATTAAATTGCTATCACCGGATAAGACAACAGTGAATTGTTAACTTCCGTCAAGGTATGTCGATCTAGCATTAGCGACGGCCTAATATATTTATATTCATGTATGTATCTTTATTTAGTTTTCAGCATAGCAGATTATATTTAGTTTTATATACTTATACTAGATTTGGCCGTGAATTCGTCCGTCCGGAATAAAGCCGTTTCGGAGCCAATACAAAAAGAATATTTACCGTGCTATCCATACACACATATGGAAAGAACTTTTAATAATAATATAAATTTTAACATGACAAACACAAATTTTATCATTTCCCTTGTAGAATTGTATAAAAAAGTGAATACCATACCTGTTTCTAATTTTAACATGGAAAAAGTTGGCAAGTATGAATGACTCTTCTGGATGCTGAACTTACTCACAGATGTTGAAACAGTTGGATCAAGTTTACCTTTAAGCTGTTAGATGTGTTGATGTTAAGCTCAAGCCCGCATGTATTATATTATCATTGTGTATTTGACTTGGATTCGTGATCGATTCATGGTGTTGTTGCGACATGGCGATCGAAAATCGGAGCGGGTGGTCGCGCATGACTCACAACTTATTGTTGGTTGTTATTTGTATACGCCTTCACGCCTTTACGCCTTTTATACTCATCGGTGTATGCAGAGTTACTATGGATTCGTTGACGAACGAAACATCGAAAGCTCATTACAAATGAAATTAGTAGCAGTAATTGGAATGCCTGCTTAAACAGCGCCATCTAGTCGGCAGTTTCGGTGGTTGTCCAGTTCATTACACCGTAATTGCATCAAATCCAGTAGGTACATATGTGGCCGTTGTCACTGACCTCGGGGTGACCGCAAATGGTTGTGAAGAAACGACGTCATCCACCCAAATGGCGTGATGGGTGTGTCACGCGGAATCCAAGACGAGTCTTTTTATACCAAGGTTAGGTTTACGCGAACAATAATGGCATCACACGCCCAGATCGTTTGACATTTATAACAAGACTATTCGTTTTAATAAGATGAAATGGAAAAGGGAATATTAGCATTGTCGAACATAACATAACTTTAAGCCTTTTTCTACCCGAAGGTGTAGACAGTGGCTGTTAAGCCTCGACTCGCCGTTATGTTGTCCCAAATGGAATAGGTGGCGAACCAATTGCCATACCGGACACTAAGTTTTCAGTCATCGATACCTTTCGAAATTAATATTGAAAATTAATTTGTCATTGGTGTAAGCCAGGATTCGAATCCGCGACCTCTTGATTCAGAAGAGTGCCCTACGACTGGACCACCGAGACAATTTCGTACCGTCCAACATTAAATTGTTATTTCATCCAACTATTGGCTTAGCTGACTGACGACACAGTGGCTGGCAACTGAATGGTAAACGCGTCAGATATATCACATACATCCATAGACATGGATCTACTGGTCATCATCTTCCCTCTCTGTTTCCATCATTTGCGGTCGGCACAACAAGTGTTTTACACATTTCGCCAACACCTGCTTTTTCACACTAACACCGTTTTTAATCATAATATTGTCTTTCGCACAAAATATCTTTCTACATTCAGATTTATCATAGTTTTCGCGACACAAATATAGAAATAGAGACTAGTGAAGCCTGCAAAAAACTGCCGTGTAAGTTAATATAAAACTGTGCAATGTTAGTGTGTGAACCCTTGTCATTTGTATCCACAATGAAGTAATCAGGAATATATCAGAAATCCGAACGGTATAGACTTTTCCGTAGTATCTATTAATGTACACAATAATAAACAAATCAAAAATCAAAACTCATTATTCAGTTTAGGTCATATACATACACTTGTGAAGGTCACTTGATGAGAATCCACCAAATCGATTACACTCGCGCTGAGAAGAATTGGCAAGAAACTCAGGGAGGAGTCCTTTTTTGCATAAGTAACTGTACTACGCACTAAATACACAAATGAATCTTAGTTCTCTTTTCTGCCACTGGCTGGCGGCTGCGCTAGAATTTCGGACGCACCGTTGATTAGGTACGTCCAATTATTATTATTATTACACGTAACACGCGTTGAAGAGGTAGATTATAAAAATATCGAAAAATTTCAAAAATACATTGTCCAATAGTATACAAAACTGTCAACAACGACAAAACAACTAACGTAAGAAGATTTGAACGAATGCTTCTCGAAGGATGGCGCCCTCTACCGGTGGGAGTTTTTTCCCTGAAACCATTCGTTCAACGTTCAATAAACATAGGTGTATGCGAACTTCGTATACACTTATGTATCTATAGGTACTTCGTGTGTTTCACTTACAAAATCAAATATAGTATAATATCAAGAAACACTGTCTAAATTAATCATACATAAATTTAACCCTTTGTATAATCGTAAATTAGACGTAACCCAATTCACGACGCTGCTTACTGTATATATAGCTTCAAAGCCGTTTGCGTGGAATTAAATGTGTCGGAATTTATTAATAAATAATGAATGTATGTATAAGCTGCGTAACAATCTTGATTGTGTAATCGTCGAGTGGCAGTGGTGGCCTTTGTTGTCGGTGGCCAACTCCCTCGAGCTATGTTGTCCTTTAAGAGATGTAGGTATAGGTATTCTCGTAACAATGCCACCTTTCTATTGCCCGATGGAACTCGTCGCATAGTTGTCTGGGCCGCTGAGTTATTCCTCAGCGGAGCGATGTTTATGACGCATTATAAAATAATTGATAAAAATATCTGTACCTAATAAGAATCTGGTATTTTTTTCAAATTGTCAGGGTGGTCCAGTGGTCAGACTTCCCGACTTCCCGGTTCAGAAGTCGTTAGATCGATTCCGGACAAACACCGATGATTTCTCGAAATTTGTTTCGGAAGTTATGTGTGACAAATATCGATGACTGACATCCTATTATATTAAAGACGGAACATAACGACGGCCTACACCGTTGGCTAGAAAAAGGTTTTATTTGAGTTTGTAACAGAAGATGCCTACACCATTAGGCAGAAAAAGGTTATATTTAAGTTTTTTCCTATTACGCGTTTAATGAATAGTTTTTATATATATTTATATATTGGTTGAAATTTGGATACGTGGACTAAACGGTCGATATAAAGAGATTGCAAGCGATGCGATTAATCGATGCCTTACGTGACCAGAGGGTGTGCCTGTAATCTATGCACATAGGATTAATTTCGCCTTGGACTGTGGTAGTAATACATTTTGATTCTTGGTAAATTTTTCATGAGCGTTGACATTTTGCATCACCTGTCTGAATTTTGAACTCTTATAGAATTTTTGATTGCGTTCCTAGCGTGATAGATTTTACTATTTTTTATTGTTTATTATTCAAAATAAATTACATTAGCTAATGAGTTATTTTTACTTGGTTCAATTCCTTTGTTAAATCATTTCAAAAATATTTTTCCTCATCAGTTTCAAATTCAATTGGGCAGTTTAATTTTACCATGTTTTGGCATCAGCAAAAACTGAAATAAGATTTTATAACAATGTTCAGTGTTGTTCAGCGTTTTATATTTTTGAACGAATTGTTTGTGCCAATCAGTAAATTCATCTGGCTCTGTTAGTTTCATTGCAAACACAAACTGTATACTCCCACCCGTCTATCAATAGATATTGTATTGCCATAGAAAACACAGTCTATTATTATTATTTTGTTATATTTATGAGTCTCGGTGGACCAGTGGTGGAGTTACCCGTTTCTGACACCAACGATTTTTCGGAATTCTTTTCGGAAGTTATGTGTGTGATAAATATCGACTAACAACCTTGTATCTGATGTATGGCAACACGAAGCTTAACAGCTGCTGACTACATCTTCGAGTAGACAAAGGTGACAAAGGTGACAACGTGAAGTTTTGTTCGTGATTAAGAAAAACTATGCGTCGCCATGCTGTAATATTGTTAACTCATCACCATAACTCGATCTTGTCAACACAAGTTGTATCTTGTAATACATCAGCGCATGTGTAACCTTTAGCATGGGTATAACTTAAGCAAAGTTCACGTCTATAATTAGACAAAACCTACTTATCTATTTTATCCGTAGAACACGTAACCGGAAAGCGGTGGTAGGTGGTGGTAGCTCCTGGCACGACGGCCTTATTGTGACCCATTTGATGTAGCCATAAACCGGCTTGAGTATTTGGGCAATTTCAAGGTTCAAAAATAAATGGCCTTTTTCACCATGTCGACGCTGAAGGAATGTTTTGGCAAGTATTCCAATCTTTTTTCACTGAATTGCCTCTAATCATTTTAAAGTTTTTTGCGCATTAACACAAAACATAATTAGAGAATTTATCGGCCATATTAGATTCTAATGAAGAAATATTTCAGTGAGGTACGGTACCAAGCCAGGTGGGATGAGATTTATCCACGACTCCAAAAAGGATAAATATAAAATAAAAAATACTCTGTCACTCTGTTCTAAACGTTTACGTAAATTTTTAATAAACGTTTTTTTATTATCTCAAGTCTTTTTTTACCCAAAGATGCAGGGCAGAGTCTCTGACTCGCTGATTTGTTATTTCCCAAAAGGAATCACCGGGCACAATGTTGTATGTCATCGGTATTTATCACACGTTACTTTCGAAAATAATTTCGAATAGTCATCGATGTGAGCCCGGAATCGATGCCACGACTTCTTGATTCAGATGCAAACATATTAAATCTACAGAAATGAATATTTTCCACTGATCTATATTAGGTATTATGTATAGATGTGCGGTGTTACTGGGTTGGCGCGTGCCAGCCCGACGAGAACGTCAATCGAGGCAAATCCCATCTATTGTACTCGCAGGCAATAGTTCCGGTGCTAATTCAAGGACGGCCAGCCATTGTGCTGGCAAATGACAACGGTGCGCGCTCGGCTCCAATAGTCTCCCGTCCGACGATCTTGTACCGAAGAATACATTCATACAAATAGTTGCAGTATATTTGTTTATTGGACAGTTTATATGTATGCCTACTATAAATGTAATAAAAATACTATATTTGATAATCGATATCTCCTTAGCAATAGAATTTCACAAAAGGGATTCGGGAATATCGTTAATAATTCAGGGTCTTGTGCTAGGCGCATCCAGAGGCGTCCAGTAATTTTAACTAGGGAGGACGGCCTACTCCACGTCGACCAGTTCGTGGTCGCCACTGTACAACCTTCCTTCCCCAACGTTTTTGGCTTCGTCGAGCCATGTGGTCTGCCCGACGCCACTTCTGAGTGCTAACCTTTCGGGCTATCTCGGTCACGCCCGATCATTTGCATATCTCAGTATTTCGAATTTTGTCGCGCAGAGAAATTCCAAGCATAAAAAAGATTTTTTCCTAGTTATCTATTGCGTCCATTGCCACGAAAACCTTCGAAAAATTCACTCGGTTTTAATTTTTTTTTTAGTCAAATTTTGAAGTATTCCAGAATATTCCCGTTTTTTTTTATATCCTTGCCTCGAAACAGACAAGATTTTATGTGTACGATAACAATTTCCGCGTTGAGATAGGGCCCGTCTTGCTCTGGCATTATGTATTATAACGGGCCGCTATCATTACGGCACAATGATGATAGGTCACGTTATGAGACATTATCACGATAAGTTACCACATCGTAACCGACAATCATTGTATTGTTGGGGAAGTAACAACACATTATATATATATTCAGCAATGTGGATGATCAGAAAGGTCTAATGAGAATGCGAAAAAGTTATCCGCAGGCCCCTTCACCTTCCTCCTTACTACTGACCTCCCGCCCGATACCATCTTAAAGGACGGCAACGCCTCTGTGATACTAGTTGTGTTGCAGTTGCAATAGTGAGCATTAGTTGATACCCCTTATCCCATAAAAAATCTACGAAAAGAATTTTACATAACATAACATAACTTCACGCCTTTGTTATCCGAAGGTGTAGGCAGCGGCTGTTAAGCCTCGTCTCGGCGTTATGTTAATGTCTCAAATGGAATAGGTGGCGTAATTTCGTAAAGTCATTGCTGTGAGCCAGTGTCAGGATTCGAACCCGGACCTCTGGATCAGAAGCCGTGTGCTTTACCACTGGACGACCGAGACTATTGAAAAATATTTAGAAGTTAAAAACTCAACTGAATTATCTATATTTTGTTTAAAAACTTGACTAACTTTGGGTGAACAGCCTTACTAAAACAACCGCCCCATGTCTAGACTTGAATACCAGGCAAAAATTTAATTATTACTACACCCTACCTGATGCTGCATTGTTTGACTAAATTACTGGTTATCGCAAAGTTTTAAAGACGTAGTCAGTTGTCTAGACATACTTATTGAAACTCATTTAAGGACCGGTCCTAATTCAATTTCAATTTCATTACGTCCTCGCGAACTTAGAATCTCTTGTCCAAAATAGTTGTAAAACTAAACAACCTTGAGATAACTGAAGTAGACAATTTGTGTGATGCCGTTCTTGTTACAGTTAACACCATTTTACCACTGGATACCACAGACACCACTTGGTATAATGTAGAAGGGGAAGATAGTTTCACTCCAAATGGTAGTGATATTCTCTGTATTGTTTTAGTTGGCCCCCCCGCTAATGGGGAAAGTTTTTGGGACCTTGCGAACGCTCTACGCCATTGTTACTCGAGCCAAATGTAAAGTGTCTAAATACTCGAGCGTCGATGTTTCCTCTCCTCGTCATCGTCGGGAGGAGTTGGCAGAAGTTCGACGGGAGTGAGTTATACAACCGCAACTGTAAGGAACCCATCCGCTTGTGTTAAGTTAGCTCGTTCTAAGTTTTTCTTTATCTTACCATTCCAACAACCGGATCGTGATTTACGGGAGACGTGATGAAGCCGTATGGAGTTCCTACAGAATTATTCGATAATTAGAACTATTAAATACTTTTTTTTTTCTTCCCATTGTTTTATCGTCATAGTCTCGGTGGTCTAATGGTCTAGCGTCTGATTCAGAAGGCGTGGGATCGATGCTCTGATGATATCTCGAAATTCTTTTTGCAAGTTATGTATGATACGTATCGATGACTGACAACTTTGTGCCCGGCGTATGGCAATAGGTTCGTCGCCTGTCTTTCATATGGCACTAAAGGCGTGAAGTTACGTTTACGTTATATTATATTGTATTACGCTGATGGTTGTTCTGTCTCACTAAAACCATAATTCTAAGTCATGTTCAATATTGAGTAATATATCTTTCTACATATTCGAGAAAATAATCGAGAGTGCCAAATTAGTTCTGTGTTCAATAGGAATGTAAATCAAGCTCTAGATTTGAGGAATTCGTCTTTTCGGAACTGTTTTTGTTGCTGCTGCATGATAGTTTTAAAACAAATGGGAATATTGTTTAGTTGTTTTTGATTTTTATTTGTATACTAGTTGACGCGGCGAACTTTGTTCCGCATCAAAACTAATACAAGTACATAAACATACAATAGATACAATACAATAGATAAACACCACCCCATTGACATCATCTATCTACTTATTAAAAAAAACTACATCAAAATTCGTCGCGTAGTTTCAAACATTTAAGGGCATTTATGGGGACAGCGGAAAGCAATTTTGTTTTATATTATGTAATAATCAACATTTGATTTATCAGCACAAATATCTACTGAAAACGCACAAGTACCTACTGAAATAAAACGCATTTTCCGCTTAAATTAAATATCGCCATTTAAAAATAATAGGTATGCTTGTGCCAAATTTTGTATTAACATTCACTAAAACATTGATATTATTTTGTTACAGGTAATTAGATGAACAATATTCAGACACGAAATGAAGGCGTATTGTGAACATAGTAAATATATGTTATTTATATATACTCAAGGTTGGTTCCAACTGTTGTTTTCCTAATCACTTGAATAAATTTCAAATATTTGCTCAAGTTTTGCGATAACACACACGGAGGCTGCTGCCGCTGTTGCTTCTGCTGGTTATTCGATACCTTAAAATTATAAAAACGCTAGTTGACCCAGCGAACTTTGTATCGCCTCAAAAGAAATAAAAATGGTCATAATGGGTTATTCTTAAGAGATAGGACATACATAATCCCGGACTTTTTTGTAGACTTTTTAAAGGACTATAATAATGTAGTACATTGTTTTGATTTATCACTTAGGGTTCAGCCAGCGTTTGCAAATAAAATGGTAAATCTCAATAAGTATCACTTTTTTACTACATAATGTAGTAAAAAACTACATTAAACATAAATTACACACAAAATCCACCGCGTTGACACCCTCTGTCTATTAAAGAAAACCGCATCAAAATTCGTTTAGTAGTTACTAAGATCAAAGCATATAAAGGGGAGATGTAATGATTCTACAAAAAGTTTGATAAATGTTAAATTTTGTTGTTGTCTGGGAGTAGGTTCACAGAAATAGCTAATGTGTATTAGTAATCTTTGATGGTGTTAAGTTAAAGTTTTTTATAATGTATAACATAACTTCATGCCTGTTGTTACCCGAAGGTGTAGGCAGCGGCTGTTAGGCCCCGTCTCGCCGTTATGTTTACGTCCCAAATGGAATAGATAGCGAACCTATTGCCATACCGGGCACAAAGTTTTCAATCATGGATATTTATCAAACTTAACTTCCGAAAACAATTTCGAAAAGTCATTTGTGTGAGCCAGTGTCTGTCGAACCCGGACCTCTGGATAAGAAGCCATGTGCTCGACCACTGCGCCACCGAGACTTGTAATGATAATGTATAAATAAGTTATTTTGTCTACGTTAATTAACGTTACGTTACTTTGCCTGCAATTTACTAAGATATCCTATCGTAATCGTAAAGTAGTTTTATTAGTAAAATGTAATCTCAATTCTATATTAGATTCTTGGGAAAACTTTATCAATTGAATAATTTCAATTTAAAATTCCGCAAAGTTGGAACAGGCAATTTAACTACAACGCAAGAAATTCTATTGACTTGAAGCGATCTCTCCCCAATAGCGTATTAAATGATGGAAACAAAGGGCACTCTGAGTGGTATTTATTTTGAGTATAAAAGGAAGGAAAACCTTCGAATAAATTATGACAAATACCCAGGTCAGGTTTATTCGCTCATTCTAACGACACACACCCTATTGAAAATACGTTAGAACAAAAACTCGACGCGATGTTTAAATTTTGTATTTTTCAAGTTATATGGTCTGACTTTTTTACGCATATTAACTTCTTCTGTCCTTATCTAATATATAAAAATTCTCGGGTCACAGTGCTTGTTACCATACTCCACGAAATTTTGTGTTCTCCATGAAGTTTTCATCCCTCTAAATGTTAAGAGGGTAATCCACCACATTATTTTTTAAATTGTCGGTGGATTTTTGTTTCTAGAAGTCGTGGGGTTCGATTTCGGGCTCACACCAATGATTTCTGGGAATCCTTTTCGAAAGTTATGTATGATAAATATAGATGACTGACGACTTTGTGCCCGGTGTATGGCAATAGGCTCGCCACCTATTTCATTTGGGATGTAACGTAATAGCGAGTCGAGGTTTTAACAGATACAGCCTATACCGTCGGATAGAAAAAGGCGCAAAGTTAAATTTTACGTTTACGTGTTCAACAAGTTTAGTTTTTTAACAAGACAACGTGTGCTGGGTCAGCTAGTTACCTTATTAAATGTTCGTATAGCAAATGTGTAAGAACCGTGTTCAATTATGCCCAGTTTTCTCTGCCTATACATGTTACAGACTTGGCGTAACTTTAAATATATTAACCAAAACAACTTTCAGGATTATATCGCGTTTATTTATTATTCATTTATATTCACTTCCCGACGTTTCGAACTCTTTACAGAGATCATTTTCACGAGTAGTGCAGTATATAATCAAAACAAAATAATTTTAATTTAATTTTTATTAACCTAGAAACCACGTCCCTTTCTTTTTCTCAAAAACTTTATAAATAATAGCAATATCAATAGCCCGTTCAAAATGAAATAATAATCAGTTTTGCAGAACAGCCGCTGAGTTTTCTTGCTGGGTCTTTCTCAGGACTGGCCGCGTTTTTTGACCCAGTGGTAGATTTTTTTAATAAACACTTTACCTTTTAATTTAAAATCAATGAATATGTAATAATAGTTATACTTTAATCTCAACCAACTTAGAAAATAAGATAATTTGTAATAATTTAATAATAACAACTTTAACTTATTAAATCATACAACAAAGGATCTTTAGAAGCAGGATATATGAATGCATCTTATAAATAAGTATTTAACTTTTGTTCTCATGGTCTGATGTGGGTTACCAATAGTAAAAATCATATTTATGTCATCAACTTTTTGATTTTTATTTCCAAAAAGTGGGTGCTCTCTGTATCAATGAAAATAGCTTTTGAACAACTACCATCTTTTTGTTCATCACTCGTGAAAATGATCTCTGTAAAGAGTTCGAAACGTCCGCGTCGGGAAGTGAATATAAATGAATAATAAATAAACGCGATATAATCCTGAAAGTTGTTTTGGTCAATGAGTGAGATTCGCGAAAACCTTAGAAATAAATATTTAAATATATTATCGAAGAATGTAGAATTTTCACAAAGGAATGATCTTAAATATGGACTAAAATGGACTTACTATTATTTATGTTAGACTGACAAATTTGAGACCATTCAATTCAATTATCTCCGTAGCCTCATTAATTAGAGAGGCCCTTGAATCGTCGCTCGAAAGAAAAATATTAAAATAAAAGTTGTTCAGTAAACGAAAGAGCAATGCAAAACTTTTGCTTGTGATCCAATTTGAAATGTTTCAGCGCGGCGTGTCTAGGCGCTCCTTATATTTACTCTTGCACTGAAGTAGCTGTCGCGTTTATACGCTCCGTTGCTTCGGCCTGAAGTGCAGCGGCCACACTCAAATTGTTTACGTCTGCCTGCTTCGTTTATCTCTAGATGGCGGCTGCGTACCGCCGGGACGTGCTTCACTTTGTAATCTATTTTTTTTTACTTTCCGACTCATCGAACCGTGTTATTATCAAAGAAATATGCATATGGTTTTTATAAATATTTGTGTTGCCCCTGAAAAATATATTTTAGCATATGTTCACATAAAACTGCTAGCTAGAAGAGTGCCCTCTAGCAAATTCGTGGTCCCAATAAATCGTGACGTGACGTAGGCAATAGATATTGCACGAAATTATGGTCCGGAGAGCTAGAATCGTATATTATTTTAGACCCAATAATATGAGCCCTCATAAAGTTTGCACAGACAGGTTAACGTAGCTCATGGACGCGTAAATCGCCAGGGGCACCACACGCCCGTCGCTGATACTTAGAAAATCTTGGAAAAGGGTTATGCGTAGGCTTTGGATTGATGATAATAGCACCTAAAGGGCGATTGGCATTGGTATCCCGTTATAAAAAAAAAATTAACGCGAAATTGTTTTTTAGTTTTAGCTTGTTTTGCTCATTAGTTAATCATAAGGTTTTTGCACGTGTAATTTGCGCCCTTAATCTTCAATGTGACAGTCATTCATTCATCTTAGATGCTTTCATTCATACTTTTCGTTTGCACCTGTTTAAAACTAGTCGCTCAAGAGGTTTCATAAGATGTAAAATATTCTTGTCATTGATAAAAATAAATTCTCTTTTAATATCCGATTTCACATAGACGTACGGTGCTGCCATATGTCGGATGTTTACCTGTTTACCCGCAAGCTTCCTGGCAATACACAACGTTTGTTACTTTTATTAGATATCACGCAGTTTCAGCTACAAATAAACAGCGTGATGTTATTTTAATATCTCAAATCAACACCGTACGTGATCCAATGAAACTGCGCAGGAAGGTATTGCAATAAATAAAAATGAAAATCTTGTACGGTTAGTGTTTTTTTTTGTCATATTGGCGTTGCCGGCCTTTAAAATGGAATAGAAAAGGGGTCGGAAGTAGGATGGGAAAGGAAGAGGGCAAGGGTTTGGGTCTCCGGATATCTCTCACCGAGCGGAACGCAGCATGAGCCACTTTACGTCGATATTCTCAGATAACTTACTAACTACAGAATACTTGTTGCCACACCAATCCTTGTGGAACAACATGAGAATGTATAAAAAAACAACATTATACGTTTACCTCGTCCAATTCACAAAACAATTTTTTGTACTTTTGTCGGGAGGTACTCGCGAATCTTATTAACCTTTTGACTTCGTGAGAAAATTACGTGTTCACGTCGTACATTGTTTTCCATACGGCGTAGTGAGTAGGTACTACCATTCGTGGTGACGTTTTATTAGAAACTGGTTTGTTGTCCACGTTGTTTGTTCTCTTTTTTGTTTGTTTGTTTGTTGATGTCACTTTCTCTCTCTCTCTCTCTCTCTCTCTCTGGTTATTTTTTTCTGATGTGGTATCAAGACTATTCCGAACCTAGCTAGATTTGATATAAGCGAATTTTATGTAATGGAATATAAGTGGTCAATAGCTATAATTGTCTTTCATTAAAATGAATTGAACAACAATTCGAGTGTCAGACGCACTAGTACATCATACTTCATATTAAGGTATGTATAAACTTTTCTCTGTTTCCTCTCTGTCAGCCGGGAGTAAAAGAAAAACTTATGGCTGACAAGTAGGGACGAGCAGCAGCGTCCTTATCTATAAAAGGTTTATAGATAAGGTCTGCGGTCTCCAAACCGTCTGCCCAGCGTAGGGACTATGGGCTAAAACCTTTCATATGCGCACATTAGGAGAGCCCTATATCCAGCAGTGGACTGCAATAGGCTGATGATGATGTATAAACTTGAAACAAAAATTAAAAATCATCTTGTATTTTTAAAAATTGCAAGTATAGTTAGTTTCATAATAAATTTCCCCTGTAGTAACAAAAGCGAAAAGACTACTAATCAATATAATACCATTAAAGCTGCGGTAAAACAAATAACCCAGTGTCCTAATAACTGCAGCAGAGTGTTAATGGCATGTACTACATTTCTAGCGCAAAAACTTGACGTCAGTAGTAACGCTGGCCGTGTCGTAACAGAAAGAGGCAAATAAAATTACCGCGACCGTTGCCACAGCAAGCAAGTAAGTAATATTAGAAAGTGCGTTTCGTCATATAAGTAGTAGTTATTCATCGGTATAACTAGCAGTAAAACGACATCTAGTAATAATGCTAGTACGCATATTGCGACGGCGTGTGGGAGTTGAGCCATTGTGATGTGCGCGTATTATCATTTTGTGAGTGCAAAGTAGGTTGGTTTTGGATTGTTGCGCCAATAACTTGAGAGGAGGATCGCCTGGCGTAGTATTTATGGTCATGTAATGAGGAGGGATGATTCACGTGTTGCGAGATCATTACATAGTATAAAACAAAGTCACTCTCCGCTGTCTGTCCCCTTATATGCGCATATCTTCAAAACTACGCAACGGATTTTGATGCGTTTTTTTTGACAGTTAGAGGGTGTCAACGGGGTGGTTTTGATTGTGTGGTAGTGATTCATGTATAGTGTAGTAAAAAAAGTGATAATTTTCAAGATTTAGCACTTTAATCGCAAACGCTGCCTGAACCCAAAGTGATAAATCAAAACAATGTACTACATTATTATATACTTTTAAAAGGTCTACAGAAAAGTCCACGAGGGCATATGTCTATCTCTTAGGGATAACCCACAATGACCATTTTTATTTTTTTACTTTTTACGAGAAATAATGGCCTATTTACGAACCGATTTTAAACATTACAGCATTAATTTTCATCCAATTAAGTGATTGTGTACGTAATATAGATGATCCTGGCCCTTTACAGCATGCAATTTAAACGAATATTTTCGAAGATATTGCAGTATTAACATAGCGGGACAGAAGTTATTACTTTTGTTGCGGAACAAAGTTCGCCGGGTCAGCTAGTAAATGATAAACCTGATTGTGAAAGGAAATAAGAGAAATAGGAAGACCTATGAAAGTATGGATGGATTGTGTGGAAGACGACATGATAATGCTATGAAGTGTGGAAAAGAAAAACCTGTGTGTGGTGTCGCCAAATAACGGGGACAGCGCAGGAATATGAAGTAGGTTGGTCTATTTGGTCTTGAAGGTAAAAGGGTGAGCTCTATAGTACGAAGTCTAAAGAATAGTATAAATAATAGCCTTATTTTAGGTGCATCATTTTCTATTTGAATAACCCTTCGCATGTACATGTTAAGACTCCGCTACCTATTCTATGCCAAGAGATTCTATATTTACAACGTCCAGCATAATTATATCAGTCATTGTTCATGTCCGAATTGAATAACTTGCGAAAGTCAATTCCAAAAAAATATGAATTGTGATTTATTGAGCTTCTATCCCCGGATATCTTAATCTTAATCTCAGTGTTGTGTGTGTGTCAAGGCGACACGTAAAAAAGTTGTCAGATTTACTTAAATCTCCCTGGTTGATGATACCTAGTTAATATAGTTATTAATAAACACTGTTTTATACCAGAACTAGCTGACCCGGCGAACTCTGTTTCGCATCAAAAGTAATAACTGCTGCCCCGCTATGTTAATACTGCAATATCTTCGACAAATTTGAAGTCGATAGCAGCTATAGGTTAAAAATGGGAATTTTCCATTGTTAACACCCCCGCAACCCCCCTTGAATTTGAAATTTGAAAAAAAAAAAAAAAAAATTGAATTTCGTAAAATCCGTTCTTAGCTGACCTCTACTCGGCGAAAGGAATAATCCTACCAAATTTCAAGTCGCCACGCCTTATGGTTCCAGAGATATCGTGATGAGTCAATATATAGGTGGAAATCTCTTATATATATATATATATATATATAGATAGAAGATAGATAAGAGCGGATTTCAGATGTGAAAGTGTTTTTTTTTTTTACATTTATGAAACGACGTAGTTAACGCTTTTAAAAATAATGTAATAAATTAATTTTGTTATTATTGTTATTATAAAAGCGAGCGGGTTTAATAGTGGGCTTTTGTGACAATCCGAACTCCCGGCCTTTGAGTTTTTGATCACATTATTAAATGCAAATATAGTACCAGTATATACTGCTGGTTATCTTCACATGCCACAAGATGCAACTTTGATAGAATTAGTTTTGTAGATAGAATTGTTAGTGACTAAAACATTTAAGATACAAAAACAAATGTAACACAAAACAAATGACTAGTTAAACAATTTCCTGACAATATGTCTTTGGATCTAAAATGCAAGTCCCAAATATCCGTATATTCTATTGGAGGCAATTTGAAATACAGGAATTCAACAATTCCAGTTGTAGGATACAATTGTTAGGGTAGACATTTCATTAGTAAAAGTATGTCAAGTTACGCAAAGGTATTGTTGGTCAAGGACGCGAGCGTCATTGTTCTCCCGTCCCCAGTTCAGCTGTCATCCCAAGTATCTCGTAAATAGGTATTCAAGAGTGGAGAAAATTGTAAGTGGAGAGAGAGATTGGAAAAAATATTTCAACTTATCACCTGAGTAGTTATCAGAGTTGAAATCTATTTCCAAGGTATATAAAAGTATTCGACAATGCAGTTTCTGACACAGGCCTGAGTCACACAGTTCGCTGCATCAATTGACCGGCTCTACTAGTGAAAAAATATATCACGAACTCTCAGAATATTGATAGGGAACCTTTTATCATCTCAGAGTACCTTATTGTACCTAGGTTAGTAGTCTCGTTACATGAGCATCATAGGTTCGACTAACACGTTTTCCCTCTATTTCGTCAAAAAGAGACTTTTTTGTCAATTTCAGTAACAATTAGATCGTTCTTTAATTATTATTACATTATATTCAATTACTTATTAACACAAACAAGTTAAAACAAACAAGTTTTAATATTCAAGTGCTTAATTGGTTGCAAACGTAACTCGGCACTCAGCTGTTAAAGTTTAATGTCGTCGTCTCGCGCCAGCGAAATTGTCGGATGTCTGCCGAATGTAGGCAGTAGTTAGTTTGTTGAGACTCTGCGCCGGAGCTCGGAGTGTTTTTGTAACGACTAGTAGATAATATGATTAAGAATGTTTACTAGCTTTTTCGTCTACTATTTGGGATTAACTGTTGCCCTCACACTGTGTTCTTTCACAAGTTAAATACGAAGGAGATCAGGGATTTTACTTTTATTGTACTCTTAGAACTTCCGGCTATTCTACCTGATGCCATCTGCTTGGTTCTTCTCATGATAGTGTTCCGATGTGTCTGTATTTTTTGTTCCACGTAGATGCTGCCCTCAAGAGCGCGTACTAATATTACACTGGCCTCCAATAAATCGTGGAGTAAAATATTTTGATTTTACCCAAGAACAGTTGGGCATGAAGGCCAATGTCCTTATTTGCACAATAACACGTATCTAACAATACAACTAATATACTTTGGAATGCAAGGCCACAAATTTACATACGAGTTATTTATTCAAGCCATACTGTGTAAATCTTTATTCGATCGCAATTAATTAACCATTTCTACGTTAAAAGTCTACTTGACATTAAAAACAAATGTCCTCTACACTTGTTGTCGGTTAAGAGTAACCTGTGAGGTATTCCCAATGATTCAGCACCCCAGCATGTTTGTTTGCTTTTTTTATTGGATAGGGGGCAAGCCATCAAGTGGGTCATCTGGTGTTAAGTGACTAGCGTGACATATAGACATAGATTGTGTCACGGTTTAAGACCTGCCCATTCTTGCAGGGAACATTAAAAAGGGAACACCGATAGGAAAGTTTGTCAGCCTCCAAAACAGATATAAATTGAATGTAATAGTTTTTGTTTGAGAGAGAAAACATCTTGTTATTATATCGTCGTTGTCAAACCAAAATCTGCTATGTGCCGTTTTTTGAGATTTCAAGATTTTGACTATAGCTTATAGGTAACTGCCTTATTTATCGTATAAAAGAACTGCTATGTGCTTATGACCACTAGTTCTGGAACTATGGCCTCAGAATAAAATATGCTATGTGCAGCAGCTAAAACTTTGTCAATTAAAAACTGCTATGTAGCAATTTAACAAATAGCACATTTTATTTGACCACAACCAGCTGTAGCTAGTCGCAATACCTAGTTTAAAATCTGCTATGTGCATAGTACAAACAATAGTAACTGTATTAAACACTCATATTACAGCTTGTTTATACAGAATATAGTGATATTTATATGAACATAATAAATAAATGTTCTTGTTCCTTAAAAGTTTTGAATTGCAATATAATATGAACGTGTGTGCAACCAAACAAAGTGATAAATCTTTATTGTTTATTTATATTATACCCTCAAATTTCATAAGAACTCCGATGACTATATTCCCTTTATAGTTCAACTGTACTACGCAGTCAGTCGATGTTATGTTACAACGAGTGTTAGCTTATAAAGTTATAACAAATAGTTTAAGTGAACGTTACGATGAACAGGGGAAAGAAAATTGTAGATTTAGTTTTAAAATCGAAGAAGGAATGTCTACGACGCGAAAATGAACAACATGAGTTACGCCTACCTCACAGAGAATCAATGGACTTGAATAGTGATCTGTCAAGGTACGAAGAATTTAATAGACCATCAACTTCTTCGGGTGTGTTTGCCAGCATGTCAATAGACTCATCTTCGGAACAGAGTGACAGTTCGTCTATTCCTACAACCACCAACGGCAGACGTTACATAACTTATAGTAGTGACAGTGATTCATTAAATGTATGTCCAGTACAGGAATCGGACAAGCCCATCGAAATTTCGAGTAATTATCAAACTGTGCAGTTAGGTCAATCTACAGCTAAGCGCCGCGCTTTTACTTGGGAAACCATACATAGGCTACAAGAATACAGATGGGAAACTAGAACAGAATACACCAAAAGAAGGTCGGTCTGTAAAAAGTCGTTGTAATCATACTGCAATGAAGCAAAAATCCAAAAATACTTTCATGTTTCACTTGGTGTTGGAAGAAGAACGATCTGCGTTCCATTCAAAATTATGGAATATGAAAGCATGGAGTGACAAAAAAGCTTTCGTACAAGGATTGGTACCTCAAAGGAGTTTACGCAAGACAAGAAAACGTGATAATAGTATTACCTCTCGAAAACAAGTCGGTTTTGATATTTTTCTGCCCAAGTCTGATTGCCAAAATACCAAAGTAAAAGTATGCAGATTTTTTTTAAACACCCTTGATCTTTAACGTGACACTTTCTTACGCTGGGTAAAAGATATGCCAGCAATGGCACACGATTTTTCGAAAATCTACATCAATCTAACACAAATTGCCAATCTATTAGACCAGGTAAAAGGAAGGGTGATCCTACATCAAAAAACATCAGATCCTTCAAATACACCCCATCTGGTGATGTCTATTTCAAACTTCGTCATCCAGGAGATTATACAATTTTTCCGCAGCGAAGGCAGGTTCCACAAACGTACCCTATACCTGCGCCATTGTATGATGGTCCATGGCAAATAACACAATCAAAGTTTTATTAACTTCAAGAATTGAACCCATTTATAGATCGTGACTACTATTCATTTTATGATTGCCTTAAATATAAGCCTAATTAATACAACCTAGTCTACTACTACTAATACTAATTAGGTACAGTCTTTGCGCACTTTTATTAAAAGCTGTTATGTGCCCAAAACTTTACTACTTATAATCTGCTATGTGCATTTTTTTTTCTTTAACCGAAATAATAAACAAATTACTAGTTTTATGTGTTTATAATCACAACCAAATTAAGTGTAATAATGATTACTTTGAAATAAAATACTTTAAAAAATCAACTCTCATGTAAAATTTTTCAGGAAAACTTCTTTTGTCAATATCTCAAAAGTATACTTTTTGCACATAGCAGGTTTTGGTTTGACAACGACGATATGTAACGTAACGGTTTTTCTTGACTTCAATTACGAGTAGTGCCTTTTGTTTGAGATCTCAGTTTAGAGATTCAATTGTCTCGAGCGAATGTTTAATTCGCACTACCTACTTAGTCAAATAATACTCACTCTACGTATAGTGATGGCGTGTGACGATTTGTGCCTCTGCCAACACCGACGATTATGTCGAGTACTTCCTTTTATAAATATTTATATATAACTTGAACAATAATTATTACTTACAGTACTACAGTACTTTGTAATAAAGTTAGTCGAATTTATTCGTCTACTGTACGAATGTGAATCTGAGAATTAGATACATAATAATATGTCGTATATATAGTTAGGTTAGGTATGTTTTGTTCATGTTTAGTCTTGAATTTTGAATGACAGACCCTTTCCTATAGGGGAAAATGAACTGAAATGTGTGGGGGCACTTGAAAATAAAACATATTTTTCAAGCCAATTTAAATCATGTAGAGCTTGAACATATGGAGGGACGTCATAACCAGTATTTTGTCCTATAGTGGCTATACTATTAGGCTATCAGACAGCCGAAATAATATTATAAAGAAAAATAAGAGCGATGCGTACAAGAGTTATTAGTCTGTTCCTTCTCGTGATAATCTGAACCAGGTCGTTTTTGGCTATTGTACCTACGCGTGCCACCGTTTCCACGCATCTAGCTTAGACCAGTCTGAATACCTCTGACTAGTCTCAAATGCTAGTTTTCGTCAATTAAGTCAATTGTTAATATACATACCCGAATTAGAGCCACACAATACGACCTATTAGAAAATCGACGTAAAGTGGTTCATGGTGCGTTTTGTTCTGTGAAAGAGTTAGGTATCCAGAACTGGGAAATGAGAAAGGGGTGGCCCTTCCGTATACTTTATTGCTCTATTTTCCTATTAAAATTAGTATAAAGCTGTTTGAAACCAATTCTTTTTAACTATCTTTATATTGACTGGGATAGCTACTGTTTCAACGCACTTCTCCCATATTACTCACATACGTTGAGCTAAATCCTGTTAAATCGAAATAATATCCCGCCTCCTCCTCCATTCTCAAATAACCGACATTTGCATTCCGTCAATGTATGGGATGTACGTACCCGTGGGGAACGCGCTTACCGTTCCGTTACAACCCGATTACCATTACGCTACAACCGGAGGGAGGAGCCAGAGGGGTATTATCAAATGTCATAAATCGACTGTGGATGGTAAAGATTTTCTTATTTCGCTCTCTTCCGTACCTTTTGTTCAATTTAACAATGTATGTAATCCTAAGATAACATTTTCTTTATCTTTTTCTTCTACATATTCAATCGTTCTAACCCTATATTAGGAAGTTATATGAGAAATTATTTTTTTATTTTTGCTTATTCAACATCAAAAGGCTTTAACAACATTTCATGGTATTTGCTGTAAGTATAGGAAATGCCGATAAGCCGATCCTTGTTTAAAGTCTCGGATGATAATTAAGCTCTGGGCTTGGTTTACAGCACTGGGCCAAGCCTTGCAATTAATATTAATACTACATGGGTAGGATCTTCCAAAAGGTACATAGATGGATCCAATTGCCTATCTACATATCACAAGTACAAAATTATTTTAGAAGAAACCGTGAATTTTCTATCTGTAAGTTATTATCGTTACATGTCTTTTTTGCAATTAGAACTCCATTCTTATACCCAAAGGTGTAGGTAGGCACAGACAGTTAAACCTCGACTCGCCGAATTTGTACGTCCCAAATAGAATAGGTAGCGGAACCTATATATACACCGGACATAATGTTCTTGGATATCGATATCTATCACATTTATCACACATAACTTTTGAGAGGTCTGATATCTATGTATAAGCCAAGAGCCGATCCCACGATCTCGAGACCACTAAGACCAAACCTTACAATACCGTTACAATTGGTGAAACACGATGAACTCGATCGATACAGATAAGTACGGAAATTATCGTAACACTGAATGGCTCTCTGCTGGTTAACACACGCGTCGAGTGTCTATAATGAAAATATATATTTATAATCTCACATCAGCTTATTATCTCTACCATGGTTTATCACGACAATGTCATTAGTATATCGCTGAAAACGTGTGATTTATTAATTTAGACATATGGTCTAAATTAATGTATGTACAGCTAGTTATGTATATACAGCTTATAAGTTGTCTAATTGTAGATTGGTCGTTTTGTTGAACTTTTAATGTGACAAACAAATATAGGTATGTAGCTAACTCTTATAGATCACTCTGGATGATGTGTAACTTATTAAAGTGTACCTACCCCTTTTCGTCGAACCTCTGTGAAAATAATACTGATGATTAATGTATAGATACGTTTACTATTTTTCAAATATTTTGATGTAACCTAAAGGTGGCATTCGCTAGAGTACCTACTCTGATTACTAAAAACGATATCAAAAATCAATATACGCGAGTGATTTTGTGTGACGGAATAGGATGCTCCAAGAGAAAAATAAATCATAACGGAGAATTTATAATCATATCAAGAAAAAAACACATTCACTCTTGGTTTCTGAGTTCTCGTTCTCGACCACCGTGTTGACGAATTCCAATTGCAACATGTTCTGCTGTATGAAATCATTGGATGACCAATACACTATCACGCATTATGACCAAATATTTACTAAACGAACAATCTCTTGTAAAAATATAAAAGAGATAATGACCATGTTTAATGTACACATGCCATAATATTTATCATATAAATGTAACATTTTACTGGCAATTCCGCCACAATCCCTACTTGAATGGACTCGAAACGTTAATGATCATGCAATGTGAAGAGTATACCTTCATACAATTTAGTGCTTACCGAAATCTATAACCGTACATCTTCGTGAAATAGTGCCCCATTTGCCTTTTGGATGAAAATATATTAAATAGTATTAATAGTATCTCCAGTTCCAGATATATATAAGTTTAAACTATCTGTCTATTTAATAACATTATTTTCTTATCACAAAGGCGGCTCGTTGTAGAAATATATATTTCGGTCCAAATTTTTGTGAATCTCTTTATCTTTATGGTTGAATTTATTTGACTGGATCTCTCGTAAAACCGATGGTATCCTTGCAATTGTACATCGATCGTTTTATAAATATTTCACGCCAAGTCCCTTGCGAAGAAATAGGCATGGAGGATACAGCGTCATAAGGCACGATTTTTATGCACCGCACTCGCTTTTTCGATTTTCGTAACTCTTGTCATACACGCTCGTTGGTTTTTAAAGCTCTTGACCTGACTGAAGAGTCTTCATCATTGAAATAACTAATTCTATAGCATCATCTAGTTTCATAATCTCAGTCGATTTTGTGACATTTGCTTATTCAACTTAATAACGACGAGGACACCTTGAGCAGGAACCCTCTAGAAATTTTTATTATATGCTCGGCGCTGGCACTTTTATCACCATCGGAATGATACCGAGTAAGGGATCTTAAAATGTTACACCGTACATTTCTCTCACCTGTCACACCATAACCCTCTTTACACAGATTTCGTTATTAGTTATAAAAGTTTACATAACTTTGTCGAATCGAACCTTCTATGTAGTAGCACACCCCGTTTGCTTTTTACAGATTTCATTTCTTCGTGAGTCTTTTTTGTCTTTGATCTTTAGATGTGCCACGAATAATAATTCATTTGCTGGCTTTTGGATGCTTTTTTATTTCCTTTTTTAACGTAAATATGTTTATTGAGTTTCATTTATTCAACCTGGATGCAAACCTTCTAAATATTCGCTTCCATTTACTTGAAATTTAAACATTACTAGTAAATTGTAAGTCAAAGTGTAAAATGCATTAAAACACGCTGAGAGTAAAATATCCAAGAAACTTGTGCCATTTGTTATCGTGTTCAAGAAAATAGTTTTAGAGATATACTCTAACATATCCTCGTAACACGGGGATTATATCACCACTCCTGTGCTCACTGTGCAACTTAATGACAAATGGGGAAAATGTCAGAGTGACTTAACTTTTGTCATTACACGCCCGAACTTGTAGGGGATACCTCAAAAACTTGCGAAGTCGAATTTACTCGATCTCACAAACACGCCCTTCTGTATTATATTATGGAGCTCGTTAGTTGGAAATATGATGTTAAACTTCACGCATTTAGTATTCGAGGTAACGGAGGCAGAGTAGTAAAAAAAACCAGTTTTTTGCTACGAATCCATGTGAGCTTATTGGTACAATGTATCCGATTAGTCATTGATAGCAATTCTACGTGGCTCATTTCAAGCCTCGTGACAAAGAATCTTAAGAAACCGACGAAAAGGGAACGTAAAGGTACTTTTAATTGACTTCGAAGAAAAAGTTCTATTTCTAGTTCCATACATATATTTTTAGATATCCCTTTGAAAATATTGCTATGATATCTAAGTAAAACGATTTGAATATACTTACACTACTTTCAGTAGGCTTAGTAGATTTTTTATTTTATTATCGGCTTAGCACTTATACGGCTTTATCTTACAAAACAGATTTTACGACTTGGCTAAATCACCCCAAAAAAATTTTATATCTCAGGAATAATAAAATTCGACATCGCACTACCCGGGCAATATAAAAATTCTGTATCTCTCTGATAAAGGGACAACCCAGAACGTTATTTCTTCTAATAACGGCTTTCAAGGATCACCCCTCCGTACGAGTATTATCCATCCTATTCCTCCTGATCCCAGGGCCATATTCAGACTCTCGAAACGAAATTGAATTGAATTCACTGTAACACTCGTACAAATTAAACTGCACTGCACAGTGTTTTGCACTGTATTTATTGCAGTGCATTGCCCTAACTGAAAAAAAGCTGGCTAACTGTTGAGGATATTCTAACCTGTATTTTAAATGTGAATGTTAAATGTGAGTTCAAACGATATTCATAGAATTTATTAACGCTTAATTTAAGCAAAGGAAAAAAGACGATAAAATACTAAAATGTTAAAATATATAAAAATATCTGACAACTTAGTATGCATTGACTCCGAAATTACTGGTGGAAGCGTGTACCCTTACTTTTGAACATGGCCGACGCTTTATTTAATTAAAAACTGCTGTCTTAGAGAAGAGTTATCCTTATTAGAAAGGCTGGCTCATAAAATTTAAAAATTATATAATAATAACTAGTTGACTCAGCGAACTGTGTTCCGAATCAATGTAATAAATAAGAAGATTTTTGATTTATCACTTTTTCTTTACTACATAATACATGAATTATAGATAAAAACCGCCCCGTCGACACCCTCTATCTATTAAAAAAAAACCGCATCACAATCCTTTGCGTAGTTTTAAAGATATAAGCAAATAAGGGGACAGGCATCGGAAAGCGACTTTGTTTTGTATTATGTAATGATAGAAAAAAAGGTTAAAAGGTGCATTTCCCTAAAAGTTCTTGCACACTCAAATTAAATAACCACGCTATTGGTTTGCTTACGATATTTGTTGCCATTGTGATAGTACAACGAATTCGCGAGCAATATAAACTTCTCGTGCAAAACTTAAGTTGGCCGCACATCCGATGTTTACAGTCAACTAGAGGCATCCAATTGCCCGGCAAATTATTAAGGCGGACGGAAGATGTGTGGGTGGCGCCCGCGCCCGCCCTCGCCGCGTTGCTATGACAACGATCGAGCCTTGAATTAGTTAAATGAATGATGAACCTCCAACCCTCAGTCCTTCACGATTGTTGGTGTGAATGCATTTATTTGTCATATATGTTAGTATACAGTAGCTATAGACGAGATAATGTATATAATTTTCTGTTCTGTCTAACGACTTGTCTAACGATTTTTAGCAATAAATACGAGTGATTCTAGAAGAAGGATTTTATATATTTTATAAATCATAAGGTTTGAATTTTCAATATCTTATTAAAAGTGCCTGAGATAAAAACGTTCAACAAACAAAAATTAATACGTCCTACATTGAATTTAATGAAACAAAATTTATGGTAATACAAGAAACAAGCTGTTAAAACCCTAAAATCTCTTAGCTGTTTTATAGTTTAGACGCTCGATTTTCCTGAGCAGCACTCCTAAATGCTGGTAGAAGTACTAACGTACATTCAAACTGGTGAAAAAATCATCTAGAACAAAGTGGTAGTGTCTTGCAGTTCGCTGCATGAATGGGCTGACTCGATTGGTTAGATTCTACGACCTCTCGGAATACCGGTGAGAAGTGGCTCGTGCCGCGTTTCGGTGAGAGAGGTATCCAGACGTCCGATCCCCTTTCCCATCCTTCTCCCTTAAAGGACGGCAAAGCACCACGGTGTTCATGGGTTAGTAGTTGCTTACCATCAGGTGACCCACTTGCTCGTTTGCCCTCTTATGCAATAAAAAAATAGAAACTATTGGTTTCTGTTTTTCAATATCTTCCAAGCCTTGTATTATAAATGTAGATAAATATGTATTTATGTCACGAGAGATACTCCGATGTTCAGTTCAATTAGCAAACTAAACATAGTTAAGTTTAAATTAAATATCTGGAAACGAGTTTTAAACCGAATTATTTCTATTCGATTAAATATATGCGCAGTTGAGTTAACACGATTATCAGTTATCATACTGCAATAATAATATAATGAATAAAGTTATAATTAATTTACAGAGTTGAAAGCAGCGTGGTTAACTTTAATAATTAAGTGACCCAAAGCAAGGCGTTTGTTGAAGAAAAAAATACCATCTTGATTACTTACTTACAAACTTCGTTTGAAGAGTTTCTCGCGTACCAAAAATACTTTATCGCTGATCTCACTTTATAAATTATTCCGTACACAGTTTGGGCCTTCTGTTGAAATGTAACCTTATTTACGATACTTACAATACTCTGTATTTCCACTCCCCCGGTTTCTTCATTTCGGGAATTATTTATTAGGGCAACCTAATTTAACGGCCAATTTCCCTCAATCTTGTAGGATATTAGGTAGGTATTAGGGATTGTAATCCAGCGGCGTTTTCAATCCAGCTGAATTCTTGCTGGATTGACCCGAATCCAGCTGGATCCAGCGTGCAAACAAAGACGACATTTTTTATTGATTAATCTGTACTTCTTACAATAATCTAAATCTTTCACTCATTAGTGATACCTTATATAAATTTGCATTGGTTTTTTAACCATTTGAGATCAAAAGAATCAAAATAAACTTAAATAACATGTAACCTCATACAACATAAGATAATGTTTCTAAGTAAGCAATTACGCAAATTACGTTTGTGTTTAATCGACTTATCAATAGCAATCAGTCTTACAAATTCTTTCAAAATTAACTACAAAAAGGACCGTAATAATTATACTATTTTAATCTGTAATCTATTTTTTGTACAAAAGAAGTTCCGAATCCGAAATAATCTTCTCCGCACTCGTTATTACATATATGTTATGAAAATCGAAAGCTGATAATTAGGCAGTTTAAAATCTGACGACAAGAGACTGACTAGTTCTTTTTTTGAATCCTCAGGAAGAACCTTTGAAAACAAATTTTATTTAAAGTCTTATCTCTCAACCTGCTTCGCACTGACCTTCATATGTACCCAGCTGCTGAGAATGTCCTTTGGGCCTCTACACTGGTCGGTTTTAGGGTTATTAAATAGTCATAAACCATAGATAAATGTTCGCCACGCACTCTTTCGGTCTCATAAACGCACATTTGTTTTTCAGGACTTTTCGTAATCTAATTCACTACTCGGTTTACGCTTTTGTTTATTAAAGTTCGCCTTCTCTCTTTTAAGCTCCATCTCAAGCTCTTGCCCTAAAGTCATTTTTACGGGTTCTGCGTCATTATCTAGACCATCCCATTCTAACTCCATGATATCTTCATTTTCTTGTACCAGCTCTCCAATATTTTGTTTATTTACTCGTTTTAACAAAGTTTTCATCTCTTGCCGCATCGCATTCTTTTTTGGCAAAGGAAAATAGCCAGAAATTTATACTGCTTCTTTATACTTTTTTGGATTTTGCAACTACACTAACGTACTAGTAACTGCCGAAAGGCGCCGTTCTGCTATTCTGTTGCGTAGTGCATCAGCTAGCTCGGCGCTTAGGGCTGACCCTGACTATATAGCTTGTCTAAGACAAATTTCACGGCTTTGTCAGCAGTTATCAATGAGGAGGAAAATGGCGCCAATTCGAAACTAAACAATAGACACTGATACGTATGCGGATCCGCATCGCTGGATCCATCACTGGATGCTGTATCCAGCATGTTTAAACAGGCGCTGGATCCAGCTGGATTGCTCTATGCTGAATCCAGCAATTGCAATCCCTAGTAGGTATATAGGATTTATTTTCTTTGTATTATTGTTTCTATGTAAATTCTTAGTACCAAAAATCTTGGTGCGTCGATGTGTGATTGCGACGTGAGTTATTTGCGAATCGTAATAAAACGTTGGTTTACTGTTGTGGTTGTTGTCGGTTTAAAAAAATGGTGCCCTAAAAAATAAATAACGAAGTGACGATGAGGTTTCGCTATTCTGATAGGGACTGGGGATCGGTCTTCATAATCAGTCTAGCTATTAACATAATGAATCCTCTCGAAAAAAGCATGTATAAAACATTATATGAAAAGGGTTGTGTTTAAAAATGTTTAAAGGGGTCTGCGATACGCGTGTAATGCTCTGATGTTACATGCGGCCATAGGCCGTGGTAACCACTCACCATCATCTTCCTTCTTAGTTTATGTAATCTTTAAAATCGATAGTAACAGTAGTTCTCACCGATGGCCATTTAATGAAGATAAAGTACATCAGATTATAATGCAACGCACATACAATCACGCCTTTTTTCCCATGGGGTAGGCTGAAACTGCTGCTTTTCATTTGCTATGCTGCATAATATGCCCTGAAGCTAATGCAAATATTGATCAGCTCTGCGTGTTTTGTACATTGTATTTTAGTTAAATCCTAATCCTATCTTTATTATCCTGAGATTAACAGAGGTGCACCTCTCTAGTCTCCATATAATATATGTGTCTCGACGCCGAGGTCTATGACCGACGACATTAAGTTGCCCCGGCAACGAATACCTATATCGTGGGGCTCTACATGCAATGTGCCTTTGCTTGGCTACTGCGATGTAAAAAGCTTATTATGAATAGCTTCTTTTGAACTTATATTCCTCGTTATTTTTTTTCCTCCTTTGAAAAATTTGTTGATAACGTGCAGGCGTAATTATTCGTTATGAAACTAGTTTTCCGTTGAATGGGAACTTGGTTTCTAGATTCATAAAACACATATCTTCGTTTGAATATACTTACGTTTCGTTCATTTTTAGCTCTAGTATATTTTTCATATTTTTTCACTATCGATGCTTCACTAAAAATAGAGTGTAGCGTTCGAGTGTAGCGGTTTATTAATGTCCAAAGTAATTTTATTTCGGCATACGATAAATGCACAGTTCTATGGCATGCTATGACTATTATTAAGTACTTAATCCTTTCCCGTATCACCATTCTTCTTGAGAAAAAAATCGTTGGTTTTTTGTTCCATTGTTTATAGCTTAAATTGCAAGCTGTTTAATTTAATTTACGACAAGATCTACGAGGACTCTATTTATATAATGAAATTCTTATGTTAAAATTATGACTGCAGTTCAACTTAAACTTCGCAATAACAATTTGAATCCTGTGCCAACAATGTCCGGACAAAATAAACCAATAACTCATAGTTTGTCGCGCATCCTACACGTTATTGTTGGCACAGTAAGCGTCTCCCGTTTAACACAATATTCACCGTGATGTTCCCGTTCACTGTATTTTAGGGGACGTCCATTAATTATGCGAGGACATTTTTAACAATTTGACTACACAGCCTTCGGTCCTCGTCAAATTTCAAGCGGATTCTCCGAAACTGCCATATTTTATTATAGGAAAAAACTGGCTTATCATGTATGCTATATTTTATGATACAAATTATGTGGCATATGTCAAGTTCCTGCTCCTTATTGAGATTTGGAAATGTTCCGATCGTTCTTAGAACACCACACTTAATTAATGGACGCTCCTCTGTAAACACAAATAAGACAGTAATGAATAATTTTAATTATTCATTTTTCCAATACCAGTAGACTCAGATTTCATCTTCTATTATATTGAACGAGCCGTGTGTGTGATGTCTATGGCGTGTTATGGTATACAAACGAATTCGTTAGGGTTGTCAATAACAATTACCGTTCAGAAACTCGGGTGGATAAATGTTCATACTTTTCCATGCTCATTTTATTTGGTAAAAGTATTTTTATGTTCGGCAAAAGTATTCAGTAATGGAGATATGTTTACGATTTCCTAGTACGAATAAAATTGAAAAGTAAAAATATACGTATAGGAAAGTTTTTCAAGTAGCTGAAGTCAGAACTGAAGATAGATAAAATATGTCCTAGGCACCAGTTGTCTAAGAAGAAATGAATTGAGTGTTAAATACTACACATCAAACATGAATAGTTGAATAGTTTCAAATTGATAACAGAGTTTTTTAATCTTTCGCAATAGGGCTGCTGTCACGAACTTTCGTCGGAACCCCGAAGATAACGTCATAAACTTAACTGTCAATTTCCACGCCTTTTTAGATTGCCCTTTTTATTTATCTTAAAAGCATTGTGTACCCTATTAACTCCTTGCGAAATTGACTGAGAATCAATAATATCAAAAGTACCTACCTAACTTCTTATAATTCTGAAAACGAACTCGGAAATGAATCGAGAGTTAAAAGCCTTTAGGCTGTGACCAAAAAAATATCACGAAAAAAAATATCTATTTTTTTGGTATCGGATCCTATTCACGCGAAAAGCCCAAAAAATAAATGAAATTGTATTCGTAATTGAGATTCAATTTCGGGAAATCCCTCGTTGTGTACGCGCGATTTTCTCATTTATTTTCACGATTTTCTTGCTATCGGTCGGCTTTGAGGTCTCGGTGGTCCAGTGGTCGAGCACCCCGCTTTTGAATCAAGAAGTCGCGGGTTCGAATCTTGGCTCTCACCAATGACTTTTCGAAATTATTTTCGGAAGTTATGTGTAATAAATACCGATGACTGAAAACTTTGTGCCCAGTATGGCAATAGGTACGCCACCTATTCCATTCGGCACGTAAACATAATGGCGATACGAGGCTTAACAGCCGCTGCCTACTTATTTCATGTATTAGTTTGTTTATTTGCACGTTGGTAGTGTGTAGACCCTGACACGCTGGTACGTGTGGGTGCTGTGGGCTAGAGCTGATGGAGCGTGAATGGGTCGCACCGGATCCGTGCTCCGCTGAGTCCATTGTCGCCTTCCGCATAGATGCGCTGCCAATGTTTACATATCATCATCATCATACTCGACATTATAATCGCGAAAGCGTGGAACTGTATGTATTATAGGTACTCAGCCAGGTTTGCGTGTTGTTGGGTTTGAGTTCCTGTAGAACTTGGGCACGAAGCTTGTTGGTTTGAGTTCTGTACAGTAACGCTTTAAGACTACTTGGCGGAAGCAAGTACCTACTGTGATGGGTTGATTAGAAAAAATAACGCGAAATTTTGTTATGTGACATTTGATATGTAAAACTTTACTCGTCAATATTCTGAGAGGTCGTGTTCGTCGCCGGTCGTGCTTGCCCATTCATGCCGCGAGTTATACCATAGCCGATTTTTAAGGATTTTTTTATTATTTCTTGTACATTTTTTTATTTTGCTATTCTAGCGTGTATCTGTACAAAACGATACAAATATAATACATACCTACATCAGCCAAGATATTCCTTCCTTTGGTTTTTCTAACATTTCAATCTTTAATTTATTGTTTCAAAATATCATTCATCTTAAGAACAGATCTCTCGAGTCCACAACAAAGGGAAATAATGATTACACGTGTACTCGGATGGGCTTCCAAAGTTTCCGACCTTTGCACAATTAATAAATGTCAAACTCGAACCTTGCTTACCTTAACGTCAGTTGTTTAAATAACGCTCCAAACAAAAGTTATTCTGGTTGATGATAAACTTTAACAATAAATTACATTTTATTTTGTACCTTTTGGAAAATGTCGAGACTAAGGAGATTTTTGTGCGGGAAATTTGTTTCCATCGAGCCAGACGTATTTATTTATTTACATTAATTTAATATTCATAATTAATTATTTAAAGGATATGGTTTGACGATTTCGTACCCATATAGTAAAGTATAGGAAGATGATTGAGACGGAGATGGAATAGTTATTTAAAGGACATATACATTATGGATGGATGTAGGAGTCGAGGATGGCCTAGACACACATTCCATGACCAAATAGAACGTGCTCTGGAGGAAGGTGATGTTCGGAGCCTCAAAAACCGACGCACGTGCATGAAAAGTGTTATGAAATAACATTGAAACAACTTTTTATGGATTATATCGTGTTTATTTAGAACTTATTTTCTATTTATTTCCCAAATCATGAAAATGATCTATGTGAAGAGTTCGAAACGTCGGGAAATGTGATTCGCGAAAATCTAAGAAATAAATAAGAGTTATGAAAGTCTTATGGCGCTCTGTTCGCTCTGCCTACCTCGCAAGGGATTTCGCGTGCAGTTATGTATGTATGTAAGTATGTACATTATACATTTAGAAGGATTCAGGAGTCAATAAAAGTCCCATCACCTTTAACGCCTCTCCAGGTAAGAGACGGAGTCCCGTACTCATTTATAGGGCGATTCCACGCGCTTATAGCGTGATGTATACGATAAAACGCAATTAGGATAATATTTAATGTTTATTGTCCCTAATAAACCGATGCTTTTGGGTACATTAGGCACAGATAAAATATATCATAGTAATTACATACTCAGAAGTGATAAAGTGCGCAAGCAGGCACAATATTTGTGCATTTCTGGCGTGTGCTGCACAGAGTCTAACGTTAATCCTAACAGATGTACTAATAATATAAAGTTGAAGACATCTTCTTTGACCATACTAAAAGGCGGGGGGAGGTGGGCCTCTGCATACCTCTCCCACAGAACGAAACGCAGCATGAGCCACTTTACATTGATATTCTGAGAGGCTGTGGTATTTCACCAATCTCACATTCCCACGTTTTTGGAAATAAACATCTCTCCCGTTGAGTCACACACCCAGTGGCCTGTTAATCTGGGTTTTTACAACAAGGTCAAAAAAAAGACCCGTTGTGGGTTGGCACCCAAATGGAATTTCACAGAACTTATAACAAAACTATCAATGAACGGTTATTCATAAACCGGTTCGTATTCTCATCAAGATTGGTGTCGGACATTATCCTCTTCTAAACGCTTCATATTTCACATAGGACGAATAATATGGTGGATGAAGAGTGGTAGGGCCACGTAGTGGTGCCAGCCAGCTTTAATGCCTGCAACGCAACTGTGAGTCTCTCGGCGTTGCAGATGTTCATGACCCGTTTACTCTTTACTCCCATTTCCTTAAAACAAAGAGCATTAACGAGCCTCGTGGTGCCTTGGTAATGCTGCTACCGTCTTCAGTATCGAGGTTGGCGGCTTCGATTTCCAAATCCGTCTTGGTGTTTTTCTATGTATTTCTAAGTATGTCTTTAAAAAGGAAAGGATTTATGTATTAATATCCGTTATCTAGTATCTATCTACAGCACAAGTATTTAGTTGCTCAGTTTGGATCTAGAGGGCGCTATGTGTATTGTGTTCAAGATATGATTATTATTATTAAAGAATTACCAGGTGTGAATATGGTAGATTGCCAGGTAAAGATGTAGTATGAAATATGTGTAGGTAAAGCTAAAGAGAGGAATATATACGGAGATGAGGACCGTTAGGCCGGGTTCTTTTATTGAGCAGTTTGTGGTTTGTGAAAATGTATTTCCTATAAATCTCGGGAACCGCAATTGCTTCACACACAAAGTAATATTTAAATGCGTATTTATAAAATAGTCGATACTGTTTTTCTATCGATGCTTAATACAAATCAAGCTACTTGCAATTTCCTTCTTGTGACGCGTTTGGCCAAACTTAAAAGTGTTCAATCCTCAATTCGTGGCCCGCCCCATATGAATCCTATAAAATTTATATGTATATTTTTTAAATGATTCTAGATAAAATTTTTGTCAATTTTTATAATATCAGCTATCAGCCGGTCCAGTTCAAATAGACGGTCTCAAGATTATCCCGAATAAACAGACAAACAAAATCCTAATATATTTATTAATGTTTTTAATTCAATTAAAGGATTGTGATTAAATATCTCAGCATTATTGAAATAGCTTACAAAATCTGCTACAGATTGATATACGACCGACCTATATTGGAATTTACCAATATTGTTATGATCTACTTACTTATAATTACACGGATTAAACTTTGAACCAACATTATGTCGTGTTTGCATATTCGCAAAGTTATATATTTGTTTTAAATTTGGGAAATTGTTTAGCGGATTAAATATCATATTGTATAGTTAGTTACTGATCGGAAACTATAGTAAACAGTCAAATGTACATCGTTGATTTGATTAGGTATATAGTAAATAATTTATACAGACTGCTAGAAAAGGAGCACTGTGATTACTATGAAATTTAACATAACATAACATCGCCCCTTTTTCTACCCGAAGGTGTAGGCAGCGGCTCGCCGTTATGTTTACGTCCCAAATGGAATAATAGGTGGCGAACACAGAAATAAATCAAGATAGAACGGCCGCGATGGCATATTTCCATACATTTCGAGCGTGTCACTTTTTTGAAAAACCACGCCCTCAGCGTGACGTTATTTTCATTGTGAGCGCGGCGACTAGTTAGGAGACACTCACATTAGATTATCGATGTTAATATCGGCAACGTGTGATAATTTTATTATTTTTATATTTTACTAACTTTATTGATTTTCTGTAACGATAATCATAGAAAGTAAAACATGTTAAATACTTCAATCCGACATATTAAAACCTAAAACATATTTTTCCAACAGTATATAAAATTTAATTATAAATATTTTACTGTCCTTGAAACTATACATATTTATTAAATATTTGCCTTTTTGTAAGGGTTGGCCTCACAGTCCTGGTTAAATAACGAAGCCGAACGTCTACATATACCTCGGTTACTGCCCATTTGAGAAGAACGAGATGATTTTCCATCGGCGATTGGTCAAATTGGTGAAAACTTATACTGTCAAATAAACTGCTGCCAATGTAATTACGAAACACTTTGGTTGAAATTTGTGGTGTTAGAATAAAGTAGGGACAAAGCAAGATATGAGCTGATACTCAAATTATTATTGAATTAATTTATCGATAAGTCCTAAGACTCAACGATACATGGAGTGCCCATCTCTAACATTCGAATCACAGCGATTAACAGACACAGCGATCAACTGGCAGGTGTATTGTGTATTTCGTTCGATTCGACGTACATTACGCGTATAATTTATACGCGCAATGTTTTTGTATACGAGCGTTGAATGCGGACAGCAATGGATATTTATCATAACGAAAAAATATACAACTTGTGATCGTAATTATTGAACATAGTAAAAGTAAAACAATAATTTATAACCTCAAAAAAATACTTTCTACTGATTTTCTGTACTTACTGATCATACGAAATATTTCCTTTTTTCATATTTGATTCACTACTTTTGTTTTTACAATTTTTCACAGCATAATAAGGCATATATGTGACGTTTTATCTATTTTTTTACGTCCTGAACGCATGGCAGGAACGCTCGTTGCGTAATGAGAGCGAGTTTCGAAAAGCATGCAATATAGTGCAGGGTTTTGGCACGCTTGCCACGCCTATTCGCCGTTCTATCTTGATCTATTTCTGTGGTGGCGAACCTATTACCATATCGGGTACAAATTTTCAGTCATCGATATTTTTGACACATAACTTCCGAAAAGAACTTCGAAAAGTCATTGGTGTGAGCCAGTGTGAGGATTCGAACCCGCGATCTCTAGATTCAGAAGCGGGTTGCTCGACCACTGGACCACCGAGACCTTTGAAATTTGTTTAGAAAATGTCTTTTGAACGGCATTGCATTTGCGCGATGGTCAGGGGCCGTTCATAAAATACGTCACACTAAAATCAGCTTTTTTTAACCCCCTCCCCCCATTGTCACGCTGTGTCACACTTTTTGTGACCCCCCCCCCCTAGGAATATTTCGTCACAAAAACTAAGACCCCCCCCTGCTGAGTATGATAAATTCTAAATGATAGTACAGAAATTCTGAAAATTTAAAATATTTATTTAGTTATTATAATAAAATTCAAATAAATTAATAAATATCTTTCACAACGAACATATAAATAATCCGGATAACACTTATTTATAAGTGTTAAATAATGTTTGATAGAGTTCACTTCTTATCGATGTCATTGTTTTCTTATATGTATCTCAACTATTAAAATCAGAAGTGACAAATTTCAGTAATAAAGAGTATAAAGTAATTAACTGAAGAGTATTAAATTGAGAAGATGAAAAAAGCATCTGTATTAATTAGTTCACTACTAAATAACGAATGAAGGAATAAAATAATAATAAATACATAAGAAACAGTATTTTCATTTGTTATTGAATCGAGAGCGCAGGGCACGTGGAAACGTTACCGTCTCAAGTATTGGAAAAACAAAGAAATCCGTTGTGACGCATCGCAACGCCGCTAGAGTCGCGCCAAAGAGCTAGCGCTCATGTCAAAAAATAATAAACGTGTCATTCAAGCAGCAGTCACTTGTATATCGTGATTAATCTAACGTGTTGTAAATGCACTTATCTTTTCCATAATAATCAAAGATATCCATTAGTTACTATCCTAAAACGCATAATTTGACGTGGGTATTTTGAATGGTATAGAATCTAGGCTAAGGTCACCGTCGTGCAATTTAATATTCAAATGCACCAACAAATAAATACACAATTTAAATAAATAAAATGCCATTTGAATTGTTTTTATTATGGTTCGAGTTATATTTTGATTTTTTTTCTTTATTTCCAGGGAACAAAACTATGGATAATAATGGAATACCTGGGCGGCGGCTCGGCGCTGGACCTGATGAAGGCAGGCAGCTTCGAGGAGATGCACATAGCGGTGATCCTCCGTGAGGTGTTACGGGGCCTCGATTACCTGCACTCTGAGAGAAAGCTGCACAGAGATATCAAGGCTGCAAACGTTTTACTCAGCGAAATGGGTGACGTCAAACTGGCTGATTTTGGTGAGTACCTCATCACCACTTTAATACCAATATTTACGAATAAATATTATACATTTTCTTTGCTTTAACACAAAAATAACTGACTCCGTTACTATGGCGAAATGGTTGATAGCTCATGCCCAGAGGTCGGCGGGCCCGTTCTACAAACATAAGGAAGTATTGAGCTAGTAAACATAGCTTTTGTACCGTCTGGGTGGATATGCATGATACAATAAATAGACTATTCCAAGGGACCAAATTATAATAAAATAAAAATTTGACGAATTTGAGGAAACGCCGCGCCGCCTACTTTCTCATACATATATAATCGGGCCTTTTTATCGTAGGGATAGGGCGGATCCAATTATTTCCATTCGCTTCATCTACTCCTGTTATATCCTATTCATCATCATCATTTGCATTATAACTCAGCGTGAGGTTACTATGTACAATACAAAAAAAAACTACTAAATCATTTTTTTGCTCGAATTTTGTTTTGGCAATTTACTTACCCAGCATTTATTTAGTCATTTGGAGTCCTCAAGTGAAATTAGGACCGTGCTGTTTCATCAGTTTCTCTTAAAAAGGGTAACAATTTTGTAGCAAAAATGCGCCGTTGGATATTTCTATTTCATTTGGAATTTGACCCTTCATGATTGTAATCAGAAAAAAATATACCCTAAGTTTATTTAAGAAAGAAATTTCAGGCCAGCGCTTCTTATATGTGTCCTAAAGCTTTATAAAGACTTCAAGTTTAAATAAATTCAAAGATTCCATTGAGATGTGAAAGAGTTCTGGTACTCACTTTCTTCTGCCTACTGTGCGAGGTATCGGCGTGAAGTTATGTTTCTTCACCGGGTACATAATTAGATAGTGTAGGTGAAACTTATTGAATTATATGGCATTATGTTACATCCTACGCGTCGTTCGCAATGTCTATTAGAAAATGGTCGTGCGTACACAATACGTTTCTTTTGTATTGTTCTACAACGGTAAATATTCCTATATACTATATATATATTCTACAGTGGTAGAGCCAAGCAGTTCGCTGCATGAATGGGCCGGCTCGACCGGTGAAATACCATTTACGCCTCAGAAGATCGACGTAAAGTGGCTAAGGCCGCGTTTCGTTCGGTGATAGAGGTACCCGGAGGCCCACTCCCCCACTTCCCCGTCCTTCCCTATCCCCTATTCCTTATCGGTCGGCAACGCAACAGTTACACTGTATGTGTTGCTGGTGTCCATGGGCGGTGTTGTTCTCACTCATATATCTTATACCAGTGGTGTTTGTATATCTCAAATAGTTAATTACAAGTTAGATATGTTTTTGCGATCGTAAAACAAACGGTGCGTATCAAAACGAAATCAGCCCGATTGTTGAATGATTTATCTTTCAAAAGATACGTTGATGTTGGATCGTGTTCGCTTTATGTAATTATACCTACATAACTTCACGCCAAGTTCCTTGCAGGGTAAGAAGAGAGAACATAGCGCAATAAAAGGCACGATTCTTACACTCATCAATGACTTCTTTGACTTTTATAACTTTTACAATACACGCTCGTCGATTTTTAAGGCTCACAATATAACTTTCTTCAAAGGCTCTTTTTATGTGTATGTTGTTTTATTTTTGTATTTGGCGCCATATTGGTGCGTTTGCCTTTCGCCATGTCATTATTCCGTCACGAATAGATGTTGACTATTATTGGATATCTACATTATCCTGTTTGTTGATAGATTAATTTGTTTGTCTGGTGAATTAATAGGAGGAATAGTTATTTGTTGATCCATTTGATGTTGGATTAAGCGATGCCGGGTAAATTATATCTTCGCGGTAAAGAAACCATTATGTAATACGTTATTGAAATTGTTAATTTTAAAAACATTATTTTGAATAGTGAATTATTTATAATTACATAGCAGTATATTCTATTGAAAATGTAGACGTTAAATTGTTAAGAATACTGATAGTTTAGAGTACCAACAAACCTATATTGCATTAAATAAAATATTATATCTGTTTGTAAAAGGTAATAGTTTATTTACATCCTGTACCCCCACACACTATGTGTGTGTTTGTGTGAGTGTGTCTGTAACTTACCAACCCTTATCAATCACTGTCCTGTTTATCGATTCTTAAGAAAGTGGCCCCAACCCTTCGAATAAAGAATTAACCCGGAAAATAACCACTTAATGCAGACGTTTCTATATTCCAATTTACATATTTTAAAGCACCTTTTATTCCCAGTGCTGTCTTATTATGATCTTAAATAATGTTAACGGGAATTATAAGTATCGAAACAAGGCAATTTTCATCATTTAGTCTAATTTAAAAGATCATATTTATATGTACAAATAGGTATAATATATCTATAACATAAGTACACGCCCGATTTCTACGCGAAGTTGTAAGCAGTGGCTGTTAAGCCTCATCCCGCCGTTATGTATACGTGCCCAATGGAATAGGTGGCGAACCGGTTGCCATACCGGGCACAAAGTTTTCACATATAACACTTAACTTCCGAAAATAATTTCCGGTAAAGTCCGGATTTAAACCCGCGAGTTATTGATTCAGACGCGGGGTGCTCGATTACAGGACCTCCGAGACTTAGATATTTATAGTAGATATAAATAATGGTATATATATATATGCTAGCTGACCCGGCGAACTTTGTTTCGCATCAAAAGTAATAATGTCCCGCTATGTTAATACTGCAATATCTCCGAAAATATTTGTTTAAATTGCATGCTGTAAAGGGCCAGGATCATCTATAGTACATGCACAATCTATTTAAGACACTTAATTGGATGAAATTTAGTGCTGTAATATTTAAAATCGCTTCGTAAATAGGCCATTATTTCTAGTAAAAAGTAAAAAAATAAAAATGGCCATTGTGGGTTACCCCTAAGAGATGCCCTCGCGGACTTTTTTGTAGACCTTTTAAAGGTGTATAATAATGTAGTACGTTGTTTTGATTTATCACTTACGGTTCAGGCAGCGTTTGCGATTAAATTTCTAAATCTTGAAAATTATCACTTTTTTTTTACTACACTATACATGAATTATAGATCAAAACCAGCCCGTTGACACCCTCTAACTACTTAAAAAAACCGCATCAAAATCCGTTGCATAGTTTTAAAGATATGCCCATATAAGGGGACAGACAGCGGAAAGTGACTTTGTTTTATAATATGTAATGATATATATAATACTATATAGTAGACTATATATAATATATATAATACTATATAGTATTATAGATAAATAATACAATAGCTTTCGTATTAGAATACGAAGAGCTATACGCTCAAGAGCTAAAAACTGTTGGCGCCTGTTATGCGACTGACTTAAGCAACGATGGCCTGTGAATTCTGGCTGCAGGCCAATGCTGGAACCGTTTGAAATCGTTGCCAAATTACATAGGACACTTTTTGCAACTATGTGGATAGGGTAAAATGTGTTGGGGGGTCACAAGCAAAACACAGAGTTGCTTTTGAATTATTAGTACGTTTATTGTATGCGGTCACACTTGGAAGGTAACACACTTCTTGCCTGGCTAAACCTCCTGTTAAAATAGAGCGGGCCAGTAATCGAACCTACACCAAAGAGCGGGTGTAAGTGGAATTGGAAACACTTTTTTTTTGTTTTCATAAATAAAGCCAACAAAATCCTGGAGTGCTGGTACTGGTGAGACGTTTTCGAGATACGTTTATTAGTCCAAAACTTGACACTGGGACTGATCTAGAACGATACTAATTCTTGTAATGCAGCAGTCCGTGGGTTTCGATCCCTTTAACGAACAAAAATATTGAAACATTCTAAACTGTTTCAATTAAATATTGTCTATTGTTAGTTTTTTTTTTTCTCTTTTAACGTGGGAGTTGAAGCGGTTAGAAGTGAAAGCCACATAGATATAGTATAGATACGCAAGATATAAAAAAAATAAACTCGTAAATAAAATACACATTTACTCAGAATTAATAAACCTATTCATGTATTCTCTTGAAGAAGAACTAAAGTTAAATTAAAAATAAATAAACGAAGTATTGAGAACCGTTAATTCTAACCCTCATTCGTATTCCAAAATTTCACTTCTATATCTACTATGAATTAAGATCACACTGTTTGGTTTGCCGAAAACTAGCGGTATGATGTTTTTTATGGTACATATAGAGGGTCAAACGAGCAGGCGTGTCATCCGGTGGTGTGCAACAAACACAGCCAATGGAGACCTGAACAATGGGATATGGAAGGGGTCAGAAGTGCGATCCGTAGAGGAGGGAGGTAGGGTTTGGGTCTCCGTATACCGCTTTCATGGAGCGAAACACTTCACGTCATTAGCCACTTTACGTTGATATTTTCAGAGGTCTGGATATTCGGTCATCGGTCAAGCCGGCATATTAATGCAGCGTGGCACTACCATTGAAATAATGGTTATACCATACCAATGATTTGAGCTCATACTGTTGCTGCTGGTTCTCCGAAAATCAGCTGTACGATGTATGCAAGAGCGCTATTAATCAAACTGGTCGAACCGGTACTTCGACTCTCCAATCTATCGCGTCTTTTGGTAACATACTTAAATATGACATTTGCCTCGATTGCTTTGTCGATTCAACTCAAAACTTTCGTTAACATTCTTGCGGCTTCAAAACGTGTCCCACATTTGTGCGGTGCGATGAAGTCGTACAATTTGTTTTGTTTGTACCCCACATCAGGTGATACTTATGACGCCTGGCGTAAACAGCTGAAGAGATTGTGTTTATAATTATATATTAAGTACTAGTGACGCTATGGTATGACAAAAATGGGCTACATATTTGACACTGAAAGAATTTGCCAAATTGTACTATACTTTCAGAGACGAGCGCGTTCAACCCAAAAAACAAACAGAAGTTTTAGTTTTATAATAGTATATAGTACGGTAGTCAATCGTAAATAATACGGTCTTTTATAATTTAATAGCTTTATACGAACGGCGAAGATTCTTTGTGTAATTGTGATAACTACGATTTAACTAGTTTTTGAGTTTGTGAATTTCATATTCAATGTTACTTAATTGTTTTCCAGGTGTGGCGGGACAGTTGACAAATACGACAAGCAAAAGGAACACATTCGTAGGCACACCCTTTTGGATGGCGCCAGAAGTGATCAAACAGTCATGTTACGACAGCAAAGCAGACATCTGGTCACTTGGGATCACGGCAATAGAACTCGCGAAGGGTGAACCGCCCAATTCAGAGCTACATCCCATGAGGGTGCTGTTCCTAATTCCCAAGAACAATCCACCACAACTCACCGGTAGTTATTCGAAACCTTTCAAAGAGTTTGTCGAGGCGTGTCTGAATAAGGACCCTGAAAATGTAAGTACCCAACAATCTAGATTTAATTCTGTTGACCAACTGTCTCACCCTTGTTTACTTTTCCAACCCTATCAATGTTTTAAAGATTTTATTATCCAGGAAGTAGGGTTGTTTTGTAAGTTTTCATTTATTGGATGCCGATAAATTCTACCTTTATTTTTTTGAATTAAAAGTTAATAATAATGACTGTGCTTAGCTATCTATTAATTCAAACGATAATATAATCCTAATCTAGCTATTAATTCAAAGGATTAAGGAGATGGATTAGGATTTTATTGGACGTGAAAGAAGTGTTTTATAGGTCGACTTCTCCAAAAGAACAATACTTTGGGCGCACTGTTTAAATTTTACATTATCCCCAATTGACATTGAAAGTGTCGGTGTAAAAGTAAGAAAGGGCATGCTCCGATGGTTCGAACATGTAGAAAGAATTGATGATGCAAGATTGACTAAGCAGATATACATTGCAAAAGCGGATGGATATAGGAGTCGAGGACGGCCAAGACACACATTCCATGACCAAATAGAACGTGTTCTGGAGGAACACGATGTTAGGAGCCTCAAAAATCGACGCGCGTGCATGAAAAGAGTTATGAATAATACTTTTAGATTGTCTCAATTAATCGTGGTTTGTTTTATTATTTCAGAGACCAACGGCAAAGGAGTTACTAAAGTTTCAGTTTATCAGAAAGGCGAAGAAGAACTCTTATCTAATGGATCTTATTGATAGGTATAAGAAGTGGAAGGCGCAGCGGAGTGAAGAGAGTGAGACCGAGTCGGAGAATTCGGATTCGTTAGTACACTTTTAACACATATTCTTGAAAGAAAGAGGATATTTTATACCTACACATAATATATCTTTAGTTGTTTTCATAGTGAATACTCTTAAAATAACTTACTTGTCTAGTACTAACATATCCATGGGGTTGCTAAGTATAAAAACCTCGATAACAAGAAATATTAATTTCTTAAATTAAAAAGTGATCACATCTGTCGAACACGGTTGACAAATGAACTATACCGATAGGGGCGGTTCAAGTATTACGTAATCAGATTTAATAAAATTAGTTACCCCTTCCTTGTCATCAAAAGTAAGCAAAGCTCTTACCGCCTCTACCCATAATTACGTAAACATTTTTCAACTTAAAGGTATAATGTTTTTTTTATTAAACATTTTTATTGCCAAGTGTGTAAAAGAAAGTAAATAACTACCGATGACGTAATCATCATCTAGAGCCACACCCTCCACCCCCAATGTCATCCAAAATAAGCAAAGCAAAGACCCCCGCGCCCCTATAGTGTTTAAGTAATACTTGAACGGACCCATAGGTCTTCCACTCATTCTGTTATCATTACCAAATATTGATATACCTAAATATTAACTGACGGAGTTTAATGCTGTTACCTGTGATGATATTCCAGTGAGGAGGGTCGCAGCGGTGACAGCGAGGCGGACGAGCCGTGGATCATGACGGTGAGGGGCGGGGCCACGGCCGCCGCTCGCGCCCTGCAGCACGAGAACAACCGGCGGAACCACCACGACGACAACGGTAAGGGAACACGTCGCGCACGCACACATACGTACACAAACGTGCATGCGCGCACGTGTACGTATGTGTACGTGCCCGTCGCATCATGCGTACAACCTCAGGATTATAATTGTAGTTTGATTAAACCACATCTGGCACTGGTGTTAATTGAGATATGTGCTCAGGAAAAAAAATAGCAAATTTTGGTACTCGTCTTGAAAATTAACTCTGTACAGAATATTTTTATTTTTTCTTATCTATAAATTATATGTTGTAGTGCAGCAGCTCACATTTTTTTATTTCTTATTAATGTTATTTTAGGCTTCGATCGAATTAATTATTCGATTTTATTAATGAGCTCCAAAAATATTCCTGAATAAGAAATTTCAATAATAATAATCAGGCTTTCTTTGCAATCAAAACCTTTTAAAACATACCTAACTAATCAAATTTGAATAATATGAACATGATTTTATTGTTTCAGTGTCAATACCGACGGGTGTCCTTACTGAGCGCGAGCGCGATCGCGAACGAGGCGTGGTTGGTGCGCGATCAAACGGTACTCGCGCCTCGCCCACTGAGGCGCCGCCCGATTCGCCGCCGGCACTCGCGCCACACGCCAACAACAACACAGACAAAATATCTGTGAGTGCACCCTTTGGTTATGACTTCTTGTTCACAATTGTTGTATACCCATCCTAGTTAACAATGTTCAGTTTCAGTTTTACATCCATAAAGGCGAAACTGGCCACGCATAGTAGTCTTTTAATAGTAACTAAATTACAGTAGTGATTTTAAGAAAAAAAAATATAATATCAGTTCAACATGGTTTAATGTTGCAATTTGTGTTTGTTAGTTACAGAGCCGACAGCCATCCAACGTACAAGCGGTGGCGGAGCAGCGGGCGAGCAAGGAGCGCGAGCGGGGGGAGAGGGGCGAGCGAGGGGAGAGAGGGGAGCGGGGCGACAGGGGGGAGCGCGACGAGCGCAAGGAGCGCCACGAGCACGCGCCGCCCGCCCGGGACACCGCGCTCTACAACAGGAACGTTAGTAGCGCTAGTACCTATACTAGCTCTAATTCATAGTTTTAGTACATAATTCTTGGAAAAATTCCAACAGTGGTAGAGCCAAGCAGTTCGCTGCATGAATGGTCCGACTCGACCGGTGAAATACCAGGACCTCTCAGAAGATCGACGTAAAGTGGCTCATGCCGCGTTTCGTTCGGTGAGAGAGGTACCCGGAGGCCTACTACCTTGAAGGTCGGCAACGCAACTGTAACACTATTTGTGTTGCAGGTAACATCAGGTGACACGCGTGCACGTTTGCCCTCGTATCCCATAAAAAAAAATCACAAAATAGTTAAAGATATTTTTTTTATATATTAAACAGTTTAAACATGTTATAAGTAATAAATTTCTTGTATTTTCTATGATTTCAGGCTTCGCCCTTGGACCACAGAGGAACGAATAACGAGGAGAACAAAGCCAAGAGACACCCATATCTACAACAACTCATATATCCGTTATTGAATGAGGTAATGACTATGTAAATACTTATAGGTATTTGACACAGAATAAGACAACTTCACGCCTTTTTCTACCCGAAGGTGTTGGCAGTGGCTGTTATGCCTCGACTCGCCGTTATATTTACGTCCCAAATGGAATGGGTGGCGAACCTATTGCCATATCGGGCACAACGTTTTCAGTCATCGACATTTATCACACAAAAAATTTTTCGAAAAGAATTTCGAATAGGCATTGGTTGTTTTTCTATGTATTATAAGTATGTATTTACAAAAAAAAGTATATTATGTATTAATAATATTAATATCCGTTATGTAGTATCAGTGGCACAAGCATTTAGTTGTATAGTTTAGAACTAGCGAGCGCTGTGTGTATTGTGTCCAAGATATTGGTGTGAGCCAGAATTCGAACCCACGACTTTTTGATTCAGATGTGGGGTGCTCCACCACTGGACCATCGAGACTATAAATAGTCGCAGAATAATATGATCATTAGAGTAATTCGAAATGAGCAAACATTTTAAATGTATATATAATGTGTCCGTCAGCTGTCCCGCAAGCACGGCGCCGTGAGCGCGCCCGCCATCGACGAGCTGCGCCGCGCCTTCGAGCACGCCGAGCGCGCCGCGCCGCACCTCACGCGCGCCTTCGTGCAGCAGGTACGCGCGACACTATACTATAGTAAGGCCCACGAGACGAGATAAAAAATGTAAACAAAGTGTCGGGTACAAAACATTTCGATACCTTAATTTGCAAACCTACTAACTCCACTTTTTTTTCGAAAATGAAAATTTTGATACCAATATAATCTAGATAATATCTAGTATCTGCCGGTATCAAAATGCCATTTTCGAAAAAAAGTGGAGTTATTAGGTTTGCAAATTAGGGTATCGATTTGTCATTTGCCCATGATTAAAATCAACAAGTAATTAGTAACAATCGTAACAATAATAGCGAAAATTAAAACAAGAAAACTAAAACAGTAACGGATTAATAACAAGAATAAAACAACCGAATACGGGAAACGAAAATACGAGTCACTTAGAACACTTTTCATACAGGTATGAACTTGTTAATTCTATATGTTAAGAAAATTGCGTGCCAACTGTTGACAACCATGGTATCAACTGCTATCGTGTACCACGAAGTGCGCAACTATAGCTGTTTTTTGACGTCTTTAGTGCGTAGGAGTAACAAGGATGGATATTCCAATCGCTCGGATATTCGTGTCAATCGCTAACTGTCGCAAGATAACTCGGTACGGGTCCGTTTGTTTATAGTTTTTATCACGTCTCGTTGGCCTTACTATACAGTGCTAGAGCCTTGCAATCCGCTGCATGAATGGGCCGGCTCGACCAGTTACATACTACGACCTCTCAGAATATCGGCGTGAAGTGGCTCGTGCCGCAATTCGTTCGGTAAGAGAAATATCCAGGTGACACACTTGCTCGTTTGCCGTACTATTCCATGAAAAACCACATATTAAAAATTGTTTAATAATTTAGTTAGTGTTTATGTTATTCCGAAACACTGTCATGGCTGGCGACTTATATGACGTCTCAACGTGGCAGACATGTGTGATTGCATAGATTTATCATAGGCTGTATAATCACTAATAACGAGACCGCAAGTAAGCGATTGTCAGGATGTTTATTATTCAAATGAGGAACAATAATTATGTATCAATTGACCCTTGGAAGCACTTTTTACGCACAGATTGATAAGTCACTAACACATCAACAACCTATTTTTGTTCTCGTTGTTTGGGCGACTATTGCCGATCTATTATTTTTATAGCTATGTGTGATTGTGTGAGGACGTTGTCAATGTTTTTAATAATATTCAGCACTGACATTTTCTGATTGTCGTCGACGTGACGCAATGACAGATTTTATTTTCTAAAAATATTAATAATCTTTAATTATTTGTATAAATTGTTTTATTTTTGCAATCGTAATTATTATTATTTTTTATATATTTTTATATATTTAATTTAAGTTATTTTATTGTGAGAATAAACTAAGTCAATTGTAATATTGTGCGAGCTCAGGTGGTGCAGAGGGTCGCCACCCAATCGCACTCCCCGTCCCAGCCGGCGCACAACTCGTCCCACAATTCTCCACACAACACGTCGCAGCACCACTGGATGAGGTAGGTCTGTACCATACATACATACCTACATTATTACAAAATATGCTTAATGATCACACAAATCAAGATGATTGATGACTATTTGGGTGATGGAATATTGACCAAGTAGATACCATGCAAAACCAGATGAATGTCAGAGTCGGGGACGGCCACGACACGCTCCAAATAGAACGAGTCCTTAAGGAAGGTTATGTCAGGAACTTTAAAAATAGACAAGCGTGTAGGACAAGAGTTATGAAATTCAAAGAAGCGAGTGAATATTGTAAAAATGTGCCTTATGGCGCTCTGTTCACTCTGCCTACCCCACTGGACTTGGCGTGAAGTTATCTATGTATGCTTAATTATTTTTGAAGTCTTACGCTAACTACGTTACACGGAAACAAATATTTGATTCATGTCCAGCCAGTATCTTATTATCAATTACAATGAAACTGGGTAGTAATAACCTGACTAAAGAATATATTAATATTGCCAAGTAGAAATTATTTAACAACTGCACACCAGGTTTTATTAATATTTTTTTTTCCCCAGGGACCTATAATAGCCGCAGCGCGTGTGTTGCAGTGTTTCACTCTACACCCACACACACACACACACACACGAAAAAAAACTACAATAAACACGTATTACGTTATGTTTACTGATAAATTGGACGCACTGGAAATGACAAAAAAATATATATAAAAAAATATTTTTCTTAATGTAAATCTTATAGATACTTCAATATCGTGCACGTAAATGATACAGTTAACTCATTCTCTTAGTCTGCACAATATCTGTTTAAGTATCTTGGATATTCGACCACCGGAAAATATGATATTTTTGTTAACACATCGATATTATATCGATGGTCGATATTTATCGAGACAATTCTACGTGCGTCGATACAAAAAAAAAACCTTCAAATCGAAATCCGAAATGTTTGAGGAACGTGTGGCGCGTTCCCGAAACTTATTTATTATTATTATTATTCAAGCTGACTTTTGTTTTCTGTGATTATATAAATAAATATATTAAATGTCACCCGTAAGCGAAATTTGTATCGATATAAATTGTATAGTTGAGTATCGATATCGACTTGGGCATGTGTGCCTTTTTGGTGTTCGCTGATGATAAATGATTTTTTTTTGTTTGGAAAGTGAGTCGACGTTGCCGCAACCGAGTCACAAAGTTGCAATGCCATAGTGTAATAAATAAATAATAAATAAAAAAAAGTATATAAAAATATATATATTTTAAATAACGTAATAGATGGTTATGTCGTATTACATTTATTTTAATTATTAATAATATGAGCATTATTTGTGTAAATATCAGTTGAGTTTCCCGTCAAGTCGCACTTTCGGCAATTATTAATTTTGTGTGCAGACTTCCATGGCCGTTTGGCACTATGTCCTAATACTTATATAAACGGCTGAAATATATTATTAGTCGCTAGTTCTTATTACAATCAATTAATGTTCTCTGAAGCAAAAAAAAAAACGTCTGGCCTATCTGATAACTTTGCGCGGTTTCCTAAGTCATTAAATTTATCAAGGGACATTTTTTTTTTTCCAAATAACAGAGTATTACTCTCATTCAAGCAAGTTAATTCTGTATAATGTATGTCATCAATCAGTCATTAGTCCATAGCAAATTGGATGGTAAATTTGGTGTTCCGAACGCACCCGTAACACGCTTTATCCGAAGATGATAGTTGAAAATTGTTAAAATAACTAGTAACTTATGTTACAATATAAGGTTAATTATATATTTCAGCCTTTACATAATGGCTTTATATTTTTTTTTAGTTATAATGTTCGGTCTGTTGTTTGAGTGTTACAAGTTTTCAATGTTTCCGAACAATTGACTTTGCGCGGGCTATTCGTGGAGTGCTTGTAGTTTTGTTTTTTTTTTTATTTTTTTCGAATATACATTAGACTCAGTTCTTATTATTTAAATATGAATCAGTAGAGAGACAGAGAGACAAAGCATATTTGCTACACTTCGCCAATATTTTGCCATATTATTTTTTTTTTTTCTAAATTATTTTTCTTTTTTCTAACTCGATCGTTTTGTGAGAAGTCTGAGGTCTCATTTTTGTGTTTGTGATCAGTCATCTAAATTCTGTATTAATTATATTTTTCTCTTTCTCTTTAGAAGTGAACGTTTCTGAAACTTCTCTTAGCAAATGTATTTATGTGTCATTCCAATTAAAAGACAATATTGTCAGCATTTATAGGAATTATTTGTTGGACATAATTTGTGTTGATTTTATGTTGAAGTTGCAACAATAATTATTATGTGTCCGTTTTTTATTATTATTATTGTATATTTAAAAAGAAAGATGAAAGTGTTATAAATTTCGTTAGTTTAGTAATTTTTTTTTGGTGATTAGTTGAAGAGTTGTGTATTCGGATAATATAGTTGTGACTAATATCGACTTATAAACAAAATAACTGTTCCGATAAACACTGTTCTTTTAACAGGCGTATTTGTATCTATATGGTGGTCGACACACGAAATGTTCAATTATTTCCAACATAAATAAATATTGTTATCTATTGTTAATTCAGAAAAAATAACCAATCTCGTTTTAATCATTGGGATATTTTCTGTGTCGGTCATTATGTGTTCGAACTTAGTTTTGTTTTAATTTTTAGCTGAAAGTTTATTAGTGATTATATGTTAATAATTATGAAAAGATCCTTAGTATTGTGTTAAATCATATTAAAAAACAAAACTAATTCTGACATCCAACGATCGTGCGGTGTCTGATTAAATTTAATAATAAAAAAAAATGCTTAATATGCGACAATATTTAGCAATCGGGGAGTATAATAGAAATATATATATATATATATATTATTATATTATAATGAAGAAAAAACTACAAACAATATTATAATTAATTAATTATTATTATTATTGGTGTGTAAAAATGTAAACCTTAATATAAATAAATGTAAATTATGTAGTATAAATATTGAGAAAAAAAAAGCTGTTTTATGAAGTGTTCTTATAAAAGTATGTAGTGGGCTAGTGCCCTGCCCCGGCAAGGCGACTGCAGCGCCACCACGCGGCGGGCGGGAGAGCCGTCCATCCATCATGTACAGTGCTCGCTTGTTATAAATATTTTTGGATAAATTATGCTCATTTGTCGTTTTATTTTGTTCCCTTGACAAAATTACCTAATTTTTGACTTTATGAAAACGTATTTCGTTCTAAGCCCAAAATGACAAGACACTTTCATTGTTAGTTGAGATGCTGCACCTTACTTCTTTCCTTGAAAAATTATCAATTTTTCTTTACTGCATTATATATGAATTCTACATACAAACCATTGTACGTACAACCCTCGATCTAGTAATAAACCACATCAAAATCCGTTGCGTAATTTCAAAGATCTAAGAATATAAGGGGACAGACAGCGGAAAGCGACTTGGTTTTAAGCTATGTATGTAATGATTTAAATAGTCATCCTTTATTTAACTAATAAAGATAAATATCAGCAAGACAGAACACACTACACAGGCAAATACATAAGCATTCAAGCCTCGTCCCTCGCGTAGTAAGTAGAATTTATTGAGCGTCACTCATAAGGCATGTTTATCGGCTTCATAGACGTTTAGAAGTTCTTTCTATACTGTAGAATTTGAGTGTGATAATTAAGTAAGGACCACTTGACGTTCCAAGTAGAAAATCAATTTGTCTATTACTTAACTCTGTGGCAGTAATTTTAGTTTGGAAAATGAGTGTAATAATCTATGATATCTTATCTTATCTTATATCTTTAAACGAGCAATTCTTGTATATATATATATATATATATATATAATTGGAATCTTGGAATCGGCTCCAACAATGTTCATGAAATTTAGTATATAGGGGGTTTCGGGGGCGATAAATCGATCTAGCTAGGAATCATTTTTAGAAAATTTCATTTTATCGTGTTTTATCGATAATCAACTTAAACATCAACTTACTTTTTGGAATTCCTGACATCTATTGGCGAATGCTATAATTATTTTAAATTGTGAGCAACTAACTTGCTTTAACGACAACAACACTAAAGCTATTCCAGCAGATGGCGTTGTTTATAAAAAAAAAGAAAATACCGAGCAAAGCTCGGTCATCCAGATATTATATCTTTAAACGAGCAATTCTTGTATATATATATGTATATATATATGTATATTAATTGGAACTCGGAATCGGCTCCAACGATTTTCATGAAATTTAGTATATAGGGGGTTTCGGGGGCGATAAATCGATCTAGCTAGGAATCATTTTTAGAAAATTTCATTTTATCGTGTTTTATCGATAATCAACTTAAACATCAACTTACTTTTTGGAATTCCTGACATCTATTGGCGAATGCTATAATTATTTTAAATTGTGAGCAACTAACTTGCTTTAACGACAACAACACTAAAGCTATTCCAGCAGATGGCGTTGTTTATAAAAAAAAAGAAAATACCGAGCAAAGCTCGGTCATCCAGATATTGATCTGTTAAGTGCTAAATCCAATATGCATGCATGCAGAACGCCATCACGCTTTTGTTGGGTGATCCAAATTTGAGTTGAGTTGGGTTTAGGACACAATGCGTTTCTGACTTTTTTAAATGATACTTCCACCGTAGATACTGTCAGATGACGAATGTTTTTTTAATAACGCCGTAATAAAAGATGGCCGCCGCTCTCGCTCCGTCACGTATTTTGCCTAGAATATTTTTTTCGTTTGTCATCACCATGAGAAAAGATCCATGGGGAATGTTGATTTCGATTTAGAAATGAAAACGATGATCCAAACAAATTATTTTTCCACTTGATCTTATATTAATAAATAAATAATGCGTGTAGTGTTTACGAGATGGGCGTAAATTGTTGATTATTGATTAAAAAAAAAATAGGTGTTTGTGGCATTTTTGGGTAGTAATGTTTGAAGGCGCGTTGGCGACTCGCTGGCGGACGTTGCGTCGCAAGATACGTTGCATTATAATCTCAGCTTATTTTTTGTTCCATAAATACAAGATCTAATTATATCGATACACTAAATATTTCAATCGATTAGCAATTTTTTTGATAAATAAAAAATCCTCTAAATGATGTTTCATTTGTCCTAATATTAAATCGAGATCATGTTTGACTTCTTACTAAACTTTCTTAGTTTAGCTTCCATCGTATTCGCACTTGTATAGCATATAACTATATTAGTATTTTTTCTGGAACGTCCTCAAGCCGGCGTATCTCTTGCTATCGGACGTCCGTCGCGCAGTGGTGTGTAGTTGTTATCTAAGAATATTGCAGTAATATATGGGAGAGCGCGTCGTTTGGTTGATCGGGTTATGTGGTGGCCAGTTTTGCATAGTTTTATCACTACTATATAAAATTATTAAACTCTGTATTATTATAAATAGTAAATATTGTAACAAAACCTGATAAATAATTGTCGTTATTTGTTATTGCGAGATGAGTAAGTTAAATCCATGTTTCGGCAATAGATTTATGCAAATGTTGCTTCTGAGTCATTCACGCGTCAAAAGACATTTATTCGAAGAAGAACATCTCACCTTTCATAACAAAGAAAGAAATACTACGTAAAGTAAATTTTGAAGTCGACATATTGTTTGAAATGAGAGTCACGGTAATATGTTGGTTAGTTCTTCTTGGGAATTCCACTCGTCTGATCACTGGCGCCATGGCTACGTGTTCAAATATAAACGATCGCATCATTCGGCTAATTAAAGTAAGGGATTTTGCGTTGGTCCACCATGTGGTGTTGCATTGTGCACGCTTGCATACGTTTTAAAAAGACAATCTGGACTAGGAAGAATAGGCGGGAAATTTTGTTGTTTCTAAATTAAAATTCGCTTTTGACAGTTTACATTTACATTGACTTCGGCAAGTATTACAATATCTCGCAGTAACATTTGACGTGCGGATCCGCAGTAACATTGTACCTACGTCAGTAAGTAAGACCCCGCCCCCCAGCCCCCCACTCGTGCACGAACTAACGACGCTCCGTACCATTAGTGAGACGCGTCAATTAATGTTACAAGGCGTCACAATTTCTAACACGTTATGTAGGAAACAAATTTGACTCTGGAAATAAAAGAAGTTATTTAATTTTGGAACTGTTTGTTTATTTGTTTACCCTTTTATTATTAATATTCTATTAGCAGACGACAGTGACGCAGGTCATGACTTTATTCGGTCCATGGTTAACGCATTCATTACATTTTTGGTAAAAAAAATACTGAAAAAGTATAATAATGTTTTTTTTGGTATATTCCTGATACCATAAAGTTCGTAATTGGAACAGCAGTGGGACTATTACGCCACATCGACCTGGAAAGGGCTAAGAACTCGCAATAGTCGATCTTTAAATAAAGGTAAATCAGAGCTATCTAATCTCCGGCAAATATTATAACTGCAGAAATGTTCTTTACTACCTAACTTCACCCCTTTTTCTAACCGTAGGTGTAGGCAGTGTCTGTTAAAGCCTTGACTCACCGAATCGTTAAGCTATCTCGAATGGAATAGATGGCGAACATATTGCCATACACCGGGCACAAAGTTGTCCAGTCATCAAAATTTACGGCACATAACTTCTGAAAAGAATTCCGAGCAATCGATGGTATCGTACCGACCACAACTGAATCAGAAGCGGTGAGCACGATCGGTGGACCAGCGAGACAACTAAACCAATATTTTTTTACGAAAAATAAAAAGAAACATGTGGTCAATTATTCACTATAGAACCGCTTACATGAAATATTTTTTTAACTATTCCGTATATTGTAGGCACTAACTTATAAGCAAAACAAAATATTAGATACTAAACTAAATAATATCAGCAACTGAAGTTCCTTAAGTCCCTAATGTTTACTATCATATTTTATTCGCGTAGAAATTTATTGCTATAAATTTATAATCATAATCTGCATTCAACGTTTGAGCGGCAGTGTTACTAATGTGATGTGAAGTGACTTCGGTATATTATATTTTCCGCGAATAAAACGCTTAGGTATGTAGTTGCTCTAGTTCAGTAAACGAGAATATAATTGCATTACGGTTTTGCCATACTGATTCTTGCAAAATGAGTCACGATAAGTCTGTGCTGTACCTACTTCTATTCCCATAATTGTTGTGACTGAAAAAAGCTACGAAACTTTTAATTAGAGCAATGAAAAAAAATAGATTTACCTATTAGGTACTACAGAATTCAAATATGAAAACTAAGATTATGATCATTATATTCGCCGGCGACGGCGCTTAACACGCGCGTTACAGGCACTAAGAAAAAGAAATCATTTTAATGTTGAGTAAAAGATAAATTTGTGACCCAGTACTTTTATTTATTTATTTATTTATTTATAACTTCATGTACATGGTACAAAGGCGGACTTAATGCCTAAGGCATTCTCTCCCAGTCAACCTTTGGGTGGTGGAGAAAAATATAATATGCAGGTGCATTTGTTACACTTATAGAGGAGCAATATGACACTCATTGATATAAATATAGATACAGATAGATATATTATACATATGTACATAAATAAATATACGGGAATAGACATACATATACATTACACATACATAGATACACACACATATACATAGATTTATAACGATATATTCACTGGCAATGTGACAGTTCTTCCAACTCTTCTAGCAACAGTTTTCGGACTTTGTATTTAAATGCTTGACGGTTGCTCGATGTCCTGATATCGCAAGGTAGTTCATTCCAGAAACTGATAGCTTGGACTTGAAAAGAAGAATGTATAAAACCAGTAGAGTGAGAAGGACAGTGAAGAAGAAGATTATCTTTGGAGCGTAGATTTAGGTTATGGAAGGAGCACAAATATGAAAAGAGAGTTTTTAAATATGTAGGGGATGAGGGAGACATAAGAATGGAATGAAGTAGAGAGACGGCGCGTAATCTTCGACGCTGGCGAATGGGTAGCATTTTGAGTTGGGAGCGGTAAGCAGATATATGATCATACTTGCGAAGGTTAAAAATGAATCGAATGCAGTTATTGAGAAGGCGGTCGAGTTTATTGAGAAGATCTGCATTCAGGTCAAAATAGCACATGTCACCATAGTCGATCAATGGGAAAACAAGGGTTTGGACAAGCATTGTTTTGGTCTTAACTGGGATAATGTTTTTTAGACGGTATAAGGCACGTAGCGTTCCAGTTACTCTCTGGCTAACGTTTGATACTTGTGTTTGCCAGCTAAAAGTAGAGTCTAGGTGTAGTCCAAGATTTTTCACTACAGGGCTCAGTGGAATGATTGTACCGTTAAAGTAGATTGGTGGAAGCAAACCCACATCAAATTAATTAAATTAATTTAATTAATTTAACACATCAAAAAAAAATACTTTTCGATTAGGTAGATACTTCAGCTAAATCCATATGTACCTATAATCCTATGACTTCCATAGTCTGTGATTAGACTCCTTTTAGAATGGTTAACCATAAGTTATATTCTTTAACAGACGGTAGAGTCATGTAGTTCGTTGCCTGGATTGATGAAAATGGGCTCGACAGGTGAAATAATACGTCCTCTTGGAACATCGATTTCAAGTGGCGTCGCATTCCGTGTTTCGTTCGTAAAGACAGGCCTACCCTCCTCCCCATCCCGCTCTTGACTCCACTCCATATACTTAACTCTATAATAAAGGGCTCCTACGCAAGAGTGACTCTTACTGACACTATCTGTGCTGTAGGTGTCCAAGACGCGCAAGCGAGTCGCCAACTAACGCGAATCGCTTGTTCGTCTGCCCCCGTAACCAATAAGAAAAAAAAAATGGTTTTAAAAATGAAACAAAACATCAGCTTTTTATATTATATTAATCTAACAAATGTACAAAAATAGAAAATGCGGGTAAGTATAATACACAAGTATTATAGAGTATAATATTTTCGATCATAGCGAGATTCGGCAGAATTTATATTGGTAGATATACCTATAGGCCTCATTAAAAATACGTATTCGGTAAAGTCCATGATAGCAAAGTGATGTTAATTATTAAATTCTACAAACTGTAAGAAATATCGGTCAGGAAATTAGTAATTATTTACAATTTAACAATATATCACTATTCGTTACGTCTATATGGAAACATACATTCATAATAAAAGCTAGCGAAAGTACACTGCACTTAATAGTACCTATACAATTGTATGACATTTCTACATTAATACCTACTGATAGAATTCGAGGTGGGGGTGGCGACAGGATATTTTTTTTTAATTCCATATAGAATAATAATGCTAAATATCGGTTAATCTGTACAATATATTTTAAGAATTCAGTTTATTGAGACCCATAACACCCTATTTTCCTTTCAAAGTAATTTAAAGGACTGGGAGAATATTGTATTGAAATTTAAGTGAATTATGCACTTTTTTCTCTAAAAGTATCTATAATAAGTAAACAGCCCACCTAAAGGAATGCAATTTTTGAACAGTTGAGCTGACCAGCTGCTCTTCCCATTACTTTAAATTTCAACAAAAGTGATCATGTTAACTTAATACCGATCGGTTCGATTATACTGATCTTTTTTTTAATGTAGGAACTCAAAAAATAATCGTTTTAAATTGAGCGGAAATATGTATATAACCATAGACACATCGGTATAAACATTGTCAGTCATAAGTTACTGAACAGGCTGTAAGTTCTACCCACTTGTTCGTAGATATTGTAACACACCTACACAAAATCTCATTATATTATTCTACACTCGTGCTACTTTCTCTCAAACGAATCATTCATCAGGTCAATGGTTTGCAACAATACCAGAACAGTGTTTCATCGTAAATAATACATTTTACAGATACCACTTAAATACAATAGGTTCTTAACGAAAACTTATTGCTAAATAATATAAAATAAAAATAATAATATACATTACGCCTAAGGTTTGGCTAAAAAATAAATCAGACTACATATTGATAAAAAAAAATTTGCAAAACATTTGTAAAATGTAAAGCATAATATATAAAAGTGGTTCGGTAATAACAAAGCGAAAGCAATATTTACTATGCAACCTTTGTCGCGGGACAAAAAACTATTGTATAAATAATTATAATCAACTTATTACACAAGTACTATTAGTATTTTTATCTTACAATAATAATTGTCTTTACATTAGCAAAATAAGTAACTTCAATCTTAAATTGCATTCGCGGTATACACCATAGACAATCTTACACATGTCAAATAACTTTTTCTATAAATTAAAAAAAAATGAGTCACCTGTATTACGTATAAAGCAATACAAATTATACTCGCATATAAATGTTAATACACACTATAATAAAATTATTAACTCCGTATTGCGAATACGTTTGTTTTATTATGCGTCAACAGAAGAACAATACGGTTCTCTGTTTACTGTTAGATTACAAATCACGAAACATACTCGATGACTCATACGCACATCTTCCTATATAAGAAACTTAAATATCACAGAGGTATTAATTACATTTACATCGATTTAAAAGATAAACACGTACATTCACACGGCCCATAGATGATAATGTCGTATGGTGGAAATGGCATTATACAAATAACACGCAGTATTCTTTCAAAGACGTGGATCTTTTGCAAACTATGACGTCAAACACGCAGACTGACGTGAAGCTCAAGCTCAAGTGAAAATATTCCAAGAGATAAAATTGACCGTACTGCAAATTATTTATGCGAAACACACATACAAAGATGTTTAATTAGGGCTGTCAAATTTAAAAATCAAATTTCATTAATTAACTTAACACTTATTTCACCTATTTTATAGTAGACCAGTACTTTAAATTCTTACTAATTTAGTTATAGGACACTGGTCTTATTTAAAATAGTACCATATTAATGATCCTCAATATTGTAGGTAGAATGTATTGATTGTATTATTAGATACATTGCTTTTTCCAATAGATATAAATAATCTTATAAAGTTGCAGTAAAATTGTATGTTTCTTTACTGGTCAGAGGAAACTTAATGTTAAGTTTTGAAGTCAGCTATGGATGGAAATGCTACAAAATTTTGTCGGATACTGACAGCCCTGATTCCGTATCCTGTCGGTCGTGAACCCGTGAACATATGTGTACCAACAATAATACTTACAAACTACTCTATCAGATATATATTATAAATAGTTATATTTGCGACTCGTACACCGGACGAATGTAATTTCTTCATCGCGTTTCTATATATTGATCACAGGCAGTGCTGGAATGGGTTGTCTGGTCGAAAATTGGGACTGAATTGAACGTACTCACACTATATACGAATATAGTCGTGGTTAACATCGTCCGATTTTAAAAGTCTTGTTGTATATATGACGATTCAGCCTCCAAATCCGCTTCACCCTTTAATTTCTCGATGAATCAGCCAACAGGTAATATCTAAGGAAAGAAAGAAACATATTTATTATACATATATGTATGTAAAACATAATATAGAGGGTCGCGTGCCTCAGTGACTCAGATACTATGACGGAGTTGTGACTCAATCATGTTACTGACAAATATCAAGCTACTATTTGTTTGAGTATTTTTTTTTAATGTAAAATCTATATTTTTTAACGCATTCACACCTCTTTGGTCCATCCTTTTTCCTTAATTCATGTTAAATTTTATTGTTTCATTTTTGAAATACATTCACATAACAACATAACATAACTTCACGCCTTTGTAACCTGAAGGTGTAGGCAGCGGCTGTTAAGCCTCCTCTCGCCGTTATGTTTACGTCCCAAATGGAATAGGTGGCGAACCTATTGCAATACCGGTTTTGCTTAAGTATAACTTTAAATTAGTATTGCAAAACAAGATATTATCCTTATATTTGTAGCTGTAGGTATGCAGGGTTTCCGTCCGATGTTAATATTATTGGTTAAGTACGTTGATACGTTGAAATATGTATTAATATCGTATTATATGTTATCAAAACAAACAAGCTGAGTTCTTACGCAAATAATGATTGTTATAGCATATATGTTCGAGATTTGTAACTAGTAATATTATTAATATAAATGTTAGCAATTAAAATTTTAACCTGGTTTTTCGTTGAAAGACAATAAAACTTCAATTGCATCAAGTCGGCAAGAATATGTTATGTTATGAAAAGTAATCATTTTCTTCTATGAAGAACTGTGTGGTTCTCCAACAGGGAAGTGGTCAAATCTTAACGCGGAAATCTATGGTATTAATATCTGTAATTTTTATTTGGAGTTTGAATTACAAAAAATCAGAGAAAAAAAGAGGTTTTACTACTGTTTAATCGGCGAAAGACAAAACTAAAACTATCTCGTGAGAAGAGTTTTATGTTTAGTTTGATTTTTTGTGCATAACCTATATCTGTTCTTTTATTGCTATCGAAGATACTAAAAAGTTTAAAACCAATTCTACAACTACTATTAATTACTAATAGGAATTGTAATTATACTGAACAATGTAAAAATTAATGAGAATTAGGTAACAGGGAAAGGTAAGTTCCCGCGATTTTGTCTCTTCAAGGTACACAAGGCCGTGGGCTCAGTTTTTTGGACTTGGCTTATATTCAGGCAGATTCTGAGCTCCTGTATACTTACATAACAACAATTAGGGGTAAAATTATAATACTAAGACAACGTCATAACTGTGATGGACGAGTATTTTGGCTGCTACACCTATTGTGCACGAGCCTACTGCTATGTTTTCAGTAGCGATATTAATATTAAATGGTTTGAAAAGAGTATTTGGCACATATGTTTCTTGCCCGATTCTTATCATGATATTCCCTACACTCAGAATCGGGCCGCTCGTGGCAATTGCGTCGGAGTTTTCTTGTTCCACGGAGGCACTGTCCTTAAGCGCTCGTGTTTAGGTATCATTTTAAATAATAAGTGAAATTTTGTACATGATTATTTTTTGAGTGTCTGTGAAAACCTATGAAAATAAGGTATCTTTGACTTTGACTACACTGTTGGGACATCAATAACTCTTCTATAACATAAAGCAATTAAAATAATATAACTCAATAATTAACGTTCATATAATTAAAAATATCTACCAATAATAAAACTGGTACTAATACTGTACTAGTACTAGTATCAGTATCAGTACAGAGCAAGTTATATAATATTATTTATATAAAATTATGATGTTCATAAAAGGAGCTTTGTTATTACATTGTCAGCATTGGATATATAAATATACACAGTCCATAAAGTTGGACAAACACGTTCTTTATTAGACAAGGCATCCTGCTGTAAGGTCTTGACCTATTATCTCTGGTCAGGAGCGTGTATCATAAGATGTGGCCTGGCCAATGGACGTATAAAATGGTCAGCACTCATGATCGTAATATTAAAAGGTGTGTAGTTTGTTTTGAAGAACGAGACTCGTCTCTGATCTGGTCGTCATGATCTACTTTCGTTGTCGAAAGTGTGTCATTGATTTTTTTCTGCAGACACATTGGATATTTTTACTTGGTCAATCTTTTTAGTTGGGACATGTTAAAATGATTAATAATATTGAGCACATTATTTCACAGTTACCTAACGAGTACATACTTTTTGATGTGCTAAATAATAATCATTGTAAAAGTTATAAATTATCGAGTTATAAAAAAAAAATGTAAAAACGACAGCAAAAACTGTAGGCAACTAATAATTTAGCTAAAGAATTATTATAAAATAATATTTGTATACTTTTTAACTAAACCAGAAAACTAATTCAGAACATCTGCATAAAATTATTTTCAAAACCGGTGTGTTCTTGCGACATTTCTACTTCGATTTTCTAATAGAAACAAATTTGTCACACTACCGTTTTTTCCACGGCAAGTAAACGAACTGATCTTGGAATTTTAAGTTGGTATTAAATATCAATATCTTAACACATTAAGTAGGTACTTTAAATAAATATTCACGATTATAATTCCCTTATACGGCTGAGTCGTACTAACGAAACTCTCCTTTAAGTCCATCTAACGAGGAATGTCTTGGTTTCGTCAGACGTTCTATATCGGGCTGGTGATCAGTTGAACGATGCACTTACTGCATGCATTTTATACGCTTTTATTCACCAGAATTATATTATAGGATATAATTATTAGATAGTTAAGTTTGGATAAGGAGGTGAACTGTAATGTTTTGTTTTTATGATAGAGGGCCAAAACGGGGTCATCTGGTTGTAAGCGACACGGATAACGGCTGCCAGAGAAATAAATTTATATTATATATCAAAAACTAATTTAGATTTTAAAAGTGATCTTGTAAGTCTGTTGCTTACGATGGCAAACAGAGATAGTGAATAATGATATTAATTTTCAATATGATTTAAAGAAAAAAAATGTGTGCTATGCTTAAGTAAATTCACGAGTATTTTGTTTTGGTGCTTTTGGCGATAACTGAACCATTCGTCTGTTTCTACTATATGCACGGTTTGAAAAAAAAACTTCCTACAAATCTAAAAATTACCGAGCCAATTTTGACGGGACTTTTATTGACAGGTAGTGTATTGTAGTTTTATTGACAGTAGTAGACTGATGTTATATAACTAACTTATGCTACGTTTAGCAAGCAAATACAACTTTTATTTAATCATTTATTGCTTCTGAGGTAAACCAAAGTTTGCAAGTCAGCTAGTGGACTATAAATATTGGTGTTTAATCTAAGCTTAATTAATTCTAAATTAATGCTAAATTAATCTAAACTGAAAATGGAGCATCTTATCAGATCCACGTGTCAAATATTAAAAGTAGGTGGACAGTTAATTTTGTCCAATAAATATTAGTTCAAAATATTTGTGTGTCAAACGGCAATGAACTTATATTCCCGACAAATTGATTGTAACGAAGTTTGATTAGCAGCGGGGAGATTAGCGACTAGCGGTACACATTATTTACTGACGACTCCAATTTCCATACATTAAGATTAACTAGCAAGATGCCGCGTCCAATAATGTAGCTTTTTTTGCATTTGAAAGACGGTAAATGAGCACGCGGGCTATCTGTAAGAGACAAACGCCGCCCATGAATATCTACAACAGCAACAGGGGCTATGCCCCTGTTGCTGTTGTAGATATCGTCATCGCCAGATTGATTTCTCACAAGACAATTTATTACTTTTGGAAGCAGTAAAATCCAATGTCATGAGGAAATTCCACGAAAGTCAGTAAATTCTCATGGATTCTGTATATTGCGTGAAATACCAATGTGTTAACTACAGTAGGTAACTTAATGGTAAGTGAAAAGAAAAATGTGACTGATTCAAAGCGAAGTGAAAGGTGATCGAACTTTTTTCCTTCAACAGAACGCAAGTAGCAAAAAAACATATATATGTATAGATTTATGATTAAAACTAGTTGACCCAGCGAACTTTGTTACGCATCAAAAATAACTACATGAATTATAGTTAAAAACCACCCCGTTGACACCCTCTATCTATTAAAATACCTCATCAAAAAGTTGCCTAGTTTCAAAGATATAAGCATATAGATACAGACAGCGGAAAGCGACTTTGTTTTATACTATGTAATGATAATGATAATAAAAGTAATATCTTTAGAATAATACCGTATTTATATTCACCGTTCTAAGGTTCTTATTTATTTTTTAAAAGTAAATACTTATTGAGTACCTTGCAATAGTTGAATTTCGCACAGTCCTGGAGCACATTTTGTTCAATCGATATTAACACTCGCGTAACTCAGAACGTCATTGGTTTGTGGCCAGATTGGAACCTGCGACCTTTAGCATACTTCTACGTGAATGTTAACACGGTAAACAACGCTATCGACCCTATATTTCAAAATATTAACGATTTGGTTTCTTACAAATCCAAATATCAATTGGTTATATTTTTTTACTACATAATAAAAGCAAGGTTCTGTATTCAATACATATAGCGAGGACTCATATCATGAAAGTTTTAAAATATAATCACAGTAAAAACTGTGTTATTTTAGCTTTTGGGAAAAAAAACAATATTTACAGTTGACTAATGGAAACAAAATAGACGCAATGAATTGTCTATGTAATTTTATGTATCAATATAGAGCAAGTTTTGTTTGAACAAGCAGTGGACATTGTTCAATAGTATATTTGATTATTGATAAATGTACGATTTGAAATCGATTCACCCCATTTTATGGCACATTTGAGGTTTTACTGTCTCAGAAACACACTTGAGAAACTGTAGTGGGATACTTTTTTTATATTTTGAATTTCGAACAATAAATGTAAAAGTTCTTATACACTCATAATACGTAATAAGTTCATATATCAAACAATGTCAATAGGAATTGTATACGTAATGCTCATTAAATTCACAATGACTATGGTAATACCGGCGTTGTAGAAAAAAATGACAAAGCAATGAGTGAGCAAATGATTGAGATTGCTTTGCTATTAATTAACACAATGATTGGACAAAATTATTCAGATGAAACTATAGTTTAGTCTACTAGTCTTCTCTATCGTAAACAGAATAGTGAAATAAGGGAATCTTTAATACAATTTAAATTAGAACGGTACAATTTAATACCTTGGATTATAAACATTAATTATATAGTACTGTTAGTAAGTACTAGTACTGGTAAATACTAGTATTTAACAAGAGCAGTACCAACCTTTCACTTATTAATCTAGAACTAGTCTGGTTGACGGAAACTCATAAAGTACAGGTGAACTAGTTCCTACAAGTTCCTTCATTTGCATAATCTTTGTGTAGTATGTAATAAACTAAGCGGAAAATTTGCAAATATTACTTCGTGAATATAAATTTAAAGTGTGTATAAGTAATATTTGTTTGAAATATTAGTGTTATTTTTGTTCGATATTCATTGTAATGACATGGCTATTACGTCCAATGACATAAGCAATTATTAAAAAAAAATATATAACCTCTATCAGCCAAGACTTATTTAATACATTAAAATAATTAATTTTAAATTAATAATTAATTTCGAAAGTTATGAGTGATATATATCGATAACTAAAATCCTTGTGCCCGGTATGGCAATAGGTTCGCTACCTATTCCATTTGGGACGTAAACATAACGGCAAGTCGAGGCTTAACAGGCAATGCTTACCCTTCGGGTAGAAAAGGCGTGGCTGTTAAGCCTAGTCTCGCCGTTATGTTTGCGTCCCAAATGGAATAGTTGGCGAACTTATTGCCATACCGGGCACAAAGTTTTCAGTCATCGATATTTATCACACATAACTTTCCAAAAACAATTTCGAAAAGTCATTGGTGTGAGCCAGTGTCAGGATTCGAACCCGCGACTTCTGGATTCAGAAGCGGGGTGCTCAACCACTGGACCACCGAGACATTTAGCCGACTTTCAAACTGACACAAATATGTACAAAGACATTATTATTTTGGATGACAAATCCAATTTCATGTACTACCGTCTAGTTTTGTGGTCAAATACCGCTAAATAACGAACAGCTGCCAATATTTCCACTTACAAGTCTAACCGAGTTGATATTAAGTTTCTATATAAAATCTTGTACGTCATATTATATGCTTATCGCAATAGTTATGAAAGGAACTAAAGAATATATATTATTTCTTATATCAAATATCGGTCATATTTTACAGTTATAAATTTACTTAGAAGTTCTCTTGATATATTTATGTAAGTATTCACTTAACTACATATAGACGTTACTTGATAGATAACTTCACTATTTACCGTTGATATCCAAGCAGTTAAGGTGAAATATATGCAATACTAATAGGATTTTACTTGCGTGTTGGTAACTTTTTGAGAAATCTATTTATTCTGTTAGAGATTTTGAATAGATTCCAGATAAGATCCATTATGGCAGTCTAACATTAGAAGGCTCTAAATATTATGCTGGTAGTTCTCTAAATAAATAAAATTTAAAAAAGTTTTGGACCCAATAAACACCTCTATCATACTAAGCTATAATCAACTGTTACATGTTTTTTTGATGAAAACTAGTCAGCATACTCTTTTTTTACATACCTACATATTTATAAATAAAAAAAAAACTCAAACACCATACGAAAATTATAAATATTTGTAATCGGGCGGGGATCTAACCCTCTGACCTCTATACATTTTTTATAATTTTACAATGACGGCCAAAGGGACTGAAGAATTCTATTTTTAAATACCCCTTATTCAACAATTTTTGTAACTACACATTCATCCTTGTCATGTACCTAATTAACATAATCATTTTTAATAACCTTATTTCGAAGTATGAGTGACGTAACGTCACTAATGAGGTCGGACGTCATTGATAGATAAAGTCACCTCCTCACATATCCACCAGCACTTAGCAAACAGGTTATAATACAACAGATTATCCGTAGAAATGGTGACTAATCTGTCTAATGTCAGAAAACCAATAGCAAAATGAAGGTTAAAAAATATATGACTCATAATTCATGTTGAAAGTTTTTTTGTGAGTCCAACTATGTGTGGTCGCAAAAACTCATGACTTGTTTAGCGGTAGTTTCTCAAATAGTCATATATAACAAAAGTAACTTCACGCCTTTCTCTACCCCAAGGTATAAGCAGCGGTTGTTAAAACCTTCACTCGTCCAATTCGTGACGTTACGTCCCAAGTGGAATAGGTGGCGAACCTGGTCAGTCATTAATGTTTATAACACTTAACTTCCAAAAAGAATTCCGAGCAATCATTGGCGTGAGCCCGGGACCGCACCCACGACTTCTGAATTAGAAGCTCGACCACTAGACTACTGAGACTAGTGATAGAGATAGTCATATATGTGTTTGTACATATTTGGTTTAAACTCGGTATAAGAAGTAGATATACCTAATACTAAAGATTGAAAATCGTGCTGATCATACACTTGACTTGTTATTTCCTTGATCGTGAGAGTTGATATTGAATTATATGCCTCAGAGATATGCCAAATCCTATTAGGTGTGCAAATTTTCTTAAGTAAAACAATCACGATTTATTGCCAATGTTCAAAGGTTTAAAGAAGTTGGGTGTTAAGTTAGTTTTATTGATTTTGAAAATGCACCTTCTTAAGTTAAAGAAATATAAATGTATATATAAATATTGTCCGTAAATTAACGAACAATTTTGCTTTTAGTGGAATACTTTTAAAAGTTTGTAATCTAAATACGATACAATATTTTAGCTAAATTCTTCAAGTGGTCATTAGGTTGAATGTGACTGAGGTCAGCATGTGATAAGCTAAAAGAGCTTTGAAGTATTTTAATACGATACAATAGAATACGGAATCCATTATTAGTGTTTAAGCCTCAGGAATTTCCTAGCTTACTGACATTTTGTCTGAAATTACTTGTCGTCGTTGTGTTTTAATAGTTTCTTAAAATCTTAAACAGATTTTAAGAAACTATTAAACTGTTCGAAGACATTTTTTTTTCTACTTCATACCACATAATAAATATTGGTTAAAAAGAAGCGATTGATTTAGTGTGTCCCATTATCTAAGATTTAAATCCAAAATTGTTTCCGAAAAAGATAAAATAGAGAAGGTAGATACAGTAAGATCAATCTTACGTATTTTTTCTACTGATTCATATCAATGTATAAGTAAATTATTATTTTTTAAAATTTTCATCTTATATATTCATCATGCCTTGCATATTCTAAGAATATTTAAACATTAACACACCTTAAAGATAAGATAGCAGTTAAGACTCGTTACAATTCTCGAGATACTTTTTTTCATCGCACCAGATTAACGGTTTGAAAACTTGTTAAGGTCTAGTTCATTATTATTTATTTATTTGTCACCAGTTTTGAGATTAGTTATCGCAATGTTAGAACATTTTGTTTTTTGTTATTTCTCGCTCGTTTGTTCCGAAGGGGCAATTATGCCTTGACACATCATTTTTTTTGCCTACGGTGTATGCATCTGGGACAATTTTGGTAGTCATGTTGGACTAATACATTTAACAGTGGATTCTAAGTTGTAACTGTGTCAAGGAGTAAATAGTTGATCGATTATAGCATTACATGCCTTAACATGGAAATTTTATTTGTAAATTAGAATAATTACAGCGTTTTCGACCAAACAGGTATTGATTGGGAGGTCGAGTTAAGAATATGTAAAGTATGTGTGCTCATTTATTTAAAAGTTTATGTTTAAACAAACAAAATACATATATGTATTAATATCGGTTTACTAGTTCCATAAAGAGTAAGGGAGGGGGAAAGGAATGGGCCTCCGGGTACCTCTCACACCGAACCAATCGGGGTATGAGCCAATTTACGTCGATTTTCTAGCAGTATTTTACCGGTTGAGCCAGATTATTTAATTGACGATTGCATGGATCAGTTACTCTTCGAGCCAAACATGATGGATTTAGCTTGGAAACTAGATGGCTCTGTGTGCATTGTGTATATTATCTGCCTAAATAAATTCAATATAATTTAGACTAGATTACGAGAAGACTGAATTTATTAAGATGCACTAATGATGAATCTGAAACATTTGCTTTCTTTAGGAAATTTTATCAAAGGAACATAAAAAATTGATCTTAACTCTACTTTTAGAACTTCACTGTAAAGTTTGTACTGGCTGCTTTTATATTGCTTGAAGAATAATAGAGACTGTTAGAGTTCTTTTACTTATCTCCCTAGGACTATATCTTTCGATGTAGTGTCTTAAATGGAAACACTGTATTTTAATTGACAATATTTTCGCAATTTACCAAATATACTATTCATATTTACAATGTTACTATACAATTTATACATAGCCACGGAAGTGTTTATTAGCGGAATTGTGTGTGTGCTAGGTATGAGCCATGAATGAGTGGTGTTGTTACGTCAAACCCACGTACCATCCAACGGAATATATTGTGACCTCGACATTTCATTCAGACGTTTACGAGAGGCGTCACCGTTAAACAGAATAATATTTGACCCTAACAACATGTCACTTGTTATATAGACATTTTGATCCTACCTTAAATTTTTTATTAAAGTTCGCTGGCTGGTATTAAAATGGTTTTATCAAGAGATATATATAGCAGTCAGTGTTCAAGTGGGAATATCTTATAGCCCGATACAGTTGTTGGTTATTCCGGACTCCTAATCCTTCTACCGATCCCTTAAAATAGGACGGTATAACTGCTACAGCCAGGAGTGCGGGTCACCTGTTACAGCGTTACAGCGTTGCCGGCCTTTAAAGGACTAGGAGAGGAATGGAGATAAATTAGTATCGGCCTCCGGATACTCTCGAACGTAACGCGGCATGAGTCACTTTACGTCGGTAATCTGAAAGCCTGTAGTATTCCACATTGCGACAGCACTGGTCTATTGATTAGTAACTCCGCTTCTTTATATAGTGACTTCTAATTCAACTCTTGTTTTAGTTCTGAACACTGGTTCTGATACAATGCAGTCTGTTTTCCGCACAATATAGTCTAGCAATGATATTATCACTCCTAACTTAAAAAGGTTTCTAGAAATTCGTGGCCGTGCTCCCGTATTTGAAGCAGAGACTTTTAATATAGAAACCGATCCCTGGACCGCTACGCCAGCGTGACTGATAGCACTTGACATATATACGATTTAATGCATCCGCTTACTTAATAATCCCGGGCAGATATCGACATGGCATAATATGAGACATAAATATAGACTTATATCAAACCAGTGATTTATTATTACTGGCGTAGTTATATGCGTTATATTATAAATATGTTCGTAAGAAGTGCAGTTCTGACTTTTTTTTTTAGTTGCATACTTTCTATAGATAATAATTACAACATAGCATAACTTCACGACTTTATCTACACGAAGGCGTAGGTAGCGGCTGTTAAGTTCTAAATATGGCGAACCTATGCCTTCTTTTCTTTTCTTGGTTAGACGATACAATGACAGTTATATTTTCTTCTGTATACCCTATAAAGATATGGCGGAAAAAGGCGTCTTTACTAAGTTGAGCCTTAAATAATTAAAGAAACATTTGTAGCCATTTGATTTAAATTTTATTTCCACTTATTACATATTAATTTTTAAATTTTGAACTAGTTTTTTCTCTATTTTTATCTGTAGAACGGCGAACTTAGTGTCACTATACCACCAAAATGTTTTGCCTATTTTTTACTACATTGAATAGCAGCATGAAAATATATAACATAACATAACATAACTTCACGCCTTTTGTTACCCGAAGGTGTAGGCAGCGGCTGTTAAGCCTCGTCTCGCCGTTATGTTTACGTCCCAAATGGAATAGGTGGCGAACCTATTGCCATACCGGGCACAAAGTTTGTCAGTCATCGGTATTTATCACACATAACTTCCGAAAACAATTTCGAAAAGTCATTGGTGTGAGCCAGTGTCTGGAATCTAACTCCGGACCTCTGGATCAGAGGCCGTGCGCTCGCCCACTGCGCCACCGAGACTGTTTAAAATATATAATAATATATTACAGTCTTCTTCGATAAACGATCTATCTTAATACGAAAACAATTTTTTATATTGCATTAGTAGATCTTGAGATTAAACTAACATAAAAACACAGCTCTTTACGCTAGAAAAAACAAAATGATTTATTTTTTACAAATGACATATACGTCTGAAGTATTTAAAATATTTGCTTGTTCGTTTTAAATGATTTGTAAGTTGAGGTTGAGTGGCGTTTTTATCACTGGGCTCACTCGTTAACCACACTTGTCTTTTTGCCCTTGGGCTCATTAGGTTTTATGCCTTTTTAAGGATTTGTAATTAATTAGTACCTTTAGTGAAGCCAGTTTTATACTGATACTTTTTTAAAGTTCAGATTGATAGCAAGCTCTTAAGGAATTGTTTAGATATTCATATTATTTATGAAATTTTGTAATTCAAAAAAGTCTTCTTTAAAAGATTTTTGTGATCTTGAAATTTGGCGAAACTTCTTCAATAGATAATAGAAAAAACTTGTGTGGTTTTATGAAACCACCGTAAAAGTGAAACTTTTTTTCACATTATAGACATTTAACTAAAAATTTTCGAAATATTATTTTTTTCGAAAATCGAATGTAAGTCACTGTTCACGTATTTTAGTTACCATAAAATATTTCCTCCAGTAAATATGATATTTTGATTTATTATGAAAATGTGACAAATACATATATAAAGAGCACTATCTTATCGCTAATAAATTGACGAACATAACTGTGTCACATATATGTAGTTCCGGTGGTCCAGTGGTCGAGCACACGGCTTCCGAATCGCATAGGTCGCGTGTTCGAATCCTGGCACACTTTTTGGAATTGGAAACTTAAGTAAAGTAAGAAAGGCGTCAGTCTGCTTCCTCCACTAATTCGTTAGTTACAAGTCAGTGGCAGTTTTGCAAAGAGAGAGAAAACTAGTTTAATTTGAAATCGAACCGGACGTCACCGGCTTTCAGGGGATTGTGCGATAAGGGCGATTTTAATTTAGTTGCCATCTTGTATTTGTTAATAGGGTTTAATAAATGTTTTTTATTTTACGTGGTCACGACAATAATTCCTAGATGGCGCTACTAGGTTGCTACTATTGATGATTCTGCCGTAATATCGTATTATATCGATAGATGTCGCCCGAATCGACAAGTATTCCAGCTACGGCACTAGGGTTAACGCGACACCTATTAAACGTTAACAACATTACAACAAAGGATCTTTACAAAACAAAACGATATTTTTTCCTCCAGTAAATATGATATTTTGATTTTTTATGAAAATGTGACAAATACATATTTATAGAGCACTATCTTATCGCTAATAAATTGACGAACATAACTGTGTCACATATATGTAGTTCACTTTTTGGAATTGGAAACTTAAAAGCCTCCGTCGTTTACAATACATACGAATTTATTATATTCCCTTTTATCGTGTCATTTGTTATATTAATAATATAATTTTTTTTTTCTCCGCCTGCAATACGTACGTACGTATATGTATGTATGTAAAAAACAAACAAACAAACAAACCCGATCCTAGAAAATGTGTCGAAATTGGTAAAGAGGACGGTAATTAGACAATCATTCATACGGGCCTCGTGGTGCATCGGTAAACCGCACTACCGATAACACGAGGTCGGGGCGGGTTCGATCCCACCCGAGTGCAAACAAACAAATATATTTATTGTGTTGTTTGTACGGCGTCTGGGGGTGTTTTTCTATTCTACATGTTTTTACGGTATTTATTTACAAAAATAAAGTGTATATTTGGGTAAATAATAAATAAACGATAATAGACGTGAAAGGCGCTCTGACGAGCGCCTTTCACTTTATCCCTACTCCGCGGCCGACCGTCACGCGACATGCAACACGCAGACGAAAAAGTTTGAGACGATGTAATAAAAGTTTCACTTTAATAAAACAGTCGCTTTCGTCTGTCTGTCATCTTCTATGCTTAGATCTTTGAAACTATGCAACGGATTTTTGCGGTTTTTTTAAGTGATAGAGGGTATTCACGGGTTGATTTGCATGTTACATTCATGATTAATGTAGTAAAGAAAAGTGATAATTTATGAGATTTTTTTAGCACTTTAATTGTAATCACTGTAAAAATTACTTTTGATGCGGAACGAAGTTCGCCGGGTCAACTAGTTTTATATATATTTTAGACCCGTAGGCGAAAGAATATCACATCTATCATGGTCGAGATTAAGATCCATTCACTTAATGGTAATATAAAAAAATCCCAGCTGACAGATTATTCAGATATAATCTAAACATATAATACGTACTATATTTTTAGGTACTATACTGCCGTACCCAGTACTTATGGGAGGTCAAGTATTAATAGGTGCTATTTTAGTGCTGAGTAAAAAAAAATTTCGGTGTTCGATTTTTAAATTTAACTTTTTCTAAAGCACTCCTAAAGTAGGTATTCTATGATAGTCAAATTGCTTTGGAGTTTTGGCGGGAATGTAAAAGAGTCATGTCCGTCCTTTGCATTATTTTCTAAAATTTGTGTATCAGTGGATATTATTGAATAAAATTCGTGACGTTTTAAATGCCTTGCCACGAATTAATGGATGATTAGATTAGTTTAGGTTTTGATAAAGTTCACTAAGGGTCAGGTTAGGTTAAGAATTAAGATAAGTAACTAAAAAAGATCCGATCTAAAGGTCCTAGTAACCAGGTCTTTAAATCCCAAAACATAATCAAAACGCTTTGGTAGTCTTAGTAGGGAATAAATGATTACAACTATCTCAGGGTTTGTCAAAAGTGTGTGTATGTGTAACTGAGTACAAAGAAGGGTGTTATGTGTTTGTGGTGCCAACTTGACGCTGTCCGGGGTCAACATTTTAAACTGTCTGGGTTCAGTAAACTCTTGGAAGGTCGTATCACGGCTAACCGCGTTGTGCTTCTCTTATTAATAAATCAAATATAATGCATTCAACTTCCTTTACCGGAATGTTCAGCGGACTTTATTTATTTATACAAAAATAGCACTTGAATTCCCACTTTACACCTTGCCAAGGACTTGCAAAGTTATAACCTCCAATTATGAAATTCTTCATTTTGTTCAAGAGTAGTAAAATCAAGTAAGTTCCATTTGTTTAAATCACTACCTTCTGGCAAAAATTCTGACAACCACCAGTTCTATACATTATTGGAAATCTGAAGTTATCGGAGAAAAATCATTGCACAAAAAAATACCTAAACTACGTTGTACTAAAATTATAATACCTTAGAGTTTGATTGATTGTTTGATCGAGTTAATCTCAGAAACTATTGATTCGAATTTAAAAATTCTTTTTGTGTTTGTTAGTCCCTGTATTAAACAAGGTTTTAAACTATAAATCATCACGCTATAATCAACAGGAGCGGTGATAAAAGTATATTATTTACGAAGTTCTCGCGTTCAGTCAGTTTTCGAATAAATCGAACAATAAACTAAATAAAGTAATTTATTATCAAAATACTTGTCCCAATTTACTCATTAATATATTATTGATGTGGACATTATAAATCAATTAATAGCACAGCGTGGCCTCGCTAGTTGATAAGCAGTTAATGCCACTGTTTTGAGTCCACGCCTAGCCAAGTATCGATATATCTTGCAACGTATACTTATGCTTCATATTCATAGATTTTAATAGCACAACATTATTTACCAATAAGCAGCTTTAGTTTTCTAAAGGTTAAATTTAAATTGCAAACGAAAAATGTATGCAACACACCGGGAATTTTGAATCCCAAATCAAAATTTATTCAAACTAGAATTAGTCAAATATTGTGGTTGATCATTAATGTCACAGATTATTATGTATTGTTGTCTGCTTGTCTGTATTCTCAAAAAAGATTGATGGCAGGATCTTCTTTAAAATTTTAGTCACCGTCAACTAGTAATTAATTAGATTGTCCTGTTATACTTATTATTCCCACTAAAGGATTTTGTATCCAAGGTCATTAAATAATTAAAAAAAAAATAGTTCGTATGCACCTTTGGGCATTAACAGCGTGAACGTATCTCTCAATAATCCATTAAGGATTTCTATCATCATAGTACCTACGTTCTCATAAGTAGGTTTACGTGGCCACTTCTGGTTGCAACACTACCAATGTTGGCCAATTGTGTAATATAGGAAATTACAATCTCGCTAACGAATACAATATACGACTTTGCAAAGTTTATAAAATCATTTAACTGTTTATCGAGCACCCGCATCAGAATCAAGAGGTCGCAGGTTCGAATCCTGACTCACACCAATAACTTCTGGAAAGTTTTGTGTTTTGTGTGTATCAATGGCTGAAAACTTTTTGCCCAGTATGGCAATACGTTCGCCACCATTCCATTTGGGACGTAAACATAACGGCAAGTCGAGGCTTAACAGTCACTGTCTACACCTTCGGGTAGAAAAAGGCGTCAAGGTATGTTATGTTAAATAAAAAGAGTTTGTTTCGTACTTAGTATGACTCGACTAAAGAACAACCAAATTAACAACGCCATATTATATTTGGAGTGATCTTTCTTAATAGAGTCTTCTCTTGTGAAGTAATTTTGGATTTTTGTGTAATAAATAGATAAAATAAGAAATCTTTCGATAGTGACGATAAAGTGTGGGTATATTGTATCGTAAAAAAATGCAAGTTTTGCTGTAAGTACTTATATCGACTTAACTAATATAAAGTGAATGGTTCTTTGTTGCAGTTAACGCTGCAAGGTTGTTGCAAAAAAGTTAATTACCTAGGTACCATTTTTACTATCAATAGGATTCCTATCGATATTCGAATCGATTTCGATTATTGGAAGGTAGTGTTTAATTTACGATTGCACATAGTAAATATTTACGTGTTATAAATACAAGGAACGACTGAATTCATTTAAGGTTTTCCCTATTGGGGAAATAAAGATGTCTCACGATTACTCATCAATTTATTTGTAATTTAATGTCATGGAGGTTTAATTGGAACTATTTACTGGTTTAGTATTTGTTTTTGTTTGTAATGATTTTGGCACACGCCACTGTCTTTGTCGACAAAAAGTCGAAAGTAAGTGATTATCAATATCCGTTTTAAATTTAGAATAACTTTCAATATGTCTCTGAGCTTGCTGAGTCATGTGAGGACAATGGCATACGGAAATATCCTCATGGACCCTCACATCATCTTATATCTCAGGAGTTGATGGAATGTATGGTGGATTCGGACTGAACTTGTTTTAAGAAGTTGAACTTGTTCAAATTTAAATACTTATATACATTTCAAATTGAACAAAAGATAAATGACTATCCTTTTTAGTTAAAAGAAAAGAAGATAATGCTTACCGTAACTATGATTTGTTGCCATACATAGGATTCGGGAAATGTGAGTTTGGACTTCTGTATAGAGGGTTCTGTCCAACACTCTCTTGAGCTTCTATGTTTTGGTAACCAGGTACGTTTAGTGGTGCACCAAGAGGGGCAGCATTCATGTAATGCCAGTAAAAAGCGCCGCCCACAGCTGCTACCACTGCCAAAATGCCGAGCACAGCCGCGAGTATTGACACTATTGAACAAACATACAAAAAATAAGTAATTAATTACATAACTATTTATGTTATTATAAATATATTCAAAACAATATTAGCTGAAATTAATAGTCACTGCTCGTCTCCCTAAGTCTGTAGCGTGAAGCCTTCCTAAATAAACTTTTCAAATAAATGTCACTGTGACTAGTGTGACTGTAGAATGCCTACTAGCAGAAGGGACATACATGTGCATGATATTGAATTACGGTCCGGTAGCCATAAAAATAAACGGTCTTCAAATTTGGGTGGGCCTTGTGTCTTAGTCCTCTAACTCTATAATATCTATTAAGAGCACAATCATAAGATCTATTATTGATCTTCTCTCTCTCTCTCTTTTTCTTTACTACATCATACATCAATTGTAGATACAAACCACCCCGTTGACACTCTATACGTATTAAAAAAAGCTGTCTGTTCCCATATAAGCATACAAGGGGACTTTTTTGAACTGCAAGCAACAGCTATAATAAATCATAAGTCAAACCACAAAACGTCATTCTGACTTGTTGTATATCCCGATTAATAAACAAACCCGAACAAAGCTTAGATAATTACGTATAGCATTCATAGCTATATTTGTTATGTTAGGAACATAATGATTGTGTTCCAAGAAAGCGTATGCCACAGCTGTTGTCAGTCGCCTGTAATACATACGCATAAATGTTTGTAGAAACATGTCAAAAGGCGTGCACTTATATTGAACGCATCTGTGTAAACTACAAATATGACATGTGATTTGAAAAATTATCAACTTTATTTGAATTGTTTTAAAGTCGTGTTTAGAAGTAACGTGTTTTTAAAATAGCTTATGATACATATTTATTGTTCGATATATCCGTATGATACAAATAAATGATATGGAATTCCGATACGAGTCGTTATTGTTTGAATTATGCTCCGTCGCTCGCGACTAAGTTCAAGTCGAAGGTGTTGTCTATGGTTTTTTGATCTCTATGAAGTTTTCATCCCTTTTATTCTCTACTAGCAGACCGCGCGAACTTCCGCCATATTTTATACATTTACCACTCAAATTATTATAGCGAAATTATATTTATAATATAACTCAGAGCTTTCCTTGATAAATGGACTATCCAACACTGAAATAATTTTAGTAATCTGACCAGTGGTTTCTACGATAAGCACGTTCAAACTAACAAACTCTTCCGCGATATGCTTTTGCGACATTTAGCTTAGATTTAGCACTAGGTTGCACAAATTCCTTCACATAACAGCATATTAATAGCATAACTAAATAGTTTGTCTCTCACCGTTAGATCCACCAATATGCTTATCCTTGATGATAGTATTACAGGACTCCACAACCATTACAGTAACCACATTCTGCTCATCCTTCTTCGCCACATAACTGACGAAGCATTCCCCAACCGTTTCGTTGCATTTCACCCAAACTTTTCTATTTAACTGATCTCTTTCTTCCAATAAGTGCTCATCATATTTCTGTACAAATAGTTCGCTGTTAAGACATTCATTGCATCTTCCCATAGTTTCATTTACAAGACAAGTGTCACAGTAGTTGACCACCATGCATAGGTCTTGGCAATCGTTGTCCTTATCGAAGTACTGGGATCCTTCCCGGTCTGTGTCACATATGCAGACGTCGCAAGGACTGCAGTACCCGTTACCAGAACATGGCAGCTGCAATAGAGAAAGCTTATGAAGTTATTGAAATTATTTATAGAGTTATTCATGATGAAGCTATAGTTCATTTTCTTCAAGGTTCACGTGTATTGATCTATGTATCTCTACTTTTATATAATAAGGCTAATGTATATTTTTTTCTTTTCCTAGTTTATAAGGTGTACAAGTACAAATAAAGAGTTATCTATCTAGCTATTGAGTATTGTGCTATGTGTATACACTACATATAGTGCTAGAGTCTCTGAGTTTTTATAGAGTTGCGATTTTTTTAATTGCCGTCCACACTCTTTAAGTAGAGGTGGGATGGTTTATATTATCACTCTCCTTAGGCAAACGGGATGTTTCTCTGATGATTATTACTTAAATATTATTTTTAATAATATAGCTTCAAACTATTCGAGGAGAAATTGAGGCTTTACTGAAAAATATACATTTAGTATGTCTTTAGTACTACTTACTTCTCTATCCGATCAATAAAGTTACTTTTTTGTTATTTGAATATAATTTACCTAAAAAAAGTAATTTAGTAACTAAAATTTGAAAGTACCAGTGGTAGAGCCAAGTAGTTTGCTGCATGAATGGGCCGGCTAGACCGGTGAAATACCACGACCTCTCAGAAGATAAACGTAAAGTGGCTAATGCCGCGTTTCGTTCGATGAGAGAGGTACCCGGATGCCCACGCCCCTTCCCCGTCCTGCCCTATCCCCTATCCCTTAAAGGTCGGCAACGCAATAGTAACAGTTTATGTGTTGCTGGTGTCCATGGGCGCCGTTGGTTGCTTAACATCAGGTGACACGTCTGCTCGTTTGCCCTTCTATTCCATAAAAAAAGAAGTACTTACATCATTTTTGCTTCCACATTGCGTATCACCGCGGAGGGTGTCGCAGACTGGCTCGCTGCAGTCTACTCCAGACCTGGCCAACATATGAAAAAACTATATTATTATAAATACATTAATACTTTGAGGGACTCAGAGTAGTCTAGCAGTTCACGAGAGGGCGAAAAATTCAAAAACATACAAGAAAAAAAAAAGATTAATATTTATAATTTATCTGCCTGTCAAATATGTTTTTTTTTCACATTACTTGTTTTTTGGACTTATAAGAATTTGTTGATCAGCCTAGAGGCTAGGTTGTTTAATTAAAATCCTTTAAAAGTGGTAAGACGTATCGCCATTAGGTAGGCGTCATTATATATAGTAAGTACCATGTTAGATAATTTAGCGGTACTTAGTTCATTAGGTCAGTTAGAACAATAATTCATATTCACTTGGGTGGGCAGACAGAGAGAGAATGCTTTATGGAAAATTATAATTGGCTCAAAACGCCGTCAATATGTCGGTAAATGATTAAGTCAATTAAAAACTCATTTATATAAAGAAATCTAATCTCGGGTCATTGGAAAAAAAAATTAAAATAGTTAAAATATTTAAAATATTTGAACGTTTGTTTGAAATTAACTATATGTACATATACACTGTTAGTTATTTATTAAATATATTCTTAGTCTCGGTGGTCCAGTAGTCGAGCACGCTTTTGATTCAGTGGGATCGATTTCGGGCTCACACAAATTATTTCCCGAAATTCTTTCCGGAAATAGTTATGTGTGATAAATATCAATGACTGACAACATCAAATCAATATAATAATAGAAATATAAATAAAATAATATCAATTTGGGACGTAACGACCGGCGAGTCGAGGCTTAACAGCCGCTACCGATAGTTTCGAGTACAAAAAGCGTGAAGTTATGTTATGTTATAATTTTATTATTAGTAATAAGTACCTATAGATATTTACTATAGTGAGTTGATATACTTATAAAGAAAATAACGACCCTCATTTATAGGAGACGTCATGTTCTTTAAGTTTGAATTTGCCGCGTTTCGCACAGAGTTATAGACTCGTTATTATCAATGGTAAAACGTCTGGACTCGATGGTCGGGATTCTAACATAAAAATATCGAAACATCGTGAAAGATATCTATTGTTTTTAAAGTTATTAATAAGGAATAACAAGTAAATCACCCGGAGTAAAAACTTTTAATGTTGTTTTCTGTTTTTATTGCAGGTAAGATTACTTTTAACTGTCTTTTGTAATTTTATCTTGTAAACAGAAAATAAATAAATGAAACTGTTTTTATTGCAGAAACCCAACTGAGTTTTTATTTCAAGAAAAGTGGTACATAACAACTTTATTATAAAACAACATTATTGTGAATACTTCGTGAAAGATGGAGAAACTAAGGTTCGACTTTAAAATGCGAGGAGCGTCAGATGGGAAAACTACAATACTGTGCCTAACCTCAATCGGCACACCAGATGGTCGTTCTTTTGCAATACCAGATGAATACCAGCCAACAAATTTACACAAAGAATTGATAACGTCACAAGTGTATGGCAGAGTGAAAAACACGTTAGGAAAAAGAAATCAATTCAGGAAAGTTTGGATAACCCTGACTGAAAATATGAAAAAAGCTTATTTTGATGAGGAAGGTAATTTATTATTTGAAAATTTTTATTTAGAGGAGATTCCAGACAAGGTAGCTGAAATATCTACTACAAGCACGTCAGAGGACACAATAAAGAAGTTGTTAGAAAAAGTTCTAGAATCCAAAGAACAAACTTCTGAAGTTAAAAACTTAAACAAAATTGCTAAAGATTTCATGATTGAAAAATTTAATGAAAAAACATCCAATGCCAGCCAATGGATTGATCAATTTGAAAAAGAATGTGTTCGCTGTGTAGTAGCAGAAGATAGGAAAAAAATTGAGATTTTGAAGTTTTTCCTTGAAAAAGGTAGTGCTGACTGGTACACTTGCATGATTTTAAAATATTCTATAGAATCAGAATGGAACACCTGGAAAAAAATTTTTATTGAAACTTTTGGAAACAAAGGTTGGTCTCCTATTAGATATGCTTTTGATTTCAAATATCAGTCAGGGTCCTTGCTTGAATATGCCCTGAAAAAAGAGAAGTTACTACTTCAAATCAAAAAATCTATGGACACTGAAACATTGATTGATCTTATTGCTATCGGTTTACCAAATTATGTATCTGACAAGATTGACAGAGGAACACTTCAAGAAACTCAAGATCTTTATAATGAAATATCTAAATTAGAACACCTTGTGAAAAAAAATATACATGAAAAAAAAGGAAAACCTTTCTGGGATAACAAACAAAAAAAAGGTGAAGACAAAAGTCCATGTGGAATATGTGAAAAGGCAAACAAAGGGAAGCGTTTTCATTCTGAATCAAATTGCTGGTTTAGAGAAAAAGAAGATAAAAACAAAAAAATAGGATCATTTAAATCAGTTAACAATTCAGAACTGGAGGTGGAATTAAATACAGAAGATCCAAAAAACTAAAAGTGCCACCGTTAATAAAAATCAAGCTATTACTAAATGATACATTACAAATTTCTGGTATTTACGACTCAGGTTCAAACGTGTCATTGATAAATGCAAGATTATTAAAAATTAAAGAAGAAAATTTGGAAAATCAAAAAAAAATAAGCTTAAAAACTATTAACGGTGCAGGAAAAACAAAAGGTATGATAACCCTAAAAGTAAAAATTTATAATATTGAAAAAATGATTAATGTGTTCATTGTGGACAGTGAGAATTTCAGTTATGATTTTTTGGTTGGTTTAGACAGTATTGAAAATTTTAAATTAATTCAGACTGAAGATCTAAGGATTATTCAGAACAAAGACTTGCAAAAACAAGAAAATGAAATTTATTTAAATAAAGAGGCTGACAATCACACAAATGCCAATATTCCAGTTTTAACAGGTGACATAAAAGGGAAAACATACAATCCAACAAAATATGAAGTAAACTTCAACAATAATCTAAATACTGATAAATTTGAGATAATTGTAAATCATTTGGATATGTATGAACAGTCAGAAATCGACAAGTTATTAAACAAATATAAATCGGTATTCGCCAGAGACAAATATGACATTGGTACTGTTAAGGACTATGAGGCTCATATTGACTTAATGGAAGAAAAATACTGTTTTAAACGACCTTACAGGTGCACGTTCGAAGATAGGAAAGAGATAGAAAGTCAAGTAGCTAAGTTATTGGAAAAAGGCCTTATTGAGGAGTCATACAGCCCTTTTGCTGCTCCAGTCACTCTAGCATTTAAGAAAGAAGAAAATAAAAAATCAAGAATGTGCATAGACTTCAGAGATTTAAATAAAATTATAACTCCTCAAGCACAGCCATTTCCACTGATTGAAGATTTGATAGTAAAAAGTGTTAACTGCGAATATTTTACAACTTTAGATATAAATTCCGCATTTTGGTCGATTCCCATAAGGATTCAAGATAAACCTAAAACCGCATTTGTAACACAGGAAGGACACTATCAGTGGACTTGCCTCCCTTTTGGATTGAAAACAGCACCCGCAATTTTTCAAAGGATTTTAAATAATATAATTAGAAAATACAAACTTACAGATTTTGCAGTGTCTTTCATCGACGACATATTAATTTTTTCACAAAATTTTACACAGCATATACAGCATCTTTCAAGATTATTGGAAGCAATTCTCAAAGAGGGATTTAGATTAAAATTTTCAAAATGCTCATTTGCAAAGAATCATGCAAAATACTTGGGTCATATTATTGAAAAGAACTCGGTAAAACCACAGGAAGATTACTTAATTGCAGTGAGGAACTTCCCAGTTCCAGAAACAAGAACAAATGTAAGACAATTCCTTGGGAAAATAAATTACCACCATAAATTCATCCCACGCATGGCACAAATCTCAGACCCTTTACATAATCTTCTAAGGAAAAATGTAAGATTTGTTTGGTCGAAAGAATGTCAAGATTCATTTGAGAAAATTAAAACATTGCTTTGTTCGGAACCAGTTCTTAAAATATTTGATCCAAATTCACCAATTAAAGTTTATACTGATGCAAGTATCAAAGGAGTTGGAGCTGTGTTGAAGCAAGAAGATGAAAATAACAGTTATAAACCAGTAGCCTATTTTACAAAAAAATTGAATGAGGCACAAAAGAAAAAAAAAGCGATATACCTAGAATGTTTAGCCATAAAAGAAGCAGTGAAATATTGGCAACACTGGCTGCTTGGGAAACAATTCACGGTATACACGGATCACAAACCTCTAGAAAACTTGAATATAAAATCTAGAACAGATGAAGAGTTAGGAGACTTAACATATTACTTATCTCAATATGATTTCACGATAAAATACAATCCGGGAAAATCAAATCAAGAAGCAGACTGCCTGAGCAGGAATCCAGTTTTAGAACCAATTGATAACACAGACGACATCCTGGAAGTCGTAAATCTAATAAGTCTCGAAGACATAAAAAAGGACCAAAATCAGAACATGTCCTTTAAAGAAAAAAAGAAAGACATTGTATTAAAAAATGGCATTTATTATAAAAAGTTAAATAGAAAAGACAAAATACTATTGTCTGAAAACCTCAGTAAAATATTGATACAAGAAATACACGACACTTACTGTCATTTAGGAAGGACACAAATGATCAATAAGATTACTCCATTTTATTCAGCAACCAACATGATAATGAATATAAAAAAATATTGCGATAATTGTTCTGTATGTAAAAAAAACAAATCAAGAAAAAAATCTAAATATGGGTTCCTATCACATTTAGGCCCAGCTACCTACCCATTCGAAATTATGTCCATCGATACCATTGGCGGATTTGGGGGTTCGCGATCAACAAAAAAATATTTACACCTTTTGGTTGATCACTTTACTAGATACGCTTATATTTTAACATCGAAAAACCAAACCGCCAATGACTTTATAAAATTAACAACGAAAGTGACAGAAAGTAACGATATAGGAACAATACTAACAGATCAATACCCTGGAATAAATTCAAAGGAGTATAAATTTTTTTTAAAGAAGAAGAACATAAAAATGATTTTTACTGCCGTAGACGCCCCATTTTCAAATGGGCTTAATGAAAGATTAAATCAAACTCTGGTAAATAAAATAAGATGCAAAATAAACGAAAACGAAAATAAAAACACATGGTCATCAATAGCTCAAGAATGTGTTAGAAGATACAATGAAACTGAACACACAGTTACTGGATTTGCGCCGAAATACTTAATGGAAGGTGAAAATGTCAATATTTTGCCCCACGAATTGAAGACAAAGTGTACTAAGGAAGATCTAGGAAGAGATCGACAATTGGCATATGAAAACACAAAAAAAATCCCATAATCAAAATGCAGAACGATACAACAAACACAGGAAAGAAATTACATTGAATGCCGGGGACTTCGTATATGTGGAAAATGGAAACCGCCTCAATAGGAAAAAGCTGGACGAAATAAGAATCGGACCATACAAAATACTAAAGAAAATCTCAAATTCGATCTACGAGGTTGACACCGGACACAAGAAAACGGAATCAAACCTTTTTCATATAACAAAAATAATTCCGGTGTCCGACGATGCGACTTGACGAACAATCACATATACATAAGTTATGTGATTGCTCTCCTCCGAGGAGGTGGAGATATAAAGAAAATAACGACCCTCATTTATAGGAGACGTCATGTTCTTTAAGTTTGAATTTGCCGCGTTTCGCACAGAGTTATAGACTCGTTATTATCAATGGTAAAACGTCTGGACTCGATGGTCGGGATTCTAACATAAAAATATCGAAACATCGTGAAAGATATCTATTGTTTTTAAAGTTATTAATAAGGAATAACAAGTAAATCACCCGGAGTAAAAACTTTTAATGTTGTTTTCTGTTTTTATTGCAGGTAAGATTACTTTTAACTGTCTTTTGTAATTTTATCTTGTAAACAGAAAATAAATAAATGAAACTGTTTTTATTGCAGAAACCCAACTGAGTTTTTATTTCAAGAAAAGTGGTACATAACAACTTTATTATATACTTATACTAATCTAGAATGTATTTCCCTTCCTTTCCTTAGTTTCTACCTTATTTATTTCAATTGGTCCATCCGTTTGAAGCGTATCATAATATTACCAATAGCTATTGACAAACAGGTTTTAGTTATTTATCATACGACAAACATTGTCTCTTTAATTTTTTATAGAAAAATAGACTTTAACAGAACGTATTACGGAATATGTTGATTATTTTATCCTGTTATGGGATGCGATGAACTGTATTTATTATATTGTATTCATTAAATTTAATTCAAAATGCACGTGTATAGTGATTATGGAGTCCAATAATTTATTCATTATTATTGTTATGTATGAAGAAATGATAAGAATTTATAGAGATTATCTGTGATATTTAGTTAGTCTATAAAAACTAAAGATCACCTGTTATATTTACGGAAATAAAAGAGTAAAAACATACTCGTACGAATCATCATCATTACATAGGATAAAACAAAGTCGCTCTCCGCTGACGAACAACCCAACGGATTTTGATGCGGTTTTGACACAATGACTATTTTTATTTATTCTTATTGCAACAAAGTTCCCCGAGTCAAGTAGTTGCCCATACAATTCTTTTATTAATTAGTGATGTTTTTATAAGTATAGGTAATATAGAATAGAGCTTTATGTTCCCGGTTTTTATCACTACTACCCACGCATTTATCTACACTAAAACTATTATAAAGAGGAAAGATTTGTATTTTTGTATGTAACGAATAAACTCAAAAAGTTCTGGACCGATTTTAATAATTCTTTTTTCTTTAAAAAGCTACATTATCACTGAGTAACATAAGCTATGTGTAATGATCGTCGTTATCGACATTTTTGTACGGAAGTAACACCGTGAGGCGGGAAGCTACATACAATATAGCGGTACGAAGTTCGCGCGGTCTACTAGTAATGAAATATACTGGCAAAACTCCTGTATGAAAAAAAAACAGCGTAAACAACGCTTTCATAATATTTTTATTCTACAAACAAATTGTAGGACTTTTGCACTACGGTTTGTTGGTTAGTTAGTAGTAGTAAGTAAAGTAGTAGAGTCAAATTGCACTTATATTAAATCAGTGGCATTACCTAACTGGTAATAAATTCTACATCCAATTTTCTAATGGCATTACATATCTCTTTTGCTCGGTTAGTACATATGTAATTGCTGAATCAGAAGTGCCCTGAGTATTTAGAAAATTTGATGACTTGTGTAATCGTGACTTGCATCGATGAAAGTAGATGAAAGTTTATTCGTCTCAGCTGTGACGAGGTACAGTGTCTAAAGTGTAAAAAGATATTTGCTGTTTCATTGACCCGAGAAGTTCTTGTATTCTCAAAAAAAACTAACCTTATTGGCATTCTAAATGAGTTAATTTTTTAAATAATTTTTCTATAGTCACAAATAGTATTTATATAACTCTTGCTGTACAAAGAAACGTTGTCTTGCCAAAAAAAGTATTTGATATACAAATAAAAAATGGGGGTTGATTATAAACTAGTGAAAATATGTATTTTTTTATATTGATGCATAAAAACAAATTAGGGGTTTAACCGTTAACATTTAGGGGGATGAAAAACAAATGTTATCCGATTCTCAGACCAACTCGATATGCCTAAAAGTAACTACATTATTATACTACTTATTTTACCAAAAAAAAGGAAATAAGTTCTCACCATCCTTGATTGCAAGTGCAGACACCGCACGAAAAGTTTCCGTTCTTCTTGCACTGCAACGCATTCGTAATAACGTTTTGAGTGCATTCACAAGCGCATGGTATGTGATACTTTAACGTCACTTTCTCGTCTAACCCTCCGACTCCGATTTCGACCAGCACATACTCATGGGCACCCCCCGATTGGGAACAGAAGCTTGTTCTTGGTGTTGCCTCAATTGTCGTTTTACATTTCAACCCTTTACATACGACATTTTCTTCTCTGACCATAATGTCAAAGTTTTGAGTTGAATTTTTAATACTTATATTGGCCTGAAACAATTTATCTTTATTAAGAATAGTTTATGACTGTGTGTTTTTAAAAACATGAACCATTTTGTTTTTTTATGGGCTAGGAAGCATACGTAGGAATAGGCGTGTTACTTGATGATAAACAACTAACCCATCCCATGGACACCCGCAACACAGATAGTGTTACAGTTGCCTGCCTTTAGGGGTAGAGAAGGGGTCAGAGATGGGATGGGAATGGAAGAGGGGAAATGGTTTTGGCCCACGGGATACCTCGCTCAGTAAGAAAAATGCGGCATAAGCCACTGTACATCAGTATTCTGGGAGGTCGTGGTATTTTACCAGTTGAGATAGCCCATTATATGCAGCGAACTGTATGGCTCTACCACTGTTAGATATAAGTTAACACAATCAATACTTTGATTATTAAACATCTCATTGTTGATTTTTTTTCTTTATCTGATGCTACTAAGATATGTTTTTATTTTAGGGTAGCAGCCCGCTTCTGATTCAAGAAGTAATGGGTTCAAATCCTGGCACACACATCAATGACTTTTCGAAATTTTCGGAAGTTACGTGTGATAAATATCGATGACTGACAACTTTGTGCCCGATATGGCAATAGGTTCGCCACCTATTTCATTTGGGACGTAAACATAACGGCGAGACGAGGCTTAACAGCCGCTGTCTACACCTTCGGGTAGAAAGAGGCGTGAAGTTATGTATGTTATTATAGACTAACTATAACATATTGAAAGTTATTCGATCTTTTTAACTGAACCTATGGGCTTATTCTTAAAGTTACAGTTAAATTACAATTAAATTTGGCTAAGCCCAATAATAAATAAGTGTTATTAGTATCTTACTAAATTTTTTTTTTTTTAAATTTAAATACTAAGCTCTACATATTAAATTTGAATACGTCTTTCCCTATCTTGATATTAGAAATGATACACAGAAGTGATTATACAGTGCCATTACACAATAGTACCAACATTAGTACAAACAATTATTTTAATAGTTATAAATGTTCTGTGGCAGTCTGGAAGTGGCATTATCTTATATAAATAATGGGGCTTGCGTGATTATTTACCGTTATAATTTTATATGTCGTTATTTAATTTTATATAAAATACTAAATAAACCCTAGCTTCGCTCGCATTGAAGCGTCAAGTTTTTTTTATGTTATCGGGGGGCAAACGAGCAGGCGTGTCACCTGATGGTGAGCAACAAACGCCGCCCATGGACACCTGAACACATATAGTGTTACAGTTGTGTTGCCGGCCCTTAAAATGGGATACGGGCATCCGTACCGATCTCAAGTTCGGAAATGGGATGGGAAGGGGGGGAGGAAAGGGGTTGGCCTCCGGATAGCTCTCTCACCGAGCGAAACGCGGCAAGAGCCACTTTACGTCGATATTCTGAGAGGTAGTGATATTTCACTGGTAGAGCCAGCTCATTCATGCAGTATGCTGCGTGGCTCTACCACTGAAAGTTGGGCTTTTTAATATCTTTCAGATAATGTGTACACAGTTTTGTGATAACCGGTTGAGTAGTTTTGGCGTGAAAGCGTAACAAAGAAACTTAACATTTTATACTATAGCAAGGATTATTACAGATGACTACTGATACTTTAAAGATGTTGGATAAAGATTAAAAAAATCTTAAATATTAGTCATTCAGTCTGTTTGTTTGTAGCAAAAAAGAAATTCTGCTTACCTTCTCTTTGCTTCGAGCAGTGTAATCGATTTCAAATATGTTCGGAGCATCGACTTGGAGGCTCATCTCCGCGTAAATAGGTGACACCAGGTCACTGTTCCTCTTCACGTTGGGTATGCTGACCAGTAGCTCCTGTTCAAATGGACACCAGTCGTCCTCATCAGAGATAGGACAGTGAGAACTCTGTAACAATAAAGATACCACACATATTAAAGACGGGCCTAGCTACTTTAATAATATATGTTTATCCGTTTGTTTCGACAAATCTCTAAAACGGCTGCATCTATTTTGACGCTACCTTCATTTTAGACATTTTGTATATTTTTGTGAAATTTTACGTAAATTAATCCCGCTAGTAATGTGGGATAAAAAAATGTGTCAATTTATTAATATAAAAGAGTCTCGGTGGTCCAGTGGTCGGTTTGTGCCCGGTATATAGCAGGAGGTTCGCTACCATTTGGGACGTAAATATAACGACGAGTCGAGGCTTAACAGCCACTGCCCATACCTTCGGGTAGAAAAGGCGTGAAGTTATGTTATGTTGTTATATTATTAATATGAAGAACGAAGTCATAAGGACTGTATCTTTAAACAGGAACATTAATCTCTTCCTTTATTAATGGCTATATATTTCGCCATTTATAGTAAAACAGGTAAATTTATATACTGTCTTAATACTCGAGACATAAGTTTTAATTATAACTACATATATATATATTAAACAAAGGAATGTCCTGTTGTATATATTTACGCATATATGGTCTGTTGTACATAGAGACGCAATTATACGAATTGCAACGCTAAATGATGCATTACGGGTTGAGAGTATAGTTAAGTTAGTCACAGATTTAAAACGAGTTAACTGGATGTGACAAGGGCGTGTAATTTGTAAAATCTAGAGCGCGGTCGGAGAACTGAGAGCCGTGACATTTTTACGTAAGCTAATGACTGTTACGTTTTTTTTGTGGATGCTGATAAGAAACAGGTCTTACGAGTATATTTTTTTAAACTAGAATTAGAATTTAGACGGTGCTCAAAGTGGTAATTTATTTTGAGAATGATTTAATATAAACCAATAGAATATGATTATACGGTCTCGGTGGTCCAATGGTCAAGCACCCCGGTTCTGAATCCTGAGATTGCGGGTTCGAATTCTCACATAGGCTCAAAGCAATGACTTTTCGAAATTAATTTCGTAAGTTATGTGTGATAAATATCGATGACTAAAAACTTTGTGTCCGGTATGGTAATAGGTTCGCCACCTATTCCCGCCGTTATGCTTTCGTCCCAAATGGACGAAAGCATAACGGCGAGACGAGGCGCCGCCTACACTTTTGGGGAGAAAAAGGCGTGAAGTTATATTATTATGTTAGGATATGATTAGTTGTCTATTGAAGGAAAAAAACAATTTATTCTCTTTATGTAACATTCCCCTATCAAATAGTTTGTTATAGAAAGCAATTGAACTATTTTTTTTTTAATTGACTATTGGTAAAAAATATGACAGGGATGGTGGTTGGCAGCAAGCCAGTGAAGGTATAATCAAGTTATTATTACTTTAACATTAATCAAGAATGTTACGTTAATTAAAAGGAGTTATTATTTAACAATTGACAAAATGCCATTTTTACTGCACAATATTGCATCTATCAGAAAATATGCATTAATAATAAGAAAACAATCACCAAATTTTCAACTATAGCATTTCTCTAATTTAGCCAGAAGACATAGGTGTGCCAAGATAGATTTAAAAACTTTTATGAGTAAAAATAACGGGAAAATAATAAAGTTTTTGTTACTCTTACAGTTGAGATGATTTGTTTTCAGTTTGACAGCACCTGTCAAACTGAAAACCATTCAACCGATTAGAATTTAGGGCTTTATAAATACTTAAAAAATACTTAAAAAACGTAACCAACATTATTGCTAAGTTAGATAAAAACTAAGTATTTTATTATTAATTCCGTATTATCGTTGCAAAGCAAATTAAAATAGACAAAGACGTATCTATTCTAACTATTTATATCAGCGTATTATACAGTCTGGCGCCAGCTATTGGCAAGTAATGACCAAGTGCATACTTGGTTAACAAGAAATCGAATGCACATCAATAATGTTACCTGGCACCTTCGTTATATGCTTTGTTGAATGTAAATAGTATCTATAGTACCTAAGTGGAAGGAAAACTATTCATTCCTATTGATAGTAAATAACTTTTGCTACTGCATGAATGGGCCGGCTCGACTGGCAAGATACCACGATCTCTCAGAATATCAACGTAAAGTGGCTCAAGCCGCGTTTCGATCGGTGACAGAGGTGTCCGAAGGCGTAACCCATCCCCGTCTCCCCTTTCCCATTCCACCGCTGACGCCTTCCATATCGCATTGTAAAGGGTTACATGTCTACTTGTTTGCATTATCCCATAGAAAACAACTTCAGGCCTTTATCTATCCGAAGGTGTAGGAAACGGCGTATTTTTACATCCCAAATGAGATAGGAAGGAGCCTATTGTCATACACTGGACACGATATTTATCACACACAAGTTTGTGTATGTTTTTTAAATTTATTATTTCGAAGATTATTTTTAGAATTTAAATTTTGTAGTCGGCGCCTTCGAGTCTAGTTTTGAACAAACAGTTTGCAGACTGCAAGTGACGGCATACAATGTTGTCGTAAATTTGCTACACACCCCCGAGATTAGAAAATAGTCTAGACTTAAAACTACCCCTAGACACTTCTGGAAAATACAGCAATAAATATCTAGTCTAGACTGTTCAATACTTGAATGTCATGATCCGTATAAATGTTTACAACTTGTTACTACTTTCTTTTTTAAACAAATTTAATTTATAAACATCAATAGCAAACTAATATAACATAACTTCACTTGTTACCCGAAGGTGTAGGCAGCGGCTGTTAAGTTAGCCGTTATGTTTACGTCCCAAATGGCGAACCTATTGCCATACCGGACACAAAGTTTTCAGTCACCGATATTTATGTCAGTTTTACAGTCATCACACTTAACTTCCGAAAACAATTTCGAAATGTCAGAGTGAGAGTGCGAGACAGTGTCAGGATTCGAACCCGGAGCCCTGGATCAGAAGCCGTGTGCTTGACCACAGGAGCACCGAGACTAACAACTAATATATTTAAATACATATATTACTTTTTAGACTGGAAAAAAGTATTGAATGCAATTTTTAATTCACATTTATCTATCGTTTCCAGATAAAAAATAATCACATACACACATGAGGCGAGGGTGGCCCACGCAAAAAATACTTTACCAAAAGGAATGCTGTTTAACAACTGGATAGAGACGTGGAGTGTTATTAAAATGAGAGCCTTCGAAGCGACATTTTAAATTACCGTTCGCATAACAACGACACAACAGGATGCAGGGTTAAGTTAACCATTGTAAAAGTTGAATTATTTAAAATATACTGTGGAACAAGCTGCCAAGAAAAAAATGCATTAATGGGTAAGGTAAAATTTTAAGAGGAAACAAAAAAATACAAACTCATCATTATATAATAAATGCCTTCACACGTATTTAAGCCATAATTATTTAATTAAAATAAATTTAATTGAACAGATATCCAAAACATGTTCATAAACTTTAGTATTAGGTATAGTATAGTATAGGTTTTTTTTTAATAGATAGAGGGTTCTATCTATTTAAAAAAACCGCATCAAAATCCGTTGAGTAGATTCGAAGTTATAAGGGGACAGACAGCGGAAAGCGACTATACTATGTAATCAGGTTAAATTAAAATAAGAGTTGGTTTGTTTGTCTGAGCACGTTAATCTCAGAAAATAATTTGACACTTTGCATTAAACTTTCATTTTATAAAGGAGTTATGAGGTATTTAATATTTATATCTAGCTCTACGATAATACAGACCTAGTGTGCAGACTGGAAACCGATCGGCTGAAGGCTGACCTTTTTTGGAGTTACTTTATCAAAGTGCAAGTGATTGTGCAGTGAGTGCTAGAAGAGTACACTTTAACAATGTGACTTCCCTTTAATAGAGACAATAAGAAAAGTGTTAAAAGCTACAATCTTAGTTTTACTCAACGTAGCAATTTAATTTATATGTAAAATACCTATTATCTTTGAAAGGCAAGATTGTAATATTAACGAGATATATAATAAAACAAAGATGCTTGGTTTAAGGACCTTTTATATCCGTGGTAGAGCCAAGCAGTTCGCTGCATGAATGGGGCCGGCTCGACCGATGAAATACCACGATCTCTCAGAAGATCGACGTAAAATGGCTCATGCCGCGTTTCGTTCGGTTATAGAGCTACCCGGAGGCCCACCCCCCCTTCCATATACTTTCCTATCCTACTCCCTTGAAGGTCAGCAATGCAACGGTAACATTAGTATTGCTGGTCTTCATGGGCGGCGCGGTTGTTTAATTCAGATGAGACGCTTGCTCGTTTGCCCTGATATCCCATAAAAAAAGGAAAAAAAATAAATTATGAATTCAGAAGATTTTTACAAATCTCCATTTAACACCATTTATTTTGTTCTTTCATTGAATTGAAACGAAAACATCACAATTCAATTGAATTATGTAGTATTTTTCTTTACACAATTGTTTATTAAAACGCTAATCAATTTAGAACATTACAAATTGGATAGTGTAAAACTGCTTATTAGGGTGTGTGTTAATTGCTGAATATTACTGTATCTAGTAGGATAGAGGGCCTATCAACAATGGAACATGTTACGTAAGTGTCTGCAATTGCCCAATCTTGAGCAATGTTTGCTCAACTACGCTTTCAAGTTACTCTTACCTAGTGAATGATTTCATTATACTAAGATAATTTACACATAGGAACTTTAATTGGTAAAATAATTGCCATGAATCGATGAGATTTCATTTGCTTGTGAAGCAGTTCTGTAGTTTCTTTTGGGTTATGATCATGACTTTTTACCAGTTTGAGGTATGTATATCTGTTTTGATCGAGTTTACTTGTCTAGAGAAAAAAATATTATTGGACTGATAATAATGTTTTGCGTTCTAAAACATTTAGATTTTTACATATTTTGTATTATTTTATGCTTGATTATAGATTAAAATATAAGTAGTTCATTACACAAATAGGCCAAGTTGACCGGTGAAATTAAATGATCTCTCAGTCAAATCAATGTAAAGTGGCTCATAGGCTGTTGCGTTCGGCGAAGGAGGTATTTCCAGGAATAAGAATAAGGTAATAAGTAGAGTAATGCCCCAAATGATTAACAGTCCTTCGAGGAAGATCTCATTCTACTATACAAGTAGTACAAGCAGATATTAAAACACTTATGAGCTTATGAGATACTTTGATGTAAACAAAATACCTATTTTTTTAATTTAATTATGCACTTGTTGAATAGCTTGTACCCTGCAGCGTTATTGAAGTCTATATTATATTTATTATACTTCTAATAATTTACTAAAAGATAATCTTTCTTCAGATGTTCCTATGCTATGTATCTTATTACGTTATTTTAATAGTGAAAGGCCAATAAACCCTTGACTACTATGGCCACAAAACAGGCTTGTGTGGGTGTCGCGGTATTGCCAGAGATCTCTCGTTGATTGTTCACTACCTATACTGTTGTTGACAGTATGAAGAAATGTCTTAAAACTATTCTGATATGCTTTTAATAATCATTTATTAAGGTATGCAAAAGTTTTTAGACAAGAGACATGAACAGTATTAACAGTCTGTGGTCCAGTGGTCGATACCGGAATTATTTTCGGAGGTTGTGTGTGATAAATATCGATGACTCGCAATTTTGTGACCGGTGTATGGCAATAGGTGCCGCCAACTATTCCATTTGGGATGTAACGATTCGGTGAGTGGAGGCTTAACAACTGCTGATTATCTTCGGGTAGAAAATGGCGTGAGTGATGTTATGTTAAAATTGAATAATCGTCCCTCTATGCTCATGAAAGCTATAAGTTTAATTTCTATAAGTTATAAGACAAGTAAGGGAACTCAATATAATATATTCTATATATTAAAAAAATAAAATCGCAGTAAAGTCAAAACTGTTCATTAAATATTGTTTTAGAAGTGATAGAGCCAAACAGTTCGCTGCATGAATGGGCCGGCTCGACCGGTGAAATACCACGACCTCTCATAAGATCGACGTAAAGTGACTCATGCCGCGTTACGTTCGGTGAGAGAGGTATCCGGAGGCCAACCCCTCTTTCCCATCCCTTCCTATCCTACTTCCTTAAAGGTCGGCAACGCAACTGTAACACTATATGTGTTGCAGGTGTCCATGGGCGGCGCTGGTCACTTAACATCAGGTGACACGCCTGCTCGTTTGTCCTCCTATCCCATAAAAAAAAAGAATATCTTGTACATGATCTACATTCGATACCATACCCAAAAAAGTTTTTTGTAGATTTTTCTGTTTATCTTTATGTTTGTTACGGATAACTCTAAAAGTACTGCATGCTTTCATTTTCAGTTTTGCATGAATATTACCAAGGGGCCGGGTCAACAACATGGGCTAAATAGTTTCACGCTATCTCATATATTGGGGGGGCTAGTAAGGACTATTATATCTCAGCTAGTTAATAATAACTTTATCTCGAATATAAGAATAAGTAAGTAGTTACAGTAAGTATTTGCCTCCTGAAATACTTATAAGGCAAAGTAAAGATGACATCAGTAAATGAATCAATCAAGTATTATCCTGTTTACGGAAATACTAAATTATATAGGGAAAAACACAGTAAATAATATTGGCGTTTGTTGCAGTGCGCACAAATATTCTAGGTCTGCTTTCCCCACTCTATCTTTGGAAAGGTTCATAGTGAAATGGGTACGTTTAAGCTAAGCAAGACTACCCACGTTCTGCCCACAATTCACAATTGCAGTGGGTAGACAGAGAGAGTGCTGCATAACAGCAGATCTTGATATAAGAAAATTTTCAATTACTTGAATCAGTTAAGAAGGTACCGTATTAGAAATAGTTCTTAAGTAGTCATTAGAGTGTTAAAAATATGCCACAATTTTAATATTGATTTAGATGATAAATATACGTTCACGCCCTCATAACGCCAAGGTACAGACAGTGGGAATTATAGTTTTGAATTGCCGAATAAATCATTTATTGATTTCGGAGAAAATTGTGTAATATATGAGCATAAGTTTCGCAACTTAAATTTATTTTATAGGACCAAATGATTTAGTAAATTAGCATGCCAAAGTAGGATTACCTTTGGCTATACTTTTAAGTATAGCGTGAAGCTATGCTCTTTTTTAATTTTACAATTTATATTTAACAATAAGGTATAAAGCCACATGGGGCAGAAGACAATAGTTGAACGTAATGAGATCACCCGCATCATATTTTCTAAGTAATTTTAAACCGTTTGAGTCATTCCCCTAATAAATAAAGATGTTCTCTATAAAATTTATTTTCCATGAAAGCGATAAAAAGCTACGTTTTATTAACCTCATTAATATATATTGCGAATAAATATTAATTAATTTTACATAACAATTCGAATATGGTAATTCTAAAATATATATTTATTATACTTTACTATTTTGTATATACCTTATAACCTTACCACAACCTTTATGAATATTTTGTAACTGAAGGAAACTGATTTTGATGTAACGTTTTTTTTTATTTCTGGTTAAAACAGTTTACCTGAAGTTTAATACGCAAAATAAATAAATAATTTATCTATAAGTCGATCTATGCATGAAGAGTTTGTTGATTTTACGTTTGGAAGGGAATAGGTCCGAATTCTATAACAGACCAATGACTGACTTTTATATATATGTTGATTACTGAGCAGTTGTGACCAATATGTGCCAAGAGACTTGGCAACCATTCCATTAAACCGAATATTTATTCTAAATACTTATTCAAAACAAAAAAAAAACAATTTGACACAGATTACAAATAAAACGAGAACGTGCTGATTACAAAAAAAAAGTTCATTGCACTTTTCGTAGAAGTGAATAAATACACAATTGGTGACACTCGCGTAAACATCTTTGAGGAAAAATCGATACGTATGTCCCTGGCGTTCCTCCAAAACGTGTCACAGTAGTTTAATATCCTCCTACTAGAATTATACGAGGAAGATTTGGAAAACATACAAAATCCGTTGTTAGTATTAAATTCCACTAAGTCACACACATTCCTGCTTATGTTACGCCTTCACGCTTTAATTGCTTAACTGATTCAGAAGAAATTTGGTATGAACATAATTTGAGTCTCGGACATGGCAATTTTTTCTAACAACCCATCCATATGGAATACCTACCTGAGATTTTGTTAGCTTGAACTATTTACTAATATTGCCATATATTACCATTGTTTAAATTATAAATAATGTAATTAATTTATTTCTTCTTATTATTATAAATAAATATCTATAGTTGCCATATTAACTAACATAACTTCACGCCTTTCTCTACCCGAAGGTGTAGGCAGTGGCTAGCCTAAGCCTCGACTCGGCGTTATGTTTACGTCCCAACGGTGAACCTATTGCCATACTGGGCACAAAGTTTTCAGTCATCGATATTTATAACACATAATTTTCGAAAAGAATTTCGACCTTTCCTTATTATGTACTTTATATCAACAATTGGAATCGTAAGAACTGTGTCTAAGGGCTCTACTTTTTTCTACCTAACCCACATTGGACTTGGCGTGAAGTTATATGTGTATGTAATTAATTGCAGACAACAGCCAATACGACATAAAACAATCCATGGTGAAAGTTCCCGTCATTAATATTGTATAATTTAATAGCATTAGTTAATTATAGCTTTGGAATTTCTTTAATAATCTGTTTCACCTGCGGGCCTATGTGTCATTATAGTTAATTATCATATATTGTAAATCATTAGAATATAATAACATATAACATAAATAATTATTATATTATTTCATTCATTTTGTAAAGTAACAAATGAACTTGGAATGAAAATTTAGACACTTTTTGCGGAGAAAAAGGAAATTTTTGTTTTTATATTTTCTCGTCCTAACTCGGGTAGGTAGGTGAATTAAAAATATTTGTGAGTCACCTATAATTATTTTAAACTAAAACTTCAAAAATGTCATTAATATATATCTAGAATCTCACTAACAGAAGTCTACAGAACTATGTCAATGGAGTCATTAGATAAAAAAAAACCAATTTAATTTATAAATGAATTAAATAAACTTATGATCGAAATTAGCTTGACATTTGTTTGACAGACCTGTCAAAATCTATCTACAACTAACTACTAATTAGGTAAAAAAAATATTTTCAGAACAATATTTTGACATAGAAATTTCATCTTTTTAATGCTTCCATGATCACAGGACGTGGGGTGAGATGTTTTATATTTAAAAGCGACGTTTTAGTCCATTGAAGAACTGGAATTAATTAGTTCAGTTCATAATAAAGTAGGTACACATTATATAGGTATGTGACTGCGACATTCGGAACGCAGATTTTATGTGGCATATTTATTTTTTGGACAGGCACCGACTTCAACTAGGAGGGACCGGGAATGTGTGAATTCTTACTTAACTTAAGGAGTTCTGTCAAACCCGTTATTAGCTGCCAAATTTTCTATTATATAATCAACAAATTTATATGATTCTAGAATTAAAGTCGTATACAAATATTGTAAAAATATTATTTCGCTATATTCCCGTGACTGGGTTTTTTTTTGGCGATAGTGATTTCCTGCGGAATTACCCGAGCTGACTCACCATCCTGACTTAATGTCTATAATTATGATGTCTTACTAACAAATATTAAATTAGATTTCATTATGGGATAGGAGGGCAAACAGGCAAGCGTGTCACCTGATGGTGACACGCGGTGACACATGGTGATGATGACCACGTGAACCATCCTGCGCCGCCTATGGACATATAGGGCTACCGTTGCCGAATTTAAGAGAGTAGGATATGAAAGGATGGGGAAGGGGGTGGGCCTCCGGGTACCTCTCTCACGGAATGAATCGCGCATGAGCCACTTTACGTCGTTCTTCTGGGAGGTCGTGGTATTTCACCGGTCGAACCGGCCAATTTATGCAGCGAACTGCTTGGGTTGGAACTGTTAAATTAATTATAATTTATATATTTTCTTCGGCGCCTACATACCAAGTAACTCGTTGGCATTATTTTGGTTCCCAATATATAATTTACATAAATCATGATTTTCTAATAAAAACTTGATATTTGTTATAAAAATATAGCAAGAGCTTATCTTTTAGCTTAATCATAATAAGAGCTTATATTTTAGCAGCAAAAAATGTTTACTATACTGGTGAATTCAGAGCTTATTTCCTGAAACCAAATAAAAATATAATCATATCGTTAGACTAATTTTTAAAGTATTTGTTTAATAAAAAGTTCTCTCTCACATAATTGAATACATTAGATATTGTATTATAAAAACGCCATATAAAAATAATCTCAAATTTGACCTTAAAAAGAGTAGTAAACATCGTATTACTTTTCATGTAAGTCGTATACGCCCTTAGCAAATTATTACACAATTATTTTTAAATGTAAAAAAAATCTTTACGTAACCTTTGAACATTTAAAAATTGAATGATTCCAACGCCTTTAAAAAAACCACTCAAAAACATATTCACATTTAATATAAGTAGGACGCGGGCAGTGATACTGATTGATTTGCAATGGGATCACTCTTTTTTTTTTCAGTTAAAAAGCTCCAAAGGTGTCTCTGTACTGCGAATCAGGCCGTGTCGTTGATAATTAAAAAAGGTTTATCTCAAATTATCATCAACAGTTTAAACCTTGACAGCGTTTATTTCAATTTTAAATGTCTCGTATACTTTATTACTGTAATTATCGTGAATAATAAAAAAGTGTTATTTTGTTGATGGAAAGATTTATCAAGTGAACATTTTTAGCTTCGTATGTGTAACCAGTGACTTCTTTGACTGACTTTAATTGAATTTTTCACTTACTTTGAGTTGAGGTTATCGGTTTATTTTCTTTTAGAATAAAAGATATGTTTAGTAAAATTTTAAGCGAAAACTTCTGATTGGGTTTTAATAAAAAATTTGGCAATCACAAGGTTTCTATATGACATCAAAGTTGTTATATTGTTGATATATGACGTTGTTAAGTAGATTGTTTTTTTCTTGCCCACCCCCTTCCCCATCTTTTTCTATCCTACTCCCGTAAAGGTCGGCAACGCAACGGTAACACTATATGTGTTGCTGGTGTTCATGGGCGGCCAGCAAATTGGCGAAGAACATATATGTCATGAGTAAAGAGAGTAAAAGAACAAGCGTTTCACCTGATGGAAAGCGCCCAGCGTCGCCCATGGGCATTTGCATAACTGAGAGGGTCACAGTTTCGTTGCTATCCTTTGTGTTGGGATAGAGAAGGGAAGGGGAAGTGTGTGGGCCTCCGGATACCTCTCTCACCGAACGAAATGAGAGACTTTACGTGGAATTTCGTGGTATTTGAGCGCTTGAAGCTGCCTATTCATTCAGCGCAGTATATGGCTGTACTACTAACAAATTATATGTTGTATATAGTGGATTAAGAGGATTAAGAAATAAGAAGGACGGCTTGTGGCAGCAGTATCAATAACAAAAAGGCTTAGCGGGGACTCATGTACATAAACATATTACTTGATGTGAAGGACCGAAGCCTGCAAAACAAAAGTACCCGAGTATCGTGTTACAACTGCAATACTGACGTTTGTTTTTTTTTCCATATTGTCAAACACATATTTGCTTCCAACGACTGCAGTTTGAAGATCTATCTTATATTAATAAGTATAAAAGTATATCAAATTATTATAATACTAGCTGTGCCCGCGACTTCGTACGCGTGGAATTTGTGATCAGATAGCTATATTTTTACATAGACAGTTGAGAAGTAATTACCTCTAAAATGAAATTGTAACTGGTAGGATAAGTACAGATTGCGGTAGCAATGGTTGTTGCCCGCATTGTTTATTTTCATTTTAACAGGAATTTTTGTAGTATAGCTGTAGCCCGCGACGTCATCTGCCTGAACGCTATACAGCACCAAAAATACCTACGATTATACCTTTTAAAATAACATTTATTTACCCGTTACTTCTTTACATTTCATAAATACAGAAAGTACAGTAACAGAGGGAGACTGTCTTTTGTAAAATTGTTGAACTTCAAAAGTGCTGATTTTCAGTCTGCTTTGAATAAATGACTTTATGGTGATTCTGCTGAATTAAGTAATAAGTTGCGACTGAAGCAAATGTAGAAAATAATGAATAAGAAAATATAAATATAGAAAAGGATAAAAATATATACTTATAAAACTTCTCTATAAACAACATTGCTGGTTTGGCTCTCCGCAGCCAAAATGTAAAGAGAGTCAGGACTGGTGACGCGGGAGCAAGCGACGTACAGCTGCCCGTGTGAGAAGCAGCTCGTCCTGAGGTCGACACCCGCTGCTCTCAGTGTCTGCCCCTGCGACTTATTGATGGTCATCGCGAAGCAAACACTCACGGGGAACTGTACGCGCTTGAACTGGAACGGGAAGTTATGAGGTATGAGGGGAATGCGTGGTACAAATACTGCCTCGCCTACGCCACAACCCGTAAGAATTTCCGCCTCAATGCTGTGTCTGTGGAGCGAGATGACTTTAAGGCGGGTCCCGTTACACAACTTCGGAGGAGATAGGTTCCGAAGAAGCATAATCGGGACACCGACTTTCAGCTTGATAGTATGCGCTGGAAGTCCACTTGCTGACAGAGAGTTCAGAAATTCCACGGGATAATGTGTGGCATCATCTTGCTCGATGACAGTGTTTATAGAGGTGTAAACCACTTCATTCCCCTCAATTTTCGAGAGAATGCATTCGTTGATTGCTTCAGCCTGACCATTTTTGGGCGTCAAAATTGCCCGCTCACATACCCAAGAATTCTGCTGGTGCGGTATATGACTGATGTCCCCGTACACACAGCGAATGAGTTCTTCTAAGCTGGATACGACTCTACCGAGAGACTCTGGAAGCACCACCTGCCCACCTCTCTCCTCTGGTAGAGTGCCTTCGCCAAGACTTAGAAGAACATCGGAGAATTCTTGAGCACGTGCATTGCCGCCGAGCCGAGCTCTCATATTAATGGTCAAGCGCAGCGTACGAACTCGTGACCACAGCGAAGATCGTTTCAACGAAGCATTCACCTCGTCAGCCCTCGATCCCCGCGTCACCACGGGAAGCGTTTGTCGGAAATCGCCACTGAATAGAACTGTGACACCACCCATCAAGTGTTCGTTCCTGCGGATGTCCTGCAGGGTTCTGTCCACGGCCTCAACTGCTTTTCTATTGGCCATCGTACACTCATCCCATACGATCAGAGAGCAATCCTTCAGCACGTGTCCCTTATCACTATTGCGTGACACACCACAAACAGGCGTTTCGGTGCTCTCTAAATCGATGGGAATTTTAAACATGGCATGTGCTGTCTTGCCACCCGGAAGCAGTGTGGCAGCGATTCCCGACGACGCTACAGCAATGGCAATTTTGCCTTGCCTCCTGACCTCTGCAAGTATGCCAGTGGTAACAAATGTTTTTCCTGTTCCACCAGGAGCATCCAAGAAAAACATTTTACCCTGGTTTTGCCCAACGCTTTTAAGAACAGTGTCATAAATTTGTTTTTGCTCTGAAGAGAACAAAGCGACATGGTGATTTCGTATGGTGGTCATTTCGCTCGGATCGTAAATTGTCTCAGCGTTATACTCTCGATTTCCACGGTCTTGATGCGGTGATGATTGGGGAGCTGGTAACCCATATTCGACCAATGGATTGCCGCCGATGGAAATGACCACGTCTTGAAGTGAACTAAGACAGGTGTTCAGCACGCGTTCATCAGTTACTTCGACTTCGTCTCCAGTAGCACGCCTCAAAGCTCGTAGAAAATCTTCAGATAGATGATGTCGATATTTTTCCCACAAAGCTACCGGGTTCGTGACTCCACAAAACACCAAGATGACGGCAAACAGATGACGCATACGGCTGGGGCTGTTACTGACGCTCGCCTCCGCGAGGGTGTCATCCCAGTTTTGGTCACCGTCGAGAAGGTGACGTGCTACACAGGCTGCGCGGTAAGTGGGATACTCCACGCCATCAAATGTTCTCAGAAAGGCAAAAGACGTTGGGCCTCGGATCGTGTGAAGTAATAACCGCAGAAAATAGCATTCGCCATTATTCGGGTGCACGGTATAAACTCTACCCAATACGGTGTCCTTGAAAATTCCCGGAAAACCTTCGACAGCACCTCCTCTTCGACGTCGGTTAAATATTCCCCTTTGCTTGTCGTACGTGTAATATGAAGGCACCTCGTCATACGTAAGGAACCTCGCAAACTGGTCGATTTCGCAGAGCCTGAAAAATGCCAAGAGAGTTGTTTGGCGCGGATTTTCTAAGCGCTCAGCAACGTTGTTGGGATCAAAATATATGCGCTGACCGTTTTCTAGGTGGACGTCTAAATGCATGACGGCAGGATGCCTGTCATGTATAGAGAACGCCAGTATCCGCCAAACTGCTTCAGACGTGCTGATGTAGCGACCGGACTGATACTTGGTCACCTCGTCTCTGTCAGTGTTCTGTAAAGCAAACGTCGCCTGATCGCTACCTTTGTTCACGTATTTGCAGATATATTTGATCGACCCGACGCTGGTGCACGACTCGACGTTGATGTGCGTCTGGAAGGTCCTGGACAGTACTGGTGAGTAAGGAACAATCCATCGGTTATCGACCGGTCGCGCCTGGCCACGCACGCTCAGCTCAGTGGAATGCCCGCCCTCTGCTGGTGATCGGCGCCGGTATGAGGGATATCCATCCTCACCAGTAATGGTTTCGTTGGTAAATTTTTTTGGGAATCTTTTTGTACAACGTCCGTCTTTCATACAAGGGGAACTTGGATTTAACGTGCCACAGGGGCCATGCACCATGTGACTTTTAACAATTTGATGCAGAACAGGATCAACGTCAGGGTCCGGAAGCTCTGCACTTATGACTTGATCAATCTGGATAGGCCTGATCTTTTCTTCCAACCACAAAAGCAGATGCGCGTGTGGCAAGCCGCGTTTTTGCCATTCCACGGAGTACATATGACATCGGACTGTACCAAACACTTTTGCCTTTGTTAGAAGATCCATAAGGCATTTCAACTTCAGGTGGAATACGCGAGAGATCAAGTCGTGCCTGTCGTACGAAACCTGTCCTGCAAGGAGTTGAGCTGTTATTTCAGGCCACTTTGGGTTGGTAGTGATAGTAATAAAGAGGTCCGGGCGACCAAACTTTCGCACATAGCAAAATGCATCTTGGGTCCTCTCGTGCATGTACCGCGGACCTCCTGTGAAGGTGGAGGGGAGAATGACCATCCTTCCTACATCTTGAGCATTGGCATCATTCTGCATGGCATCTCTGAGATGGACGTAGTTCTCAGCTCTCAGCTTTCTTTGATTGGACCTTATAAATACCAAACGCTCTGTCTCAATTTTGGCATACATGTCCACCAGAAACTGACTAAAGAGTGTACGATGATGGTGGAGATAAGAGCCATTGTTCACCCTCAGCTGGATCAAGAAGCTGTAGAACTGCATGGCGGACGTTTTTTTGTTATAATTTGGGGAGCCTGTCTGGGGGTCTACATTATAGTGGGCGAAATGGTAGCCATCCTCTCCGCGACAAAACATGAGCGGATATTGAAGAGAATCGTACGCGCGGTGAGTTTCGCTGATCCTTTGAAGCCGGTCATCGTGCGTGCGTAAGACGATATCTCTTTTATCACACTCCTGATCGACTAAGAGAACGGCGACCTCATTCGTCGTTGGCGCATTATATCGTCCCGGATGGGCTGCAATCGGCTTTCTATCTGCACTGATGACAAACTTAAAGCGGTTGCGCTCGTTCTCAGGCACCGACGCCAGAGCGGCTTTGAAGTTGCCAATGTGCGGATTAACGTTATGCAACATACTTTGCAATCCTCTGACCAGAACAGGGTCCAAATTGGGGATGTGTCTACTTCGTAGGTTTGCTTGTTCTTCAAAATCACTTACAAAATAAATTTGCAAAAATTTTGGAATGTCTGTAGGTAGCAGCGAACCGATTTGATGGTAAACTTGCCCCTGGACCTTGAATGTCGGCATGAAACCTGCTTCAACGATTTGATTTGCACCAAACGAAGTCATCTGGAAGGCGCTGTTATAAGCTGGGATGTTTTTCAAAAAATGGCTGGACTTCGGATGTTCGCCATTTAGTAAGATTCTTAACAGATCTGGTGGGTCTTGCATAGACTCCAAGCGTACCTTACCAGATGCACAACACATCCCATTGGGCTCTCCTTTCCATTTGCGGGCTTGACAGTGGGCACACACTTCTTCTAAGACACCAATATCTCCGTGTGCGGCGTAGTTAATCGCAACATTGTACATAAATCCACTTCCCTCTTTATTTAGCCACGATTGCTCTTCGATATCGTAAACCATGGATTCATCGTCAGATGTTGAAAGTTGATTCATGCTACGCCGCAGACGATCTAGTTCTAGTTGTGCCGCACGCTGTTCACCCGACCAAGATCCTCGAAACTCTTGAATTCTATCCCGTTCTAGCGATAGATGAGCAGACGTATCGCCACACACGTCGTGGTACCGCTGCCGAGCAGCTGCACGACGTTCTTCACGCTGCTCATCGTTCTCTAACGACCGTGAAAGGGCATGCTGAGAACGATCTCTTCTTAACCGGGTCATCCGCTCTTCATGATCTTCGATCGACCGAGAAAGAGAAGTGCGACTCCGCTGCGAATTCAACCTCGTCTCTCGCTGCGTGTATGTCTCTGACGCGCGAGACTCGGCGTGGCGCTCCCGGTCGCTTTCCAGTCGCGCTTCTCGCGCTTCGACACTCTCATAAAATCGAGCGGCATCTGAGCGAGAGCGCTGGGAACTCAACCTCGTCTCTTGCTGCGTGTACGTCTCTGACGCGCGAGACTCAGCGTGGCGCTCCCGGTCGCTTTCCAGTCGAGCTTCTCGCGCTTCGACACTCTCACAAAATCGAGCTGCATCTGTGCGAGAGCGCTGGGAACTCAACCTCGTCTCTTGCTGCGTGTACGTCTCTGACGCGCGAGACTCAGCGTGGCGCTCCCGGTCGCTTTCCAGTCGAGCTTTTCGCGCTTCGACACTCTCACAAAATCGAGCTGCATCTGTGCGAGAGCGCTGGGAACTCAACCTCGTCTCTAGCTGCGTGTACGTCTCTGACGCGTGAGACTCAGCGTGGCGCTCCCGGTCGCTTTCCAGTCGAGCTTCTCGCGCTTCGACACTCTCACAAAATCGAGCTGCATCTGTGCGAGAGCGCTGGGAACTCAACCTCGTCTCTAGCTGCGTGTACGTCTCTGACGCGCGAGACTCAGCGTGACGCTCCCGGTCGCTTTCCAATCGAGCTTCTCGAATTTCAGCACTCTCGCACGATCGAGCGGCATAAGTGCGGCTGCGCTGCAAACTCAGTCTTGTCTCTTGTTGCGTGTATGTCTCTGACGCGCGAGACTCAGCATGGCGCTTCCGATCATTTAATAGCCGCATTTCGTATGCTTCTATACTTTCCAGAGACCGCAACGATGCATTTTGAGTGCGCATAGTATCTAATCGGGACTGGCGCGACGTACTACTTTCTCCATCTCGAATTTCCGCATTGTGTTCTCGAAGAGTAGCTATCCTTGCCTCACGCTCAATGGTGGTTTCAAGAGATCGAGCTAACCTTTTCCTTCGACTATCGTTTGAGGATTGGGATAGATTAGACCGTTTTCTAGGCATTTTGATTATTTTAAGTTTGAAAAATAACAGAAAATAATTTACACGCTGAGAATTTACACACAGATAATGATAGCTAAGCAGTAAGCAGTAGTCCGATTCCGAATGAAGTTTATTTAAGTAAATATTTTTTTTTTTAATTATATTTCAGGAAAGTATTTTCAGTTTTCACGTTAAATTCGACTAAGCACACGATAACTTATAGCAACGCAGGTAACCCCAGTTTCTATGAGTTGTCGCGGCGACATCCGTACTCATAACATCACTTTTGGTGAACGAAATTATAGCGCGATCTAATTCGACGCCAACGCCATCTAGTTAGCGAATAGGAAACATTTTTTTTTAATGGTGTAAAATTATAAAATTACGAAGCAATCATTACACCAATAAATACCGAACAAAAATATTAACAGTTTTTAGCATATACAAATACATTTTTTTAATTGTCTTGCTCATCTCTGAAAAGAATTAACGATACAATTTTAAAGAAGAAAATGCACAACTCCATCTATGACTCTTAAAAACATCTATTGACCGCAAGCGCATGATGAAATTTCAATTATTTATATTCAAAAAGTGTTTAAACATGTAATTCGACTTGATGTTTTTAAAATCTCAAAGATTTATTTATATCTAAAACCAAAAAGTGCTTACACGTGTAATTCAACTTAATGTTTTCTGTTTTGTAAATCTCATAGATGGCACTGTTTTAAAATTGTCTGTTATGTTTAACGGCATAAGTTAATTAAAATGTGAAGCTAACTTATATTATATTATTATTATTATTATATGTATAGATTAAAGCATGGTTATTAACATAATAACACCATAACAACATACAAATATGCGTCGTTAGATTACACGTTGCTACAGAATACATTGAAGAAATAAAGGTTCACTGCTCGTTCCTCGTAGGTGATAGCGTGATAATATGTAGCCTATATGTTGACCCGACTTCTTAATAATTTTCGTGCCAAATTTGAAGTAAATCCATGCAGTACTTTTTGAGTTTATCCCGGACATACATACAGACAAACAGACAAACAGACAAACAGACAAAAATTCTAAAAAGTATATTTTTGGCTTCGGTATCGATTGCAGATCACACACCAAGTATTCTTTTTAAAAAATATTCAATGTACAGTTTTGACTTTTCTACAATTTTATTATATGTATAGATTATTATTATTATTATATGTATAGATTAAAGCATGGTTATTAACATAATAACACCATAACAACATACAAATATGCGTCGTTAGATTACACGTTGCTACAGAATACATTGAAGAAATAAAGGTTCACTGCTCGTTCCTCGTAGGTGATAGCGTGATAATATGTAGCCTATATGTTGACCCGACTTCTTAATAATTTTCGTGCCAAATTTGAAGTAAATCCATGCAGTACTTTTTGAGTTTATCCCGGACATACATACAGACAAACAGACAAACAGACAAACAGACAAACAGACAAACAGACAAACAGACAAAAATTCTAAAAAGTATATTTTTGGCTTCGGTATCGATTGCAGATCACACACCAAGTATTCTTTTTAAAAAATATTCAATGTACAGTTTTGACTTTTCTACAATTTTATTATATGTATAGATGTACATTGGACAAATTTGAAAAAACAAACTAGGTATATTAACTAAATTAAGATGGATGTAGGAGTTGAGGACTGCCAAGACAAACGACGAAATAGAACGTGTCCTGGAGGAAGGTGATGTTAAGAGCCTCAAAAATCGACGCGCGAGCATGAAAGGAGTTATGAAAGTCAAAGAAGCAGTGAGGCGTGTAAGAATCGTGTCTTATGGCGCTCTGTTCTTTCTGCCTACCCCGCAAGGGATTCGGCGTAATGTATGTATTAAGTCTCGTATATCGTATACCGATAATATATTACGTGCAGAATTAAATATAATGCCCTTTTGACTGTAAATGGGGTGTAAACTTAAATCTTAAATTACGATCTGTCATTTTTCCCGCCATAAAAGTACGTAAGGTTAGTGACATCAAATGTCAAATGTCAGAAGACATTGCATAACCGAGTCACCACAACGATCAATCATCAACAGGTTATTATTACTTTTTTTTGCAGTTTTAATTTTTAAATAACGAAAGGTTAACGGATCGAATGAGTCGTGTCGAAAGAGTTCACACTCAAAGTTCATTTCAATAATTATTAAAAAAATGTTGTAAAAAGTTATTGAACACGTCGTATGTCCAAGTTACTGGCTCTTGTCTGCCTTGGTATATTCCACAGAACTTAAACATTCTCAAATATATGTAGTACTCTAAATAAAATTATTTTTGTAGAAGCCTGACTCAAATAATTCTTAAAAATCCTAATTTATAAGTTGCAAAGTTCAAATCAGCTAGAAAAAAAACCAACCTAGCAATTATTTTTTACCAATTTCTGTATTTAGAGCATACAAAACTTCACGCCTTTTTCTACTCGAAAGTGTATGCCTAGGCTCGCCGTTATGTTTGCATCCCAAATGGAATAGGTGGCGAACCTATTGCCATACCGCGCACAAAGTTTTTAGCCATCGATATTTATCACACATAACTTTCGAAATTAAGTTCTAAAAGCGCAGTGGTGTGAGCCAGGATTCGAACCCGTAGCCTCTGGATTTATCAAACATAGTTTTAAGCAAGTATTATTTATGCATGTAGTAATAATAAAGTATTAAATATTTTGATGATAGTAACGAACTCTTCATTGTATGGACATATTGGTGTCAGCAGCAGTGTTTTTCATTAAGTGTATGTTTGTACAATGAATGTTCTTTATTATGATATGATGAGTATAAAAATTGTTTTGTAAATTTTAATGTATAAAACATGTACTAGATATACACATGTATATAGGTTAACGGTTTCTTCATACATATTTATATAATTTCTCAGAATGGTAATGTTTTAAAGGATGTTGTATTGGCGCTGAACATTCAGCAACATGGAGGGTTTAATATTACTTACAGTTTACCGGAAGTTGATATATTTGAAATGCATAAATACATTGTTCACAACATGATTGTGTTTACAAAACACAAGTTCGAAGAAATATTGTAAATCAGATTGCATTCAATGAAAATAAATTAAAATAGACTGAATATAATTAAAGAATTCTGGCTCACACCAATGACTTTTCGAAAATGTTTTCGAAAGTTATGTGTGATAAATATCGACGACTGAAAACTGTGTGCCCGGTATGGCAATAGGTTCGCCACCATTTGGGACGTAAACGTAACGGCGAGACGAGGCTTAAACATTCGCTGCCTACAGATTCGGGTAGAAAAGTCGTGAAGTTATGTTATGTTTTCAAAATATTATTCTAAAAAGTGGTAGAGCTATTTGACAGTGGTAGAGCCAAGCAGTTCGCTGCATGAATGGGCCGGCTTGACCGGTGAAATACCACGACCTCTCAGAAGATTGATGTAAAGTGGCTCATGCCACGTTTCGATCGGTGAGAGAGGTACCCGGAGGCCCACCCCCTTCCCCATCCCTTCTTATCCTACTCCCTCAAAGGACGGCAACGCAACTGTAACACTACATGTATTGCAGGTGGCCATGGGCGGCGCTGGTCACTTGACATCAGGTGACACGCCTGCTCGTGTGCCCTTTATCCCATGAAAAAAATTCAACTACGCATAAAAGTTGACTTAAAGCATTTAATTGGTAGAGTCTTGCAGTTCGACGCATGATTGGGCCGTCTCGACCGATAGGACAGCGGTACCTTTTAGAAAGACGAAGTAAAGTTACTTATTCATTTTGTTCGATGAGAGACGTCCCCTCGAGACTTTTGGAAGTGCACAAGTCGCTTACCATTAGGTGAATCAACTTGTTTGTTTGACCTATTATAAGTGAAGGAAGACATATTTTATTTACGGAAATTATTTATTTCCCATTAATTTGCTCGTAGGTATATGATATGTCATCTTTATAATATGACGCCATTTAAATAAAGAGTATGAATGGCAAACAAAGAGTCAATAGTTTAACCGCAGATGTTCTTATTACGAAAATAGCAATGATTTAATTTCTAAGTAATGAAACAAGGTAAGTAATGTTTTTAAAAATTAGCGTGTAAAAATTAGTGTGTTTAAACTTGGCTAATTTCTTATATCTGTTCATCCGTGCTCTTAGTCGAAATAATCAAATTACTAATGCTCGTAATTAATTCTAAAATTACTAATTAATAAAAATGCATTTTATATAATAATATCCATTCCGCCATCTTGGATTTAGAATGATGTCACACAATCTGTTGAAGACATCTACTTTGAAATTGAGTTCACGAATTCCACCCTAACATACTTACTTACATACAGTGCAAGTTAAATAAAAGCTTACAAAAATAAGCCACGAATAACTAATGTACAGTAATTGTTTTTATAAAAAATATATTTGGTATATGCTCTACTTAAATCTTAACTCTACTTAATCAAAATTTGGCTCATGTGAACTTTTCGTCTAAATTATCAATCAGTTTGGACTACTTTGCATGTTTGTACTGTGGACTCATTAATCCAATTCATATAACATAAACATAACTTCACGCCTTTTGTTACCGGAAGGTGTAGGCAGCGGCTGTTAAGCCTCGCCTCGCCGTTATGTTTACGTCCCAAATGGAATAGGTGGCGAACCTATTGCCATACCGGGCACAAACTTTTCAGTCATCGATATTTATCACACATAACTTCCGAAAAGAATTTCGAAAAGTCATTGGTGTGTGCCAGTGCCAGGATTTGAACCCACTACTCCTTGAATCAGAAGCGGGGTGCACGCCACTGCCACTTAATCCAATCAATTAATCCAATTCAATTTCATTTTTTATGGATTTTTAGTTAATTTCTATGTTTTGTTTAAAGTGTTGGACAGTTTTGAATGAAAATTTGATGTGTAGATCAATTCTGGAATTGATAGGAACTCGTATGTGTGTTAATTCAGAACGTTATGGGTTTTGAGCTAAAATTTAATTCAAATCGTTATAATCAAATGCTTTTATTTATAAACCCAAATTTTCAGTCACACCAATGACGCAAGGTATGTGTGTATTGTGTTATATCAGCGACTAAAACAAATTGCTATTATTTTAAAAACGTAAAAAAAACATTATAACACATCCTAAGAACCGGTTACATCCGGTTATTATGGTTATAACGTAATTGCTGTCAGAAGTTATATACCGGGTAGTTTGTTTTGAGGTAAAACGGATATTGGAAAATGGGGTAGAGCAGGAAATTCGCCCATCGATCTACTCCTACCTCCCAGCCCTACTTCACTTGATTGTATGTTGTCAGCATGATTAAGATATGATATAGGTAGCTACTTCGATTTTATATATCTTCACGCTTTTTTATACCCAAAGGCATAGGCAGCGGCAATCACCCATTAACTTATCCGATAGTTATTGGTCTCTTATCAAATGTATTACTTATAATATCTGAAGACAGACATTTTGAAAGTCATTGCAGTGAGCTAGAAATCAAACCCTGTCATTGGAAAGGCTAGTCGGGTAGGGCTGCGGAATACTAGTTTATAATAACTAATCAAAGTATATGAGTAATATATTACGAACAGATGAGCGTTTTTTTATTCAAAATGGAATTTCATTAAATAGGTTACTATCTTTTGCATTCAGAAAAAAACGAAAATAGGACTAAATTGCTACAATTTTATGGTGACTGTAAAAAAAGCCATAATCTTTGTTAACAATAACGAGGTATAAGGTAGAGAAAAAAATTAATATTCTTTTGAAGTTGCACATTTTTTAATAACATATGAGTATCCAAAACACTTCGAAGTAGTAGAGCGACAGTGGTAGAGCTACGCATCTCGCTGCATTAATGGGCGGGCTCGACCGGTGAAATACCACGATCTCTCAGAATATCGACTTAAAGTGGCATATTCGGTAAGACAGGAATCCCTTCTCCCATCCATTCCCATCCCATTCCCTTACAGGCTGGCAATGCAACTATAACACTAACGGTTTTGCCGATGTCCATGGGCGGCACTTATTCGTTTTGATTCTTTTCCCAGCAAAAATACAACATATTTCTTAGCATATGGCTAACAAGTTTCGTCTCTCTGGTAAAGTGATTCACCAAGAAAAGAATTACATCAATGTTCCGAATCCGGATGTTGAATCAACAAGAGATATGATGTAATAGAATGGGATGGATTGGATGGATAGATGAATGGAATTTTAGCTCTAGGAGAAGTTAATAGTAACATAACAGTGGTAGAGCCAAGCAGTTCGCTGCATAAATGGGCCGGCTCGACCGGTGAAATACCACGACCTCTCGGAAGATCGACGTAAAGTGGCTCATGGCGCGTTTCGTTCGGTGAGAGAGGTACCCGGAGGCCCACCCCCTTTCCCCATCCCTTCCTATCCCCGATCCCTTAAAGGTCAGCAACGCAGCAGTAACACTATGTGTGGTACTGGTGTCCATGGGCGGCGTTGGTTGCTTACCATCAGGTGACGCGCCTGCTCGATATATAAGATATATGAGATAAAACTGCCCTCATCTTCAGCATCTTTCAAATTGTACTTAAATATTGTTAAAAGTAGGAGTATTAAGATTATATAATATACTTTTATCGATGACTGATCACTTCGTGTCCGGTATGGCAATAGATTCGCCACCTATTCCATTTGGGACGTAAACATAACGGCAAGACGAAGCTTAAGAGCCACTGCCTACAACTTCGGGTAAAAAAGGCGTGAAGTTATGTTATGTATGTTAAGTTATAAGCTTTTAAAAAATTCTAAGTAATTATATATCGTGTTCCGAGAATATGGCTTTTAACGTTTGTCATGTTATTGGAAACAGTTCGCTCAGTTTAAAGTAGAGTACGAATGAGGAAGCTTCATGAGAACTCATTTCTCACATTACTTAGGTATGAAAAAAAAATGGGTAAAAATGCAAATACAAATTTCTGTCTTGTAGAGAAATAGGGAATTATTGCCAAAGTAAGAATATCAGTAAATTTTGCTCAGTGGTAGAGCCAAGCAGTTCGCTGCATGAATGGGCCGGCTCGACTGGTGAAATACCACGACCTCTCAGAAGACCGACGTAAAGTGGCTCATGCCGCGTTTCGTTCGGTGAGAGAGGTACTCGGAGGCCCATCCCCCTTCCCCGTCCTTTCCTATCCCCTATCCCTTAAAGGTCAGCAACGCACAGTAACATTGCTTACCATCAGGTGATGAGCCTGCTCGTCTGCCCTCATATCCCATAAAAAAAAATATCAGACAAAACCACAGAGTATTTTTCAGTTTAATATATGGGGAAATATTTATACCCGATTTTGACATCTGTCAATAGATTTTTGATGTTGACATTTGTGAATCGAGAAAAGATCAAGTTCGTAGAAAAAGTGGAGCAGAGGCATGCAAAAAGAACCAAAGAAGATTGTCCGATTAAGAATAGGTCGAGTCAGACATGACATTACATTTATTGATTCAATTGCTTCCTTCCTTGCGGCTGTGGATGACATCTTTGTTTTTTTTTCTCTTGAATCGATTTTGCGAGCGTTAGCCACTTCGAGTTCTGCGTAGATATTATGTGGTACCAAGTAGTTTTTTATATTTTATATTCACGCGTTTTATTTTAATGCCTGTTGTAATAGGTAATCTTATTTTATTTCTTATCCAACCTTATTTTATTCTTCTACTTGGCATTTATCGCACCCATTGCTTCCAGAAAGATAATGTGAGTCAGGCTTCGAACTGGGGACCACTAAAATAAAAGTCGGAGTGCTGTACCACTTTTAGATTAAATTAGAAGTATTCAAAGAATAGGATCATTTCTAGAATCATAATGAGAGATGATCTACTCTCTTAAACGACTTGTTAATGAATTATAGATACAAACCACCCGTTGACAACCTCTATCTATTAAAAAAAGCGCCTCGAAATCCGTTGCGTGGTTCCAAAATATAAACATATAGGGGGACAGACAGCGGAAAGCGACATTATTTTATACCATGTAATGATTGCACCTATATTTTACCCACTTACGGTATTTATACGTTAGACATAAGGAAAAACATTCTGAAGCATCCATGTACGTAATCATTAGTTAAACAGGAAAAGGCTTAATACAGAATAAAACCATAGACTAAATTCTTGTGGGGAACTTGAAGATTAAAAAAAATATATAAATTTATACTCAGTTAATTATTAAATTATAGTTTGCATAATAAAATAAAAGCTAACGCGACATTACACAACATCTAACAGTTATTTTAATTAAATATTAATTTAAGCTCGATCATTTTGTCAGTCTTAATCATCGAAACTAATGGTGATAGTATATATCCAATCAAAGAAAATATCAATTTCAATATAATAATAAAAACACATGTTTTGATTTTTGGACAGAACGTTATTTGATTAAGGAAGAGGGTAGTCATTAAACATTAATTTCATATGAATAAAATAAACTAAAAAAATATTATTAGCAGATTACAATACTGAACTATAATTACCTGCAGTCTATGACTTCGTATATAATTAAGTAATATTTCCGCGTAAAGAGTGTTGTTTTTTAATTTGTTTGATACTCACCCCTTGTGTGTTGCACCATTGCCTTCCACATCTGATGCATTCATCACAGCTAGATGGACCAGAACCCTTGAAGCAGTCGTAGCCGAGAGCTTTCTGTATTGAAATCAACACAAACACAAAAAACCACACACTACGCATTTTCGACATGATTAACTTTTTTTTAATACACAAATTTTTGAAAACAGAAAAAAAACGAAACGAATGGCGCGCGATTCGAATTGTTTTCGTTCGAAATACAAAAATGCGCGCGTTCCCTCGCACGAATCACCACAGACTAAAGATACGTGCACCACGGGCGCTTACTGTCGCCACCGCGTCGACTCTGAGATGAATCATACCATCGCAAGACAAGGAAAATTCACGGAAATCAGTCTTTATGAAAGCGCACCATCAATCCTGTCTTATAAATATAATTTAACTGATTTTTAACAATAGTTGACCCATCGAACCTTATTTTTATCACTTTTTATTTGATAGAGTATATATGAATTATACATACAAACCACACCGTTGACATCATCTATTTATGAAAAATTGCACTATATCGCGTTGCGTATTTTCAAAGATCCTAAGGATATAAGGGGACAGACAGCGGAAAGCGACTTTGTTGTATACTATGTGATAACATAACTTCACGCCATTGTTACCCGAAGGTGTAGGCAGCGGCTGTTAAGATTCGTCTCGCCGTTAAGTTTACGTTCCAAATGGAATAGGTGGCGAGCCAATTGCCATACCGGGCACAAAGTTTTCAGACATCGATATTTATCACACATAACTTTCCGAAAACAATTTCGAAAAGTCATTGGTGTGAGCCAGTGTCAGGATTCGAACCACGACTTCTGGATTACTATGTTATAATTAGTAACTTATGTACTTGCGTAAATATTATGAACGTCTCTGTGATAAAAAAATATCGGCAGGAGTTATTCCTTGTTGATATTAGGTACACTTAATTATGATTGGGTTACCAATTCATTTAGTATTAATGTCATCATCATGTCAGAAGTAGTAGATATGTTTATAAGATAGAGGATATGATTCTGTACTTTGCATTATTTTCTAAAACTTGGAGTTCTATGAATATTGTTAGGTACATACAATTCGTCGATAATTACTAAACAAGTTTTCGTAAATGTGTGCTACTTGTGTATTCTTAATGTCGTCAAAATTCTGTTAGTAAATCATTAAGAGTAGCATAACGCTACTGATGGCAAGATAAGATCATAGGCATTACGGCTTGTACGCTTTAGCTTCAAAATCGATAAATGTAAAATAAAAACAACACCATGCAAAAATCTTGTAATGACCGTGATTTCTTATTTAGTTTTAATATAACGGTACTGAAACATAATTTTTAAAACATATGTAAAACATGCTAAAATATATTAATATTTTCTTGCTAAATTGAAGTCAAAGTCACTTAAATGAAACAACATACAATTTGTTTGGCTCTACTATTTGTTTAGCATGGGCAAATCACACAGCGCCCTCTAGTTCCATACTAAGCAACTAAATGCTTGTGGTATGGATACTAGTTAACGGATACTAATACATATATACTTTTCTCTTGTAAATATATACTTATATTTATAATACATAGAAAAACACCCAGACGGGTGGGAATCGAACCCGCCAACCTCGATTCTGGAGTCGGTAGCAGGTCGGTAGTAGGTTGATGGGCCACGGGGTTCGTCGATATAAAAAAAAAAATTTTATGTATGTTCCTCTGACATCACCGCTGACTTTAAAATGCGCGCAATTTTTTCATTTTAATCTTTGGACATTCAAGAATTTAAGTAGGTCTGTGGAGCGAACGTTTAATTTTAAATTTTATTTCTAATAACATTATTAGGACTCAAATCGTTATACAAATATTCTTATTACTAAATAGTATTTTACATGAATACACTTAATAATATTAATCTTCATTCTATGTGTTTGATCTTTGAGATCGTTTCCTAAAAGCGGGATTCCTAAAAGTGGAAGAAGGTTCTTGGAATATCGGATTTGCGAAACTGCCTTCCTCTTGCTTATTCTTTATCAAGAATTGCTGGTATTCGCGTCGATCACGTGCGTCTATCATTAATTTCCAACCGACTAATACTCCCACTCCTAATAAGAGGAGGATTAAAAGTAAGGCACCTCCAAACACTGGAAATAAAATATGTATAGCTTAAATATAACATGTTATTAAACTTGGTATTTTTGAACAAATACTCTCAGGCCGTCAAGTTTGGACTAACTGTCCGTCCACTAACAAGTTGCAACAAAATTTTTATAATTCTCTTTGCGCCTGTATAACGCCATTTGCGCCTGTTTGAGAGACAGAGGGCTGTCAACATGCGCTTTTGCGGTTACAAATTGTGTAGGCGTTTTGTTTAACGAGGAAGCACTTATCATTAAGAGTGCGATATATTCCTGAGTTAGATATGAAGTGATAAAGGAATTTTGTTATTTAAACTCTTACCATAATATGTTTGAGCGCAATTGCTCTCCTCCTCTATGACCAATTCCACCGTGGAATTTTCATGCATGTATCTGTAAGCGAAGTTGGAATAGCAGCCAATATCCACCTTTAGCTGTGGGCAAACTTGCCATGTGGTGCTATTTTTATATTCATCAGTAAAACTCTCGACTAATGTAGTTTTTATCAGCTCATCGCAAGACGGACATTCGCCTTTTTCGTTTCTCCGACATTTGGCACAGGCTTCCAACTTTGTGCATTGCACTTGGTGCGTGTCTGGTTGTGGTAACAACTGGCAGTTCTTATCTTCTAGTCTCATGTCCCAACTAGGGATCTGATGGCATACGCACACACCACAATTGCAATCACCACGATCGTTACAAATCTGCAAAACCATAATCGGCTAATATTATTCATCGTCTCCAAAGATTTCTCGTTGATTCATACTATCAGCTAATTTTAAGGTAAATTTAAGGTGGCTTGAAAACACCATTAATTGGGAAAATGCGATCTTAAATTTGTTGAGTCGCATATAAAGACTGTTATTGCACTGAGAGATCGTTTGAGAGTTATTATACTTCCTAAACTATGTGTCTGTATGGAAGTAATTATAGTGTTTGTTTGTTTGAACGCGCTGGTCTCAGGAAATACTGTTACGATTTGGAAAAATATCTTTGTGTGGCATTGTCCATTTATCTATGAAGGTTTTGGGATGTATATCATCACGCGGTGAATATAAGAACACAGAACTAATCTTAAACAGCTAAAAAAATGATATAGCGGTGTGAGGTTGTGCGTTCGGCTAGTTTATTAGAATGTAGGTAGATAATTTTTAGCCTAATAGTTTTTTATTAAAATGCATAACATTTTATATTTATTACTTACTTTACCATCTACCTTGCAATCGTCTTTGCGACAGTTACAAGTGTCACCGGTCCACCCTGTCTTACATTTGCAAGTGCCACAGAAACATTCGCCGTGATTCTCACCTGAACATAACTTTCCATTTCCATCACGGGGACAACTCTCCTTATTGCATTCACAATATTGACCACTGAAACTGTATAATAAGAATAATATAACATAACTTCACGCATTTTTCTAACCCAAGGTGTAGGCAGTGGCTGTTAAACCTCGACGTTATATTTACGTCCCAAATGGCGAGCCTATTGCCATACAGGGCACAAAGGTTTCAGTCATCGATATTAATCACACATAATTTCCGAAAATAATTTCGAAAAGTCATTGGTATCAGCCAGAATTCGAACACGCTGTTTTTTATTTCAGAAACATAATGCTCGACCACTGAACCAAACTCCAATTGTCTTGCTGCAAATTGAGCGTACAGAATGAAACCTGACAACAAACAGAATATGTCCATCCTATAGGATTAAAGCCAGACTACGCCAAACAGTCAGCAAACCGAGTGAAATGGCGGGAGATCGTGTTAAAAGCTGTGTCAGTCTCTAACACAAACGCCTCAACGTGACCACAATTGCTCTACCAAGAGCGATACAAAGAAAGATAGGACAAAATATACAATATATAATACCTATTGAGTTAGCAAGTCTCGAAAGTAAAAAAATAACAAACTTAATTTATAAAATGAAATTCCACCATTTGTTTTTGTGGTACATTCAATAATAATAATTATAAATAGATATTTTATACCCTTCCCGGCAACGGCAGCGTCCACATTCACAGGAGCCATGGCCGCTGCATTCATTGTCGTCTCCTTCGGCTATGCACGTGGAACGATCATTGAATGTGTTTACTACATTTCTTTCACATGCACACCTCTCACCGTATCTAGAAATGATTAGAATCATTATCATCATCACATAGTATAAAACAAAGTCACTTTCCGCTGTCCCCTTATATGCTTATATCTTTAAAACTACGCAACGGGGTGGTTTTGATCTATAATTCATATTTTGTAATTGTTAAGAAAAAAATATATTTTTCGAGATTTAGCACTTTAATTGCAAACACCGGATGAACCCTAAGTAATAGATCAAAACAATGTTCTAGTTTGTTCCGGTACTCATCGACGTTTTCTCGAGAAATCCGCGGGTGGCTCATATATAGGGCATTCCCCGTACTGTCATCCGCATAACAATGATTAATGCTGTAATGCAGCAAGTCATTAATATGCAGAAGAAACAGCGTAGGAGATTGCACACATCCCTGGGGGACTTGGAGTCCCCAAGGGCTTCCCACTTAAGGGAGCGTTTTAAGTCGGAGCGACTTCGCTACGTCCAAACTAACGGCCAGCGCCTCCCCTTTACTCTCAACCACTTCCGCCCACCGATGAATTAAATATGCTAGAAGATCACCAACTGAGCTACCGTGACGGAATCCGTACCGGCGGTCACTAATCAGCTGGTGCTCCTCTCGATAATTAAGGAGCTGGCGGTTAATAGTTGTTTCCATGATCTTGGAGAACAGGGAGCTGATGGCGATGGGTCTGTAATTGGATGGATCTGAGCGGTCACCTTTTTTTAGGGATCGGGTGGAACAAAGCCACTTTCCATGATGCTGGTAATAAAAATTGGATAACTCAATAACAATTTTTTATCAATTACAATAGCTATGGTAGTAATGGGAGAAAATAAAGTGTTCTTGTTTTTTTGAGAAAGAGTATTAAACAAATAAGCTGGGCACCGAATTGAACGAGTTCTTGAGGTGATGTCAAGGCCTTAAAAACCGACGAGCCTGTAGGGTTAACAAGAGTTATGAAATTTAAAGAAGCGAGTGAAGTGTGTAACAAGAGAGTGTTCTCTCTGCCTACCCCGTAAGGGATTTGGCCTGAAGCTATGTATGTATGTGTATGTATAAATATAATTATTAGGTACCGTTTAGTTCCACAATCACATTTGCCACATAATCTTTTAGCTCCATTACAAAATTTTGAATTCATCTCAACATTTGCCTCACATTCACAATTCTTGATCCCGTTTAATTCAATAGTCAGTTTTTCTTCAATGCTTTCAATCCCAACATCTAAACGTAACGGCTTTTCAATATATTCTAGTAGTCTAACAGTGCCAGCTAAATGTTTTTCTTTGCTGATCTCCACGTCACACTCGGGGCCGCTTTTCTCTGAGGTACAGTCTGGGTGAAAAGTAATTTCAAATTTTTTTCGGCTACCTGAATTTGCTCGGACGTTCAATGTTATTTTCTTTGAAATTTTCTGAAAAAATAACATAATTGTATAATTAGTTTTGCAAAAGTGCTGTATCGTTTGTACCTTCCACGATGTAAATTTTAAATATTTAACCTACTTCATTCTTCTGAAACACTGACTAAGCTGAAATACGTTGCAATAGCAGGAGGATGTAAAAGGCGTTTGGAGCCAAGATTTACTCTATAGCCAAGATGATCGTGTATGATATATACGATCAACTAGGTTGAAGGTAATGTCCATAGAAACCTAATTGTTGTATGGTAAGACTTTTGAATATCAAAGTAGAGAGTTTGAGATTACCGTATCTATTTTAGACACTGGACAAAGAAATTGGTGTGAAATTTGTCGTTGGGATTTTTAGTAAATAATTCAAACTTGCTTCAATCTTTAATTTTCTTCTGTATATTCACGTTTTATAATCCTCAAGGTACAAGTAGCAGCAGTAATTATACATCTACAAGCCGCATTAATTAGTTGTTATGTTACTTATTGGCTATCTTTTTTTTTATGGGATAGGAGGGCAAACGAGCAGGCGTGTCACCTGATGGTAATCAACCAACGCCGCTCATGGACACCAGCAACACAGATAGTGTTACTGTTGCGTTGCCGACCTTTAAGGGATAGGGGAGAGGAAAGGATGGGGAAAGGGGGGTGGGCCTCCGGGTGCCTCTCTCACCGAACGAAACGCGGCATGAGCCACTTTACGTCGATCTTCTGAGAGGTCGGGGTATTTCACCGGTCGAGCCGGCCCATTCATGCAGTGAACTGCTTGGCTCTGCCACTGTTCACTGGTACGATGTCGTGAAATGTATATGGTGTGTGTTCGGATTTTAACTCAAAATGCTTAAAATCATTCTGAACATTTCGACGAAATGTACAAATAGAAAATAAATTAATTGTGAATAAATTACTTTGAATTATTTCAAAATACAACTTAGCCTTCTTAACTTAACTTACTTCGTAAATATCCTTAAGAGTTCTTACTAAATGCTTTTCGCTCTCCTCGTCGTGTTGTTGCGCGAATGATGCTAATTTTGAACCAGGTATTTCCGCGGACAAAGCGTGATATATAAAGTTAACCTTACTATGAACATAAAACAGTATTAGCATATTCTTTTGCATAGCAATTTTTTTTATCATGCCTACTGATGGATAGTCCAATTCTTTTTCTTTGGTGTATCTGCCATCTTCAGTATAGCATCCACCATCGTATGGTTTAAATAAACCAGCTGTTTTTCCATCTCCTGCAGCATGATAAGGTCCGTCACTTACATATATGATTATCTTTCGAGATTCGTCTCTCCATCCCATTTTATCTTTGCATACCATCACTTGCGCTAGAGCATCCAGACCCCCTTCGGGTGGATCACGATTTCTACCATCAGGAGTGTTCGACACTGCTTCTTTAAATTTTGTAAAATCTCCTGTAAGTTTCAATCGATGACGAAATGAATATGTTATTGTGTCATTGAATTCGCTGAAACAATGTTTTCTACAATTAATCTCGTCATATCATCTGAGTTGTTGAAATTATGGGTTTTCTCTGGTAAGGTATATTGTGGTATGAATGACTAAAAACCTTGTGTCCAGTATGGCAATAGGTTTCCCACCTATTCCATTTGGGACGTAAACATAACGACGAGGCGAGGCTTAACAGCCGCTGCCTTCAGCTTCGGGTAGAAGAAAGCGTTAAGTTATTTTATGTGAAAGGAACCCTTCCCCTCTTAAATGTATATATTACTAGGATACTTACAAAGTGAAAGGTAAAACTGCTTTATCGACAAATGTACCAAACCCTAAATGCACATTCTTAGTCATATTCTTCATCGTTTTGTAAATATTTTCCGCTTGTTCAGCAACAGTTTTCCGCATCTTGGACATAGTTGACGAGGCGTCGAATAGAAAATATAAATCCACTGGAAAATCCAGGGCAGCTTGAAAGGAGAATTCAAAATTTTCAGACATTCCTGGTCTCAGGTTCATTATGTAACTTTGAGGTTTTATTTGTACAATGTGATCTGGGTCTAATCTGAAGTTTTCATTTTTCGATGCAATTTTGAAGTTCACCGGATTTTGTACGAAACCTGGACACCATTCGTTATCCGTAGAATTTTGAGGTAGACATCTTGTACCGTTAAAATCGTTCTGAAAATGATTAACATACTAAAGATAAAAAAACCCAGTCAACGAAAACTACACACTCAATATTAAAAAATATATTGATATGTGCTCAATCGAATTCGGAACCATAGTTATAGTTTATTGTAACGAAATATGTGTCTTTTACGTTATACCTTATCTATGATAATGTCTCAATCATTTCGGTTCTTTTTTAATGTTTTAAAACGTGTAGTAAGGTGTGAGGTATCGTTTTCTGATTGGACTACAGTTTTTTCAAATACATTTAAGATTACCTTAGATTAGCCACTGTTTGAAAATATTGTGAATGTAGATAATTAAAAAAAGAAAAAGAAAAGCACGTCGTTGTACCTTAGCACACCATACACATAGATTTGGATCACTGATGCATTCTTGACAAGTAGACCTGCTTCCACAAGAATCTAAAGTATAAACGATACTATAGTATAATATTAAAACAAATAAAACACAGTTTAAACTTGACATGATACCAATGAATGTTGCCGCTTTACTAAATGTTATTTATATCTGGAACAGGATAAATTATTACAGGAAAATTATAGCAATTGTAGTATTGGTTGCTGCAGAGATTGTGTTGGAAACCCCCTCCCTCACCCCTCATGTGCATGCAAATATTTTTATAATGAACGTATGTTTGGTTTGTTTGAATTCTTCTTCTTCTTTGGGTGCCTCTGCAGTATTTAAGGTTGGCAGTCAATACCCTCTATCGTTGTCTGTTCTTTTCAAGAGCCAATTCAATTGTTCCAGGATTTTAATATCTACTTTCTGATATTTCGTAGCTAAGAGAGTCTTCTACTTTCCCATCATTTTAGTACTCTACAATATCAGTTGGTCGTCATGTTTAGCGTCCACAAAAGACCCCGCATCTATTCCATGTGACTTTCTCATACTCTAGAGCATTGAAAGAAATATATCAAGAAAAATTAACAGAAAACGAGAGACGACAAGAGAGAAGACACGATAAGAGAGAGTACGAGAAGTTATAAGTTATCGTTTCACATCATGTCTAAATTGTAATAAAATAAGACTAGGAATCATATTACGAGACGCCTTGTAATAGTTGTAATGTGTTTTAAATTTATTAATATTTGTGTCACATTGTTTTTTTCGCTCTGTAGAATAATGAGCTAGATAGATTTTAGTATGATTGTTATCGTTAAATCGGTTTTTTGTTTTTCGAAATTCAAACCGAGGCCAATGTCTGAGTTTTCAGTTTAATTTCTCAAACATGCTATAATTAAGTGATGTGTTAATATTTAGAACAGATAGCTACAATTAAAAGGGACATGTTTTGTTAAGTTTACTGTAAAACTTCCTCTTCTGTGGTTACATGATGTCATCTCAAATATTCCTGGTCGTTAGGCATATGTTTAACTAGTATCCCTAGTTAAGCTGTAGTTATAATACATAGTTAATTTAAAATATAAAACAAATATAAAATATAATTTATTTTCTATAATGAGACTTCACATATTTATTATGTTAATTTTGTATGCCTTTGAAGTTAATTGCGATTCGGATGCATGTGTTGGTATTAAAACTTGCGGTGAATGTATAGGTTTTGCAAAACCTAATTGTGTTTGGTGTGCCGATGTGAGTATGTTAAAATTGTATCTGTTCTTACATTACTATAAATAATTAAGTTGTCAAATGAAGGTATACTACACCGAATAGTTTAAAAGATCTATACTATCTAAACTTATACATGTATGTTATGAAATTATATGGGATGAAAATTGACGATACAGAAGATTTAAATCGAGGAATGCCATTTGCACCATAGCGCGTAGAGTTTACCGACTAGTCCAATTGCCCTAATTATTTTTATATCAAGAGATAAAGAGAGTAGTAATTTTAGGGACATAACTAACGTAAGATAGAGAAATTAGATTCATAACGTTTTTACTCAATAATATATTATTTTTATCAGGATAACCTAGGAAACAATGCCACTAGATGCTTGTCTCGCGGTTCTGTTAAAACAGGATGGTGTAATGGTGCACTGAAAATAGCAAAAACAGTATCTGACATTGTAGAAAACAAATCGTTTAATGATACTATAAATGGTGACGTGGTACAGCTAAGACCTCAACGGATATATATGAAAGTACGGCCAGGAGATACAATAAATTTTACAATTGATTTCGAACCTGCCAAAGACTACCCATTAGATATCTACTTTTTGATGGACGTCTCTTATACAATGAGACAACATAAAGAAGCATTGACGAAGCAAGGTTTTGATATATACCACAAGATGATAAACTATACCAACAATGTCAGGTTGGGATTGGGAAGTTTTGTTGAAAAACCGGGATTTCCTTACGCCGATGTGGTGAAAATGTAAGAATTATCTTACTATCGAGCTCGTATATTAGCAATGCGTTATCTTTTCACTGTTTGATCTTTCATTTACTAAAATAATAACACGATAAATAAATGTTGGAGTGAGACGTCTGAATGTATGGAAAAGGTGGCGAATAATGTTTGCGGGAAAAATAAAGTTTGAAAGAGAAACGCGGTGTTGGAAGTAAGATGTATAAAAGGCATTCAATTTAAAAATTGAAAAAAAGCTTATGAGGTATGGCAGAAGGCACAGAATGAAGGTACAAGTCTTAATAAGAAATATGTACATAAGGAATGTAAGAAATTGCAAGAATAGCTGTAGCAATTGCGAGAGCGGAGGCTTGGGACAATTTATATAGTCTGGACTACCCTTGCGGGTGGGGAGGGGATGACAAAAACAATGATAGAGATGCAAATGTTGAAATGGATGATGTTGGGTCGAGGGACAAAAGTAGTTAAAATACAGAATGAGTATGTAAGAGGCAGTATGAAAATTGCGCTAATAACTAAGAGGATAAGAGGAAATCGCCTTGCGTGGTATGGACATGGATATGTGAAGGGATGATACACATGTTACGAGAAGAATGATAAGGCTAAATGTGGAAGGAAATAAGAGAAGAGGAACCTAAGAAAATATAGATGGATTGTGAGAAAGATGACATTATTATGAATGGTGATGATGTAGAAGATACAAATGAAGAGAAAACTTTATTGTGCTGACCCCAAATTCGGGAAGACAGGAAGATGATGAGCTTTAATTTACTATTAACATATTATATTTAAACTCAATAATAATTAACTATGATAATTGAAATATTATTTTTCAAATGCAATTATATAGTGTTGTTCTTTATATTTTTAGAGCCCCACATAGTACTCATGCTTTCAAAAATGTTTTGTCACTAACGGAAAATGTCACTGACTTTAAATCTGCGATTGAAAAAGTTGACTTCGGAGGGAATTACGATGATCCTGAAGCAGGACTAGATGCTTTAATGCAAGTAATGACCTGTAAGAATGAGCTAGGGTGGAGAGCTGCAGCCAGGAAAATTATTGTCTTATGCACTGATTCGACTTACCACAGTGCTGGTGATGGCAAAATAATAGGAGTGGTTAGACCCAACGATATGCAATGTCATTTGGATGAAGATAATACGTACAATAAAACTATGTCACTTCGCTATGATTATCCGTCTGTAAGTCAAATTAATAAGATAGCAGTAGATGATAATTTTATCATTGTGTTTGCTGTCAAAGATAAGGTTAGGAATGAATATCAAGCCTTGGCTAAGCAAATTCGAGGTTCGCAATATGCCAAGTTAGAAAATGGAAACGAAGCTGTGGAGATTATAAAAACAGTTTACCTGGTAAGTTCAAATTTATTTTTCTCCCTTGATAGAACCAATGGCAATGAGAAGGGGGTAGGCGACTAGAGGGCAGGGTTATTTAGTTTATGGATAGCCTAATGCGAGTAATCTGGTAGTTACTCCTATCTTGCAGAATATTTTAGTCACAGTTTTTAATAGAGAACAGACATTTTAATAAAATTGTGCTACTCCTTGCAAACGGGTTTCACCATCAATGCAGCATGGGGTTCCTGATGATTTTTAAATTACATTGACTTTTTACTGTTCATCATCAATAGCCTACTCGCAATAATTTTCATAAATGGTGACTTTTTTTTTAAAGAAGTAGAAATTCTCTCAATGTATTTTTTACAAGCTGTCATGCTATTTGCGAGCTACGGTAACGTCGAAACGTAAGAGATGTTTATTTATGTTTTTTCCCCTTCTAGGAAGTTGCACGGACTGCAACCATATTCGAGTACTTCAGCTTCCCACCATATGTTAAATGGAGTTTAGATCCAGATTGTAAAAAGAAAATTGACAGTTGTAAAAGTAGACCAGAAAAAAGGACTGTCTCCACAAGAGCGGAACTGTCTGTCTTGTATTGTCCACAAGATGGTAAACTGAAGCATACACTCGAATTAAGAGCTGAAGCATATAGTGATAGAATAATTATTGATTTAGAAATTATATGCAAATGCGATTGTGAGGAGAAAACCGGTGTGGCAATGAGCACCAAATGTCATAACGTCGGTGTTATACAGTGTGGCATTTGTAAATGTAACCCAGGAAGGTAAACGCTATCTTTACAGCTTTACTTGCCCTCATTTGAAATGTCCGTTTAATTTGTATAATAATACATTTCAGGTATGATTTGATATGTTTCACGCTTTAAAAGTGATTTGATTGATTGATTGATTTTAAATCGACAGGCGTCGTTATATTCGACTTAATGATGAGTGACATAGGTTTTATTTTCTGATTTTTATTTTGTTAAAATATTGCAAATATTCGAACAGTCTAATGTTTTAATAATTGTTTTTATTGATTCTAATCATAAAATGAGTAAAAATTTACTATTTAAGTTATGGTGACGACTGCCGCTGTAATAGTACATCCATCAATAACGAAGACAAATGCTATATGAATGCAGACGATAAAATGCCTTGCAGTGGTAAAGGCAAATGCATGTAAGTATCAAATCTCATTGAAATACCAAAAGTGCTAGATATGTATTTGCCGATGTTGTATAAGTCCATGTCCAGTAGTCGACTTCCATTACGTGACCCGCATGCACATTCATCCCTGTTTCCATTAAAAATTTCGTGGAGACTCTTGTCACACAAGAACGTCGGTTTTTAAGGATCCTTCATAATAATTATCCGCAATTTATTTATGAAAGGTCTGGCGTGGACGTTCTCAACTCCTACATACTTCCACTTCGGCACCATTTGTCTATTTAACCAATCTTTCATCTTTAATTATTTCCATATCCAACAACAGCGCACGCTCTCCTTCTTAGAACATTTGATAATATTCGAATCTAATTCATTGAATTTAAATGATTACAATGTCATTTAGGAATTTTCCCGAAGATAATAAATAACAACATAACACATAACATAGCTTTGCCTTTGTTACCCGAAGGTGTAAGCAGCGGCTGTTAAGCCTCGTCTCGCCGTTATGTTTACGTCCCAAATGGAATAGTTGGCCAACCTATTGCCATACCGGGCACAAAGTTTTCAGTCATCGATATTTATCACACATAACTTCCGAAAACAATTTCGAGAAGTCATTGGAGCCAATGTTAGGATTCGAACCCGGAGCTCTGGATCAGAAGCCGTGTGCTTGCCCACACACACTCGACCATGAGAGAGCGTGTCGATAGAAACAAGCCTAGCAAAAGCTATTGGGAATGTTCACATTAAGTACGGTCGATTTAGAAATTTGATCCTACATAAATATCCATCAAAACCAAACCAAACAAATGGTCTGTTTAAAAAAAAACAAATTGAGTTGTATCCCAAACCGAAATAAAGGCATGATATGACTTGATGAGGCGAAAGATGTGTGTCAGGATAGTAGCTTGCGGAAAGTTAAAGTGTCAGTTATGTTAGTTTTCTGTGTAAAAATGTAAAAAATTGTTAAAAAAAAATTTGAAAGTTCCCCATTTTCATCTGAACAGATTGATTGAGCAATTTCCGGGAACGAAAAACGGTAATTTTATCATAAAAATACCTAAGACAAAATTGTAGATCATAATATTATACAAAAAAAAGAATACGTTCCCTAGTAGCCATTGTTTTTGAGATATAGCATGACTATGATGAGAATAAGCGTAGTTAAATGACAAGTGATAGACGTGGATAGACAAAAATGACAGGTTGTGCCGCCCCACTGAGTGGGATACAAGGGGTGCAAAACGGAACTCAAATTCGTCAAAAAAAATTAATATTAATTTCCATCGCAGTTGTAGTAAATGTGAAGAATGTGACGAAGGATATTCCGGTACATTCTGTCAATACAATGATAATTCGTGTCCAAAAAATATAAATGGAATGTGCTCTGGTAATGGTTTGTGCAAAGAAGAGAAATGCCAGTGCAATGCAGATTGGACCGGTGCGGACTGCAGTTGTTTGATTGGCAATACTAAATGTATAGCTCCTTACTCTCAAGAGGTGAGTAATATAATGATTTATTCTTGGAGACTATTAATTATTATTATTAATTAATTTAATATTAATTAATTTATTATTAATTAATTTATTATTAATTATTAACTATTTTATTTGATTAACACGTTCTGCAAATTTATCATCATCATCATCAGCCTATTGCAGTCCACTGCTGGACATAGGCCTCTCCCAATGTGCGCCACAACATCCGATTCTCTGCCTTCCGCATCCAGTCTTTTCCAGTAGCCTTTCTGAGGTCGTCTGATCATCGGGCTGGTGGGCGTCCTACGCTACGTTTGCCAAGACGCGGTCTCCACTCTATGACCTTCTTACTCCATCTACCGTCGGTCCTTCGGCAGATGTGACCAGCCCATTGCCACTTCAGCGAGCTTATTCTACGAGCTATGTCGGTTACTCCAGTTCTCTGGCGGATATACTCATTCCTGAGTTTATCTTTCAGAGATACCCCGAGCATAGCCCGCTCCATAGCTCGCTGAGCGACTTTAAATTTGTGGACTAGCCCCACCGTGAGTGTCCACGTTTCGGCACCGTAGGTCATCACCGGTAAGACGCACTGGTCAAAGACTTTGGTCTTCAGACATTGCGGTATAGGCGACCTGAAGACTCGATGTAGTTTGCCGAATGCAGCCCAACCAAGCTGAATCCTCCTTTCGGCCTCCTTCTCGAAGTTTCATCTACCTAACTGGATGATTTGGCCTAGGTAGACGTATTTGTTTACGACTTCGAGAACTGACCCTTCGACGCTTATCGGTCCGGGCACGACATGTTCATTGAACATGACCTTGGTCTTGTCCAAGTTCATGCCCAAACCGACACGCCGGGAGGACTCGTCCAGGCTGCGCAGCATTCCGCTTAACTGTTCCAGCGACTCTGCCATTACAACGATGTCGTCGGCAAACCGAAGATGCGAGATGTACCCACCATTCACGTTGATACTCTGTCCAGTCCAATCCAGTGTCTTGAAAACGTCCTCCAGAGCATTGGTGAAAAGTTTGGGAGATATAACATCTCCCTGTCTTACACCTCGATTCAGCTCGATGGAGTTCGTCGCCTGGTCCTGTATCTGGACAGCCATCGTGGCGGTGTCATACAAGCATCTCAGCACCTCGATATAATGCCAGTCAATCCGACATCGCCGCAGTGCATCCAGAACTGCCCAAGTTTCGATGGAGTCAAAGGCTTTTTCGTAGTCCACGAATGCCATACACAGCGGCTGATTGTACTCTTCGGTCTTCTGTACAATCTGCCGAACAGTATGGATGTGGTCCACGGTACTAAAGCCTTTTCGAAACCCGGCCTGCTCCGGAGGCTGGAATTCGTCGAGTCTTGTAGCGAGACGATTCGTGACGACCCTCGAGCAAATTTATACTATGTATAAATAAATTATAAATAGAGGCTATTAGAGGAGATTGCCATAAGAAACAGAAAAAGTCAGGTTATTTGACTCTATTTTTGTAATCTAAGTTCCAGAAATATTGTATGGAAACTATTCATGTATTTTTGGGATCGATTGATGTTAGCTTAGAGTTATTTACGTTATTTACTTATTTACGTTCATCAAAGAGATCATTTTCACGAGTGATGAACAAAACACAATTTGTTCATCACTCGTGAAAATGATCTCTGTAAAGAGTTCGAAACGTCGGGAAATAAATAAAATTACTAATTAATAAACGCGATATAATCCTGAAAGTTGTTTTAATGTCATGAACGTGATTCGCGAAAGTCTTAGAGATAAATATGTAAAACAATTACGTTACGTTACCCATAAAATATTGGTACTAATAAGGCCACGGGAGTGGTGGCTGCGGTTAACAACTAAATTATTTTATTTTTTACTTAGGTATGTTCAGGCAACGGTAAATGTGAATGTGGCAACTGCCTGTGTAATAAGTTAGAAGACAAAAATGAAACTTACGCGGGAAGATTTTGCGACTTTTGCGATGATTGCGCACTGAAACGTTGCAAAGATTTTGAGAAAAACGTTGACTGCTATATGATGAACGAGAAGGAGTACTGCGACAATGAGAACAAAATTCATAACACCATTGTTACATTCCTGAACAATACTGAAATCAACGGACCATATTGGGCAATGGCTAAATGGTGCAATAAGAAACTCGAGAATGGTAGTGTTGTTATATTTAAATATCAATACAATGACGGCAAATTAGAGTTGGGTATTCTTGATGAACTGGAGTTACCAAACAAAGCAAGTTTATACAGTAAGTATATTATAGTATGTAAGGGGGAAAGTTATGTGTGTCTGAAATCGTCTGTGCACACAATTAAATATATTATACCTATATGATAAAACCCTTTCAAATTTTATATGTATACTAGCTGACCCGGCGAACTTTGTTCCGCATAAAGTAATAAATGAGTAAATTTTGGATATAATGAGGTTTAATTTGTGCTATTTACCGGCTTTAACTGCTGTCCCGCTATGTTAATACTATAATATCTTCGAAATTTTACGTTTAAATTGCATGCTCTAAAAGGCCAGGATCATCTATTTTACGTGCACAATCTATGTAAGACACTTCATTGAAAGAAAATTAATGATGTAATGTTTAAAATCGCTTCGTAAATAAGCCATTATTTCTCGTAGAAAGTAAAAAAAATAAAATGGTCATTGTGGCTTATCCCTAAGAGATAGACATATGCCCTCGCGGACTTTTTTATATACCTTCTGTAGCTGCTTAATAATGTAGAGCATTGATTTGATCTATCACTTAGGGTTCAGCCAGCATTTGCAATTAAAATGCTAAATCTCGAAAATTATCATTTTTTCTTTGCGTAGTTTTAAAGAATTAAGCATATAAGGGGACAGACAGCGGAAAGTGACTTTGTTTTATACTATGTAATGATATATCGATGAGTTAGTTATATTTCTAAAAAGGCGAGTAGATTTTTGCTTATGTGTTTTTTATTTTATATTTTTAACTTAATTGGTTTTCCTCTGATAAAATCATAGGATTGATTATTTTTTTCTTAATTTCGTTACAATCTCATTTGAATGTGCAATACAGCACCTCGCTCCTAAATTATAAGTCAATTTTAACATTTTCTTACCTTAATATATATTACATGATTTATTTTCCAGTTGCTGTTGGATCTGCCATTGGAATCGCTCTATTGATCGGTATAATAACGCTGATCGCTTGGAAGATTGCAATAGACATACATGACAAAAGAGAATATCAAAAGTTTGTTAATGAAGCAATGTCTATGGGATACGAAAATGTTATATACGTTCCGCCCGTACAACAATTTCATAATCCTGCATATGGTAATAAATAACAAGCAACTACATTCAAGTTTAGCTTTTATGTGTATAAGTTTTAAGTCTTATTTACGACTCTCCTCCTAAACTGTATGGAGTTACTTTTCGACACTTAAATCTTTAGTAATATGTTTTTAAAATTGTATTTAATTCTAGTTCTTCGTTCGCTTTTAGTTACCTGTTTAGTTTGTTAATGCTTAACAATATGAATGTCTGCAATGATAAGTATTTTAATTATTCCCTCATACCTATCCATCCATCTGCTGATGGAAAAGGATCAGTCATCGGTGTCAAATTTTGTTCATTTTACAACGTAACGTTTATTTAACGCAACATCTTTAGGCATTTTTAATTTCCCATTACCAATTACAGGTTGACAAGAAAAACTCATTTTTTCTTTTATAACTTTTTTACTCCAAAATTTACAATCAGCTTGTAAGTAATAATAATAAATAGATAAATAATAAACAATAAAAACAAACATAAAAAATACTATAGATAAATTTTGCTACAAAACAACATACCGACGCCGTGTCACGATAGTTTTAATAATTTTATAAAATCCTAATAACTTTCAACTGTTCTTTGTGACGGATCCTGACGAAGACGACGAGACCATTTGGATATCTTTTTTTTATTTTCTTTTAAATTTCAACAGACATACAAAATGGTGTTAGTATTCGAATAGCATATTGCCTAATCTGTATATTACTTTTTAACGCGGAGTTGGCGATCGTGAGACCGCCGCAGTCTGGTAGGAGGCTCGTTGCTGTACATCCGTCTCTCCTGGCCTTCTTCCGTGCCCAATCTTGCATAAGTTGTCTAAATATATTAACAGGTTAATGTCGTATTTCTTACGTTACATCGTATGATGAAACGGTTATTACTTGCAGTGGCTTTGCTGATGAAAATAACTTCTTTCACAAACATCAGATTATAATTAAAGAAAGCTGCAAGAAATATGTGCCAAAGATACGCAGTTTAGCAAGGACATACTACTCTGTGTAAAAAGTATCGGGAATATGTCAATAAAGAGACCCGCGTAAAAGAGGTCGTTCTAATTTTTTTACTGCATGTTGGTAGCACTGTACTGATTTAGCGCGCAAAATTTGAACGGGATCTGTCATTTAATTTGTTTTAAACTAAACTTTTTGTTGGTCATAGTTTTGAGTCCTCGGCGATTTTTACAATGGAAAATATTGTTGAACAAAGAGTGTGCCTTAAATTTTGTGTTTCGAATGATATTTCATGTGGTGAATCACTAAAAATGTTGCGAAATACCTACGGCGAATCATGTATATCGAAAACAAGGGCTTATGAATGGTATAAGGCTTTTAAAGAAGGCCGAGAAGTAGTAGTAGACTTGCCTCGTTCTGGTAGACCTTCAACCGCTACGACCAAAGAAAACATCGACAAAATCAAGAAGCTAGTGCTCGAAAATCGACGTATGAGTCTGAGAGAGTTGGCTAGTGAGGTGAACATATCTTTTAAGTCCGTCCACAATATTCTCATTGACATGTTAGGCATGAAACGCGTCGCGCTTGACTAGTTCCAAAAGAGCTCAATTTTGTTCAAAAAGGGCAGCGAAAGCATGTCGCTGAAGACATGGTTTCCCGAGCTTCTACGGATCCGACCTTTATGAAACGTATAATAACTGGCGACGAGACATGGGTTTATGAGTATGACATGCAAACAAGCCAACAGTATTCAGAATGGCGTCTCGTAAACGAGCCGAAACCCAAAAATCCGCGGCAAAGTCGCACCATAATCAAGGTGATGCTGACAGTTTTTTTTGACTACCGTGGTGTGGTTCACTCCGAATTCCTTCCAGAGGGAGAAACAGTGAATAAAGAATATTATTTAGGCGTCATGAAGCGTTTGCGTGAGAGTATCCGCCGAAAACGTCCAGATTTGTGGCGACACAACTCATGGATGCTGCACCATGATGCACCATCACACACAGCCATTATAGTGAAAGAGTTTTTAGCGAAAAATTCAACAAACGTTCTCGACCAAGCACCCTATTCACCTGATATGGCGCTCCGTCTGACTTTTTTTTATTTCCCAAGTTAAAATTACCACTTCGAGGAAAACGTTTTGAGTCAATAGAAGCCATAAAAGAAAATTCGCTGAATGAGCTAAAGGCCATACCGCAAATAGCATATGAAAAATGTATGGAAGACTGGGTGAAGCGGTGGAGATGTTGTATTGCAAGCGATGGGGCCTACTTTGAAGGCGATAAAATAAATTTAGATGAATAATTTGTATTTTTTATAAGCTTTTATTTAACTTGCACTGTATGTATGTATGTATGTATGTATGTATGTATGTATGTAAGTATGTATGTTCGGTGGAATCTTGTAACTCAATTTTGAAGTAGATACCTTCAACTGATTGAGCTGAAATTTTGTATACATGTTTACTTTGGATGACAATGCATGATATAATGTATGACATCATTCTATATCCAATATGGCGGACGACCCAAGATGGCGGAATGGATATTTTTAATGCATTTCTGCAATATGGGTATCAAATGAAAGGGTTTATTGAGTGTAACTCAAAATATAATATGACGTCATTCTAAATCCAATATGGTGGAATATCCAAGATGAAGGAATATATATTTTAAGCTTTCGTACAATATGGGTATCAAATGAAAGGGCTCATTGGGAGCAACTAAAAAAATAATGTGACGTCATTCTAAATCCAATATGGCGGATCATCCAAGATAGAGGAACAGTTTTTTTAATGCATTTCTACAATATGGGTATCGAATGAAAGGGCTTGTTAATAGTAGCTCGAAAAATAATGTGACGTCATTCTAAATCCAATATGGTGGAATAAATATTTGCGTTTCTACTATATGGGTATCAAATGGCCCTTTCATTAAAGAGTTATATGAGAATTTCAAAAACTATGTCTCGGTGGTTCAGTAAACTAGCCCGCTTCTGAATCAGGAAGTCTTGGGTTCGAATTTGGCCTCACACCAATGTCTTTCGAAATTCCTCTCGAAAGTCATGTGTGATAAATATTTTTGACTGACCACTTTGTGTTCGCTGTATGGCAACAGTGGTAGTGCCCAGCAATTCACTGTATGAATGGGCTGGCTCGACCGGTGAAATACCACAACCAGCTCACGCCGTGTTTCTTTGGGTGAGAGAGGTACCCGGAGGCCCACTCCCCTTCCCCATTCCTTCCTACTCCCATATCCTATATCCTACTCCCTTAAAGATCGTTGAGACGTAAACATAGCGGCGAGTCGAGGCTTAACAGATGCTGCCTACACCTTCGGGTAGAAAAAGGAGTCGAGCTATGTTATTTTATTAATTAATGTTATAAACAAATTAGAATGTGTATGAATATTATATATATCATAGGGTTTTCAATATGAGCGGCTAGATGTTAGCGGCCTGCTTGTTTGGGCGGTGTCAGTCAATCTGTTGTTTACTATTCAGTCACTGATGCCAAATCACCATGTCAAGATACAGGGTTAAGCGGCGCGTCCAAATTTATAATCAAAATGAGGTAGTGCTAACATTGAGAACCTTACGACCACTTTACGGCTGAGGCGGTAGTCCATCACAGTCGACGGCTTTCCGTTGACCTATGTTTTAATAGTTAACAGTGTTTTAATTGTGGTCAGCCACGCAATCTGCTGCTTGAATGGGCCGGTTCGACCGGTGCAATGCCATGCCCTTTCAGGATACCGACGTAAATTGGACAGGATTTAATAACTTTAACATGATTGCTACACTAACGGATTTTAATGGTGTTATACGTATTATTAGAATTAAACACAGTGGATGATGGGAACGAACTATAACTTTTATTACAACTCACTCCTATGTTACACTCAGGTCGGCAAGTATAGAGTACTGATTAAAACAACAGATGGCGTTACACATCACAAGTAGTTAAACATATTTTGTTATTAAACAACAGTCCCACATAACAAAATTAAGTTGCAAAATCAACAAATTTGAAAAACAAAAAAATTTGTTTACTTAGGCTCGAAAATCTTTGCTGCTGGTCAAGCATACGTGGCCTTAAGTAGGGAAAAGACTTTAGGAGGTCTCCTCATTGAAGAGTTGGACTTTTCGAAATTACCTGGCAAACGACCTTGTAACAATGATGCTTTGAATGAGATTACTTACCCATCGATAACTAAAAACTTGAAAATAATTTAAAGAAAAAAACTTTTTTAAAGAAGCTTTTATTTAAACGCTCTAAAATGAATAAAATAATTTTCACCTTAAACAATTTAACTATCAACTTATAACCTTATTATATACAATTTATGTGATAATAAAAGCTTGTCGCTATGTTTAACCCAACCCTTCCCCCCTCCTCTTCCCATCCCAATTCCGACCCCTTCCATTTCCCATGGAAAGGGCCGGTAACGCAACTGTAACACTATATGTGTTCGGGTGTCCATATATATGTTATAAACCAAAAAAATATATTTGGATAATGCGATCCGTCACAGTAACCATTAAATCTAAAAAAATATTTCTAGATGGTTATGGATAGCCACTGATAGGTAATTAAACATAGCGACAAGCTTTTATTATCACATAAATTGTATATAATAAGGTTATAAGTTGATAGTTAAATTGTTTAAGGTGAAAATTATTTTATTCTTTTTAGAGCGTTTAAATAAAAGCTTCTTTAAAAAAGTTTTTTTCTTTAAATTATTGTTTTATTGACAAATTCCCGATACTTAGTACACAGAAGGTACATAAATATACTTTCGTATAAATAGTTTAAATGAACTAACGCGGTATTCTTTACATACTTAGCTATATCAATAGCCGATCCGTGGAACTTTATTTTTTATCAGAAACAATAATTTTTTTAATAAAAACATTTTTTCTAACATAGCCCAAGTTAATCGCTATTACATCAGCTACCTGCCAATGAAAGTCCTATCAAAATCTGTCTAGCGTTTACAAAAGAGATTAGCAGTAACCAACAGACAGAGACAAACATAGTAAAACATGTATTTTGTAGTGTGGTTGACGTAGAAAGAGGTTTTTTCAATATTATAAACAGCCACTCCAATTTTATTTAAATGTATAGTTAATATGTGTAGATAAATGGTACGTAAAAGGGAATAGGTGTCTCATGTCTGTTATAATATATTTTGCTGGGTAAAATTAATGGGTAATAATTTAAATAACTTCTTACTCTGTTCTTATCGTTGCGCGAATTTGTTTGTCGAGGTCTGATGGTTCCCAGGTTTGCAGGAGTCAGATCACCAGAAGAACCCACGACGCTTGCACCAACGTTGGAGACTCTACTTTTGCATGCACAGCTGCACCAAAACAGACATACTATAATTTGACCTGAAGATAACTATTTTTTTGCGTGATATATAGAAAAAGGGGCCACTAAACCTCACCATGCTCAATTTCCGGTTTCCATGGAATAGGCGAAGTCAATAGTCATATCATATCAGATGACTTTTGATAGGTTTTCCGGCACTGGTGTGTACCCGGATTGGGACCTCTGAATATGAAGCAAAGTGCTAATAATCATCATCTTCACTAATCATCATCATCATCAGCCTATTGCAGTCCTCTCCAAATGTGCGCCACAACATCCGATTCTCTGCCTTCCGCATCCAGTCTTTTCCAGCAGCCTTTCTCAGGTAGTCTGACCATCGGGCTGGTGGGCGTCCTACGCTACGTTTACCAAGACACGGTCTCCACTCTATGACCTTTTTACTCCATCTACCATCGATCCTTCGGCAGATATGACGAGCCCATTGCTACTTCAGCGAGCTTATTCAACGAGCTATGTCAGTTACCCTAGTTCTCTGGCGGATATACTCATTCATGAGTTTATTTTCCAGAAATACCCCAAGCATAGCTCGCTCCATAGCTCGCTGAGCGACTTTAAATTTGTGGACTTGTCCTACCGTGAGTGTCCACGTTTCGGCACCGTAGGTCATTACCGGTAAGACGCACTGGTCGAAGACTTTGGTGTTCAGGCATAACGGTATAGGCGAGACGAAAACTCGACGCAGTTTGCCGAATGCGGCCCAACCCAGCTGAATCCTCATGTCGGCCTCCTTCTCGAAGTTTCGTCTACCTAACTGGGTAATTTGGCCTAGGTAGACGTATTTGTTTACGACTTCGAGAACTGACCCTTCGACGCTTATCGGTCCGGGCACGACATGTTCATAGAACATGACCTTGGTCTTGTCCAAGTTAATGCCCAAACCGACACGCCGGCAGAACTCGTCTAGGCTGCGCAGCATTCCGCTTAACTGTTCCAGCGACTCTGCTATTACAACGACGTGGTCGGCAAATCGAAGATGTGAGATGTACTCACTATTCACGTGGTGAGTGGTTATAGAAATATATTGGTGAAATACAACGACTTAAAAAAAAACGAACGTAAATTTGGTCATTCTGCGTTTTGTTTGGTGAGACGCAACAAATCTAGGATTCTCATAATGGGCGGCTCTATTCGTTTACCACCAGGTGACACGCTTGCTCATTTGCTCTTTTTCCTAAAATAAATAGAAATATTTAGATATTACTGTGTGGTGCAGGTAGTGAAGAGTGGGCGAGGTAATGTTTCATCAGTATTGTAAGCTTGAGGATCTTGAACCGAGCTTCTGCATACGGCTTCACGCACTTCTTGTAGACGACGTCTCTCTTCAGATACCTTGCGGTCCAGCTCTGCAACTTTGAAATGAATTTAATATGAAGAAATATATGATGTGTGATGATCAGTCGTGCAAGTTTTATCTGGAATTCCTAAATATCCATTAATTATTATTTTATGAATATGTTATCCTAAAAAATTTACGATAAATGCTACTTCAATATTAGTATAGGTTTCGGTGGTTCAGTGGTCAAGCACCCCGCTTCTGAATCAAGAAGTCGTGGGTTCCCATCCTGACTCACATCAATGACTTTTCGGAAGTTATGTGTGATAAATATGATGACTGAAATCTTTGTGCCCGGTGTATGGCAATAGGTTCGCCATCTATTCCATTTGGGACGTAACCATAACGGCGAGTCGAGGCTCAACACCGACTGCCTTCTGGGTAGAAAAAGGCGAGAAGTTTTGGTATGTTAAAAAAGCTCTAATTGTTTTCAATGGATGTACTCTGAAAGTTATAAATTGATTATTTATTTTTGTTCACTAATAGAAAACATCTTTAGCTAAATGCAATCGACCCTTTACTTGTTTTTAACGTTTTCTCACACAAAATCATGTAAATCTCATCGATCTAATTATATTTAGACAGCGTAAGTGAAGAGAATAGAAAAAAGCTAGTAACTAATAAATTGGTATTTCTGGAAATATTTAAATAATGCCCTTACACTAAGTACCTACTAATTCAAATTATATCTTATGAGTCAGGGTAATTGTCATAACTCTTAAAAAATCTTACTATGTTGCTGTGCACTGCGCTGTTTGTTGATTAATTCAGTCTCAAATGAGTCTCTTCTTTTCTGTAGAGCCTCCTCTTTGTATAATTTGCTTTTCCACATGCGGCATACTTTTAAATGTAGGAAGGACAATTCTTGTGCATCCAGATTCTAGAGGACAAAAACAAATACGCTCTTTAAATTGCTACAACCCGTAGTTATTTAAATATTTCAGCTATTAACCTCTATATCACCGGTCATTATCTTGTTAGCAACATATTTCATATAAGTATTTTCGGCCATTTTTCTTTGTTCGACATCAACCTGTTCGAATATATTTCGAATGGTGTCTGATAGGTTTATATCCAGGGAACATGTGCACGGTCCTTGAGTACGCGGTTTGGGTTTTACGTTGAAAGCCTCAACAATCGTCTTTGTTAATGACTTGCTGTCTCCCCGATGCCTTTTCTTCCGTTTGATTTCCTGTGTTTGCATCTTGATTGGTTCCTGCAAGCGTGAAAATATAAAAATATCTTCTGAATACTAGTTCAAATTAAATAAAATTTTCTATGCCTAAGCTATATGAAGAGACCTCTCAAAAAAGGATGAATATTAAGTTACCTCGTCATGACACATATTTTCACGATCTTGAACTTTATTTTTCAAAGCAAGGTTTTCTTTTTCCAACATATCTGCTTTGCGCATAGCTTCGATGCTCATCGACCTCCAGTTTTCCACCTCATTTTCATGTGTTCTTATAATATCTTCTAATGTATCTTCATGTAAATTTTGTATACTTTTCACACCCTGGTTATGGTCATTAATTATACTCATAATGTTATTGCTATACTGAACCTTGATGGCGTCTATTTTTTTCTTATGATCCTTTTCAATGTTCTCTAAAGTTTTTGTAAGATAGCTGATTCTATTTTCGTAATCTAAACTGCTATCTAGCTTAGCCATTATACCTCGTTCCGTATAAGTGTTGTTATTTTTAATACTTGATTTTGAATCTTTTAATTTAAGAGTATTAGAATCGGCTATACCAACATTTGTAGTTTTTAATATTTTATCATCCTTAATTATTTGCTTTTCTTGTGACTGCATACGTCTGATTTGTATAGGGTTTATTTCACCATGTACTGTGTTCAAAATATAATCAAGTCCAAAGTCTCGAGCTTTCCCATTTGAAGTAAAATTTTCATCTTTACCAAGTAACTGCGCATTGGCTTTATCTCGAAATAGCTTAATCTGAGAATTGGTTTCAAGGTTGGGAGTTTCCAATCTTTTATTTGACAATTTGCTTTTATTTGAGTTATTACAATTAGAATTTTTTGTCATAATTTCATATACATTTTGATGTGATCTACGCTTTTTAACATCTTCCTGAACGAGGAAAGATTCTCCGTTATATATAGCTGTCAGTGACGGAGTAATGCTTTTAGTTTGCCTGTTATTTTCATCGTTTAAAATATTAGTCTCTGATGTTGAAAGATGTTGTTTTGATGTGGTACTGTAAGCTGCAGTATTTGAACAACGTGATTTTTCACCATCTGAAGAAGTTAGCCAAGAACTACTTTCATTATTTATTCTTGGTATTTTAATTTTTAGTTTAAGCCTTAGATTATCAGTTTCATTATTTTTAGAAATATTTGATGCTTCACATAATGATTTAGAATAAACAGTAAGATTTTCTTCCTGTTTAGGGTATGCTGCCAAAGTGTCTTGTACCGTTTCTGAATATTCTAAGGCTTTTTGCTCTTTCCTATCATTACTATATGGGTTAACTTTATGATTAATCTTATTTTTGCCGTTACTGCTATTAACGTTAATATCAGAATTTCCAAATTCAATAGTTCCTGCCTCTTGGCGTTCTCTACAAGCGATCGAATTTTCGATAAATTCATCGACTCTTGGTGAATCAGTGTGCATAGATTGTTTATTATACTCGAAAATATCGATCAATTTTGGATTGTTTTCAGATTCCGTGTATGTTTTTTGGTGATTGATTCTTTCATTCTCATTTGTGATAGATTCAGAATGTTTTTCAAATCTTCTAGTATTGGGGCTATTAATATTAGAATCGCTTTTTTTACAGTCAAACACAGGTTCAACATTAGCAGTTAGTATTTGTACCTCATTACTATACGTCTGTTCTTTTTCTTGTCCATACCTATGAATTTCTGGTTTCTGTTCTGATTTAGTATTAGTTATATATTGAAAGTTTAGTTTTTGTTCTAGTTCATGTATTGCTTTTGATTTATCATCACATGATCTATCAAAACCAATTTTTATTTTACTGTGCCGCCAAAGCTCTTTATCGGTTTGTGTTTCACTTGTATCACTATTAAAGAAAAGATCAGTTTGAATTCCAATATTGGCTATTATTTTATTTTTTATGTGTTCTAATTCTTTTTGTAGTATAACAATTTCTTTAGATTTATGAACTAGCTCCACTTTAACCTTGTTTAATAATTCAATTTGTAAATTTCTGTCGTCACTAAGATCCGTTATTTTCTTTTGTAACTGATCATTTTCTTTAAGAGAAGTCTTGTAAATATTTTCAAGATTGCCTAGTTCTAATTTCAATTGTTCAATTTGTTCCTTTGTGTCATTATTAATCTTAAGCAATAACAATTCTTGATTTGATATTGTCGCCCTTAAGTCTTTTATTATAACTGAATCATTTAATCTTTGTCTTTCTAACTTGTTTTTAAATTCGAGAAGTTGATTTTCCATATTTATTTTACTTTTTATCGCCTCTTCCTTCTCGTTAATAATTTTTTGTTTTTCCTTCTCTACTAATTTAGTAGCTTCTTCTGCTTTACTCAAAAGTAGTTGAGAAGATGTCTGGACTTTTAGTATTGTATTTTCCAATGCTGACTTTCTTTTATCAAACGAATCACTGATTCTTTCAATAGAATCTAAGACGTCTTTAGTACCACATCTCACTGGACCTAAAGAGCTATCACCTACAGCTTTTATTTCTAATTGCTTTATGTCTGTAAATATAATCTCACGCTCGTTTTCTAAATTTCTTATTTTATTCATTAAAATTTCGTTATTTTGGAATGATTCATCTGATTTTATAATATTAATAGACAATTTTTCTTCTAAAATAGCATCCTGTTGTTGAAGTTTCGCTAATTCTATTTTCATATTATGCGTAGCTTTTGAGTCTGTAAAATTATTTATTTTTTGCCTGAAGATGTAGGTGGCGAAAGATCTCGACTTACCTATCTTTTTTTCCCAAATGTAAATATACCCGTTTTTTTAACCTATTGAATGCATATCCTATGCATACTTAGATGTTTTTATTTTGTGCTAATAAGTATGCATAAACTTTTCTGACACATTTTAACCAAATGCTGCTGTAACACTGCAGAGGATCCTGTTTGGTACATATTCAATTTTGAACACAGCAAATTTTTCGTAGTTAAATTTGTGAAAGATTTATAGTAGTAGAGCACGTAGTTTTCTGCATAAATGGGCCAGCTCAACCAGTGAAATACGGAGGCCTTTCAGTATATTGACGTAAAGGGGCTCATGCCACGTTTCATTTGCTGAGAGAGGTATTCGCAGGCCCACACACCATTCCCCGTCCTTTCCTTTCCTATATCCATAAAGGCCGGCAACGCAACTGTAGTTATCTGTGTTCCAGGTAGGATAGGATAGGCGGCGGTAGAGTTGCTTACCATCAGTGACCCAGTTTGCTCGTTTACTTACCTATTCCATAAAAAGGTGTAACATGATACGAGAGAAATAATTATTAGATCTGGAAAAAGATTCGACGAGTCGAGATTTAATTGCAGTTTCTTACACCTTCAGGTACGAAAGGTGCAAAGTAACGAAAAAAATGTATACTAACGGTGTGCCTCCATATCTTCGATTTCTGAACTAAAATCCCTAATTTGTTCTCCAGTATCAATTGCTATACTTAAATTCTTATTGAAATGTCTTACTTCATCTTGCAACTTATTTATATGATTTTGTAACATCGCAATTCTGTCGTCCCTTGCCATCACAACTTCACGAAGATTTGATATGATATACTCCTGAAGTAAGTATAATATATATATTTTGAGTATTTTTTTTTGTTAACATTTTAAGGCTTCTTTATTCATTCTAGCTGTACTTACATATTCGTCTTGTTTGTCTCGTAACTCCCATATCTTTTTTTGATTTGTAATTTTTTCTTGCCTCATTTTTTCAATTTCTTTCACTATATTATCAGCAGAATGACCTTGCGGAGTGCTATTAATAAGCTAAAATCGATAATAACAAGCAGTTGTTAGCAGTTGACCCGGCAAGTAGTTAAATTTTATATTTATCACTTTTTCTTTTTTATATCATACTTGAATTATAGACAAAAACCATACCGTTGACACCTTCTATTAATAAAAAAACGCATTAAAATCCTTAGCGTAGTTTCAAATATCCAAGCATATAAGGGGACAGATAGCGGAAAGTGACTTTATTTTATACTATGTAATGATGATTCTTATTTTGTTTGATAGTAATGAAATAGATAAATATTTTAATCGTTTGGTGTATCATGTAGGACAACGTCTGTCGAGTCCTCTAGGAATAATATTCATATATAGAGTAAACACATCTTTGCCATATATGCTTGGTGAATAACTTAAATTATTAGTATTATATTTGGTATTAATTGGTAATCTATTAGTTGTCAATATTAGTAGTAGTATTAACTATAGTTTTAACTGTAACTGTATTATATAAATTAAACAATAAGTACTAAGTTTCTATCCAGTAAACTAATAGTTAATCAAATTACCTCTGATCTTGTACTTATCAATGCCTTTTCTAAATCATTATTTTGTGCAATTATATTTTGACTTTGGCGAATTAGTTGCACATTTTCATTTTCCACCCTTTTCAGATCAGCTGATTGTATTTCAAGTTCATTTTGCAATTTTTCTTTTTCAGTCGTCACTAAATTGTGTGATTTCTTTAATTGGTCTAATTCTGTTTCCAATGTGTTAAAGGTACTTTCTACTTTAATTTGTTTGATTTCCAAAGATTTTATCTGCTCATTAAGATTTTCATTTTCCTTGATTTTTTTGTCTAAATTATCATTTAAATTTTCAAATTCCTGTATTTTATTACTTAATTTGTTTTGGAGTGTATCCTTTTCATTTAATAACGCATCGCATGTTTTTTGTAAATTCTGGACCTCGCTCTTGAGTATGTCTATTTCCTTACACTTGTGTACTAAACGTTCGTTGTCAGATTTTATATCATTTATTGTTTGTAATAATTTCTCTAGCTCATTTGTTTTCTCAAGTAAATCTTTTTTAAGGGTGTACTTTTCCTCGTTTAGTTTTCGATGTTTCTCACGAATTTTGATTAATTCATCTCTATGATTTTCGGATTGATGTAATTTATCCAATAATTCATCACTTTCACGCTTATTTAATTGAATAGATCGTATTGCATCTTCCAATTCGTAATTTTTTTGAAGTAATTCATTTTCAAGCTTTTCCTTTTCTGCTAAAAGTTTTTCGTGTGATTCGCGTAAGTTTTGCAAGTCTACTGCCACATTTTCAAAATGGTTTAATTTGAGTTTTAGTTCGTTACTTTCTTTTTGTGTTACTTCTACAGAGGTCTTGTAGAGTTTATTTTCATCTTGTAAATTATTAATGTTATTCAACGCAAGCTTACTGACCTGATGCAATTGTTGAATCTCCTGTAGTAATGTAGAGTTACTGGTTTTACGACTCGGTAATTTTACGTCAGTATTTATATTTTCATCTTTTTCATTGAATCCTTGAGTTGGTAGTTCTCTTTTAGAATCTACATGAATTACAGAGGATTTACCAACAATTGTTTGTAGGCGTACAATTTGATCATTATCTTTAACTTTATCCAAGAGCTCGTGACATTCATCGTTGGCTAATTGTAAAGATTTCACAGCTTGTATTTTTTCAGTTTCTAAGGCTTCAATATTGATATCGAAACTACTCCGCAACTCAGAAACTTGTTGTACGAGATTTTGATTCTCCATTTTTCGTTTTTCTACATCGGATATTAACTTATCAATTTCTTGGGATTTATGACCATTAAGTTTTATCAAATTATCTACTGCTACGTTTTTTTCTTCTAAATCTTGAGACAATAATTTGTTTTGTTCTACTAAACTCTCTGTATACTTTTCCAAATAATCTTTATGTTGTAGAGTTTTTTCATACGCACCTAAAATGGTAATAATTCAGTAATAACTTAATTATTTTATGGTAAATTAATATTAAAAATAGGTTTTAGGTTGTGTTTATTAATTACATTTCAAAGTTTAGCATTTCAGTAAATGCCACTCTATATTTAGATTGAAATTTTTTTCACTATTTATGATCTACCTCAAAATTTTAATAATATACTAAAAAAAAATAATTGAAACTGCATATATTAATATAACATTATAATGATTAGTGGTATAATGCAATTTACGTACCTTTCCAATCTTCAATCTCTATTTTCAGATTATTAATTAACTCAAGCTGATCGTGATATTGTCGGTGAAGATTTTGTTTTTCTTCTTCATTATAAAATAGCGTTTCTTTTAGATTTTTTATGTGATCTTTTTGTGTTTCCAATTCATCAAGTAACGCAATAGAATCTTCTCGAGTATTAATCTATAACAAACGATACAAATGTGTAAAGAATATGTTAAGACTACTGGCCAAGGTTTACTGGGTAGTGGTGATTACAGTATATCGTCACTACAAAAAAATATTTATGATTATATGGAACATTTATCCTTGAGACCAGTAGTTCCCATTCAGAACTCATGTTATGTTTATTTGCTTTTTTGGGAATTTGCAAATGAGAAGAATTTAAAAAAGTAATGTAAACTGGGTTGGCCACCATAAAATATGACCAATAAATTATGTTACATGTTATCAAACAGCTAATAGAAAAATGACAAGAAGACGGCTTGTACATTGCATTTGTGGACTATACTATAGGTACTTTGATAATGCCATGCAAAAATTACTAGTTTTAAAGTTACTAACCGATTGTTGATCCTGTTCGAGAAGTCTATCAATTTGTACAGATAAGCTTTTAATTTGCTGATTTTGACATATAGTTCTACAATCTGCCTCTTTTAACTTGCACATTAAGCTATTTTTGTCCTTTTCGTATTCTAACAAGGCTTCATTCAACTTTTGTTCTAAAATGAAGTTCTCTCTCCTCAAATCTTCTATTGTTTTACATTTAATGTGATTTATCTCTGTTTCCGCTTTTAGCTGCGTCTCTAAATTTACTGTTTCATCGCTTAGCATAAGAAATTGCTCTTTCAAATTATCCATAGCTGTAGAGCGGTTCCTATAATGTTCTTTTTCATTCCACAATGAATCATACTCTTGGATTTGCGACTTCAGATGCTCAAACTCTTTTTCTAACTCCGCATATTTTTTACAACGTACTTCTAAAAATTGTTGATCGTGTTTTAGTGATTCGTAGCACATCATTAAATCATCAAAATTCTCTTGCAACTTCTTTAGTCTTTGTAAATTTTCTGCTGCAATACGCTCCGGTACAGTGTACCCATCATCAAATACGTCTGCATCATTTTTAGTCGAAAAACTGTCTTTACTCAATATTTCCTTCATTTCATCGTTCTCAATAATATCGGCAACAAGGTAAGCTCGTTTGTTATCATTATTATTGCTTGTTGCTTCTACTGATGTCAAGGCGAAGTTCGTTTCACTAACTTCACTACGATAGCATACAGAGTCGTAGTTAGAGTTTACAGTAAACTCTCTGTTGCAAGGGACAATTAAAGCACAGCAAAAATTTTCTAGAATTTTCAACTTAACAAGAATTTTGCTTTTGATACCAACACAGCGTATGTCTTTTCCAGAAATCTGGAAAAGTGATAAAACATTTTCAACCTTATTGAGTACCTACAGTTTCATTTACAAGTAGGTGATGAAAAATACTAACCATTAGTTTTAAATATTGTCTGTACTTGTCATTTTGGCAAAGTGTTGCAAAAATTTTCTCCAACGCTGTGTAAATGTTAGCGTAGATGCAATATGGCTCGCGTAGATCATTTTCCATAACCTGGCAAGATGAAATTATATTTTACCGCACTATAGCTCTGGGGACATGTACATAATTAATAATAATAATATCTTGGACACAATACACTCAGCGTCCTCTAGTTCCAAGCTAAGCAATTTAATTTAATTTAATAATAAAATAATTTAATTTATATTGTAAATACATACTTATAATATATAGAATAATTGTCATGAATGAACAAATTATATATTTTCCAAAGTGAAAAAAAGCTCGTGTTAGCTAAAATGTAACATATTATGTCCTTGGTCGGCATTAGTCCTTAGATGACTTGCTTGACCGTTTACTACGTATCGATGAAATAAAACGCAAGATCTACAGAGTTTTACAATAAATAAAACTAAAGTACTTGTATACTTTAACTTACCGCGATAGTGTTTTTCATAGAATTCAATTTTGCATCTTTGTTTATTATAAGATCTTGCATTTCCTCGATTCTTGGGTCATTGGCAACTAGAAAATAGTTGATGGTATTATTAACTTGTATATTTTCTTTACAAAAACACGAAAATTACATCTACTTAGACTCTCATTCTTTTCATGAACAGATTGTACGGCAACTGATCAATATCGCTCACTTCAGCGTGGTAATTTTGGCAGTTTTGTATCTCCACGAGGAGATATATAATGGTAGGATCCATATTTTGAGTTAGTCATTTATAAAAAAAATTGAATCTTCAAATTTTTTAATCTCTTAGTTATAGGTATAGGCTTAGTTATAGGCTGGCCCATAGGTATAGCTTACTTAAAGGTAAAAATGGATGAGCCCGTCTTGATATCCTAGCTTTATCGCCCGGTTGCAGAAATAGTAGGCTATGATTTCAAATAAAATGTTTCTTACTTGTTCCCATATCACACGTGCACGATGAACCCATTTGCACAGACTTGGTCTCTGTAGTATGAAATCTTTCGGGTTCCTGTTAAAATTATTTTTTATCAAAACGTAGTTTTCTATTGCAAGAATCGTGTTTTATGGCACTCTTTTCTCCACCCAACCCGCCATGCACTCGGCATGCATAAATATGTAAAACGTAACGTATTAGCGAAATATTATATTAGCACTAATAATAAGGACACATTACATATGGTGAATTAATATTTAATTAGCCACAGACAATGTACAAAAGAGTGATTAATGAGCGAAATATGGACATTAAATAACCAAATGTTGCCATCTGTCGAAAACTAAACTTAGTTTACGTAATCTATGTCCATTTCGCTGTTGATCTTACGAGGCAGGTTTAAACTCTAGATTAAAATTGACTATAGTTTAGAAAATCGACAGTTTTAACTATGATTGATCTTACGGGCCTAAATGTCATTATTTAAACTACATATTTGTTTAGTGTTTTTACCTCGTCTCCATCACCCCTGGATTTCCCAGTCTGAAAACAACGAAATTTGTTTACAAAGTTATATAACGACAATAGAAGTATAAATATAGAATAAGAATAATTATGAAATAATTCTTTCCGTGGCCAGAGAGACTGCTTCATACCGGAAAATGTCGGTAGGAAACTTAAATATCGAGGAATGCAAATCATAACGCTGATGATTTGCATCTATGATGACATTCTCACTATCCGAGGTAGGTTCAACAAGTCTCTCTTTTCCACGCTCCTCTAACATTGTTATCTTCAACACTAACACCTTTCTTAGTATTGCCGTCTTTAACACAATCCATCCAAATTGTTTTAAGTATCTCTTATTTTTCTTCATTTGGTGCAAATGGCGAGACTTGTTTTATTTATTAATAATTATAATTAATTTACTGATTTTCTTTCGAAGTATTTGGCGTAAAGTTTTAAGTAGACATCAATTAGTCAGACATCTCAAGGATGCTATTCATGCTTAAAGAAAATAAAAATATGTGGTGCTACTAACCTCGAACACTTCAGATTCCAGGGTCTGAAAATAACATATATTTATAAATAGCAAATATAAAATTATTATAGGTAAAACCTCATAGGTAACCTTGTTCTAAAAAAGTATTCAAATACTACGAGCAATGTGAAATTAATATTGAAATGTTTAATACATATAATAATTCGAGGGAAGGAATAGTTAGGCTACCGAATTTTTTTAAAGATTTTTTGTTATGATGTCATCGAAAATATTTTTATTATCAACTTACCTCTGTATAACCTGACAAATCCAAGTCCAAGCACTGAAATAAAACAGTGAAAATTTGAAAAGAATTATTTGCTATCGAGTTTTTAAATGTTTTTTTTTTATTTTTACCTACCTACCAAGTAAGGAACGATTTATGTTTTTTTAGTCTCAGCAATTCGTTAGATTTTATGTATTGGAATATTCCCAGTACTCGAATATTTATCATAGATATCCGAAATTTAAGGAAAAGAAGAAAGATTTAAATCGCTAAATACATAAAATTAACCTTTCTACCCTAAGGTTCTTTGGCCATGACTTGCCGAATTTTATGAAATTGATGACAGAACCTATTGTCGTAATTTGGGCTCGATTTTGTCCGTAATCGAAATTAATCATAACTATCGCAAATAATTTCGAAAAGTCATTGGCGTGAAGGCAGGATTTGCACCCCCAGAATTATTGATTCAGAAACGAGATGCTTAATCACTTGACCAATTTTCTAGAAAACAGTGATAATGTTGTGCAAATAATACTAAATTTCAAAAGTTATTACAAAAAAAAGTGTCAGCTATTTTGAAAAAGAGAAAGGACAAGATTATTACCAATTCATCGAGTTCTTTATTTGCTGCTTTTATAGCTGCATGCTGAAATAAAAGTTATGAGTTACATAAATATGAGATAAATTTATGAGGTAATTCAAAGGGGTAACGAAGAAGACAGGTTTACAATTGAGGCATCAAGTTAGCTATGTTAAAAGCTTATTGAAAAACTAAACAAGTAGTCCCTCGACTAGATATTCCCTGAAAGCCTTAACACATCTTACACTCTACAACAGTCTGCTCCGTTCAAAATATTAAAAGTTCCAGAATTCTGTTGGCCCGAGGACGGCTGCGGGAAAATATGACAAGCCCTTGTTCGTACATTTTATGCGGGTGTCAGTGTGATCGTAGCCTCATAAGATTTGTTGCATCTTTACTAACGTAGTTCATAAGCAAATAGATACTAACAAGAGGGCCTTTTGTAGTCTATAAATAAAAACTTACTAATTAAACATATTTTATGTAAAAAAACTAATTTACAAAACTATATAAATATTTTTGTAATGCTTTAATCGAATTATTGTTTCATAGAAATAAGTAAGAGGCATGTAAAATACTAGCGATAAAATAAACTTTGAGTTCATATTGAAATATTATTGATATTAATCAGATGTAAGTTATTTAATAGGAAGAACAATATTACTTACAGCATTCGCGATCTCACATTTTTGATCGCAAGATAGATCAAGTTGGTCGTACGCAGCAAGAAGCTGTTCAAACTCTTCAATCTTTTTCTTTAGACGAGCGATTTCTGCATTCTTAGTAACCATAAGCGTGTTAACAATTACTTTTGTTGATATATATTTTGGTTGAACTGTCTCATTATTCCTTTTTATAATCTCAACTAGATGTTCGGTTTTATCGGTGCAGAAATGTGACCAGGCTCTAGCGTCGGTGCACGAGGCGTATGCCTTCAGCTTACCTTCATTCCTCGCTGGCAAATCGAACAGATCATATTCATTGAAAACTCTTTCTCTTTTTGTTATGAACGACATCGTAATATTCGCTCTTCAGTATACTTATTATACAAGTCTCTCTATACATATACATTTATATAAATATATATTATTATACGCCGCCATTAATGTCATACATAACGATAAGATTTTAATATATTTTTAATGTTTTTATAACATACGGCAAAAGTGTATAACGAAAGTATCAAATATTTTGAAAGTGTCAAATTTAATCTAGACGGATTTGTGACAAGCGGTGGAATGTCACATTTGAATATTTTAACTCAATATCCTGCCGGTTATAACTTAAAAAAATGTTTATATTTATTTCTTTTTCTTAGTTTTTTAGTGACTTTGTAAATGTCAGAACAAATAGTGCCAATAAAACAGCGTCGAATATGGTAACTCAAGTGTCATCATTTCCGGGGTAGATAGAGTCTGGCCAACGAAAGCTGTCCATGTATTATTTTCAGAAGTTTTGATATGGCAATAATTTAAGACTGTCAAAATTGACACTTTGACGTTTCGTACTTGAGTCATCTTCTGTTTACGTTGGTTTAAGTGCATCATATTTTTATTGATTTTGTTTAAAATAATGCCGAGAACAATTAAAAGTTCGACGAGGAAGCTTCTATTTACTATGATTGACAAATATAAAGACATAAAAAGTGATTTAAATCAGAAATCTGCAGAGAAAATACTACGACTGGATTCAATCCTTTCACTTTCAGGTTAGTTTATTGAATTTCTAATGAACCATTTTGATACTTTTAGACTATTTAAGACAAATCGCAATTTTTCATGGTGTATCTACTTTTCAGGAAGTATTAACAACGAGGAGACAAAACTTAAAATTGTGGAAGCAGTACAGAAATTGAAAACTCTCGAAAAAAACGAAATGGCGACTTCTGAAACACATTATTTAGAAAAGATATCTTCAATGACAGGTATTACTTTAGAAATTATAGATTTTAACAGTTACTTCGAAGAGTTATATAAATTTAAGACAGTGTATGGATGGCTAAATTAAATAATATAATATTATGGTTTTGTAATAATGTCTTTGTATATTATTATGGTTTTTGACTTTAATGACTAATAATTAATAATATACTGTTACATACATAATTTATTGTATTTGTTATCTTCAGATGTCAGTGTGAAGACTCTAAGAAGAATTAAAATTGAAGGGTCCAAAAATCAAGGACAGTGGAATACTCCGGGGAAAAATCGTCCACATTCAGCAACAGTTTCCAATTTGGATAATTTTGATATTTCAGCTATAAGAAACAAAATAAACGAATTTTATGGAGTTAGAAAACAAGTCCCAACACTGAGAAGCCTGCACAATGAGCTGAAGGAAGCAATTGAATTTAAGGGATGCCGTGAAACCCTTAGAAAAATTTTACACAAGAACGGGTTTGAGTTTCAAAACAATAAAAATGAACGGGCTTTACTTACAGTAAAATATGAAATTGCGGCATGGAGACATAGATTCCTGAGGACAATACATAAAAAGAGACTAGAAGGTAAACAGATTATTTACCTTGATGAGACATATGTACATCAGAACTATAAAGTTAAAAAATCATGGCAAGGACCTTCAACAAGCGGTGTCACTACTAATATATCATCAGGAAAAAGACATATTATTGTGCATGCCGGATCGGAGGAAGGGTTTGTGCCAGGTGCATTATTGGTATTCAGCACAAAATCCAAATCAGCTGACTACCATGATGATATGAATGCTACCAACTTTATGAAATGGTTTGAGGAAATGTTGATACCTAATCTCACTAAACCTAGTGTAATCGTGATGGACAATGCAAGTTACCATGTGAAACAAGTAAACAAACCCCCTACTATGTCTGATTCTAAAGCTAATCTCCGAATATGGCTTCAAGAAAATAATATTCATTTCGAAGAATATCACACCAAAGCTGAATTAATGTGTTTGGTGAAAGATAATAAACCTGCCATTGTTTACGAAGCAGAAGTGCTTCTAAAAAAACACAGTCATATCCACAATCACGAAATTTTGTTGTTGCCACCGTATCATTGTGACCTCAATGCTATTGAGCTTGTATGGAGTCAAGCGAAGAGAAAAGTAGCAAGCAAAAATATAGGAATACCAGGGTCTGAAATGCAAAATTTAATAAAAGAATGTTTTCTATCCATAACTGCTGATGACTGGAAGAAGTACACTGATCATGTACTAAATGTGGAAAATCAGTACAAATTAAGGGACCATATTACTGAAAACGAACTTGAACCATTCATAATACATGTTGGGGACAGTAGCAGTAGCAGCGAAGAAAGCAATGAAGCTGATTCAATATCAGGTGTAGAGTTTTTGGAATCCGATTTTAACTATGACTCATAGCTCCTATATTTGTACGGCTCCTCGGGGTCCTCGACTGTACATAAATAATAGATTATTTGAAAATAATAAAAAGACAGAATTAAAAGTTTAAAATCTTTTATTTGATATTCTTCATAATACAATCGAAAATTGCAACAACAGTTGTTAACAAAACAAAATTTTTTCAACTCGAAAAAAATGTACTTGCTGAAAAATAAATAGTATTAACTCCGTTTATGCAGTGTATAGCCAGGGTTAACAGCTCTTGATTTTTTAAAATTCCCGCCTTTTTTCTTGGACAGCTTTCGTTGGCCAGACTCTAGATTTCAGATAAAACTACGGGTTCGTCATTGTTTTCTTCACACAACCTTTTGGCTGCTGTAATGATTAATTAAATATTGAGTTCAAACTTTTGTAAAATTTGTCATAATCTAAAATAATCTCATTTTTCTTATAGTATAACTATAACTTAGGCTGTTGCTAGTCGTCCAGCTAACCGGATGAATAAATTTAATTATTCGTCCGATTGTCGGATGAATAAAATAATATAATCGTCCGACAAAATCAAATTATTATTTTTTCATTATTATTATTTATTCTCCTACCGATACTAACACCGAAATCGGTGTTATTGGTACCTTTAGGTCTCCCTTTTCTTTTAATCGCAGGTCGAACGACAATGTTGGACAATATCTCGATGAATTAAGAAACCTATACAAGTCAATGCAATATTTTCAATTTTTTCGTTCTTGGTGTACTTCTAGTCGTTACTGTTGTTAGTTTTTGTATGATCGTTTTTATTTATCGCTGAGATGTCGTCAATAATTAAAAAAAAAACAACCTAACTAACCTAACTTTTTTTTGGAAAAATTTAATACATTGGATTATTTAGTCAACCGTTTACCAGACGATTAATTTATTTTATTCGTCCGATAATCGTACGAATCATTAATTTTATTCATCCGATTACTGGACGACTAGACACTTTGATAAACTTAACTACCATCGAATATACGAACTCAATCGTAAATTATAATTAGATATTCTTTATTACTATTGCAATAATACTCTTTACTGTTTTACCTTATGTGTATTATAAAAAAGTGTAAATTATAACAACTACTGTCATGCTATTTTAATGTTTATCTGATTTATTTATACAACAAATTTAATTTAACAAAATTTTAAGTCATCTTCAAGTGATCATCACAAGAATTTTTTAAAATTAAATCATAAAATGGAACTAAGATTATCGACTACTAATAAGGAGAGTATTCAATGAATTACAATAGCAGCAGTTTTGCTAGGATCAATTTACTCTCAAGAAACGAAGGAAAAATCAAATCTTATGAGTCGTGTCTTGATTTGAGGGGATGGAGTCATGAGAGTGACAAGAGAAACCGTTATTTACGGGAATGGATCAAGAGTGAGATGCCAAAATCCGTAATACCTGTGCGAATATTGCTAAGTGTTGTCGACAAAATGACGCGATGTAACTCATCACTGGTAAGATATTTATTCATTATCAATGAAAAAGCGAGTGTATGTAAAAGTCGAGGACGGCTACGACCGACACACTTTTCATGACCAAACAGATGGAGTTCTGGAGGAAGGTGATGTTAGGAATCTTAAAAATAGACGCGAGTGTATGAAAAAAGTTATAAACTTCGAGGAAGCGAGTGAGGTGTGTAAGAATCTTGCCCTATCGGCGCGTGCTCTCTCTGCCTACCCCGTAAGGGATTTGGCGTGAAGTTATGTATATATTTAATGTAAGTTTAGTCTGAACATTATTAGTAACAGCATTTCTCAGGGATATTGTAGTTCCACTATTCGGTTTTGATAAGTAACTTTGTACATTAGAGAAATTAGAAGACTCATGTCAGAAATCCTCATTAGTTGCTAGTTTGCTACAGAAGCTAAGACTATATTTTTTGGCTATATCTACCCAAATATGCTTTTCATCACAAATATTTAGTTGAATGTTTAAAATACTACTAAAAGAATATCATTTACTCCCACGGAAAAATCAAGAGCTCCGAATAACATAACGAATAAATTTAATTAATATAGTTTTTTGTGAATTATACATTTGAATATTTTCAGGTTGCTCCAAGATGTCATAAAAATTGCAAATCCAAATTGTTACTAGAAAGCATTTGCAATTCATACGACGAAATTAAAGAATGCTTGAGAAAAGATAAATCGTTTGATAAGTTTTTTGAAGAAGTAAGTTTTGATTGTTATTTAAACAGTTAGTTTTAGTTATAGTTGTAAAATACTTATCATGTTAAAACTCTAATAATAGATATTAATTATTTCTACCAGTGGCGTTAAGTGGCTCAGTCCACGTATCGCTCGGTAAGGAAGTATCCAGAGGCCCAACCTGGGGATCCTCTTCCCATCCCACTTTCGACCCCTTCCCTATCCCTATGTGTTGCAGGTGTTCATGAGCGCCGTTAATTCTTTACCACCAGTATTTATTTGACCTCCTATCCCAGAAAAAAATCCTTCATTCAATAAGGTTATGCAAGGTGTATAAAATTAGTGTCTTTGGCCGGTCTTTCTCTTAGTCTACACAAAACTTAGCTTGTCTATAATTTGTAGTATTGTAATTGAACTGAACAAAGAAAGACATTTTAATTTGCAGGAACAATTTGAGACCAGTCATTGGCCCTGTGATCGGTGCTTAGTGGCTTTGAAAAGTATAAAGTTGCTTTGGAAAATAATTGTTGAGAAAGTTTTAGGTATTAATATACCAGGAAATCAGGGTAAATTTACGTGTTGCGCAGATAGCGTGAACTCTGTGGCAAAACTTTGGCAGGCTGACATAAAGAAACAGACTGCATTCGTAAAAAACTCTCAACATCATCTGTCACAAAGCACTTATGCCTGTACGTGGAGTCCGACCTCACAGAAAAAAACACAGTGTAATTTTGAACAAAATTGCACAAATAGCAATGAGTATAAAGTAGTTATAAGACATTCAAAAACAACAGACACTCAGGATTTATTAAATACTTTCAAAGGACCTGGCAATCAGAAACTGGATCGTTATACGTCGACTAAATGTTTAGCTGTCGATGCAAGCTGTAATGTTAATTTAAACAGTGAAATTACTATTTACAAAGCGAATCTCAACTGTCTACGAGGAAAACTTGATGCTAAGCACAATGAAATTGAAAAATTGAAAACTGAAAATGATTATTTGAAAATGGAACTGCGTACACTGTACAAAAATTCATGGTGTAAAGCTTTCCAAAACCCCGTACTGGCTGCAAGCTTTAACGATTTTACTGAAAAGATTAAACCGTATGAAACTTGCGATTGTGAAGAATATATTGATACAAATCCACCTAAACTTATTGATTCCGAAATGATAATTACTATGAAAAATTGTGCAAACGAGGTAATTTTAGAGCGTATTTTTAAATTTAGAACATATATTTAAAAAACTATATATTCTAAATTTAAATTACGAACATGGCGTATTTTTAGAGTTACAAACACATATCACTATTTCAAATTCTTCACAAGACGAACGACCCAGATATAAGCGAGTTGGCTTTTAAGACTCCAGGTCGCTGTAAAAAAGAAGATCCCATAGCCTTATTGGAAAAAGGTATAACATATTCTCTTTATTTGTTTCTTATGGGTTTTAGTAAATAGATTTAGAATTAGTTTCAATTTTAATATGCAAATAGACTACATAGCTGAATGAAGTTTTTTTTATGGTATAGGGGGAGGAGGCGTATCACCTGATGGTGAGCAACAAACACCGCCCATGAACAGATAAACACATTTAGTGGTACAGTTGCGTTGCCGGCACTTATAATTGGATATGGAAGGGGTCGGGAGAGGGATGGGAAGAGGAAGGACTGAGGAGTTGGGCATCCGGATACCTCACTCACGGAACGAAACGCGGAATGAGCCACTTTACGTTGGTCTTCCGAGAGGTCGTGGTATTTCACCGGTCGGGCCGGCCCATCCATGCAGCGAACTGCTTGGCTCTACCACTGTGTAATGATACCGATATCTGGTCATAAGTCCAAAGCCAAATGTTTTCACAACATGGATAGTTTGAAAGGATGACATGTTGTGTCCTCACTTAAAGTGGGATAAGATCAGGAAATTGATGATGATGGTACCGTTATCTCGTCCAGTTCAAAATACGTTTGGAGCCATTATGAGCCGGGAAAGGAGTCGCGCCAATGACAGGATATGCTGCGAAGAGAGTGTTGACATAGACGCCTCATGCCATAATGCGATTGCCAAATTAGAGCCATCAAGCTTAACTGCAACTTTATCCGGAAGTGATGAATAGTTTTGTAAGTTATACTCTTGAACGTGTGAGATTGACATCTAATAACACTATAAAAACATACATAACTTTACGCCAAGTCAAGGGTGGGCAGAGAGAACCGAGCGCCATAACGGCACGATTCTTACACACCTCACTCGCTTCGTTAAAGTGAACGAAGCGAGTGAGGTGTTAACTCTTTTCATGCACGCGCGTCGATTTTTGGGGCTCTTAACATCACCTTCCTCCAGAACACGTACCTCGACTCCTACATCCATCCTCTTTTGCATTATATTATATCAGCTTAGTCAATCTTGGGTCATATATACTTTCTACATGTCCGAACTATCGGACTTTCTTACTTTTACACCGACACTCTCTTTCAATCCGACTTCCTTCCTTACCACCTTGTTTTCGACGCGGTCTGCGAGGGTCACTCCGCAGATTTTGATTTTGATTTTCCGCCCTCATTTCGACCGCGTTTATCCTACTTTCGTGTACATTCTGCCATACCCAACTCTCGCTTCCATAAGTTAGCGTTGGGATTAATACCGCATTATGAATAGCTAGCTGGGGTTTTCTTTTAACATTCTTTGTTTGCGCCCAGGAATCTGCCCAACGCTCCATTTACGCTGTGTCCTAACGTCATTCCTCTTTCGTCACATCTAATAAATTAAAGTAAGTACTGTTATGTACCTACTAACATTAAATGAACAATAAAATAAAGTATTGTCCGAATGTTTGTTTGAATACAGGAAACTGATTGCTAATGTATTTGTAGGCTGGCCAGAAGTCTTTTAAGGAGACCCAATACTATTTTGTTTCAAATCGATTCAGTATTTGGAATGGAAGGTAATTTATGAGAGGTTAAGACCGAAAAGACTGCTAGCTTCTTTACGCTACTCAGAGTTATTCTGATGCGGTAGGTAGTAGTAATTACCTTGCCATCTCATTCAATCATTTCAGTATTTCACAGTAATATAAACTAAAGGTAGTATTTTTATTCAACAAATACCATTCAGGCCCAACGCCTAAAATTCTAATTTTTATACTGAATAGGTGGTTCATTATTTTTAGGTGTTTCTACAGAGATATTGTAATGAAGTGTTGGTTTCAGTCGAGTTGAAAATTCGTTTGTAATGTAATATAAATAAGTACTAGTTTAACTAAAATATGTAAATAAATGTTTTAATATTTCATTTAAATGAACTGTCTCATTATTTTTACTAAACGATTGTATATCAAATCTGTCGCGTTATTGGCGAAGACGAAATCGAGATGGTTAAATGTTGATAGTGGTACTCTGTAAACGCCGACTGCAGATGGTATTTGGTGGAATAACTTAATGACGTCAGATGGCGTGGATAACCAATCGTTTTCAGCGTAATGCATGAAGACAGGCGTTTTAATAGCTGAAAGATTGTAAGCGGGAGGCTTGAATGTCCCGTATCGGCGTTTGTTTCCGATCAATCCATGGTCGTATTGTACGAATTTGCCTGACTTGTACAGTTGGCCGTAATGAACGAACTGTCTTGTGGATGCGCCGGCCGGTGTGTGCCCCAATACCACAGGTAACATCGTCTGAAAATTAAAGTATTGTAATATTAGTACACAACTGTAATACTTGGTCAGTTCTTTCGTTTTTGGCGCATAAATAATTTTATGTACTAATTTTTTGTTTAAAAATATTCTTTGCGATATTTTCAATTTTTTTTTATGGGATAGGAGGGCAAACGAGCAGGCGTGTCACCTGATGGTAAGCAACCAACGCCACCCATGGACATCAGCAACACATATAGTGTTACTGTTGCGTTGCTGACCTTTAAGGGATAGGGGAAAGGAAAGGATGGGGAAAGGGGGTTGGGCCTCCGGGTACCTCTCTCACCGAACGAAACGCGGCATGAACCACTTTACGTCGGTCTTCTGAGAGGTCGTGGTATTTCACCGGTCGAGCCGGCCCATTCATGCAGCGAACTGCTTGGCTCTACCACTGTAAACTATCTGTAAACATTCGATCTATTCTTATTGCGTTAATCCACATTTTAATTCATACCTTCCCTTTTAATTCTCTGTATTTAAATATTGAAAATATCGACAAACGTAATTTAAAATTTTACATAATATTAAGTAGATATGCGATTATAAAATACTGAAATCCAAACGACATATTTATATCGGTCGACAACATAGTACGTTTCACTATTTAAATTAACAATTTATGCAGGTCAATTTTAAAGTCCAGCTGGCGTATTATGAACTGTTAATTCCAGCCAGCTTACGTGCTGCCTTGCAAATTTATTTTCAATGACTAATTTCAGCTAGTCGGTGTTGTCGGTGACGAGTTATCACTGTCAAATTCACTCTAAGTTCGATTTATCAACGACTAATTCCATTTAGTCGGTCATAATTAATCTACACTAGCTGAAATTAGTCGTTGGAAATACGAATTCGCTCGGCAGCGCGTAAGCTGATTGGAATTAAGAGCTCCTAATAGGCCCCCTGAGGAATAAAATGAAGATGTTTCTTAATATTTGTGAAATTTTATAGCTTAATAATTGGGTATTTTTTCTTAAATCAAAAATACTTACAACATTTAGTTGTTCTACGTCATATCCGCAAATAAGGAACAAGATATTGGTGCATAAAACTTGTGTGATTGCTTCCTCGATACATAATTTCTGTCCAGCGATTTCGTTTAACAATCCGTTTGGTAGTATCTCATTAGCACCCAGTATACTTGATATCGTCTGGAAGTAGTTAAAGAATTTTCTCATAAATTCCTACATGAATGAATACTGTCTTTTAAAATTTCAAATTCGTGCAGTGGTCCAGTGGTCGAGCACTCGGCTTCTGATCCAGAGGTCTAGGTTCGAATCCTCACACTGGTTCACACTATGCAATGACTTTTTGAAATTGTTTTCGGAAGTTGGGTGTGATAAATATCGATGATTGCAAACTTTGTGCTCGGTAGGGCAATAGATTCGCCATTTGGGACGTAAGCATATCGGCGAGACTAGGCTTAACAGCCGCTTCCTACACCTTCGCGTAACAAAGGCGTGAAGTTATGTTATGTAAATAGGTACTTACTTCCAGAGAGTTAGTAAACGTAGCAATCGCCCTGATGAGCGGACTTTTAACATTGCCCAAATAACCAACGGGTGCCAAAGCTTGCATTGCCGAGACTTTTCCATTGTACTCTGGTTTGCTGGACATCATTACCCAAAATACCGTAGTTCCTTGTGAAAAAGCAATATACTGGATCTTTGGTACTCTGGTTTCCTTCAAGACGCGGTCGATCATAGCAGGGACGTCATAGTACCCTATCTCATGCCAACTGAACTTCCAAAAAGCTGACGAGGATGGATCCAATGATACATGTTTTCGGGAATAGGTGTTTCCACGAGCATTGCCCATCCAAACATCGTAACCGGTGTCTGCTAGTAAGTACGCTAGAACAATATATAAAGATGCTACTAAATAAATATGTAATTGCTCTAATTAGAAGTGTACAGGGGGAAAAATCTTTAAATAATTAACTGTCGCTTTCAAAAGATTGTTTTTTTAATGGGAAATCAATGATATCATGATATCATGTCTAGATATCATGTCAACATTAAGATAACCTTACCCAGCCCCTTCCCAGGAGACATTAGCACCCATTCAGCAGAAGAAGACAATAGTCCGTGCTGAAGGAAAACCACTCCTATTGGTTCGGCAGTTGCATTTTTACGCCCATAAGGTATTCGATGCATCTCGACTATGTATCCATCTTCCGTGATTACCTCGTGTACTTCGCATGGATACCCGTACTTTCTGATTAAGGACACCTGCATTAAAATAACACAAACGCAAAGGTTTTATATTTCAATAATGCAAGTTAGAATAAAGGGCTTTCAGAGAACAATAGACAAACAAACGAACAAGCTTTTCTACGATCGGTGGCAGTAATCTCTGGCTTGGTACCTAGATAGAAACATTCCTGTGATGTCTGTAGTAACTGCTTCTGCTTGGTTTGCCTTAAGATTAATTTGACTATCAGCGTTTCCTTCAGCTGTCTAAAACTTTTTTCACTACACGCTTTTTTTTAAGCAAAGATGTTGGCAACGGCCGATCATCGACCGGGAACAAAGTTGTCAGTAATCGATATTTATCACAGTGGTAGAGCTAAGCAGTACCCTGCATGAATGGCTCATGCCGCGTTTCGTTCGGTGAGAGAGGTACCCGGAGGCCCACCCCCCTTCCCCATCCTTTTCTATCCCCTATCCCTTAAAGGTCGGCACCGCAACAGTAACACTATATGTGTTGCTGGTGTCCATGGGCGGCGTTGGTTGCTTACCATCAGGTGACACGTCTGTTCGTTTCCCCTTCAATCCCATAAAAAACAATATAACTTCCGAAAAGAATTCCGAGAAACCATTGGTGTGGATCCAACGAGTTCTTGATTCAGAAGCGAGGGGCTCTACCACTGGACAAACGTGTAGTCTAAGAACATTTTAAACATACGCACTTTCGCGCCCAGAATTTTACTTACAGTATCTAACCGAGCATCTTCTAAAACGTCATCGCTAGTTTTGAATTCTAACGCTTGGATAATTTGACAAATTAACAGCATCAAACTAAAGACCAGTATGAGCGTGGAACAAAACATTTCGTGGAGAAAATTGAAATTTGATAACGAACAGTTCGAATCTATTGCACTGTTATATAGTAAGTGAACAACTAATATGTATTTAATTGTTAAGTAGCATTCACTAAATAAGACAATAGTTTCACAAGAGTCCGATTATTTGATTAGCCATGATAAGACAGACGTGTTTCAGGGCGATGCGGACGTTTATATATTGTTTACAGAATTGGTGACCTAAATAAGTTTCTTTAGCATTTCAAGGGTCCCAGCTATTGAGCGAAATCTTATCAGTACTTGGTAAATAGTGGATTGGATTGTACAATAGTTATATTGTCGGAAATAAGATTGTTGTCTTTATGAGTTTCATGTTTGTCAAAGTAATTACCTACTTGATGCCAATAGTTATGATTAATATTAATCAAGAATCTTATATAAATATCTGTCGATTTTAAATTTGTCTGCGTGGTGTTTTTAAACAACATTTTTCTATTAGTGTGTTAGACAATTGTTTGATAAACGGAGCAGTACCTATGCACTCGTGCACTTGTGGACTCGAAATGCACTGGATAGTCATATTCAGATTGCATCCATTTCGAGTCACTACTCCTCCATGTAGGTACCTACTATTCGGTACACAAATTTTTAGAGATGATCTTTATTACGAATTCTATTAGGTATTCCAAATAATAATACTTAGACAAATAATTAAGTGATAGAATAATTATTATCAAAAGATTATTATTTTGAAATAATAACACGTTATCGAAATGATGATCAAGGTTAGATAATAATTATAAGTTAACGCATATTGTATTACACCTAGGTACTTAGTATATTACTTCTATAATTATAGTGAATTATAGTGTAAGTCGAGACTATACAAATCTAAAGTAAGTAATTAAAACGTAAAGTAAGTAATTAAATTAACTGCTATTTTGATTGATTCATACAAGTTTAGGTAATGTTTAATTTTGTGGACTCAAATATCTTGTTTTAAATTAATTTTACTCAATAAGATTAATATTTAATTAAATACAGCAGCTTGGATTAGAATTATGAAAATAGTTTCAACTTGTTTCGAGGTGATTTATTTCTATAAACCTATTAACCTATTATTTTAGACTTTTCCAGAGATCCAGTTTTCATATAAGTATTTTTTCATAAACTAATAGGATTGTTAATAGAATCTCATAATTATACTCGTTCCAACCATTTATTTTACTTTTGACAGGTCGAATTCTGATCAATTAGTGTTGTACTAATGTATTACGGATACAATGTTTTGTAATAATCGATTTTAGCCAGGAAGAATTTCTAATCGATTTAACACGGATATTTTAGTTTTTGCTTAAATACATATTTCATATTACTTAAAAACTTCACTTCTGTAAATATATTTGTTATTTGGGCACAATAATTTTTGCATACCCACTAACTAATTCAGTCCTCCCAAAATATTTTACTTTGAACTTTGTAAAATAAAAACTAACTACCTTATGAAGCATTTTTTCTATTAAGCGGGGTCCGCTGCTCCAAACTCCTACCCCTTTTTTTTTAATCTGAGTTGGCAACACTGAACGACGCGCTGGCGACGCCATTTTGTTGTGTTGTCTCTCACTCGCAACAAGACTCTCGTGCTAGTCACATTTCTGTTCGCTGAGTGCTTTTTCATATTTTTCATACGCTGTGTTGAGTATTTATATTCCACCGTATTGATTTCATTGTTCTTACTTTGGTTGAGTTGAACGTATCGTTCCTCCCAGTAAGATTTTTACTTGCAAAATGCCGAAAGGTATGGTGCTTAAAGGACAATCCAGAGAGTTAGTGCTGCGGCTTCGTGAATTTTTTGAAAAGGAAAGCCGCAATGGCGGATTCCTTATACCAGTAACGCAAGTTAGAGACCGTGTTGCAGCAGCATTAGGTATTAGTGCTCCAACGGTGGCGAAAATCACTAAAGAAGCCTATGGTAGTAGTGGTATTGAACAGAACAAGCTATCTACGCCTAAGAAAAAACGTCAGCCCCGTAAAGTGACAGCAATTGACAGTTTTGATACTGATGCTATTCGTCGTCATATATACAATTATTATACAAGAAAGGAGATTCCTACTTTGAAAAAATTAGTAGCGTCTCTACGAAATTGTGGCTTGTTTCGTGGTCAAAAATCTTCTTTGTCAAAGGTGCTGCACCAAATCGGGTTCTTGTATAAGAAATCCGACAAAAGAAAAATTTTAATGGAACGTCGTGATATAGCCTTGTCTCGCTGTGAATTTTTAAGGCAAGCGAAGAAAATAGAAGACTGGTCGAATATCGTTTTCACAGATGAAACTTGGCTCAATGCCAATCATTCCATATCAAAAGGTTGGACTGACGATACTGCTGCTTCTACTTCTGCAGTGCCAATGGGGAAAGGTGAACGCCTCATCATTTGCCATGCGGGAACTACAAAGGGATTTGTACCAGACGCTCTGTTAGCGTTCAAATAAAAAAAAACAGGAGACTATCAAGAGGAGATGAATGCGGACGTGTATGAAAAGTGGTTCAGAGAAATGCTTACATCACTTGAAGAGCCATCAACAATATTTATTGATAATGCACCCTATCACTCTCGCCAAATTAATAAAATGCCAACAACGGCCAACAAAAAACACGAGATTATAAACTGGCTTCGTGATAATGGGGAAGATGTGGACGAATCCCTACTAAAAGTAGAGTTACTTAAAATTTTAAAAAGTAAAAAGCAGCCAAAACGATATGTCATCGACGAAATGGCAGCAGAATATGGGCATGTTGTAATCAGAATTCCTCCGTACCACTGTCAATATAATCCAATTGAAATGATCTGGGCACAAGTCAAAGGACACGCCGCAAGAAACAATACAACTCCTCCTTTCACAGCAAATAAAATGCTAGAACTTTTAAAAAACGCATGTGCTAATGTGACGCCTGAAAACTGGGCGAGTGTCGTCAACAAGACAAAAAATACAATATTCTCTGATTGGGATCGGGAAATTGAATTTGACAACATACCTATACAAGAGTTAATAATAAACACTGCAGATGATTCAAGCGACGATTCGAGTTCGTATGAAGAATCCGACGATTCGTTATAATAAAATAATATTAAAATACCTATTTTGGTTGTTTTATTTCATGTTATAGGTATGATATGAAGATTTCCATATCTTCCTGATACAATTTTAACGTGTTGTCTATTACAACAATTCAAAACTCAGTTGTCAGCTGACTTAACTGCAATTATGTGTAATCGATTATTTGTGATTCATTAGTTTGCACCGAATACTTTTGATCCTGTCACTAGATGCGATAGAACGTAACTTTTTTTATAACGGAAATGAATATTCACATAAATTTTATAAATAGAGCTATTTACGGCATATTAATGTATTTAGTGGGTAATAATTAAGATTTATAAATATTATTGGGCAGTTTATATATTTCTCTGTTCACTCGTTTCAAAGTTAATAATTGCGTAAATGAAACAGTTACGTCCTAAAGCATGTGTCAAAAGTAAAATAAATGGTTGGAACGAGTATAATGTAAATCATAGGAGAATTACATAATTGTCAATGAGATTAAAAACGACTTCACAGAGTCTGAAACAAGGTGTTAGTAATAAAAAGACAAAACTGAAAAAAGTATTTTACTTGTGTCCGGTCCATTGTCGGTTTTTTGCACTACTCTGTATGTTGCCTGTGGAGTGTGGTAAATATTGCTATATTTGCGGAGTTTTGGCGGTATTGTGGAGGAGACATGTCCGCTATTTGCATTATTTTCTCAGATTTGTGTTTCAGTGGATATTATTGACTAAAATTCGTGGCGTTTTATTTAAAAATTGTTCGTATATGAGTGCAAATGTGGGAGATGGTGTAGGTATCGTGTTTAGTGTGTTCTTCTACATTGTCGTCAGGACTCCCTCCGTGGGAGTCCCTCGGAACATCATGCATAAAGTGCCACGACTTTATGGATGATTAGGTTAGGTTAGGTTAAGCTTTAGGGTTAGGCTAGGTTAGGTTAAGATTAGTTTAGGTTAAGAATGATGATGTTAATTATAAAATAGGACTCGACTTAAAGGTCCTAGCAACCAGTTCGTTAAAAAGTTAAAAAAAAATTAATAAACATTTGCTATACAAAAAAAACCTATTTGCTATGCCGGGCGCCTATTGCGCTTATTTATATACTCTTTGCTATGCCGTGATTACTCTGTACACCTTATTTTGCGTCGTTTTGTTCATTAAAATTTATATTGTTTTTTAAAGTTGGTTTTCGTAATTATGTAGCGGTATTATTTGAATTTAACTAATATCGTAATCATGGCTAATCAAGAAATAAGTTTGAAATGGAACGGATACCAAAATAACATTTTATTAAATGTAAAAGAATTATACAAAGACGAAGGGCTCTCCGATGTTACTTTAGTATCAGAAGGACACTGTTTTAAAGCTCACAAGGTGATTTTATCTGCGAACAGTACAGTTTTCAGGACAATATTCCAGGTAAAGACCAACTAAATATTTTCTTGGTTTGATCCAATAACTTTGTATAACGCCTACACGTTTTTTTCGTAGCAAAACCCCCACAAGGATCCAATTATAGTGCTTCATGACATCAGTACGGCCTCATTACGGACGCTATTGACTTTTATGTACAATGGTGAAGTAAATGTTACTGAAGAATTCCTTCCAGTTTTATTAAAAACTGCCGAAACTCTAAGGATTTGTGGCTTATCTCCTGGCAGTGAAACCTCACGCGACGAAGATGTTAGTATTTTAGTTTTAAAAAAAATCTATTTTTAACTTATGATAAGATTATATTTTTTACTCGGTGGCTCAAGTAGTTATAGGTTGGAATCTGAATCAAATAGTAAGTTGAAATCCAGGGCTCACCAATAATTTCTCGGAATTGCCATACCAGGCACAAAGTTTTTAGTCATCAATGTTTATCACACATAACTTCCGAAAACAATTTCGTAAAGTCATTAGTGTGAGCCAAGATTCGAACCTGTGACCTCTTGAATCAGAAGCGGGGTGCTCGACCACTGGACCACCAAGACTAATATGTTCATGCATTACAGATTTTCAGATTATACGTAGGCATCATTATACTATAAAGTATGTCTAAAGTTATTTATGTATATACAGTCAAGTACTAGAGCTTAAAACTCCCTATCTATTAAACTTTGATCACACAGAACTATCATAACAAATAATTTCTACTGATAGGTTTTGTATATTTTCAGAAGACTACTGAAAGTGCATTGCCTAAGAATCTCAATACAAGTAAGCAAGATGACAATGCAGGCAAATGTAAACAATGTATGTCCATTCAAAGTACATCAGAAGTTACTCTGGATGTAAGTATTTATCATAAAAAACCTTAACAAACACATCAATGTGTTTTACAATATTATTATGCCTTGTAGTGTGCTGTGTGAGGTTGTGAAGCACTCTGCCCTCTGCCCAATGCTTTTAATTTGACAATAGTAGAACTTATAATGAGACCTATTATGTTATAAAATTTTTTAATTTTGTAAATTATCAGTTTCAATTGATTGATTTATTGTATTTAAAGACTTGATTGTATCTCTGTAGTCTGTGGTGATTTATTACTCATAGGGATATTACCAAGTAGTTGTTAGCTAATAATAAAGTAAAACATACATTATTACAGAAAAAAAGATAAATAAGGAAATAAATAATATGGTTACCTTTAATAGGATTTTTGTTTAGAAGGTTGTAGGTTTGCATCCTTGTACACACTAAAGACTATTCAACCATTTATATTGGATTTTTTCAGAGTATTGTGCCTAAAGTGGAGCCAGCTGAATCACCACCCACAGATTGTTCTGGTGACAGTACAAATGATACTGACATTGCCTTACCCGAAGATAAAGTTGTGAGAAAACCTAATAATGTAAGCTATTTTTTATGCCAATATGAATCAGTTATACTGAGCTTTCATATGAGTAAGTTATAATTAAATTATTAAAAACTATTTATTTCCTAACCAAACTCCTACTTTTTAATGATATGCTATAGATGCAGCCGAGTAGAGTTCCTAAACAGCCACTCAAATATACTTCTTATATTGATTCTTGTTTCATTTTTAGAAACCAACGTCACAGCAAACAAAGAAACGAAAGAAAACTGAGAACAGTAAAAATAACAATTGTAAGAAATGTGTACAGACAGTTGATACAGAGGCTAATAACAAGAAATGCTCTAGTAATAAGAAACAATCCGTAAGTTTGTTTGATTTAAAGGCACTTTAATAGAGATGCATACATAACTTTAGGCCGATTCCCTTGCGTTCTCTCTCCCTTGGTAGGTAGAGAGAACAGCGCCATAAGCCACGATTCTTACACGCCATACTCGCTCCGTTGACTTTCATAACTCTTATCATGCACGCGCGTCGATTTTTAAGGCTCCTAACATCATCTTCCTCCACATTACGTTCTATTTGGTTATGGAATGTGCGTCTTGGCAGTCCTCGATATCCTAGTCTTAGTACCCCATCTGCTTAGTCAATCTTCCATCATCCATTCTTTCTACATGTCCGAATCATCAGTACATGCCCTTTCTTAATTTTACATCAATACTCTCTTACAATCCAACTTCCTTCCTTACAACCTTGTTTTCGGCGCGGTCTGCAAGAGACACTCCGCAAATTTTGCCCAGTGCCCTCATTTCGACTGTGGTTATCATACTTTCTGCCATACCCAACTCTCGCTTGTCTTTTCATTTAACCCATGAAATCCAATTTATAACCATAGTTAAATTGCATGCAATGTCTATGTTTGTTGTTATTTATTTAATTTGCAGAATGTTGCTCTCAAAACGGAACCTGTGCGATCACCACTCACTGACTATTCTGGTGAAAATACAAACGATACGGACATAGCGTTACTGGAAGAGCCTCCAGAGAAGAGACGTACAATCAGTCCGGAGAATTGCCCTAACAAGATTGAAGTGAGCAGTACTCAACCATGCCTGAATGAGATGAACGGAAGCAAAGGTGACACTGCTGAGATTGATAAAGAGGTTGAAACTGTTTTACAAAGCGGAACTAGGATTGAATCATTGAGTATAAAGACTGAGAATCTTAATTCTGTTTCTAGTGAAGCGCAGAACTGTAAAGGTGAGTGAGTGGTTATTTATTTAGTTTTTGTAAATATGTAGGATTGCTAGAAATACATAGTATATAACAAAGTGAACAACAAACATGGAATTTGATGCGAATTTTTTTTATAGTTTGAGGGTGTCAATGGGGAGGTTTTAATAGATCAAAACCTCCCTGTTGACACCCTCAAACTATAAAAAAAAATTTGCATCAAATTCCATTGCTTAGTTTTAAAGATATAAGGGGACAGACAGCGGAAAGTGACTTTTGTTATATACTATGTAATGATATCAAAGCTGAGGTACATCAGAAGAAATATAAGTCACTCCAATATTTCTTCGTAATCTGCTAGGGACCTGGCAATACATAACACTTATTTCTAGCAATCCTACATATTTCATATATGATGTTGCAAAGAAAAATTGATAATTTTCGAGATTTAGCACTTTAATTGTAAACGCTGGCTGAACCCTAAGTGATAGATCAAAATATTCTACATTAAACACCTTCAGAAGGTCTACAAAAAAGTCCGCGTCTATCTCTTATGGATAATCCACAATGACCATTTTTATTTTTTTACTTTTTACGAGAAATAATGGTTTATTTACGAAGCGATTTTAAACATTACAGCATTAATTTTCATCCAATTAAGTGTCTTAAATAGATTGTGCATGTAATATAGATGATCCTGGCCCATTACAGCATGGAATTTAAACAAATATTTTCGAAATTATTAACATAGCGGGACAGCAGTTAAAGCCGTTAAATAGCACAAATGAAACCTCATGATATTTAAAATTTACTCATTTATTACTATTGATGCGGAACAAAGTTCGCCGGGTCAGCTAGTTTCTTATAACCCTCACCGATTTTAATGTCTTCTGTTGTGATCATCCAAATTGGCACGGCAAATTTGATTATGATTGTGGATTTTAGCATTCCTGCACAAAATTATAATTTAAAATGATCAAATCCTTTTTAAATTTTCAGACCCATCATTCCCGTGCCCTTTTTGTCCGCGCGTGTACAACAGCTGGGGGTATAGGCGAAGGCATGTGAAGTCAAGACATGTAACAAACAGGTATTTACACATTTACTTTAGTTATTTTAGGAAAGTGTTTTTTTCTAGTATCAGTGGTCCAGTGGTCGAGCACCTCGCTTCTGAATCAATAAGTCGCGGTTCGAATTAACTTCGGAATTTATTTGTGATACATATCGGTGAATGAAAACTTTGTGCCCGGTATGGCGACAGAATCGCTACCTATTTCATTTGGGACGTAAACATAATGGCGAGAAAAGGCTTAACACCTTCGGGTAGAAAAAGGCGTGAAGTTATGTTGTATTATAAAGGTATCTCAAAAAGAATTATCTTCCGGATCGATCCAGAAGCGCTGATCAACTTTCAGGCTACTATTTGATAAGGTTCATCGTGCCATAAATTAGTTTGGGCAGATTAGTCTCGTTCAGTAAGAGGTATCTGGAGGCCCCCTCCTTTTCCTATCAGCCCATTCTAGTCTTTTAAAGGCTAGCAATCCAACTGTAATACTCTCTGTGTTGCAGGCTGTGTTGTGCTTTGTAAGTCTCTATTCTCTTATGCTTACGCCGCAACGGATTTGGCTTTAGTTTTATAGAAGAAGATAGAAGGGCAAACGTTGTCATCTGATGGTAAGCGACAAGCATCGCCCATGGACACTTGCAACACATAGTTACCGTTGCGTTGCCGACCTTTAAGGGAGTAAGATTAGAAAGGGTTCGGTAAGTGGGGTGGTCTTCGAGCTTGAAGTTAAGTTATGTATGTATGCGGGTAGGCTGTCGTGCAAGTGGTGCGTGTCGGTGCTGGGGTCGACGGGCGCGTGGTACAGCCACGCCACGCGCGCGCACGGCGTGCCGCACGACGAGGCGCGCAACTCGCTCGTCGTCATGGTGGAGGCGCACGCCGTGCTCACGCTGGCCGACAGCGCCGCGCACTAGGGGCCGGCCATTCATTACGTCACATGCTTCACGGGGCTTTTTTGTTATGTATAACAATCCAATACGATTACCATGAGATTGGAGGATGGGGGATTATCACCAGGGAGGGAAAGAAAGAAAATAAAAACGCCTCACGTAATTTATGGAAGCCCCCTTAGTACTTAAGATCTATAGGTTCTTATTGCACAGCGACGAAATGAGAAAAATAATATAAATTTAATCAAGTATTAAAAAAAAAACAAAGTATTGTATTATCCATTTGTGAGGGTATATAAGATGACTATTTTTGGAAGATATTTTTAGCTCATCAGATGACACCCGGGGTGTCGGGGGCTATTATATAGTTATTATTTATTTGCTATTGTATTTTATTCATAATTAGTTTGTAATGTGGTGTTCTTTTTTGTAGTTTTATTTCTCAGTGAGATATCATCTGGTCTTTTCATCATTGATATAATATATTTTGATATTAATATTTAGTCACTAACTAGAATAAGGAAAGATGTCTACACTGAGTGCACGCTTTGGCTGCGTTGGTGAAAATCTCTTAAGAAATATCATGACGCATTTAAGATCTTCTGGTATTGCGTCTAATACTTTTTTTGTCACATGTCTTAAATAAATATAACAATGATATGACTAAAACTAACCCTACTAAAAAGTTTTCTGTACGATTAAACTTGGGTGATATCCCTAAACAAAGAAAACTTATTAAAGTTGATTATTAAGGCATCAGCATTTGTCAGTCAGTATTGAAGTAATTTAACTTGTCATTAATTAAAAGAGTTCCGTGAGATTTAGCAACCATCCCGTGCCTCTACTGTAGCTCTTACCTCACTTCAGGCATTGTTTGACAGACCTACGGCCAGTGAAATGTTTTAACATAATGTCTTGTAGTGTATGTTTATAATTAATGTATGTTTATTAATTTTTAAAATAGTTCTCTTTTTCTATATCAGAAACAAGAATTGAAGTGAATTTCCATTTTGGTTGATACCATTCTGAAAGTTGACAATGATCATGTCAAAAGAGACCGAATCTTTGTCTTACAATATTGTTTTGAATGCGTTCTGCGAGTATCACTCCGCAGAGTTTGCTTATGCTCGCATCCCGACCGCATTTGTTCTATTTTCGAGCGTTTTCTGCCATACCCAACTCTTTCGTGAATTTGAGCTTTCTAGCTCAACTTTCTTCTTTTGACATTGGCCTAATATATATAAAAAAAGAATTAAATGTGTACCATATTTCTTTACTTATATAACTTTAAAACTAATACTTGCAACATTTCAAATATAATTTGGATGACAAATTTTAAATAGGAAATGGGCCTAGTATATTCATAGATCAAAGCGAAGCGTATCCAACTCCAGACATTGTTCCATTATGAAAAGCAATATCAACTATTTGGAAAAATGGAATTGATGAGTAATATTATAAGAATTAATACATTTTTATATATATATTAAATTATGTAAATAATAATATATATACTCTTTAGGTTTGTTGTGATCTCAAAGCAATAATTTCATGTGTTTAAATGTAATAAAATATTTATATAAAAAATACCATTTAATTCTTAAATTGTGTGATCGTTTTTGGATCGAAAATTCTCAGTGGTTTATTGTTAAGCGATAGGCACTAAAGTAATTTTAGTTTATTTATTTTTCACAATTAATTGCCTTTATATGACAAAATAGCTCAACATGATAAATACATACTGACAATTAATTAAGCTAAGCGAAAAAAAAAATCAGCTTAGCTAAAAGCCTTCACTTTAAATTCCAGTGGAATTAAAAGTGTGAAATTTTGTTATAGCTTTCTTTACATGAAATTGATACTCTGAACATGTTTTTTTTCTCTCTTTTAATGAAATATATGGCATATTATTCTGATACCTAATAATAAATTTCAAACACTGACCATATTGACTGAATCAAAATACATTAAGCATAACCTAGTTTATAAAGATATTTTTTTATGAAGTAACTAATAATATACATATATATATTTTTGTAATTTAAAAATTTAGATATTAAGTCAATTAATATTTGGCAATAACGTTTTAAGATGTGATTTGTAGAGATTAAAAAAAATAATTTGAAAATGTATTTGAAATAAATATTTTATCCATCGGAATGTATTTAAAGGGAGACAAAATATATATAAAATTTTAAAATAAAATTCAGATATTATATTTTGATACTGTATTGTATTGTATTGTAGGCTATATATATATGAGTGATTTACTGTGTAAGGGATTTGCAAATTTATGCTAGATTTGGTAGTTTTATAGGTCTGAGTTACCATGGCAAATTAAAAACTGTATTTTTAATTTTGGTAAAAAAAAACTAGTGACTGTAATTGCATGTTTAATAAAATGCTATTTTACGATACATGATGGCTAAAAAAATGCACATTAGTAACAGCATAATAAATGATACTTCAATTCGAATACTAGATGGCCTAATTATATTTATTTAAAATCTTATAATATTTATTTAAATAAAAATATTTGAAAACATTTGAACCAAATTCAATCAAAATCTTTTTAAATTTTGTGGTTGGCCTTTAAAGTGCATATCAAATAATTACAATCAATATCATTTAAATCATTTATTTAAAATTAGATTTTAAGCTGTAACAATAATTGCAAGAGAACTGCACCTTCAAGAATAACAGTAACAAAGTGAATTGACCAGAATTCAGAAATTTTTTTTGAATATCAATATTTATGTCGAATAAATAAGTGATTGTCCATTAATAACACGAGGTACAGGGTTTGATAAAAATCAAGCAATTTATATAACAAACAATATTTTTATTAAAGGAATGTTTTGATAATTTCTTACGAATAAGGTGATAAATTTTAAAATTTTATAGATCTACAATGAATTTAATGGACAATCCAAACATCGAGACTTCCATCGCAAATCGATATTTGAACAATAATATTTTTTATTGCTACCGATTCGGTATTATCATTTCATTTCATCATTATACATCCCTAATATAAATTATTTTAGTATACATATCAAGTGTACAAACAACTTCATCGAGCTTCAAAAATAACTAATGTGATTTTAGAAGCGCTAGCTATCTCCAATAGAGTAGACGGTGAAATAAAAACATTAACTAAACTAATTTGGAGAATATCATCACACTCCTGCTTATATTCTGCACTTAGAACTATAAATATTGAATTAAAGTTATTGTTGAAAGCAATAATTTTACCAGTACCTACTATATTACTTCTATTCCTTAAAAAAATGTATGTTCTTCGATTAATTTATAAAATTATTTAATGTATGTAAAGGGTCTTATTTGTGTGATGAACTCTTGGCCCATCACCTATTGCATAGTATTAAATATTTTATTCATTCAATTCCAGGAACCACTGTTTGCACTCTTTGGTGTAAAAAAATATTGAAATATTTAGTAATATGAACATTTCAATTTAGTTTATAGAGACATTATGTTTTTGTTAGTTACCAAAGCAATTTTCGTTTTAAGTATTCAAAGGTATTTCAATAAATACCGATAGATTTGTTTATTTTGTATGTAATGAATCCTAAAAAAAAATATAAATTAACTCGATACTAATTCGCCATAATTCGCTTTAATTTAAATTTATCTTTGTATTTAATATACTTAACTCTATTGAGATATAAATTTATATATTAATTGTTCATTTGTAACAATGAAATCTTATGACTTAATATAACTTATGGCTTTAAAACTTAAATCGTCGAAATTATTAATATTTGCAATGCCATAAATAAAATAAAAAAAGGTGTGAGGACTTCCAAGACAATGGGGATTAAATATATTTTTTACAAATTTAGTTAGTGTTTCATTTAATTTGTTTTCTTATAATTCTGTCACAGTGCCCTCTACTGTGATCCCTGGTGCTAATATAACCTTTTCACTTTCCAATTTGTCATTGATCTCACAAAATATATCAGTATTAGAATCTCTCTTTTTAAGTGCAGCCATGATGAGCTCTTTTGAGTTCTGTCTTATAAATTCTTTAGCAGATTTTGGCGGAGGAGGCGTGACCCTAGACGGCGGTGGTGTCTCTGATTTCACTCTATTTGATGGAGGGTTGGGAGCAGGGGCTTTGGTTGATGGAGGATTTGGAGCAGGTGCTTTGGTTACCGGTGGACTTGGAGCCATTCTGGGCACGGCGGGTGGCTTCGCTTTACTCGGTGATATGATATGTTTAGATACTGTTTGATGCTCCGAATCATTCTGTATTTCATTCGATCTTTTCATCGATGCTCTGTTTTTAGGAGTTTTCTTTAGCATTGCTTGAAAGTTGAACGGGGGTTCGTCGTCATTCATATCGTTTGCCGATTTTGCCATGGCTTGCAACTCTCTTATAGGATTATGGGCTTCTGTATCTATGGCATATAGACTTCTGCTGTATGGAGACTTTCGAAGTTTTGGAACAGCGTCTTCAAGAATATCGGTGTCGTCTCTGACTCCAGCCCAGGGTTCAGGCGGTTGATAATAACTCTGCGGGGATGCATTCGCTTTCTTCTTGTAAACTGCGGGTCTGTTGATATCTTTGCGAGACGACTTCGAAGCTGGCGGTTTTTCTTCTTCGGGCGGTAAGATCGGTACAGGTTGTGAGGGATCTCTGCAGAATGGCACTGTTATGAGGGTCTGAGTGCTCGCTGATAATGTGCAGATGTCGTTTTGTGCTGAACTAAATCGACGTTTGAAAGGTTCGTCCCACTGCTCGTGGTCGGAATCGTATTGACTTGCAAAAGTATCACTACAAGGAGAAATTTCCATTAGTACTGTATTATCATTGAAACAATAATGGACATCACAACATATATTTATGAATCGACAAATAAGGGACTTTGAGGGCCTACTTGACTACTACTTCCGTGACCTAATCGAGAAATAAATATCTACGAATACCCTAACTCTATCTTACTACAATTGAGAAAAGCGTGACCTCACAGCCAACCTTAATACAAATATTAGGTATCATTATAGAGGTTTGTCACATTTCAGGAAATATTTATTCATTTAGTTAATGATATAGATAATATAACATAACTTCACGCCTTTGTTACCCGAAGGTGTAGGCTAAATAATATAGCAAGCTTAAAATATACGTTTAACCGGCGTCTTCAATGCTCATGAGAAATTAGTAAATGTATATAGGTAATTTTACAGCTTATCTTATGAGCATAACTCAAATAAATAAAAATATGGCCAATTCCTGCATACTATAATGTGGTATAATAGGGACTTTATAGAGCCTGTAATCTGATTTATGTACCTACGGTAAAGACATTCGCAAACTTTAAGTGATGAAGTCTTGATGAATCTTTACCCAAATGACGTTATTTGCTATTCAGTAGGTATAACTAGAATGTTAATGATTTTAAATTAAAATATTTAGGTTTGGTGTTAAACATAGTTAAGGACGTATAAGATTAATATTTATTGTGTCTATGACTGAAACACAACAACGATTATTAGTGGAAAGATACCTTAAATATTAGTACATAAACATATTTACTTACGTGCATTTAGCAGATGGATCGCACATGTAGGAAGTGTCGTAATACTGCAGTTGATCAATTCTGAAGGGTAGTTTCCATACTGTCGGAGGTCCCGAACCAAGGAAGTCGGTTTCTTTTGCTTGAGGATCAACACGATCGAGCAACACCGAAATGCTCGTATTAAGAAGGGCCTCTAATACTGACTGGTTGTAGATATGTACCTAAAATAATTGGTTCTTGTAAACTTGACGGGTCTTGGAGAACTTAGAGAATTCAAGCAGCAGTTTATCCGCAATCTGAAGTTTTATTATTTCAAGTAATGGAAAAAAAAAACAAAAGTAAAACTCCTTCTGGGTTAGGTATAATAATGATTTGGTCTGGATATAGTTTGGAGTAAAGGTTCCATGAAGAGATAGTATTTAGGTACCCTACCTGTTGGGAAAAATGTACCAGGTCCTGATATCGAACTGCTCTATATTGCAACAATACTTGGAATATGGACCTGCTTTTCCACTTCATCGCGAATCTTTTTAGGAATGTAGCTGTTTCCTCGTCTATTTGTCCCGTTGATTTGTTAATCAAAGGTCCGTAGGCTTTACGTACGATGTAGCCGCGGTATGCTAAAGACAATAATTGTGCTTAAGTATTATTTATAACGTATATAATTACTTTATGTACTCTTATATAAAATATTTCTGCGTTATATTCACTTCTAACTCTCGCCTTTAATACCTGAAGGTACAGATAGCAGCAATTTGTCTTGATAGGTACGCTGTAACTGTTATATTATTAATAACTGTTATCACACTTAACTTACGAAAAGGATTTTACGTGCCAGAATTTGAAGTCGGGCCGAGCATAAAATCATCGAACTTAAAAGTAACCTAACTTATGTTTCTACAGACAGTCCCGCATCAGATCAACTCCCTCAGTCGTTTAGTTACGATACCGAGATGAGGGGGCACGATTATTTAAGTGGTGTGATACCGTTATATTCGAGAATTACTTAAAGGTATAAAAATAACAATCCAGTAGCATTGTTTAGGGGCAGGTCTTGAATCGGCTTAAATCGATGAATTTTTGGAGGTGATCTAATGTCACACTTTAGAAGACTGGTGATATAAAATAGAATGTCCTTACAAGGAAAAAAATAAATCATTAAACGACACGAGTGAACTATCAGTCGATATGAATAAAACTACCTTTTAAAAATTAGGTACCTTTCTGTATTAATAAGGCTGCTTCATCTTCTGTTACATTCAGCGACTGCTGTTTTTTCAGTTCTCTAACTGAAACGGCAATGAAAATTAAATAGAAAGGAATTATTAAAATACTTTAAACTTAAATATTTGGTACTTATTTTACTTACTATGTATCATTTTTGCTTTGTCCTTTTTTGCCTTCCTTCGCGCCAAGAACGTTCTCATCATGCATTGAACTTTGATTATCTTTTTAACATGTGTCTCGTACAGTCTATTGTAATAATTAAAAACTGTTTGAAGCATTATTTTAAAAGTTATACAATAATTTAGCTTAGCTTTTCTTACTATCGTTAAATTAAAAGTAACAGTGCTAGAGTCTTGCAGTTCGCTACATGAATGGGCCGGCTCAGCCGGTGAAATACCACGACCTCTCAGAATATCAGCGTGAAGTGGCTCGTGCCGCGTTTCGTTCGGTGCCGTGAGAGAGGTATTCGGAGGCTCGATCCCCTTTCCCCATTCTTTCCCCTCCTACTCCCTTAATGGACGAGAACGCACCACGGTGTTCCTGGACGGTGAGAAGTTGCTTACCATCAGGTGACTTGCTAGTTTGCCCAGCTATTCCATATAAAAACATATAATACTGTCATTTTCACAATATTAGTTGCATTACCTGGATAGAAACTCTTCGTTGTAATATTTTAGAAACACCTTAGATTTCCCAAGAATCCAACCTTCCATTTTTAACCTGATCATCAGCAATCTGCAATTTTCCTTAGTCACTTCCACATTTTCATCAAAATCGAATGCCAGAAATCGATACCTAAGAAGAGTTACAAATGTTTATTTAATAATTAAAAAAGACTTCAATAATAAAACCCTTGCAATTGTCGTTAATAATTTTACCTTCGAATAAACTCCGCGAAAGGTATTCGACACGAATATCCACTCTGTCTAGCTTTGGCCGTATCCAATACTGCTAATGCCCTCAATTGTTGTCTTACCACCTCGGTCTGGAAGCCCCTAGGGTTATCATTTAAGTCGGCTCTGATACATCTGACGTAATGTGTCCCTCCACTACCAGGTCCAATGGATAACTGTTTCAAAATTTCCAAGCTAGTCGCTCTGTAAGTTGCAGCAGCCGTCCTCATTCTGTGCACTTGGGAAAATTGACCCTTGGATACCGTGTTGTATTTCTGTAAATATTAATTGTGCCTTTATATCATGTTACACCACACATAATTTATATGTATTTTTAATAGTGTCCGACCGAAGGTATATTTTTGGCCGAAGCCGAAGCCGATTAATCTCCGCAACCTTCGGCCGAAGCCGAAGGTTATAAACTATTAGTAATTTAATAATTTTCTTCAATATTATCCACAGCTATTATAGAATATCGGCGTAAAGTGGCTGTTGCCGCTTTTTTCTCGGTGATAGAAGTATCCGCACTGAAATAAGTGCAGTCCGGTCCCTCAGTCGCTCACTCTTTCGTAACAGTTCGTTTAATTCCGACGGTTTACGGACCTTCGGCTTCGGCCAAATTTTGGGCCGAAGCCGAAGGTCCGTAAGCCGTCGGAAGTTCTCGCCGAAGATGAATTTTTGGCCGAAGGTGGCCGAAGCCGAAGCCGAAGCTTCGGTCGGACACTAATTTTAAACAAGAAATGTTGATTTTAACAAAACTTCATGCCTTCTCCCATCCAAAAGTGTAGAGCCTCGTAGTTGAGCATCGATTCGCCGATTGGTTACGCTCAATGGGTTACGTGGCAGAAACTATTGCTATTATTTATACCGCGTATGATAAGGGTGTCAGTCATTAATATTTATTACACATATACTCCGAAAAGAGTTTAGAGAAATCATTGGAGTGAGCCCAGAAACAATCCTACGACCTATGGATCAGGAGCGCGGAGCTCGACTACTGGACCACTGAGATCTTAAAAACGTGTATTTAACGTTTTCATATGTACGTATACTTAATGAATAATACATCTAAGTTATAACATACCCTGGCTTTCAGATTCTCAATTTCCTTTTCTGATTTTGATCTTATCACTATAACTTTGGGCTGGCCTGGAGATACTGTCAAGTTTCCAGTTTTAGTTAGCTTATTCCTAAACAATTGTTGGACCGTGATATTTGTAGATGCTCTCATAGTCTCTATCATTTCCGGCGGTAGAAAATCTTTGTTTTTATCAGCCATTTCTCTACAGTCATAGTTAACTTTACCAGTGTAATGGGCAACACTAAATTCATGACTTCCTGATAGCTTAATATATGGCCCTTTGCATGTAGTTCTTATGGTACCTGAAACAATTATTACTTTTAATATATGAATCATTCCGCATGATATTTTTTGTTTTACTATATTTAATTACTTACTCATAATAAATTCTTGTCCGCTGCTTGTTCGACTAGCTTCATCGAGAATATAAAATAGTCCTAAGGGTCTTCCCATTAGTTGGTCCACTGAACTTTTGTTATCATAGAAATGTAACGCAACTACAGGAATCTCTTCATCAGCAGTCTCCTGCATTTCCCATGCAAACATTCTCTGGTTGTATAAAAACTGTATTTGTTCATTTGTAGTATTAACAATTAGTTGTTCCAATTTATTTCTATGGAAGCACTCAAACCCGAACATATCTAGCAAACTTACAGAGTATTTGTCTCCGCTGTAAAAAAAACAGTTAATTCAAAAGAAAAATCGAATCCTAGCTCACATTAGTGATTTTTCGTGATTGGTTGATTTCGTAGTCAGGTCCAGTGGACGAGCACCCCGCCAATGACTTTACGAAATTATTTTGGGAAGTTATGTGTGGTAAATATCGATGACTGAAAACTTTGTGCCCGGTATGGCAATATGTTCGCCACCTATTCCATTTGGGACGTAAACATAACGGCCAGTCGGGGCTTAACAGCTACTGTATACTCCTTGAGAAAAAGGCGTGAAGTTATGCTATGTTTGTTTTGTTATAAATATATAGGATATAATATTTAAGATTTGTTTACATACAACACCGATCTCATAAACGAAAGCTTAGAGTTGATTAAATTAATCATCCAGTCTATAAGCCTTTTATATAATGCACTGGCCAAAGTATCTCTTGCGTCTCTTGCTTCATCAGTAGTATGTTTCCTTTTAACAGCACTGCCACTTTCAATCAAGCAATAATTAAGTAAGGCCCATAAAAACTTTACTTCTTCAAGAGATAGTAATTTTGCTACTTTTTTCGCCTCATCTGGGTTTTCGATTTCAGCAACACCAGATTTGCTGTCCTTGAATCTTACATTCCCAAGTACAAGAATTGCAGCTAACACTGTTTCTAAAAATGTTATATCTTCTTCTTCCCAATCGAGACTCTTCAAATTTTCTATGAATTCTGTGTACCGTGTAACATTGTTATCTTTGTTTTCTCTAACGCCTTTTATACCTTTAATGGGCTCGTCTATTATTCTCAAATATCTATGCTTTCTACTGTACTCTAGACTCAACTCCTCCGTTCTATTACTAGCTTCCATAGCATCATAAAAATAATAAAGTAGATCGAAGTTGGCTTGAGACCTGAAAGTTAATAATAATTGAATATAATTAATTGAAGTAAATATTAACTTAATTATAAAATGAATGCTTCGTAGCGAAATTCGTACATACATATCAGTAGATGAAACACGCCATTTTTCTAATTGATAAAGCCAGAATATAGCGCCACTTAGCTTTCCAGAACTGCCATATGTTACTTGAATTTGGAATATAGCCCGTGTAGAATGTGCATTCAAAGGTGTTGCTGCACTTATTGCGGCTAGTATGACCTGTGTTGCTTTTTGTATTCTATCAGCTGTATTATTTTTCATGGCGCCTAAGTGGGTGAGGTGTGAGAGTGCGTGAATCACATTTGTGGTTTTACCAGATTTACTTTCCCCTGAAAATACTATATGTTGAGGCTCATTGTGATGAAGAGCATCTTGATATGCGCTATCAGCTACTGCAAATATATGAGGCTCGTTGTCTGATCTTGTTTTGCATTCATATTTTTTGTGATACTGCAAAATAATAAAGCGTTTAGTGATTGATCATCACTGTAACAAATACCTTTAAACACTTAAAGTGTACTTACTGTTTCATTATAAATATCGTCACTGATATTAGGATTTAATACAAGAAGAACATCTCCAATGAACGATGTAAATGATCCCTTCGCTAATTTTGTTTGTAGTTCAATTAATATATGGTCTTCTGTCAGTACTTCTAATGCCGCTAAGTCTTCCACTTGCATACTTTCTGGTTCACTTGAACCTTGTGTAATAAGTAAACCGTTTCTTATAATTCGTTCTGGGATTTTCATAGCTTCAACTGTTTCTTTTAGTTCCGCTGCCAATATTTTGAATTCTGTTGAGAGCTGTAAAACATAGACTTAAGCTATTTGAGGTCTTATAACTTATCTTTAAACAAAATAAACTCACATGATAATCATTTTCAGGGACTGATTGTATAAACGGGTGCTCTTCTAATTCCATCATGTACGGACGGTGCTCGGGATTTTTTTCTAGACATCTAAAGAAGAAGAAATTCATGAATTTTAATTATTAAACTTATATTCCTCGTTTTATTTCCACTGTTACTGTGCTATTTATACCATCGGAATTTATACTATCGCAATTTAATTATAAAACTATACTATAGCTACATCGTATAATAAATGAAAGTACTGTTAGACTTTGCTAAAACTATCAAAATATATGAACTTACTCTGTTATGAAGTCATTTAAATCGTTAGACCACATCGAAGGTTTTGATAGGCTTGGTGGTGGATTCCTTACAATTTGAAACAGAGCCCTAGTCGGATGCATTTCTTGAAAAGGTGCTTTGCCATCAGCTATTTCAATGGTCGTTATACCAAGCGCCCATACATCTGCTCTGTTACCGTAGCCATCTCCACAAGCTACCACTTCTGGTGCCATCCAACTGGGTGATCCAATACTGACCGTGGTTTTATCTGATTCATTTTTCAGTACACATGACAGTCCAAAGTCCGATATTTTAATTTCACCGTCTTTCGTGATCAAAATGTTACTACATCTCAGATTACGGTGTAACACTTTGTTCTCGTGCAAATATACCAGTGGCTAGAATACAAATGAGAAGTTGAATTGATTACACCAATCGAAGAGTTGAACGCGGTAGTTTGACAGGCAGTGATGGAGTGGCCGCCCCTAATGTGGCGGGGATTGTTAAGGCTGGCGATACTAACGTCAACGTCAGTCAAGTCCCCACGCCTCGAGATTCATTGGTAGGTATTTGCATACGCATCAGGGCTACAGTGCTGTCGCAGGCGGCCTGTCTGCGTTCACGAACGTCTGATATATCAGCTTGTTTAATACGTTCATTACAATCGTTTAGGTGCGTAGGGATGTGTTGATTTAAAATACCGATATTGAACTTACGATAATTTTAAACATAGTAATATTATATTTCTTTCTAAGACTTTCGCGAATCTCACTCATGGATTAAAACAACTTTTAGGACTATATCGCGTTTATTTATTATCTATTTATATCTATTTCCCGACGTTTCGAACTCTTTACTTTAACTTTTGTTCTCATGGTCTGATGTGGGTTAGGTACCAATAGTAAAAATCATATTTTTGACATCAACTTTTTGATTTTTATTTCCAAAAAGTGGGTGCTCTCTGTATCAATGAAAGTAGCTTTTGAACAACTACCATCTTTTTGTTCGTCACTCGTGAAAATGATCTCTGTAAAGAGTTCGAAACGTCGGGAAATAGATATAAATAGATAATAAATAAACGCGATATAGTCCTAAAAGTTGTTTTAATCAATAGTAATATTATATTTTTTAGTTATCTGTATGTCAAAAATATATTCGATAGATTTGACCTTTGTAGGATCATTGGGGGTTTTATTATTTTGTTAAATATGTATTATTCCCCTAATGTATCTTCATCAATAGAACAAAAGCTCTCTCTTTTCATCTGGGTTCGTTGTATTGGTCTTAGGAAATAAATTGAATGTGATCTTCTTGAGTATCTATACTGTCTAGCATTAATCTGGTTACTAGTGCTGAAAGCTTGATGTGAAGATTTTTTAATTTGTAAAAATTGTATCACGTTATCAATAATTTAGTTTTAAATCTATATTATACAATAGTTTATAGTTTTTTTTTTCTAGGTAGATATAAAGATTTAACGTAATATTATGAAGTAATTTGGCAGTGGTAGCACAGTACGCAGTTCGCTACATGAATGAGCCAGCTCGACCAGTGAAATGCGCCGACCTCTCAGAATATCGGCTTAAAGTGGCTCATGCCGCGTTTCTTTCGGTGAGAGAGGTATCCGGAGGCCCAACACAATTGTAAGTGCCGGCAACGCAACTGTAACACTATCTGTATTCAGGTATCCAGGGGCGGCGCTTGTTACTCACTATCAGGTGACACGCTTTCTCGTTTGCCTCCCTATCCCATAAAAATATATATTCCAATTAACTTAATAATATCGATAATGATAAAAATCACTACACACTATAGTTTCTGATTCTACTTTACGGGATGCAACATCGATAGATATGCGTTGAAGATCTGCCGTACGAAGACGACAGCACCGGTATTGTGAACCAAGTGGCTTGCATAAAGATAATGCGCATTTAACCCTCTCCGATAACTTTAGAGCTCAAACAACTTATAACGTTCAAAATTTGTAAACCTTATTCAATGGATATAAGGAAGATTTTCGATTGATGGTATTGTATTAGAGGGATCGTCCGGCTACCGCGTCAGAGGTCCGTATATCTTGTATGCGCGAGCATTATTTACGATAATTGAGCGATGCCCCCACGGTGGGGGGCCATCACGGTGTTGTCGGGCGCTGGCTGACATTCGCATCGACAAGTTCGACTGTTCCATCGCGAATCACATCAAATAAAGCGGCATACATTTTAAGTAATGGCTCTAGATTGTATTTCAACTTACGTCGACATTTACCCGGCCAATATTTTATTTGGACATCCCGAGCACAACAGAAATAGCTCGCGGACACGGATCTGAGAACAATTGAGTTTGCATTCAAAGTAACCACCAATTGATTCAGCCGTTGAAAGGTGGACTGGCAGACCCTTTGTTTTATAAACAGTGATCTCGACTCGGTATGTGACAACGGACATGTTTATAGTCAGTCGAATATGGTCTTACCTTGATTGTATATTTGAGGATGTATGCTATGTGCTCCTCGGACATCTTCCTGTCTGCTGCATGCAATTTTCTGACCATGTCGATGACGGATCCACATTCACATAACTGAAGTAACAAAATATGTCATTGTGAATTGAATTAATTGATTTTTTTTTTAACTTTTATCCCTTTAATGCCCATCTGCGAAGGCAACGTTTATTCCCGTTATGGAATGAATTATTTTCGGCCCATAATGGAATTGCGAGAAAAATTCCATATTTTTGTATTTACCAGGCTACAGTTTGTCGGTAACAGATTTAGATTTATAAATAACTAAAAATCTCGTGAAGTTATGCAGTAGTTTTTGAGTGCTACTAATCAGACCTGATACTGCGGTTCTGCTCTTCTGTCCTTCGGCTGTATAAATACTACAAAGTCAAATATTTGTCTCTTTCTTACTAATATAGTGAAGTAAACTTACCTCCAGGACAAACCAGATCTTTCTATTGCCTTCTACCTTGTCACAGAAAACGCCATAAAAATCAATAAGATTGGGATGCTTCGTAAAATCTCTAAGAATCTTGTATTCCTCTTGTATATGACTCTCATTTTCATCGGAGTAAATTTGTATTTTCACTGCGACCTTTTTACCGGCGGCCTGGTTGTCCGACGCGCGATGGACCTCACCAAAGATGCCTGAACCCAGTACACATTCAAGTTTATACCGGTCGAGAGGACTTGGCAATGCAGCAACATTCAATGCGCCCTGCATTGTGATGTTTTGGATTTCTCTTCCATAGGTTTACCTGGACAGAATTGGAATACTGGTATTTAAAATATTATTTATTTAGGTAGCGGCTGAACACATAAAAAACAGGAATTCTTTATTGTAACATAACATAATTTCACACCTATTGTTACCCGAAGGTGTAGGCAGCGGCTATTAAGCCTCGTCTCGCCGTTATGTTTACGTCCCAAATGGAATAGGTGGCTAACCTATTGCCATACCGGGAACAAAGTTTTCAAAACAATTTCGAAAAGTCATTGGTGTGAACCAGTGTCAGGATTCGAACCCGGACCTCTGGATCTCTCTCAAGCCGTGTGCTCTACCACTGGACCACTGAGGCTTATTTACTATTTTTACTTTCTTTATTGTAGATAAATTAATAAATTATTTTGTAATTATTTATAAATATTTTGAAAAAAAAACTACTAGTTTTCACTAACCTCTTACCTACAATACAAGCACGACACTTCAGTACTGGTGATTGCCTTCAACTAATGACAGTCTGGTCACGGAGTGCTCACAAGTGCTGGGGCTTCGGGTATTAAGAACAGCCGTAATCCCTTATAATAGTATTAGGTCATAATACGTCCCGTCCTTACGTACCTTGGATACAGACCTAATTAGGAGCACTTAATTAAAAGGCATTGAGAAGGCTTTGTTTCCTTTAAGTGCATTCTGCATCTTTACTTACTTAACTTCATGCCAAGTCACTTGTGAAGTAACCAGAACCATATGCTAACACACTTCACTCGCTTCTTCGATTTTCATAAATTCTTGTCATATACTCTTGTCGGTTAAGGCTCCAGTCCAGTTAAACTGTTAGGGCAGACATCCACTACTACACCCGTTTACTTTTGAGCTATATATCTGCTTAGTCAGTCTTGTTCATGTATTTTCAGAAATGTATCAATTTCAAGTATCGCTTTCTATAGATATTATTTTATCAGGAGTCCAAAAACTTTGTAATGTAGTATTCTAAGAATGTAGGTATGTGATAAAAATATGTAGACCAAACGCGCATGATATTTATTTATATTTAAAGTTAACTAGCACACTCTTTAATGGTCAAGGGGGTAAAAAAGCCACAATGGTAGGCCGCCCGTGTATCTGCGACTCCGATGGAATCACAAAACTCCTAAGAAGATTTGCACTATTACAAAATTAGCATCAAAAATAGGATCATCACGATAAACATAAATAAAAAAGAACTAATATATTTAAAAATCGGATACGCTGACAAAAAGATTCTAACTTTGAGTGTAACATTTTTGTTTAGGTAACATCAGTCAAATTGATTTGCAACACTTTACTTATCGTGATTCTATCTTTTGAAATTGATCAGTCATGCCAACAAGACTGTTCGATCATGCGCTCTTGATGCTAAAAGCGGAACATCAATATACATTGGACTCACAAAAACCATTCTACCTTTTATCTTGGATCCTTTAAAAGTTGGTATACCGTAAAATGTCCAATGTTATTCACTTGAATCAGATCTGTCAATATACAGTTAAGAGATGACATATCTTTTAGGAATTGTTACTGTACAAGGGTGGAATTAATTTTAATAATGTACAGCGACTCCATACATTTTAATGTAACTACCTATTTTCGTTTAGATTGAGTTGGCAATATACTTTGCCTTTGCGAAATCTAATCCTGAAAGTATTTGATTAAAGAGCTCAGCATTTTATCGGGCTTCAATACCAAATAGATACGTATTTTACTTTTACTTATTACATAGAGTGTTATAGAATAGAAAGCAAAATGGTCTACAGTAAAGAAGTTGCTAGTTTGCCATTTTTTTTTTAATTAAAATTTAATTTTACTATTTTAAGTAGATTATTATTATTTGCTGTGTGGCGCCGGCGTAGAATATCGCCACCCCATCTCTTCCCGTGGGTGTCGTAAAAGGCGACTAAGGGAAAAGCTAGAAGAATGGGCAGCAGCATTCTCTCTCAAGACAATACAGCCTACTGCGATCGCCAACCCGCCTGCCAAGCGTGGCGATTATGGCAAAAACCCCCCATGATTGCGTGGACCGGCAGTTGTGGCGCTCTATGGGGGAGGCCTATGTCCACCAGTGGACCTCAAAAGGGCTTATGATGATGATGATGATGAAGTAGATTATAGATAAAAAATTGGAATACGATAAAAAAAATGTTAAAGAACAATGTTATAAATATTCTAAAATATAATCCCGACAAGGCAAAACGCGCGTATATTTTATTCCAGTTGCAGTGTCGGCAAACGATATGACCCATATTATTCTAAAAGTTTAAATTAACTTAACTAAATCTCGCAAACTCATTAAGTTTATCACGATATTTAGCCTATAGTGAGCAACAAATAAATATAAATAAACTTGAATTGCATAATAGTACTTCAAAGATAATTGGCTAAAATATTAAAAAAAAAATGGGTGCGTGTACTTATGTACGCGCGTGAGAAGTTATACTTCTTTGGCATCATTCAAATAAATATATATTTATTAAAAACTAAATTTAGAGAATAATAAATATATAAGACATTATTTTGTAAATATTAAATAACCAATAATAAGTATTTAACATTAATAATTTAATAATATTTAGTGTTAATTATATTAAATATAATATTTTTTTAATTTATATCAATAAATAATACATACGGATAGTTAATCTCAATTATATTGGAGAACTTGAAAAAGTATATAAGCACAATTTTTTTCACTAATATTCACAAATAGTAAGTAATATCAATCAAAATATTCAATTTAAATCACTACTGAATATAGTTTATTAGCACATATATAATTCGCACTTGTATGAAACTAAAACTTCATACTGTTAATTTTGTGTCACAGATCTTAAAATTTCACTCTCATCATTTTTTCATAACGCGCCTGAAGAAGTATAACTTCAAAAAGAAAACAGATGTGTAACATCAAACAAAAATGACTGACATAAAAATATCGGTATTTACTTTGATTAAGATATCTTCGCAGGAATAAAGCGTTGAAGCGAAGGAAGGGCTCTTGAGCTGAAGGGTCAAATTAGGCGCAAGTAAGACGATAATAGGGCCTACTTCAACAGAGCCTTTAAGTTACTGTTGTTATTTCTCTTCTCGCTTCTTTTGAGCACCTTCTCGAGTATATTTTGTATTTTTTTATTAACATCTCGACTATGAATACGTTAGATGGTATTTATAATATTTGAACATTTTTTTTCTTAAACTATTCTGAATTTGATGTTATTTTCCATAATGATGGGCAGAGATGGGTTTCGTGGTGCAGTGGACACTGGAAGATTGGCAATCGTTCACTAATTCGATTCTCGGACAGTTGCAAACGTTTGGTTGATAGACAAACACAGATTTACATACACAACCTGACGCCAAATGCCTTGTGGGATAGGCACGGAGAACAGAGCGCCATTAGGCACGATTCTTCTTCACGCTTCTTTAGCTTTCATGACTCTTTTCATAAACGCGCGTCGATTTTTAAGGCTTAGGAGCCTCCACCACGCCTTCAGGAGTCATCACCTTCCTCTAGAACTCCTTCTATTTGAATATGGAAGGTGTGTCGTGGCCGTCCTCGAATCTCACATCCATCTGTTTTTGCGTGGCTGCTTAGTCAATCTGACATTATCGAACCAATTTTTGTAATTATTTTGTAATACCAGTCTTTGTAATTAGGTAAAAAGCAATATCTGACGATGCTAGTGTAATAACTACCTACTGCGTATAGGTCGACGGGTTCGAATAGGGTACTGGAGTCATATATAATGTGAATGGGGGATTGAATAGCGTCTGCGTGTTTTTCGTTTTTCGAGAAATAAGTATTCAACAAAAAGGTAAGTAAGTAATATTTGTTGCTCAGTTTCCACACTAACATTTAGTTGTTTAACTCGGAAACTAGAGGGCGCTGTCTATATTATTATAGCCAAACCATTGTTTATTAATCTAAGACAAATTCATTAATAAATAGATATATTAGGGCCCAACAATTTTTAAATGGCTGGTTTATGCAGATGAAAAATATTTTAAATTAGATCAAATTATTATCAATGAAAAACATTACACTTGATTCAATCGTATTTATTTATTTTTAAATAAAAATCACCAGTACAAAGTCTTATCGTCTACAATAAATACTTATTATATATCACTGAAAAAAGGAATGTACGATTAAGGTAATAAGGTAGATATTTACATAGCGGAATGTATTATATGTCCTACTTGATTTATAAGTTGACTTATTTTCACGAACAAATACTACATGACATTATATTACAGTCCGTTCCACACCAAACAATTCAATTGGTCAATCAAATTCAAAGCTGTTGGCTGCCACCCAAATCCCATTTTTCATTTAATATCGAATAATTGGAACCCATTTTACCGCTGACGACTGTAACCTCATTATTTTTACAGTTTAAAGATGTCCATGGGTGGAGCTCCCACCAGATGACCAGCGTACTCTTCTGTCCCTTTTCCTATTTAAAGTGTGATGTGGAACAGATACGTATTCTCTATGTCTTTCTATTTTATCATCGCATTAATTCTCACATATTACTTTGGAATGGTTATTTTTTTTCATGCACAAAGGTAAGGACAACTAAGAAAGTATGTACCAACATGTGATGAGAGTGATGAGACCATGAGTAGTAGTCGTAGTCGTTAAGTATTTTTTTAATTTTATTAACAGGCGAGATTTTAATACAAAATTTATTTATAAAGCCATTACGATTTACTTATGAGAATATTCCTTTATCTACATATCTTAACGGCAAGCGAGGCAGAAATACATGAAACACGGATTCTTACATTTTTGTCATTGATATGATTGATGCATGATTTCATGATATTTCACCATATTACTGCCGGAATGTTAGATTTCCTATATTTAATTATTGGCATTTTTACAATTGATTTTTTTGTGGTAAATTTGTAAAGTTTCATATAAGAAAATCTTTGACTAATTCTTGTTAAAGGCATGTATTGCTTTTTTATTTCACTAAGAATGAAGTGAGTGGCTACCTACCTTCTAATGTTCTACTAAGGTCATTGGCAAACAATGGCCAAGACGAATGACACGATAGAAGGAAGTATGGAGTCCAGGAGCAATATAAATCACGTGAACCTCTCATATTTGTAGTGTGAGTCATTTACAGTGGCTATGCTACTTGCAAATCGCCACCCATCTATCGTCACGACATTTGTCACAATCAACTCTACAGCACCAATGGAATGTACAGTTACAGGGTTTGATGCTTGACTTTCTGATGAGAGCATGCCCTCGGCCGCAGCAGAGCAGGTCGCATGAACCCGAACGAGAAGTCCGACCTATTCGACACACCCGCCCAGAAGTACCAGCGGAGTCTGCACGAGGGTCTGCTTCGCAGAAACTTGGTGATCTAATTAAAAAGTGAATTATGAGCAAATTTGTCTAAAAAATAAAATTGCAAATGTTCGAACTGGTTTTGGATATTAGGGATATATTTCTTAAGTAGGGTAACTCATACATATTAAAAAAAAAAATAATAATAAAACAAAATGAAAGTGAGCTGAAGTTTTTTAACTAGTTTCATTTATATACCCAAATTATGACTTACCTTTCGAAAAACAGCAAACTGGTCTTAGTAGCAGGCCTCGCCTTACCCCGCCTTTTCCCTCTCGGCCTTGCTTTCAGAACCGCCGAAGGATAGTTTAGTTCTTCTTGCGCCACCACCAAAGCCTTTTAAAATTTGTAAATTATATGAAATACATTTAAGTGTCGGTGGTCCAGTAGTCGATCACACGGCTTCGGAATCCAGAGGTTGCAGGTTCGAATCCTGGCACACACCAATGACTTTTCGAAATTAATTTCGAGAGTTGTTGTGATAAATATCGATGACTAAAAACTTTTTGCCCGGTATGGCAATAGGTTCGCCACCTATTGCATTAACGTAACGTAAACATAACGGCGAGTCGAGGCTTAACAGCCACTGCCTACACCTTCGGGCAGAAAAAGGCGTGAATGTTATGTTATGTTAAATACTCACATCATATTTTATATTTAAGTATTGATTCAATAAAAAAATAAATCACAAATCAATGCTCTTCGTGCATCATCTGGTAAGTATAAGAAGAATAATAATTACCTCTGTTCTTTCAGCCTACCCCGCAAGGGATTTGGCGTGAAGTTATGTATGTATAAGAAGAATAATATTTACCTTTCTATATTGTCGTTTGATGGTCGATGCCACAACCCTGAAATCTGGTGTGGTTCTCCAGCATGTCCTCAACTGGCAGCTCCCTGATAAGCCGTGACACTTGCACCTCACCTCCATATGGGAAGACAAAATCTGAAATACAAAAAAAACTTTCTGAAAACAATAGAATACATTTCAAAAGCTTCATTAGTAAACTCGCTATCTTAAAAAGACCAAGTTTGTGTTTCACGATGCTATAATATGCTGACCAAGTAAATAATTAATTCTAAAAATATCAAAACATCAATATTTAGACAACTTTATAAAGTCCGGAATCTGTCAATAATAAAAAATCCCTGAAATATTGATGGGAAGTCTCGGTGGTCCAGTAGTCAAGTACCCCGCTTCAGAATCAAGAAGATGCAGGTTCGAGTCCCAGCTCACACCAATGGCTTTTCGCATTCTTCTTGAAAGTTATGTGTGATAAATATCGATGTCTGAAAACTTTGTACCCGGTATGACAATAGGCATTTGGGACGTAAACATGACGGCGAGTCCACGCTTAACAGCCACTGCCTACAGCCTCGGGTAGAAACGGCGTGAAGGTATGCTATGTAAAATACTGATGGGAAGCAGGATGGTCATTAATTCTCCATTTGAGAAGAAGAGTTTTCATATACGTTCAGACATGACGGGGCTGGTGCCAATCGAGGTTGGTTGGTTCGACCCCCACCCGAGTAAATTTTTTGTGATAAGCATGAATTATTGTTTGGCTTCTGGCTGTTTATCTAAATTTTAGAAATACATAGGTATTTGTAAAAGAAACTTAAGTGTGTATAGATATTATTATCTAATTTCCATAACAGAAGCATTTAGTTGTTTTGCTTGAAACCAGAGGGCGCTGTGTGAATTATGTCCAAGATATCTTAATAACATAACATAACTTCACGCCTTTTGTTACCCGAAGGTGTAGGCAGCGGCTGTTAAGCCTCGTCTCGCCGTTATGTTTACGTCCCAAATGGAATAGGTGGCGAACCTATTGCCATACCGGGCACAAAGTTTGTCAATCATCGGTATCTTAATAGAATATATATTAATATAGATGATACGTTAGACATCTGAATCTATCATAAAAAAAACATCACGCAAAAAAATCTTACGCACAAATATGATTGGAAAATAAAACAATAATAAGTATGATTGTTTCGGAACGCCGGTACACAATCGTAAATCTGTGGTAGGAGGAGAAGAGGGGGGACTACGTGACCGCATCCATACAAGAGAAGAGATTGAGCCACCCACCCACCGCTAGCAACACATTTACATAATTAAATGCCTCAGCGCAATCAGAATGACGTCTTAATTTCGCCAAAAGCCGCCGGCGTACAATTTCCCAAATTGAGTTGGAGCAAAAATTTCATATATAAATCCACTATAGGTACACGCCCGACCCACACCTCGGTATGCCTTAATACCTTAGCATTAAGAGCGTTCGCAATAGTATTCGCCACCCAAGACGTTGTAATGATGGCGGAATATTAAAAAATGAACCCAAACTGCTTATTACGTTCTCACCTTGGTGGGGCGGGTGGCTTGTGAAATACGGCCAGCTAATACGGCCCCTGGGGCCCGCCGTGCAACCACTACCTTACTGCCGATAGTTTCTAATTGTAGCGGATATGCAATACGAATGTTATAATATGTGACTTTAATGTCAATATAGCTGTTAAAAAGAAGCTTTTAAAAAAATTGGTGAACACAGTAATTGCTATAAGTACAGCTATTTAATCAGTCAAATCATAATGTGACAGCAAGAAGCACTCGCTGATCTATCCAAATAATTATTTACGCGAGTAGGTATCTAATTAAGTAGATAGTAATTATATCGCAATTTTCAATTATAAAAAAATATGGTGTTCATTCATCGTGAATGAAATGTGAAATGAAAAGTTTTTAAATGATTATTTGGATAGATCGGCGAGTGCTACAGTGGTAGACCCACGTGATTCATTGCATGAATGAATTGCCCTGACCGATGCAATACCACGACTACTCAGAGTCAGAATACATATATTTTCGTTCGGTGAGCAGGTGTGCATGGGCGACGATCGTCACTTACCACCAGGTGACCCGTTTGCTGGTTATAGCCTTTATCCCATAAAAAAGTAATTATTCTGTCGAGAAAAACTTGATTATAGTAGCATCTATGGGTCCTTATTGTAAAATGTAAATTTAAATAACCTATGGCCTTACCCGATTATTCGCAAAACAAAAAAAAAACAACAAAAAAAAAACAAAAAAAACAAACATAACTTTTTCTATCTGAAGGTGTAGGCAGCGGTTGTTAAAAGCCTCGACTGCCAAAGTTACCGTTCCAAAATAGAATAGGTGGCGGAAGCGTACACCGGGCACTGTGTTGTCAGTCATCGATGTGTTCACTCATAGATTCCGAAAAGAAGCAAGATCTCAACCACTGGACCAAGGAAAGGAGGAGTTAAGTTACATGCAAATCATAAAAGAATTGTAATTTGAACATTGAAATTTAAATTATATTTGTCCTTTTTTTACTACACACCTTGACTGCATATATTTCAACATCTAATTTACTAAATGTTAATTTTTAACGTCCATAATTATATTTTATTATGTTTCATATTAATTATATTGTTTAAAAGCAATTTCAACATACAAAAATATTAAATACATAAAATAAATATACACTTGATAACACTTCGGAGAATTCTTCCGTCTTTATTTATATCAGTAGCTCTTAAGTCATCATCGAGTTAATCATCGCGGCTGTCATCAATCTGAATTATGTACTTTCAATAGGCACTAAAAATGATTTATTTACCAGAAGAACGGTCCCAGCTCTTGAGTATAGACTAAACATTAATCTGAAGGGGCTATTAAAACATTATAGCTAAAGTTATTTATTTAATGTCCATTTGTTAACATTAAGTTGACTAATGAGTCCTATTTCATTCATTCGGTCAGTGTAAATGTCATTCGTTCTATGTTATGTTGTTGATTCAATGTTTTCAATCATAATGGAAATTGAAATACCTGAATTATTCATATTAATTTAATAATTTATATCATAGACAAATCATAGACTTCAGAGATAGGTTTTCGGATAGTTTTAAAACTAGATGGCACTAAACGTGTTCAGCTAAATATTATTATTGCTACATATTATTAGGTAGTAAACTCATCCGTTTATATCTTATGGTAAAGGGGGTAATGGAGCAAGCGGATCTCCTGGTGGTAAGCGAATAGTGCTGCCCAGGGACATCTGTAACGTCAAGATGATTGCAGTGGCGTTGCTAGTTTTAAGACAGGATACGAAGAGGGATGCGTAGAGGAGGAGAAAAGGGATGGTCTCTTGAGACCTCTTTCGCCGAATAAACTCCGCATTGGCCACTTTACTTTTTAACGCTGCATGAATGGGCCGGCTCGACCGGTGAAATACAAAGACCTCTCGGAATATCAGCGTGAAGTGGCTCGTGCCGCGTTTCGTTCAGTGAGAGAGGTATCCAGAGCTTCCAGAGGCTGGATCCCCTTTCCCTCCTACCTCTCAAAGGACTTAACCGCACTACAGTGTACATGGGTGGTGAGAAGATGCTTACCATGCTTGTGGTGGTGGGCCTCATATACCACAAAAAAAGGTCTGAGAAGTGGTATTTCCCATTCAACTATTGAGCCGGCCCATTCAAGTTAAGAGCTGAAGTGTTATTATTTGCGTGTATTGCAAATATGAATTTTAGTCAGTCATGAGTCACAACACCAACTTACTAGCGATTAACTCAACTAACACTAATAGGTTCTAAATGACTGTTATTAACCTGACGGCAAATTAACCATTAGTTAAACCGCACACTCTGCGGCCGCCGCTTTTAACTGTTTTAGGGTTGTCACTTACAAAACTACTAGCATTGCGAACGGTGAACAAAATGTTTCGTTAAAGTTGACTTCATCATTCATCATCATCATTTGCCAGTTGCAGTCCACTGCTGGACATAGACCTCTGCCAATTTGCGCCACAACATCCGATTCTCTGCCTTCTGCATCCAGTCTTTTCCAGCAGTCTTTCTGAGGAATCTTTTTTTATGGGATAGGAGGGCAAACGAGCAGGCGTGTTACCTGATGTTAAGTGACCAACGCCGCCCATGGACACCTGCAACACATAAAGTGTTACAGTTGCGTTGCCAACCTAAAAAGGACTAGGATAGGAAGGGATGGGGAAGGGGGATGGGCCTCCGGGTACCTCTCTCACTGATTGAAACGCGGCATGAGTCACTTTACGTCGATCTTCTGAGAGGTGGTGGTATTTCACCGGTCGAGCCGGCCCATTCATGCAGCGAACTGCTTGGCTCTACCACTCTTGTCGTCTGACGCACTGGTCAAAGACTTTGGTCTTCAGGCATTACGGTATAGGCAAGTTGAAGACTCGACGCAAGTTGACTTAAAGTTAAAATTGACTTAGGGTACTTCCATACATTCTTATGCCACCTGCAGCACATAAAGCGTTAAAGTTGCGATGCCGGGCTTTAAAATAGGATGGGGGAAAGGCGAATGGGTTGGGCCTCCGGACAACACTCTCAACGAGCAAAACGCGACTTGAGCCAATTTTGGGATGTCGTAGTACCACATTGGTCGAACCGTCCCATTCATGCAGGGCACTGCGTGGCTCCACCGCTCCCGAATTATTATTATTGCAGATTATTATTATGATATATTATTATTACTAATTAAATGTAATTGTGATTATTTACATTTGCCTACCTAGGTAAAAATGTATTAATGATATAGATTAAAAATAATCAATAGATAATGGTAATATCATTTTTAATAAATGAAAAGTCTTCCTTTTTAAATATTATTTAAATTATATTATAAGGTATTTCAATTAATATTCCCTTCAATTATTAATTAATTATTCAATTAATAATTAATATATTATATATAAGAGGCAGTATAACTTTTGATAATTAGGTGACAACCCTAATAGTGAACTGGGAATTTTGTTACGGACTTATGTAAACTTGTTTTAAGGCGAGACAACGTTTGCCTTATCATTCGTCTGAAGCAAATTACAATCGATCCGAATTTAACTGTATACATTCAAGGTATTTTTCTACATTTACAAGTTCAATTAAACAGCGCCAGTGAGTTTTAAATTAAGATGACCATTTAAAAAGCTTAGAAGTTGGTATATTTGTATTATAGATGGCGCTAGTGGTAGCTCCATATTTCGAATACATGAAGATTGTTGTCGATCTTGGAGGCTTGGAGCATCAGTGGTTAGAACAATAAATTTGTTAGTGGTTTTTTCAAAGGAGTTTCAAAGGTACCTAATTATGAAATTTTTATAGATTTATGTAATAATAAAAATCTGAATTCATTATGGGTGCAGAATTTAGCATAAGAATATAGTTATAATTGAATAAAGTGAACTTTTTTTTAAAAAAAGAAACATAACATTAGTTTCGGTGGTCCGGTGGTAGAGCACACGGTTTCTGATACAGAGGTCCGGGTTCAAATCCTGACACTGGCTCACACCAATGACTTTTCGAAGTTAAGTGTGATAAATATCGATGACTGAAAACTTTGCGCCCGGTATGGCAATAGGTTTGCCAGCTATTCCATTTGCGACGTAAACATAACGGCAAGACAAGGCTTAACAGCCGCTGCCTACACCTTCGGGTAACCAAAGCCATGAAGTTATGTTGTGTATGTTATAACCTTCCTCCCAGTAATAGTAATAAAGTACAGAAGATTTATAATATTTAAAGCTATCCATAATAATAGTGCAGTACCAACATATTTTATTTCATATCGCGCAATCGAGAAATAATCGTAATTCGTAATACTTGGATAACTTACATTTATATCGATAGTAGTCGTCGAGCCATAGCAATATTAACTCATCGAATCGATTTTTTTCTAACATAATTATCACCTTGGTTCTCTAATGTGGTACCTAATTTCTTGTGTGGGTCGAAGCGAGATCTTTTATAGATCCCGCTGAGGGGATCCGATGGAAGTCTCTTACACCGTACTGAATTTTATGGACGGTTAAATATGCCTCTACGTCTTTGTTACCAGAAGGTGTAGGCAGCGGCTGTTAAGCCTCGACTAGCCGTTATGTTTACGTCCCAAATGGAATAGTTGGCTAACCTATTGCTATATCGGGAACAAAGTTTCCAGTCATCGATATTTATCGCATATAACTTTCGAAACTAATTTTGAGAAGTCATTGGTGTAAGCCAGGATTCGGATCCGCGACCTCTTGATTGAGAAACGGTGTGCTCGACCATCGAGACTATTTCAAAAACAAAAGCATTAATATAAGTTAAATAGTTTCCTTAATACTACCAGTTAGTTGCTTAACTTTGTAAACAAGAGGGCACTGTATGTATTCTAACTAAAATATTATTATAGTTTGCTAAATAAAATCCGAATATCATAGGAGAGATAAAATCCTCCCGACTTCGCTGGCTGGGACATTTAGAAAGGATGGGAGAAGATCGAGCCGCCTAAGAAAGCCTATCACGGCCAACCTTCCGGGCGCCGTCCAGTGGGGCGTCTAAGATATCGCTGGAAGGACGAAGTCGCCAAAGATCTGAAAGAACTGGAAGTAGCTAACTGGTCTGATGTGGCACAGCATAGAGAAAAATGGCGAACTTTAATGTCGGAGGCCAAGATCCACTTTGGGTCGCTGAGCCAGCGAAGTAAGTAAGTACTAAATAAAATTTTCTTGCATTTGACTAAAATTCAGGATCATGAAATAACTGAAAATATACTAATTTATTTAACACGCTTTAAATAAGTAGTACCTAATTTAACTTTTAGTTCGTCCGATAAAGGTTACGCGTTTGTTACGCTTCGGTGTGATAGTGTCTGACTTTATTTTGACATTAATAAAAATATCATCGCAGGGGTTATTATAAGCGAGCGTGTCTAACAAAGATCTCACTGGGAGGCTGTTAATAATGTGCCCACAAAACAAAATGTTGGTCCGCCCGAACAATGGGTCAAGTGTGGTCCGGACCACCGGCACTGCTCTTACGGCTAATGGCTCAATTTACCTTCACGGCTTGATACGTAGCCAATATCTAAAAATATTAAATATGTACATATATATGTAGATATACAAAAAAACTTAGATAAATTAAATGTTTGTTGTCCGCGTGGCAACTTTTTTCATTTTTTTTTTCTATAAGATATTTAGGATTGGTTTTTAAATCAGTGGTGTGATTGAGATTTGGAAAAAAAATTGTGAATGATGTCTCTGTTTGAATGGTTTTTTAATAATTATTTTTTAATGTAATAATAATATCATGCTGTATCCGTTCTTAAAATATGTTTTCCATACAGCCTGTATGTATGTCAGTGAAGAATTGAAGTAAATATTGACGATAATAATTAATTATTAAAGGTATTTATAATTACTTAATTAACTTCCAACGCTTTCTAAAGACATGAAACTACATTAAAAATATTTTAGGTAACTATATTAATAAAGTATGGAATTGGCTATATTATAAATTAACACACTTATTATTAACTAAATTTATTAATAAATTTATATTAACTGCTATAAAAACTGCCTAGTCATTCCACTAGTCTCGGTGATCGGTGGTCCGATAGTCCAGAACATGGCTTCTGTATCCAGAGGTCGCGGGTTTGAATCCTGGCTCACACCAATGAGTTTTCGAAATTAATTTCGCTAGTTTTGTGTGTTAAATATCGATGACCAAAAACTTTGTGCCCGGTATGGCAATAGGTTCGCCACCATTTGGGATGTAAACATAACGGCGAGTCAAGGCTTAACAGCCACTGCCTACCTACACCTTCCGGTAGAGAAAGTCGTGAAGTTACGTTATGTTTAACACACCTAATGTTTACTAAATTTATTAATAAACTTCTATTAATTACTATAAAGACTGTTTTTAAATTTTACGATATAATACAATGTCTGGAACATAGTTACGGTCTATTTTAAATAGTTATCGGTTGACAACATTGTAATCATTGCTTTATATATTATGTCTGTGGTCAGATCATTAATGTCATAATGAAACTACGGGCGTGATACATTTAAATTATATTTTAATTAATACATAACATTTTAATGATAAATAAAAATATATATCACTTTTTAATTGGTTTTGGTAAGATTTTTCACAAAAAAACTGGTGTTTTACGAGCTTCTACCTACCGCACTAACACTTTTTGAGCGTAACACTAATATTTTATTTTTTAATATTATATGTTATAATAACTTGAATGTGGAGGGCAAGAAGAGAAAAGGGAGACCTAAAATATGGATGGATTGTAAGACGACATAATTAAGAAGGGTGTTGGTGTGGAAAATGCGAATGATAGGGAAGTATTGAAAAGAAAAATCTGTTCTGCCAACCCAATACCCAATACTATATAATTACTAAGTTAGATTAAAATTATAAATTTTCAGACAACGAGGGGAAGGTTTTAGTTACATAAACAAGAAAATGCGTAAAAACTGAACATTGTACCCGACGCTTTACTGGAATGGGATATCTCTCGGAATAATGGCGCCAACTAGCGGCGTGGATTTTCTTTATAAACCTCATTCTAAAATACAACTTAACACTGGCATAGTTTAACAGAATGATTAAAAAAATCAAATTATTCTTTTTATATCTTAAATGTCCATAAACAATTTTGATTTTGTTTCTTTTGCTTTTAATATGACATCTGTTCTCTTTTATCAGCTGGCATAAATTAAAATCGGTGTAGATAGAACCTTATTATCCTCGCTATAAATGTCACCGGGTTTTGGTGGGTCCCAAAATAAATTAAGCATCTGACACACACTTATAATTAACAACCAAAAAAGGTATTTAAAAATTAAACAATTTGTACATAATAATATGTAAGCGTTTTTGTTTGTTATATATATAAAAAAAAACATTCATAATTAAAAAGAACTTAAATTGTATTAAGTTATAAATCGGTTTTAGGCTAGCAAGAGACGCATTCGTGTCGGTTTCATGTCAGATTTGCTTTGAGACATTGATATAATATTATTACAAACTTAAAACTTCTATTTGGGATGAAATATACATTTCTTATGTTTAATTCAATAAGATCCAAAATTGCTTTAACATATATATTAACTTCTGCAAACATTAAATTGGTTGTGGTAATATTTAACTTTGAATTGACATGTTTATTATTAGTTAGAAGACACCTATTAAATTATTTGTAGTAATCCTGGCCAGTAGGTCTCTCATGTTTTGCTCGTTTTGTTTGTCTGTCAGACGGTAGTGTCAGAATTATTGTAACAATAGTTATTGGACTGATCGTAAATCAGGCCCTAAGACATGTTTTAGATGTCAGGAAGGGAATTATATAGTATAGCTTTAAAGGATATTGACTTCGTTGTAAGCTAAATTTAATATATTCACGTTTTAAATTATATTTTTTGTCTCAATCCCTCTTGGTTCAGTAATTATTACGACACGTTGACTGTTTCAGACTACGCGTCTTGATTTATCCTTCTGACTTTTTCCCCGAAATTATGTGTAAATGTAGATTTAAATGAGACAACATAATATCAATTGATTAATTATGCATGCCGTAGCGCTAATACCATTCCCTGCACTATTAAGGATTGTGGGCTAAGGGTCCAGTTAACTTAATTAGTAAAGACAAATTTAAAGCCAAATTAGACAAATATATTTTATCTATCATCTTTTATGGGATGATAGGTGGGCAAATGAGCAGGCGTGTCATCTGATAGTAAGCAACTAACGCCGCAAATGGAAACTTGCAACACAAATAGTGTTACATTTAAGTTGCTAGCCTTTAAAATAGTACAGCGAAAGGGTCAGATTTGGGATAGGGAGGGGAGAGCGTTAGGGGTTGGTTCAACGGATACCTCTAACACCGAGCGAAACGTGGCATGAGAGCATTTAACATTTGCCCAAATGATGTGTCAATATATGATAGGTACGTAAATGAACATATCTACATACAAACCAAATATATACAACGTTAATTATTATAAAAATCAAAGATGCCTATTGCCAACTGGTCCCTATAAAAGTCCTCTTACAAAGATCATCAAGCGCTATCATTTGATTATTTTCACGAGTCTGATGAATAAGTGAGAATTACTTTCAACCGAAGTTAAATCAACGCCTTCGAGCAACATTATTATCGGTTATAAAATGAAATTAATGTTTACGGATTATTATATATCTATAGTGAAACCAGCACACAGCTGTCCGTTACGAAACGAAGTACTAGACCTCCTATATAAAGCCTTAGGACAAAGGTATCTTATCATATAAAGATTTTATAGCATATAAAATGGGTATATCCCACCACCAATACAACACACCAATACAATATAATAACATGTATTGTTGTATGTATGTTAGATATAGAGAGTATATAGATATAGAGTGGTGACCACCCACATGGGTGATTATGTGACCACGCCTTCCCCACCAGCACCCATATAACGAAATGATTGAGATTTGACGCCTTTGTATTATAAATATGGACATCCTATATTTAAAATAAATAAATTATTTTACTTTCAAATTCTGTGGATAGCATGTCACGGGTTCCGTATATGGTATTAATGCAAAGATTTTTTTTTATATAATGTGAAAATGGTTTATTATAACTGGAAGTAATAGCCCATACGCGAACGCTCCCGAGTTCGAATCCTGGTAAAACCAATGACATCCCCAAGTTACATGACATTGATTTAGTTATTTAGAACAACGAAGGAAGAGATTTTGTCCGGTATAGAGCAATAATCCCACCACCAAATAAATACAGATACAGAATGCATCGAAAAGCTGCCTACATCTTTAGTCATTAAAGGTATGAACTTATGAAGACAATAAATACAGTAGTGTTAAAATTGATTTAAATTGAAAAGCATCAAGATCTCTCGGATTTCATAATAATACATGAAATGAATTAAAAAAAAAACATACTTGTTTACTAACACTTAAGTTACGCCTAAGCTTTGGAAGTGACAATCACTTTATTTTTTGCTTTAGTAGATGCATGAATGGGCGGGCTTGATCGGTAAAATGCCACGACCTCTCAAATTATAGACGTAAAGTAGCTCATAGCGCGTTACGTTCGGTGAGAGAGGTATGCGTTCTCTTGAAATGGACGATAACAAACTATAAAACTATATTGCAGGTGTTCGTAGACAGGGCTAGTTGCTTACCATCAGGCGACTCGAATCCTTGCTTGCAAAAAAATATGTAAATTTAATATCGCTATGACGCCTTTAGTAGATCTAACGAACACTGCAACATAAGTTAAGAATGATTTTATATATATAACAGAGCCAAGCAGTTCGCTGCATAAATGGGCCGACTCGACCGGCAAAATACCTAGACCTCTTAGAAGATCTACGTAAAGTGGCTCCTGCCGTGTTTCGCTCGGTAAGAGAGGTACTCGGAGGCTCACCCCCCTTCCCCATCCTTTCCAATTCTTTAAAGGTCGGCAACGCAACTGTAACACTATATGTGTTGCAGGTGTCCATGGGTGGCGCTGGTCGCTTACCATCAGGTGACACGCAAGCTCGTTGGCCCACCTGTCCCATAAAAAAAGATGATTCATTGACTAAATTTCTAATAAATAACTGCCATCATTATAACACCCCCCGAGATTAAATTAAACAAATTGTTGAGAAGAAGCCTTCAAAAATAACACCAGAATTTATATATTTCAAATTGGATAGTGGTAGAATGGGCGAGACATAATAACTTAATGACCCACGCGTGTGGTCTCACACAGTTATGGAAATATTTGTAAATTCCTATGCACTATATACTTAGTAAGTGTCGTAAATTAAATTAACGCTCTCGATTTAGTTAATTAACGGACAATTTGTATTCCTGTATTAAGTATTATGAATATAAATTTGTAAATTTATGCGCAATACAAAGTATGAGAATCTGTAGCGTTTATATTTTTTATGGACGCATGTTCGCATCCTGTTTTTAGGGTTCCACACTCTTAATAAGGACACAAAGGATTTTTTCTAGTATTTTGATTATTTTAAAGGGTTTGTAAGCAGAAGAAGTCTTGGTGTCTTGAAGTCTCGGTGGCGCAGTGGGCGAGCGCACGGCCTCTGATCCAGAGGTCCGGGGTTCGATTCCAGACACTGGCTCACACCATTGACTTTTCGAAATTGTTTTCGGAAGTTATGTGTGATAAATACCGATGACTGACAAACTTTGTGCCCGGTATGGCAATAGGTTCGCCACCTATTCCATTTGGGACGTAAACATAACGGCGAGACGAGGCTTAACAGCCGCTGCCTACACCTTCGGTTAACAAAAGCCGTGAAGTTATGTTATGTTATGTTATTTGTAAGCAGAAACAAAAACGTTGATTGAATAAGTGTCATGAAGTTAGTTTTATGTTCTCAAGTATTTTAAACACTTTCATTAATGTATCCGTACGGACGCAGCGTATAGAGCTTAATTAAGAATCGTCTCAAACGTGAGCGATAGGAGGTACCGATTTCAAGAAATCCTGCAAGGCGTGTTAAGACCGCGAGTTATGAATGATAATAATACTGACCCTTCTGCCTACCGGAAAAGGTTTACTGAATAAGGTTTTATAATAAGTATACAACCTCACGACAAGTAATTCCTTTGTACTTGAGCAAAAAAAGTTTGGTTTTTTTTTTCAAAAGTAATTCGTATTTTTACAAAGAACTCAACCTATAACATCTTCATCTTGTTTTGATGCACCCTCACGTTCTCCATATACGAATAAATAAGTAATTATAAGAGTCATCGCACACTAGTCGCCTTTTTGTTCTTTGTGTACTGTCTAGCACTTGAATGCGACATCAAAGCTAATTGGAGTTTTCATTAATAACCACTTCTTTATACATTCTTTTGATTAATCAAAAATCGTGATGTTTTCTGAGACTTCAAAGAAATGGTCGAAGATTATCGAAAAATAGAAAATAAAGAATAATTAATTTTAAGTTAATAGAAGGTAAAGCTGGAAACATGTTGGTATAGGTGGGAAACGAGCAGGCGTGTTACCTGTTGGTGAGCAACAAACGCCGCCCATGGACACTTGAACACGTATAGTGTTACAGTTACGTTGCCGGCCCTTACAATAGGATTTAGACGGGATCTGGTGTGGGATGTGAAGTTGAAGGGGAAAGGGGTTGGGCCTACGGATACCTCTCTCACCAAGCGATTTTTTTATGGGATAGGTGGGCAAACGAGCAGGCGTATCACCTGAAGGTAAGCAATCAACGTCGCCCATGAACACCAGCAACACATATAGTGCTGTTACTGTGGCGTTGCCGACCTTTAAGGGATAGGGGCTAGGGAAAGATGGGGAAAGGGAGAGTGGGCCTCCGGTTACCTCTCTCACCGAACGAAACGCGGCATGAGCCACTTTACGTCGATCTTCTGAGAGGCCGTGGTATTTCACCGGTCGAGCCTATTTATGCAGCGAACTGCTTGCATCTACCACTGGCTCTACCTGAAACGTGGCAAAAGCCACTTTACGACGATATTTTGAGAGGTTCGGTACATTCGTGCAGTTAAGTGCGGGACTATAGCACTGTGAGCATGATGATGTAACTTCCCACCACTAATGCCTGATGGTGGCGGCACACTAGCCATGATAAGCCATATTCCTGTAACGCCATCTATGCGCATTTTAGTCAGAGATCAACGTTTCGGAAAATAATTCCGAAAAGTAAATCACTCAGACATGTAAAAGTCGGCTAGTCGAGGCACTGCCTACACTTTATGGTATAAAAAAGTGTGAAGTTATAAAGCAAAAAATATTTTTTACTCACTGATCTGCCTGCATTATTATTGTGCACGTTGATCCTGGACTGCAGATCGTCGACCTTCTCTCGAACGTCTAGGAACTTCTTGGAGAATTCAATGCCGTAGGCCAGGTTGTGTGAACAACCGCTCCATTCCCATTTATTGGCACGCGCTCTTCCACGTGGATCGTGGGATGCCTTGTAACCCAGGGGATCACAGCCACAGGAGAGTAGACGGCCTTGGGCACACGCTCTGGCCACTGAATGAGCCACGCTGGCCGCTGTTAGTGCGTAGAGGAAGGATGTTTCACGAAAACCTGGTAGAAAGATAACATTTTTTAAAATAAACGAGGATATTATAATAAAAAAATATTAGATTATATATTTTATTCATTAAAATTAGATTTAACTCATATTGTGACTAAATTATTATTTTCGAGCTTACAGTTGTTTGTTTAAAGCTTATTGAAATATTATACATAATTCATTATATTTTAATACAAGTAATTAAAAACTCATTAATTACTAAGTTGTCAAGTGAAATCCCCGTTAATTCTATATTGAAAACAATTATATTATTAAATATAACAATTTATATAAATATTAAAAAAAGAGTTCGGGTATGGAGCGAATAGATGGCGCTGCTTTAAGCAATGCAATGTCACACTCATAAACAAGTTTTTAGAAGTGATTTAATATATCGATAATAAAATCAATTTCGACGATAGTGGAATGGTGACAACGGTGATCAAGTTTATTTAAATGATTGTATAATTTATTTTAGGTGAGAGATATCTACATAAATGTTAAAAATATATTTTTAACTATTTATGTATTAATTGTATATTTATATAACAGATGCCATATTTAATGGGCAAAAACAACGCTTTTCTTGTTTCTACGTCCCCTTTGAACTGCAAAACTATTTGATAAAAATCGTTCTTTTAGAAATTCATCATCATCATCATCATTAGCCCTTTTGAGGTCCACTGCTGGACATAGGCCTCCCCCATAGAGCGCCACAACTGCCGGTCCGCTCAATCATGGGGGGTTTTTGCCATAATCGCCACGCTTGGCAGGCGGGTTGGCGATTGCAGTAGGCTGTATTGTCTTGAGAGAGAATGCTGCTGCCCATTCTTATAGCTCTTACCTTAGTCGTCTTTTACGACACCCACGGGAAGAGATGGGGTGGCGGTATTCTAAGCCGGCGCCACACAGCAAATTCATTGGTTGTGTTTAAAAAAATATTAAAATTTAATATAGGTATGTGAAAAAATCATTAAAAAACTCGGTTTTCATTAATTTCTTCACGTGGTTTAGAGCTAAATGGAAGTCATAGAAGTTCACATATATTTACATTACATTACACCTTATTTATATTTATTTTCTGTTTATCCGAATAAACCAGAAGGACGGTTATATTTTTTCAATATAAATGTTTTTTTTTTCAATGTACAATGTTAATGTTTTTAATTATATAAGCTATTCTATTCATTTAATTAATTATTTCTTTTCTATAACCTAATTAAATTGCCATCAAACACATCATAGATATACATTTAGTTATCTACACCATAGCCACAATCAATGATGGCTCTTTGGATATAAAAAGGCCATTATTTTAATAAAACCATATCTCAGAGTGTCAATTAGGGTTCACTCCAAGTAGAAGGGGCCACTAATCCGTAGAGATAAGTCGATCCTCGAATTAATCACTCGTTACAATCGTATTTAATTTATACGAATCATTCGGATCAAAATTATACAGATAAAAGAGTTTAAGAGTGCTGCCGTGGGAGCGCACCACTAAATACAGACAGTTATTGATATTGTGTATTTTATTATTCCTAATACTACAAAATTAATAGCATATTTTATTTGAAAAAACCTTTTTTATCAACATTTTTTTTATGGGATAGGGGGGCAAAGGCGTAAGCGTGTCGCCTGGGCATATTATGAGCTCTTATTTCCAGCCAGCTTGCTCGCTACCTAGTGAATTCGTATTTCCAACGACAAATTTCAGATAGTCTAGACTACTAGTGACTGACTATATGGAATTAGTCATTGATAAATAGAATTTAGAGTGAATTTGACAGTGAATACTCGTCATCGACTAGCTGAAATTAGTCTTTGAAAATACAAATTTGCAAGGCAGCACGTAAGTTGGCTGGAATTAAGGGATCATAATACGCCAGCTGATCGTAAACAACCAACGCCGCCCATAAGAGATCATAATACGACAGCTGATCGTAAACAACCAACGCCGCCCATGGACATGTGGTGGTACATGTCGCGTTTCGTACGCCGATATTCTAAGAGATCGTGGTATTTCACCGGTCGAGCCGGCCTGGCCCATTCATGCAGCGAGCTGCGTGGCTCTATCACTGTTAAAACTTTCACTGGTGATCCATTTTTCTATAAGTTAACGTGTAAGGCCAATGCTAAACCTCTATTTGACACCGAAAATAAGCGAATGGTATCTTAAAACATATCTATTTATAGTTTTGCAATCTTGACAAACATTTGTATATTATATTAATAGAATATTAGTAACAAATTAGAATATCAATTCAAAAGCATATTTTTGAAACTTACAAGAAGCAGAAGAATCAAATACCTAACCACTATATAATTAGGGCTGATCTGATGAGCTTCAGGTCGCCTATACAATTACAAAGTTCAAGTCACACTCAACAGTAGATAACAGCTGAAGAAAAGGACAGGAACTGTGTGCTAAACCGCTTAGTAATCAAGAAGACGTAAGTATTTTCTTCCTACAGATAAAACTTGCTCTTAATCCTCAACTCATACTCCTGTCAAAGATATGCTGATAGCATGAGTCATTATTGCAATTCTTATAAGATTTCATTAATCAGCATTAATCAAAAGTTACTTACAAAAGCATTGCAATAAAATTACTGTAATACCAAGTTAACGGTACTTAGGTACAGGACTCAAACGCAGGTGGAATACCACGATAATTGCATTGCCCATTAAACCAAGATGGCACTCTAAAACCTAAACAGGCCTATTCAATACAATTGCGAATTGCAAGAATAACATATTGCCAACTAGGATATAAAAGCACAATTAATTTAAAAGAGAAACTCCAAGTCAAATGCAAATCGGTCGTCATACTATTTATGGCAAAAAGATTACATTGTGTGAGACCAATAGATTATCTGAACATCAAGGCGAATAATGTATCGGAGAGTATTTAATTTATTTTATTAAATAGATAAATGGTTGGATGCTTGTTGAGGTCCAAGTTACTGTAAATTGTTGACCACAATATGACCATTATATACGCACATAGAGAACCGTCTGACTGTTCCACTTGTACCAAAGCACGCGAAGCATTTCCTCAGTTTTTATACAGATATTTTAGTTCTATTAGGCAATAATTAGGCAATAATTGTCCTATAATATTATAGAAATGCCTTGAAAAGGAATCCATTATGTCTTCTTTAGCGGTTATTAAACGAAAGATATTGCGTCAATTCAATGCGTGGTCTTAATTATTTTGATGTTTGATTGATTGGATAAGGTATTGTTCAATGCTAGATGGAGACGTTTAGATAATTCCAATTTTGCCAGTTATCTTGATGAGATTGACATCTGATTGAGGATGTGATGGTGAACTAAATTGCTTGATACAATCAATGGTTGGCGCTTGTACAGATATGGCCAGAAGATTCTGCGTCTATACCACATAAATCCAGAATTTCACCACTAATGACAGAAACACCGAAGACGTTTTCACCTAATACTAGTAGTAATGTAGCCAGATAAAGACTGGAATCTATTGTAAAAACAATGACCCCGGTGAAATATCCACTATACTTGCTATGAGACCTTGGAATCATGGCATTTTTATAAGCTAGTGGAAACAAATATTGGTGCTACCAGCTCGTGGAAGCTATTGGTTATGCCAGACTCCCCAGTTCCCTGACAGCATCGGACGGTATACCAGCTAAAATCACTAGGATGTTCCTCCTTTCACACATTGTCCGAATCCCATTTGGTCCCATTTGGTGCAGTAACATAAATCACACCCAAGGCAAAGCTTTACCTGATGATTATAGATATTTAAACACTGAACTAGACACTGCTCAGATATGTCTGATCATCTATAAGTGTATAGCCAAAATATTATAGCCCAATAATTTTTTTTTTTATATTTGCTGTTCTTTTTGTAGATTTATATATATTGATAGACGCAAGCAGTATGATCATGCGTATGATCGACATCCCATGATGATGAACGCGTTTGATGATGATGAGACTTATCATAATAAATCAACCGCTATCTTTATAAAATGATCGTGGGTTCGATTAAATGATTATAGCGTATATTATAGTTCACGATTGATCAAAATTAATTAAATATTATAAAATTATTTAGGAATTGTTTAGGTGTAAGTTAAATATTTATCAATCGTTTCACTGTTCAACGAATTTTGTTGTTTACTACGAATTTGTTTAATTAACGGAGATATTTATACTTTTCTGTCGCTTGATTTTGACTTTGTTACATATTTTCTATTCGATAGTTTTTAAATTTAGTTACTTAAATCAAAGTAGAATCAATAGTTCTATACCAGTAAATCCCCGGCTTTACCAAAAATTGGATTATGTATATCAAATTAATTTAAAATTATAATTCAACTTATAAAATAAAAGTTTACTGTTACTTGCAGTAGTCTCGGTGGCGCAGTTCGATTCCAGACACTGGCTCACACCAATGACTTTTCGAAATTATTTTCGGAAGTTATGTGTGATAAATCGATGACTAAAAACTTTGTGCCCGATATGGCAATAGGTTCGCCACCTATTCCATTTGGGACGTAAACATAACGGCGAGACGAGCCTTAACAGCCGCTGCCTACACCTTCGGGTAACAAAAGGCGTGAAGTTATGTTATATTATGTTACTGTTACTTTACTGTTATGTATTCATTTTGTATACTATTTTGTTATGGCGATCAAATCTTCTAGTGCAAATCGAATAGTGTAAAAGTACTTTCCTGCTATGGCTATCACCACAGATCAAGTATAAAATATGTATGTTACACTGTTCGATCTATATATGGTCATATTATTGTTTATTTATAAAGTTTGCCGGTTCGTGGCATGCTTTTTCCGAGTGGCCAGTGACAAATTTATATTTGTCGATCGTACGAGACGCGATATCGTATCGATACGTCGCGATTTATATAGTACGCTCGGTTGATTGATTCCGGTGATTTCGAGTTATGTATCGATCGGATTTACTGTTACAAACGAATTATTTGTATGCCTGCCTAACTCTGTTTGTGTTTAAAATCAGCTGTTCACCATATTATCTTTTTACCATATGTTGTTTTTGTAATATTTCTCGTCTATATTACGATATTATGGTCTTTTGTTTCGTCGTCTACCATGAATCGTCAACACTCGATAGTCCGTCCGCTTTACTTTAAATGGTATCCATATTTTTTTGACGTGACAACGTCTTATAAATTGGTTTGCCGGGTGACACTTCAAGAAACTGCGTTACGCTCCGCTCACGTTATGCGCTCACAATGAGAGCGAGTGAGAGGCACGCGTCCCTTCCACTCGAGCACAGTTAGCCCGCCTAAGAGCGAGAGAGACAGAGCGACAAGTTATTGTATGTATATTTGTATATAAATACGTATGTATGTGTAAAGGTAAAAATAAAATTTTGTTAATATGAAATTCAGTGCGAGATTCTTTGTATAAATTAATGTTTTAAATATAATTCTTTGTATAAATAAATGTTTTAAATTGTTACTATTATTTCATCCTTCTTCCTACTATACGAATGAATATTCACATTAAAATTATTTTACCACTCAAAGTCGTTGTCACGTAAAACTTTCGCCCGTATACCGACTTTACAGGCAACCATTTAATTTTTTTTCCTTAAAACGTTCTCACACTCTACGAGACAATTAAACACGGCTCGAAAATTAGTTTTATTGAATTCTAAGTAGACACAAACAATTATATCACTGGAGTTGTTTCAAACTAAAAAACAAATCGAATAGGAAGGTATATATCTATATGTATTTGTGGGCTTAACTGCGTTGCGTTATACTACGGCTGTATTTATAATTACCAGCCATCCCACGTTTTAGTGTCAATTTGCGCCAATTAGTCCGCCATGAGGTCGTATATCGTTCGATACGATATCCGTGCCGAATTCTTTAATCGACTTTAATGAATTCCGATTATTCCTTTTTTGAATTGTTATTTTTTTTTTGTTTTTTTTACTCGTCGGAACGGAACGTTTTGAATTTAGAACGGTGACAGATTTGAAAATTTTACTCTCATTTAAATATTATGTGTTATGTAGTATACAAGAGAGACTGCAATTGTTTGTTTTAATAATGTGAGTATATTATAAAATTACATTTTTGTTAAGATTTAAAAATAAAAACAACTTTCTGCGATTTACTTTTACGACACACGTCATTTTGGCGAGTTCTGTTTTAATTTATTGCCATATAATTAATTATTATAATTGAGTATAAGAGTGATTTACAATTTAAATATTAATTTATTTAACCAATAGCGTTTATGGTACGGCAATAAGTAGACAGTGTGTTGAAATCGATGGAGAGTTTTTTTTTTACGCATTTGCGATTTAAAGTTGGTCGCTTGCACAACGAGAGAAAAACGGGTAACGTTTCAGTTTCTACCTAATTACTTATACCTGTCCATCATTGCGACAGTTGGATACGCAGACAGCACACGTCGCTTAGCCGCGATCCGCAGCGCCACCACCAGTTTCTTCGAAGTCAAGAATTAAATTGGTAAATCTACATTCGTCCCATATAAGGGTAGACGCGGCGCCGACTTGTAAAAAAAATTACGACGCACTAAGTAAATACAAATTTCAATTTTACCAGTATACATTTTATTTCATTTTCGACTCTTGTTACTAAAACAACGTTATAAATATTAATATTATGCGCATTATAATAGGTTTTTCCTTACAAATGTCGGCGGTAGGTCGAGTTTTTCCGCCTTGAATAACGTGTATAACTTTGTTTTCAGTCGATACTCGCAATGCCTGCCTCTTGCATCGAACACGTATCATTCTTGATTTACGATTGTGCACTTTGTAATTCTTAAAACGGTGTTTTTTTCTCTTTGTTTTTGTTGAGCTGCTCGCTTTACTGAATAGGCTTATAAATTTCTCAACAAAATGAATGAACGCTCATTGAAGTTTCGCTTGTGAATTGTACATTGAAACTATCTCCAATATTTTTGGAATTATTTACTATTACAAATAATTTGTACGATTAAGAATTTTGCACGCAGGTTTGTCTGTACTCTCTACCTGCAGGTTTAGGCAGCAACTGTTACGTCCCAACTCGCGGTATTTTACGCCCGAAACAGTCATACATGAAGCTATTGCAAATAACTTCCCGAAAAGATTTCAAAAAGACATTACTGTGATTCGATCCCACCACTTCTTCTGCCATGAATCATCATGTTTATCGTAAAATTTAAAATTCAACCAGACGCTCAATATCATTCTCGACTTAATTAACCCTTAAAAGCACCCTTATAACCCGACAAAGAACAAATAGTATAAACAAAAAAAGAGGCACTCGATGTCACGTCTAAAACCGGGAACTTTGGACAAAATCATATTTTTTTTATTTGATCTTTTGTGTGCGTTTTTTCTCACAGTTGTGAAGCATCTGAAGCAGCACGATTTGGTAACGCACCGAGTGAGATGTTATCTCGCGACCATTAGAGGGTTGAGCTACATTACGTTAAGACATTTTAACACGTTCAACTTTTTTTGTTACTAATCCTTTTAAACGTTGTTATTTTAGGTCAACGAAGGCGCCTTGATGATGATCTCGTTATGACAATTATCCGCGAGCACCTCCTGAAAAAAATCAGCAACAACATATGTACGAGACATGGACGAAAAATATTTTTTATAATAATAAGACCATCAAAAATGTTCTTAAAATAAAGTTGTTCCAAATACAGACAATTCTCACGACACGTCAAGAGATAAGAAGAGCAAGCACATCAAACGGACGCATCGCGTTTTTTGCAGGATCATAACCATCACATTGCCGTCTCCACTCCAGTCACCTGCGGACACGTTGATGATATAAAACGCCAATAAATGTCACTTTTTTATGACGCGCATGCGCATCACGAATTCCTGTCACGTGCGCGCGCGCCGTCAGATTTGTATCGACGCATGTTCGCCACCCTGTGTGTGCCCCGAAGCGACACGGTCCATTCCCTCACGCCACGACACCACGACGAAGTCAGGATGCAAAAAGGTCATCATCATATCTCACTAATCTTTTCACCATTAACGCCTAGCGTATACCCAACATTGGTCTCATTAACCCCCGCCAATATTATTTAATAATTTTTGACAGTATATCGTAACATCGTCACGTACTTCTATAAGAGTGCTAACGACGTGTGGAGGATCTTGGGGAAGCGGAACAAATTCCTTGTTCTATCCAAAAATATATCCTCGACAACTGATCTGTTACAACGGCGTGTTGCAGCAAAAAATAAACACAACCAACAACGGTCCGGAATCATTATTATCTTTCTTCTTCGATCATAGATCGCTATTATCCTATTTAAAAGCATCTCGATTTGTTCTTTGGCCCTTTTTTCACCAACATTCTCCTGTCGGCGTTTCAATTCGGCATCTCAACAATGGCCACGTTAAGAAAGATGTTTAAGCGTTTAGATACGGTACGTGTTTTTTTTCTCCACAATTTTTCAATTTAAACACAGCCGTGTTGCTGAAGAGCCGGAAGGTGTCGTTACGGAGCATTACCAATACTAATAATGTCTAAGACCATAATAGAATCACTGATATTCTTACCATCAATACTGTTGCTACTTAAAATGATTGTAACATTACTTTTACAGATGATATTATATACATTCGATCATGTTTTATGAAGCTAAATGAAGAGCTTGAATGTTTTATTAAAAAGCTTGTCGTAATAAAGCTGCAGAGAGAGAGAGAAAATTGAGTAACATCTGTACTGGAGATCGAGCAATATCTGTTAATATATTAATTGAACGAAGAGCTTGGACGGGAGTGGGGAAGCCTGCGGGGACTGTGATCGCGGGACCCACACGTAGCGTGAAATCACGGACAGCGGGCGAGGGGCACTACACCTGGCCACCACTAGCTTATTATTTGTTGTCTCCCATCTTCCATGCTCGTAAATTTCCACGTCAACGTGTGCGATGATTATGGAATAAAAGAAAAAAAAAGAAACAACAAAAAAAAGCAGACAAGATGGTCGACGAAACCTTTTCACACTCCGATATAGGACATAAAGACCGGGACCGTTCTGTAAATACCTATATTAAGAATATAATACGTTCAGAAAGCTAAGATGATGATCCGTGGTATACTGTGGTGGCTTTTTTAATGTGCGTTCTTATTATTTTTTTTTTTATCGTAATAAATTCCGATTGTAATGTTCAATATATCGATCGGTTTGAAATTTTAGTTGCATTTATTTTGATGTAGAGAATGAAATAAAAAAAAAGATGGAATTACTTATTAAGTCGATGGGATACTGGTTTATATCTTTAAAGATTGCTACCACCTACGATTACGATTTTATCTTATATAGACCCACATATGTAATGGCAAAATTTATTTTTTTAATAAACACCAATGTTTATTATGTTGTTAATTGTGCTGATATTTTATTTGTGTATATATATTTAAAGACTACAGACGGATTTAATTTCTTTTGCTTTGACAGTTTAATCGATACAATATGAAAGAAATTATTTTTATAATATAGTCCAGATAATGTTTTGTTTCTTTCATGAATTTATATAATCTTTACCTGGTGTTGAAAGGCTATAGTCGGTTTTATTTATAATGTATTTGATGTTATTTTTTATATCTTGAAACTCTTAATATTTGAAGGTGTAGACCGTGTGCTTTTATGAAAGGTAACCAGCCTATTAAAATAGATCGTAGACAATTTGTTAAGTACATTTTAGATAATTATCACACATGTCAACCAATTAAATAACGAAATGGAATGTATTCATTTATATTTTAATATACTCGTAAATGAATCTATGAATACCTATGTTTAAACAATGCCGGGTTTAATTCTTGTACAAACGAATAAGTTTTTGGGAGTTATATGTAATAATTACCAATTATGAAACAGATATAATTAATGTTTCATAGACTCAACAATTTTCTGTAGGTACATCTCATAAAAATAAACCTTATTTACCTATTGTAAAGATTTAAATAAAAAAAGCATTTCAAAATCGTAACCCCTGTTCTGAGGAGTTAAGATTTTCTAAGACTCGCTCTTCTGAGACAGATAACTATACTACTTGGAATGCGTTCATGATATCCTGTCTTACATTCTATAATTAGCTGATTTGACATTTTCTTTTGTCATATTTTGAAAAAAAAACTCCTTATGACCTATTTACACTAACCTCTTTTCATAATGGAACTAGAATGTGGATTGTTGTTCTTGACCAGCAAACTGGAACAGTTCCATCTGTGCCATCGGAATTGATGCTGACACTCCTTAATTGCTAGTTGTAGACCTTCGAGCGCTATGGAGACTGTATCAGGGGCTTCGTGGCAGATGGATCTTTGTTCTCTAGTCAAACCACCGACCAAGCGACATGTTAGAGATGAGCTTAACTTCACTGGGACAGGTTGCATGTTGTCTCTGGAACTGAAAAGGACAAGATTTGAATCATGTCTGGAAACTAATCTTTTAAAATTTCTTATAAAATTCAGTATCAATAAAATTATTATACTTTTTACTTGGGGAAGGTGACAAACAAGCAAGCTGGTCGTCTGATGGTAAGCGATTAATACCGATATCTGCAACACGGAAAGACTTATAGTGGTGATGCTAGCTTTTGTGATAGAGTAGCAGAGTGAAGCAGTGATTGCATGCCTCTTAATCGAAATGCAGCATGAGCACTATACTTTAATTTTTTGTAGCTCGGTTGTGCCGTGAACTGCGTGGTATTTTACATATAATTTATTTAACTAATTTATCTATAATCAATCGAATAACATATAAATTTCATAATAATTTATAATGTCAACACAAACACGGCTACGCCACACATATAGCCCACTAATTGGACTATTCTCATGGGTCTATGGTCACAATATAATTAATATTATACTAAAATTTATAAGCCGATTTTATCACGAATAGTTTTAATTTGTTCAATAGTCCGGTAGCTAATATACTCAACTACGTCAGGAATTCCACCGTTCGAAATACTTGGCGGGTTTTTTTTTTTAATTAAGTTTCAGAGCGCAAGTTATGTCTGCCTCGACTCCCCGTTATGAAATTTTTTCGTTGAATCCTATAACAGTGGAATCTGTGTAAATATTTAATAAAAATATTTTAGCGGTGAATATTTTTTTAATAATAATACCTACTATGACAGGTGTCGTTTAAATTAATATTGTAGACAGATCTATGTTTGCCAAATCGCAAATTCGTGTGCTTCTAATTTAAGAAAAAAAGGATGTTTTCAAAAAAAGAATAGCGTATTTTTATACTATGTATTTATGTACATAGTTAGCAAGCTCTACACTAGATGGAGCTGTATAAAATATAAACACAGTCTCACCATAACGAAGTCAAGCAACATATCATAAAGCGAGATAGTGTATACAGGAAGTGTGACAGATAATATAAAAGACAACGTCGGCACGTACAGCCTCCCACAATCAGATGGACGCGACTGTCATCCGATTGACACTGATAATAACATAACACATTTATTTGGAATACCGCACATGCTATCAAAACATATAATATATATATATATATTATAATGTCTCGGTGATCCAACGTTCACGCACCCCGCGTTTGAATCAGGAAGGGTTCGAACCCTGGCTCACATCAATGACTTTTCGAAATTATTGTCGGAAGTTATGTGTAATAAATATCGATGGCAGAAAACTTTGTGCCCGGTGTATGGAAATAGGTTCGCCACCAGTTCTGGTAGAAAAAAAATTGCGTGGAGTCCCGCCGCGCTACAGAAGTGGAACTTAGTAACATGTATTCACAATAGCTTTCTTTATTTTTATAGGTCTTCACCGACACTTAAAATAGTCAATAAATAATTAACAATATAGATTTATAAATATACTGCTAATGTAAGTAAGGGTGAGGTCTGGTGGTGCGTTGGTAAAACTACCGAATGTAGAATCGAGATTGGCGGGTTCGATCCCCACCCAAGTATAAATATTTATCTGGGTCTAGGTAGAATTTGGCTGGAAGCTGCGCCTCACAAAAGTGAGGCTCTATGGTTCCACCGCCTCACTCGGCGCTGGGAGCCACCAGCCGCGCAGATCCAGGTGGGTGACACGGCTGTCCCTGTGGCGAGGTACTTGGAGTACCTCGGCCTCACCCTGAACAGCCTCTAGAGCTTCGAGGAGTACTTCGTGAGGATGGTCCCCCGAGTAGGGCGTTACACTGCCTCCCCCGACATTCGCCGCCTCTACGGTGGTGTCGCGCGATCCGTGGCCCTGTACGGGGCTCCCGCAGTGGCTTACGCCTCGACTCGCTGTTTTTTTACGTTCCGATTGGAATAGGTGGTGAACCTATTGTCCTACACAGGGTGCAAAGTTTTCAGCCATCGGTATTTATTACACTCAGCTGTCAAACATAATTTCTAAAAGTCATTTGTGTTAGCTAGGATACGAACCCATAACTTTTTATTTAGGAGGGGGGTGCTCGACCACTGGACCGCCGAGACTACCGAGATGACTACTATCTACTTAAAAATTGAGTTCTAATATTCACCCGAACATACATATGTCGGCGCAGGACGCCATCTAGCGGTATATGATGTCAACTATATATAATAACTAATTGACCAGGCGAACTTCGTTCCGCATTAAAAGAAATAAATTAGTAATATTTGTATCTTAAAAAGTTCAATTTGTGCTATTTATCAGCACGCGTTATGGCGCGCAAACGCAACTGCTATGTACCGCTATGTTAATACTGTAATATCTTCGTAAATATTAGTTTAAATTACATGCTGTAAACGGCTATATTGATCTATATTAAAGGCACAATCTACTTAAGATAGTTAACTGGATGAAAATTAATGCTGTAATGTTTAAAATTGCTTCGTAATTACGCCACTAATTCTCATAAAAAATAAAAAAATAAAAATGGTCATTGTGGGTTATTCCTAAGAGGTAGACATATGCCTTTGCGGACTTTTTTGTACACCTTTTAGAGGTGTATAATAATGTAGTACATTGTTTTCATTTATCACTTAGGGTTCAGGCAACGTTTTCGATTAAAGTTTTAAATCTTGAAAATTATCACTTTTTATTTCTACACTGTACATAAATTGTAGATCAAAACCACCCCGTTGATACCTTCTAACTATTAAAAAAAATCGCATCAAAATGCGTTGCGTAGTTTTAAACATATGCGCATATAAGGGGAAAGACAGCAGAAAGTGACTTTGTTTTATACTATGTAATGATAATTGATAATCCTATAAAACTTTATTAGGTAAACTGATTTAATTATGATTACATGTTATTATTAGTCTCGGTGGCGCAGTGGTCGAGCACACAGCTTCTGATCCAGAGGTCCGGGTTCGATTCCAGACTTTGGATCACGCCAATGACGTTTCGAAATTGTTTTCGGAAGTTATGTGTGCGTGTATCGATGACTAAAAACTTGTGCCCGGTATGGCAATAGGTTTGCCACCTATTTCATTTGGGACGTAAACATAACATCGAGACGAGGCTTAACAGCCGCTGCCTACACCTTCGGGTAACAAAAGGCGTGAAGTTATGTTATATTATTTATGTCTATATATTACTGAAATATATTTATTACTAGCTTTTACCCGCGACTTCGTCCGCATAAGTTTTTTGTTTTCTCCCGGCTGTAAGTCCCCCTTCAACAATGTCCCACTATCATGTTCCGATCCTCAACTTCACATCAAAATTTTATCTGTTATCTGCCTATTGCCTACGCCCTAAGAACGATGGCGTGATTATTGGCCTATGACCATTTCTAGGTAATCATCTATTACCATACCAAATTTCATCAAAATCCGTTCAGCCGTTTAGGCGTGAAAGAGTAACAGACAGACAGACAGAGTTACTTTCGCATTTATAATATTAGTATGGATTTAGTTAAGTAAAATACACGAAATTTATAATTATGTGATTAATTAAGCAATTCATTATATTATTTAATAACTGTTTTGGTGATATTTCCTTTTATTGTTTAAATGTCCATACTGATGCTGCATGAATATTCGTAATATTTATTTTCATGATTAATATCTTAAACTAGTCAAGATATTACTAAAATCTATTATTTAGTTAAGTAAAATGCGCGAAATTTATAATTATGTGATTTAACAATTCATGATTCGTAACTGTTTTGGTGATATTGCCTTTTATTCTTTATATCAATACTAATGCTGCATGAATATTCATAATAATTATTTTCATAATTAATATCTTGATACTAGATAGTACCAACTCGTTCTATGTAATAATTATAACATATGAGAACTAAATTTTAATATGTACTTCCTAGTAGCGCCATCCGCCGAAAGATAGTAAATTTGGATTGTTAAAATAAGTAATTTATAGATTTACAAACTATTTCGCACTAAAACTGGTGTTATAATTTTTTAAAATTGTTATTTTGAATTTTAACCTATTTTTCAATTATAATTCTCGAGACTTGTTGTGTAAAAAGATGTTGTTCATCATTATTGTTATATCAATTATGACCAGTCAGTACCACCATCCGCTACTAGATGTCTGTACGGGTAGTTTAAAAAGTCGCTATGTCTTTTCGTCCTTGGTTTATATGGATCTTGGCTTTTTTGTAACCATTATATTATATTAATTTATAGTGGCCGCAAGGGGGCGTTAAAAGCGTTAAATCCTCTTGCACGAGACATTAGAAGTTCCACTTCAAAAAGCGTGAAGTTATGTTATGTTTATTTATAACTAGCTGGCCCGGCGAACTTTGTTCCGCATCAAAAGTAATAAATAATTGTAGTAAAAGTAGTAAATTTTGTATTTATCACTTTTTCTTTACTGAAAAGTTATAGCTAAAAACCACCCTGTTGACGCCCTCTACCTATAAAACAAAACAACATCAAAAGCCGTTGCGTTGTTTTAAAGATCTAAGCATATAAGGGGACACAGCGGAAAGCGACTTTGTTTTATACTATGTAATGATACAACCTTTTTATTACCCAACAATATGGGTATAATCCTTGGGTATTAAAAAGTGTGTGTATTGAATGTAAAAGAGAAGGAATAGCGCTAATTACCGTGAGCATAAGAGAAAATCATGTTGCGTGGTATGGTCATTTAATAAGGAGGGATGATACACATGTGGCAAGATGAATGATAAACCTGAATGTGGAAGGAAATAAGAGAAAAAGATAAGCTAAATCTATATATATATATATATATTTAGATATGAAGTGTGGAAAAGAAAAACCTCATTAAATACCCATATCATGCAAAGCGAGTAAGTAAATTAGTAATAAGTATAATTTAAACTAATAAGGTCTCGGAGGCGCAGTGGGCGAGCGCACGGCTTCTGATCCAGAGGTACGGGGTTCGATTCTAGATATTGGCTCACACCAATGACTTTTCGAAATTGTTTTCGGAAGTTATGTGTGATAAATACCGATGATTGACAAACTTTGTGCCCGGTATGCAATAGGTTTGCCACCTATTCCATTTGGGACGTAAACATAACGGCGAGACGAGGCTTAACAGCCGCTGCCTACACCTTCGGGTAACAAAAGGCGTGAAGTTATGTTATGTTATGTTAAACTAATAATATGAAACCAAAAAGTAGATACGTGTTAGGAAGTTATAGGCAATAGTTATTTGTATGAATTTACATAATTATGTTACAATGATAATAAAAATGTTTCCTGTACATTAGTGACACATGTACAGACATTCAAAATGTTCGAAGGACTTCCTAAAAATCTGACAGGAAGTGGATACTTCAAGGATTTCCACTTTTTATAGTTGCACTAATGGGGATTTATTTGTCAGTTTTTTTTATTTATACAAACATAACTTCGCGCTAATAACATTATCGCTTCATAACTTCCCTTTCAGTATAGGCAGAGAGAACAGAGCGCCATTAGGCACGATTCTTACACGCTGTTCATGTACGCGCGTCGATTTTTGAGGCTCCTAACATCACCTTCCTCCAGAACACGTTCTATTTGTAATTCCTATATAGGATATTTCAATAATATATTATGTAAATAAATGAACCGAGTATTAATGAAAAGAGTTATATTTGTGACTTTCATGGAGGAGATTGAGGTCTTTAAAGGCTGTATAAATAATTATTTTAGCCTACAGGCAAAAATTGTTCTTTTTTTACAGCGTCAAGCGATCTATTTACATTCTGGCTGAAATAAACATTACTCTGTATTTGGAATTGTATATCTGTGATCTTATTATTTGTTAAACGTTCAGATATTCTAAACTAGCTTACGTCTTCACATGCGTGAAATCTTGATCAATGAATGACTATCATAGTATAATAAGCTCATATCCAATAGTTTTAAGAAATATTTTCTAATCGAACAGCAAAATAACATGACTTCACGCGGTTTTCTGCTCGAAGATGTAGGGAGCGGCTGTTAAGCCTCGACTTGCCGAGATTTTACGGTCCAAATAGTAAATGGTAATAACATAATAGTATATAGTAATAGAATATGATGGCGGTACCTATTGCCATACATCGGGCCCATATAAACAGAATTCAAGAAAGATCTCTGTGTTTCTCTTTTAACAAAAAAGATACCCACATTATTAGTTGATCACTAGGTATGCAGTTGATTTACATTTTGATAAAACTAAAATAAAATTGAACCTAACTTCAAAATAAAAATGTTACTAATTTTCCAAGGGAAGAATGCAACCGAATGACCAAGTGTAAATGAGGATTAGGATATTTAGGATTCAGTGTCTGGTTGTAGCAGTACGAATAAAGATGAATGTACTAGTAGACCCATTCTTCACTATAACTCTATAAATAAACAAAGTTGTGACAATAAGACTCTCTGAGAATATGAATTACAACCCAGAAATATCTCAACACTGGATGTAACTGGTTTTATGCCGTACAATTGTCTATATTTAGGTACATATACTATTATTTGCTTGGTGTTAATTCCCGACTTTGTTTGGTCAGAAAATAGTTTGAGGGCAAACGAAATACGACTATTATTTTAGATGTATACAAACAGTTCTTATCACTGGAATGTATGTATGTTCATCGTTCATTCTCAATTTAGAACGGTCAAGTCCGTAATGCGGACAAAACTAAAGGGTCTGCGTGATCAACTTTTAAGATGAATTAGGTTCTCATCATTACATAGTATAAAATAAAGTCGCTTTTCGCTGTCTGTTCCCTTATGTGCTTAGATCTTTGAAACTACGCAACGGATTTTGATGCGGTTTTTTTAATAGGTAGAGGGTGTCAACAGGGTGGTTTGTATATATAATTGATGTATAGTGTATTAAAGAAAAAGTGATAATTTTCGAGATTTAGCATTTTAATTGTAAACGCTGTAAAAATAACTTTTGATGGAGAAAAAAGTTTGCCGGGTAAGCTAGCTATGAATAATAAAATTCCCACGTAAAGTAAATTAGTAAATGTTAAGATTATAAGTAATTAATTCTTATTACTTACTATTAATTTGCTTGATATGTATCCTCTATATGTTTACATGGAAAACGTAACCGCCCCATTAAATATAAAAGTATTTTTTTTTATTTGTTTTTCTGTTGCTCTTATACATATGCGCACCTACCATTCTGTATTTCCTACACCATTCAAAGGTTGACTGGTAGAGAATGCCTTGAGGCATTAAGTCCGCCATTGCACGATTTTGTGCATAAAGTTTTAAATAAAATAAAAATAAATAAAAATAAAAATTGTGTTTGTATTACTTTTTCTCATTTTTTAAGACTAGTTTGCTCAAAGTTGTAACACAATGGAACCGAACTATAGAGACTATATATTGTCACCGAAACATTCAGTTCACTCTGTCTACCCTGCAAGCGATTAGCTGATATTTTATGTATACACGTAATCTGATTAATTATTTTAGTAACTAACAAAAAAAAATCTTGGATGTTGACAACAAAACAAACCTAAGTAATCCGTCCATTATATTATTGTATTTTAGACAGATGGTAATAGCTGTTTGCAAGAGATTTAAAATTATCGATAACTTATTAAAGTCTCGGTGGCGCAGTGGGCGAGCGCACGGCCTCTGATCCAGAGGTCCGGGGTTCGATTCCAGATACTGGCTCACACCAATGACTATTCGAAATTGTTTTCGGAAGTTATGTGTGATAAATATCGATGACTGACAAACTTTGTGCCCGGTATGGCAATAGGTTCGCCACCTATTCCATTTGGGACGTAAACATAACGGCGAGACGAGGCTTAACAGCCGCTGCCTACACTTTCGGGTAACAAAAGGCGTGAAGTTATGTTATGTTATGTATGTTATGTTATTAAAATCCTTCATTAAAAAAGACTTAATTCGATGAATGAAAGTATAGGTATGTATGTATCATGATTTTATATGCCATTATCTATCTAGAAGTACATAAAAATAAAGCTGAAGATATTTCGTGTCATTTTATAAATTTCTCATAAAGGGATTGTGGGCTAAACAACAAAGTTGGACTTTATTTGGCTGAACGTTGGAATGAAGATATATTAAATATTTTCATCCCGATTTTCTCATATGATCGGGGCGTAAGCGAGAAAGAAACGTGAAGCAGAATTTGTTGCGTATTATTTAATAAGTCGAACATTATAGAACCACATAATATATAAAGGTTTATTCTTACAAAAAATATTCACTAATCATCATTATTCTGTTGAACTCACTTAATCTGATGACGAACCATCGCTGACATGGATGATAAGAGGTCGCTGTGCCACAAATATACGACTATCTACATCCCTTAAAATCGCAATGACCTTGTCAATGATATATGGACGTACCTATTGGTGTCAAATTTTTGTTCGGAGTTTTAGGTTATGACGCTCGAACAAAGTTATAGCAACAAATATATCTGAGCCGTCTAAAATACAATAATATAATGGACGAAGTGTACGGTTTTTTTTCTTTTACTTCTACCCCCGTAGTTTTTAAAATTTCCTAAATGTACATTTTTTACAGTCGTTTGTTCGTTATTCGTTCTTTATTTATCACAAAAAATTTCCGAAAATCATTCCGATTTTAATTCACGACTTTTTGATTCCGGATATTCGACCTCTAGACCACCCGGGGTTTTATTATTGCGATGAGGAATTCTAAAAACAATCGTAACGTAACACCTTAAACAGAGTTTTTCCGGCTTTACATAACATCGTGCTATCTCTGCCTTCCCACGATGACGAACCAGGGTGGGTCGTTGTCACAGGATGGCCTGTACATACACACATACTTTTATGATCGTAGATATATATATATATATATATAAATTGAAGTGATATTTAAAGACTCGAGACGGAATGACGCTGATTTTAATTACACCTTACTGCAAATTCATGTTGTTTTACCTTCATGTATGTATAATACTAGGTTAAAAGAATTTCTGTGGGAACAGAAACTACGCGGGAATATCGTGATGCTATTACGGCAGATATTAATAGATATATTATGTGCTAAAATGTTATTAATTTAAAATGGCTATAAAAGGGCTAATTAGAAGAACATAATGTGAATCTCATTTGGAGACATCGGCTTTAATCCTTATAATTGGCGAAGATTTAGGCATCATTGCATCCCATCCTGAAATAAAATTATTAGTCTCATCGAATATAGAGTGAGTGGATAACGTCTACTACTTTAAGCTCGTTTATAAGGTCTACGTCAAGCTCTACTTGAAGCTTTTCCTTAAAGTCTACTTTAAGCTCTACTTTAAGCCAATTAATATCAAATTTAATTTGTTATTCACTATACGTAGGTAATACTATATAATACGTATCTTCATAAAAATATTTACATAGTTTACGTGTTCTAGTTACGAAATCTTCATAAATTTAATCACTTGAAGACGATCTTGCAATCAGTTAAATATAGTTTCATTAAGTTATGAGTAATTGTATTGTAATTTAAATTTTTATTATAAACATTTCGGCGTACTACAAAATTAAATGTTAAACAATAATTAAAATTAAACGAAATTAATAACAATAAACTCTTCATTCAAATTAATATAAGCTATGTATCAAAGGTATAACAACATTTAATTTCTCGCAACCCAAACGTTTGCTCCGACGTTGGCGATGATCGAGATTCACACAACATTTTGTATGTTGGCCCAATGTTTAGTGGAACGCCTAACAGCTCTTTAGAAGTCGTTAAACCCAACTGATCCAATTAAAACTGCCCTGAGGACGCGATACTTAGTAATTGCTTCGAAAATTCCACATGTGACCGTGATAAAAACAATAATTTCGTACTTTAATACAACGGCGACGGTAAAAAAATAATAAATCTGCGCGAAGCGTGTGTCGGCCTCGGCCTGATGAAATGTTACGATATCCACTCGCGGTGGAGTTTATTCCAATACAAATTACAGCTACTTGCATTGCTTCTCTCTCTGGATGCCGACAATTCTGCAAATACTTTTATCCACTCTAATACCGAGACTCAAAACCGATTACATTCTCAAAGTACCCTCGAAATAATACTCTATGTCATCTACAACAACGTACATATTCCCTTGAATAAAATCTGTTGTTTAATACATTTCGAGTTCAAGTAACATAGTTCTGATTGAAATTCCATGTACTAGCAATATGTACATAACTACGCGGGGAGGATTTATATTCTTCTATGAGATATACTTAATTTGTTATACGCTTAAAAATCTCTTCTACAGAAGCAATTAGTTCGATAAGTGTTAATATGTACATAAATCGAATAGTATTGCCTTATCTTGGCTTTCAATTACCACGCAGTATTTAAAAGTCGACCAGAGATCGGTAGTAGTTTTTTTTTCCTTTTTTACCCCTTTTTAGTCTATAGGTAGCAAAGTTTTATCAACGTATTGTTACATTAATGGCCATAACTTGTTCAGTTTCAAGATTGTTTTTATCTTTCAGACTCCTGTACATACCTGCTTAAGTATAATTAAATGAGTCTAGGTGGTCCAGTGGTTAAACTCCCCGCTTCTTATTCAGAAGTCGTTGTATCGATTCCGAACTCATATCAATGATTTCTTGAAATTCTTTATCGGAATTTAATTGTGATAATTATCGATTACTGAAACTTTGTGTCTGACGTTTGCCACCTATTTCATTTGGCACGAAACGACACGATTCTGCTCTTATATTATGTATGTTTAAAAATAAATTAAAACCATTTTTTATTATATAGACATCCATACCATCACGAGGTGAATTTGAATATGACTGTAAAAAAGACCCAACTCAAAGTTAAGTAAATTTGAGATTTTTTATATAACTCAATAGTGAATTTGAAAGAAATATATGTTGTAATCATGATTGTAAACAGTTTAAAAGTAATTTCAATGTAAACTTTGTAAAAGAATGTATCAACAAAAAAAAGTGACAACACTAGTAACTATTATCGATATTACTATTAATACTGAATTATTTACGAGGAAATCATTGGTTGCTGTTATTGTTGGAGCCTGGAATCGTTCCCAGGGCATCTCGACTACTGGACCACCGAGATATACAGTTTAAAAAGTTATCAAATACGATTTCAATAACATATCTAATCTACGCTACATTTAATAAAATAAAGTTATGGCCAACATTGTAATAAACCCAATCAAAATTCAATTCTAATTACTTAACGTGCCGTACTTTGCCTCTTACTCTGTTTTTATAAATAAAGTAATACTTGTTATAAACCATTCGTTTTAAAACACGAGTGATTTATGACAATCAATTAATAGAAATTTAATATTTGGGAAACCTATAAACGTTCTAAAACTTAACTGTTATTTTATATTTATGGAATAGTTGTTATGATTCTAGTTTGAAAAAAAAATGAATCAACTATCAACTAGTTAAAATTCCAATGTTAAAATTTCAATTTTTGTAGTTACTGTATTAGTGTACTTCAATGTTATGTTATTAATGAAATAATATTCTTTTACTTTCTCTGGCAAAGTGCTTTGTTTCATAAGTAAAATATGGAAATCAAGCTGAAAAACATAATCGTAATAATACTTTTTATTATTCTACGTGCGTGCAAAAAATGTAGTCACATGTTTTAACAATTTGCCAGTGCCAATTTTTTTCCTAATCAAACTTAATGGATCACCTGTTAGACAAATTTATAGTTTTAATCACTTGATTCTTTTAGACGAAATATATTATATATTTTCTGAATGAAGATAGTTATAATTATAATGTTCTAAAAACTTTGTTACTTTTACCTATTAATTATTTTATATTTATATAAATAAAATATTGAGGCGTCTATTTTCTATATTAAAACAAAGTGGACACTTGGATTTGTAAAAAAAATCTTAAAAGTAAACTCATACCACTTTAACAGTAGTAAAGACACGGTGCTTGTCCCGATAGACCGGCTTGTCCATTAATTTAATAATTTCTATATATTTATTTAAACATTATATCCATGTTCTCTCAGAATATCTATGTAAAGAGGCTCGGGCCGCGTATCGTTCGGTGAGATAGGTATCCGGGGCTCGAGTCCTTCCCCAACCCCATCGTTCCAATGTGTCGGACTCCTTCTCAGTGCCATCTTAAAAGCCATAAACCAATTGAAACAGTATATTATTATGTGTTGCAGGTATTCGTAGGCAGCGCTACTTTCTGCTTACCATCAGGTGACCCTGATGCGTATCAAATACCAATAACATCTTCAATTGTCAGTAGGAACGTAACTCAAACACATCACACCCGTATTTACGATATTTGTCTAAACAAAAGGCTTACTAATTGTATTCTAGCATGATTTTGGCACCTTTTATTACGCACCATAAAAAAGCATTTTGAAGAAGATTCTTTCAAATTAGAGAGTAGGAGTGTGTGAAATAATTCCGGATGAATAGAAAAAAAACCGTCTCGAGTTGTAACTAAACATATGTACAATAAAACGGTACAACTATAAAAATTTGTAATGCTCAGTTTTATATGTGATTCTGTGAGACTCGGTGATGAGTTTTTTGACGGTTGTTGTGGAGTTCAGTCAGTGGTATCTGTCTGTGGGGAGTGATTATTCTAACCAGATTTGAAAGTTTTTTTTTTTTGTTAACAAAACTCTTTTTATTTTGTACCAGTTGTACTTCTCATTGGCTTAGTTTTAGTATTAAGGAGTTGCGGGATATTTTTTTCTTCTTTTTACGATTTTAATGCCATATTTTTTTTTTTAAGAAGATCTTATGTTTTTTTTAGGTTTATAAAGATAAACCTAAAACCACGTGTCACATAAATTTATCTAAGAATGAACAAAATATGTTTTGAATGTTTAATATGTTCGTTTTTGTGAAATTACATAATTGTCAATGTCAATTTATCTTTAACAACAACATTACATAATAGATAAATGGAATTGTTCCATATAATTAATTTAAGTTGAAAATGTAAAATAAGCAGAAGTAGCAACCAATGAAATATACTTATTTGGATTAAGTTCGGAAATACCTACATGTACTACTCGTGGTGTAAGAAAATGAGTTGTTTGAAGAGAAAAGTTGGAAGAAAATTAATTATGTAACATCACATGTATGTTCAGAATAAATTGAATATATAATATTGGATATTTCGTTTCGTTATATGATGCTGTTATTGCTGTAATTATTTAGGTAAAACATGTGTTGAGGAATTGTCAGCACACGGCTGGGACTCTCGGTGGGTCTGTGGTTAAATTATTGCATAGCTTTGAATGCTGATTGATATTTTTTTCCATTACTCAAAATTTTATTAATTGCTTTTATTCATATTTTACTGGATCGGTGGAATTTGAGTGCACTTCAGAAATAAAAAATAAAACATTCATAACGAACATCCACAATCAAAAATTTTACACGGCTAATTAAAAATTACTAGTTCTCTAATGATATATGATTTTTTTTTCAATTAACATTCCACCTATTTCTAATTGGTGCTTAAATATTAGATACAATACCAAAATGTAGTAGATTTGTACATCGAAGTTTATTGATAGAAGCAAACACGCAAACGATTTAACCTACCTAATATTATTTTCGAATAAAGAAAAAGATGTTTTTAAAATTTTTTTACTGGCCTGGAGCGTTAAGTACTTTTAGTTTTTCTCACAAAATAAAACCTGTTCTCAAAAGTCATTTTGATGTAACAAATTTCTCGTGTATAAAAGTATCAATCAGGGAGTAAACAGCCCTGCGATAATACGACCGAGTGCAGTGGGCCTATCGACGCCATTACCATAACTACACGAGTCTCCGTGCTATTGGGTGGGCCGACAAAATGATTGTCACCTTTTAAATTTGCATTCATTATCATACATTATTTATACATAGTGTCATTATTCATTCAGCCAGTGAGTTGTGTTGTCTACTTAAGACAGTTTTGCATGATTAGGTGACGTGATGTTTTCGTTTTGTATTCATTATAAGCCTCTATTTGTTTGATGAATGTTAGTGGCTTAATGTCTTAGCTAGATAATTTGCTAGGTGTATGTGTTGCCACTCTAATATTTGCTTTTCCGCGTGAGTAAGGTAGCTATCATAATTAAGTAGATTACACGAATATAATGAACGGGAATTAACGCAACACGTTTAGGTAAACATTTATTTATTTATTTATTTTATTTTTGGCAATCTGCTGATATGTTCAGCAATTACTGCCAGTGTCATGTAATGTAGGTAAACATTATTTACCTTGATTGGCTTGACATTTGGGCCCGTGCAACCTGGCAAATCAAGGTAAATAATGCTTACCTAAAGCATCGCGTTAATTACCGTTCATTATATTTACGTAATAACGCAAAAGCCTACAAGCTCTTATAATACATTTTATAATTTTGAAAAAAATATAATATTCAAGTGAAAAAGCACAGTTTAATGACAAATCATCACATTTTCATGCATAAGTCTAGGTTCTGCAGCGCATGGGATATGTTTACTGATGGTCGGATCATCGAAGTATAGATACAAGGAGACCGAATGTTATAGGTTTTTCCGTAATAAGTAGTACTTATTAATGTACCCATTTATAAACCTAGATCTTAGTTCTCTTTTATGCCGTAAACATGCATTGAAAATTTTATAAATTGAAATCTGAAGAATCTAAATTACAAAGTTAATTTTTCTAAATTTCATTAACTCGCGCGATTCTTGAAAAAGGTACGTTCTACCGGCAAATATTTTTTTCCCCTAAATTTTGAGCACTGTTCAAAATTTCGTTCAGACTCCTTGTATCTAATACTTCAAGGTTGGATCCTAGACTCTTTAACAATTCATCACGTATAAGATCCAGTTGGAATAGGATAGGAAGATCTAGTACATGTCTATTTATTCCGTTTATTGTTATTTAAGATTTAACAATTCTATTTTTGGATATACAATTTTAATTATCTATAAGAATATCGTTTTTTACTATCAAAATTGCCTGCAATAAAAATACATTATTTACTAATGTGAACTGGTTTGAAAATGGAAATTATTATGTATATATTATGTAACGTAGGTAAATGCCAATATTTATTTAGCACTTCATAAATACGAAGTAAACTACAGGTTTCTTTACGTTAATATCTTAGTATTGAACTAATGGCTTGGCCTTTATTTCGCATAATTTAATCTGTGAATATAATTACGTCAATATGTGAGCAGATATCAAACTTACCTTACTATGTTAAACAAGAATGCCAATAAAATAAGTATCGCCACATAGAATGTCCTGTGCATTCTGATATTTCCCATATAAACACAAAGTTTTTTCATGTTGGCAACACAACGTTCCTTTTTCGCGGGTTCATTGTTTCAAGATGTCACATTCACCGCATAGAATGACACAACGCACTATTTTACTGCACTGGATATCGAAACTTTTCGGTGAGCAGTTCATTCGTTTCAATTTTTTTTTTAATTTGCGATATTAAAGCATATTAAAGTTTGGCTACAGATTTATTTTTTAAATTAACTAAGGTTATTTTTAACTAGCGTATTTCACGTTGTTTTTAGGATTTGGTGGAGTGTTTTGCGAGTGTTTTTTGGTCGCATTATATTGTTTGTTTACGTGTTTATTTAATGCACCGTCGGCGAGTTGCCGTCGGTTAGTATGGAGAGCGTGTTCGGGCGCGCATGTCAGTGTGTTCGTGCGCGTGGGACGCGAGGCGTTCTCTTTGCGCCGCCCAGACACCGAGAAAAAAATTAGAGGGGCGTCTTCAAACCGACTCCACCTACTCGCCTCATTATCCTTGTTTACGCGATTATTTCCTTATATTTCGGTACGGAACACATTATTAATTATTTTTTTTATAAATGACTTATAGTTGTACGGGCGTGTGAACAGGCTGAGATCTCGTTTGACAGTGGTCCAATGATCGCAATCCCTACCGTAATAAATGCCGCCCCACGCGTTGTCCCGACTGTGGGAAACGAATATACTGTTATTTAATTATTATTTTTTGTTACTTATTTTAAGCGACTTTTTGTACAAATGGCAAATTGTAGAGCAAGGAAATAATAAGTTTTTAAATACATTAATTGGTCGTTAAAAATTATATGCGTGTATTAATAATTTAGTTGTTTTTATTGAGTTATATATTAGATTTTTGTTTATTATATATAGAAATATGATATACTTGCAGGTAAATAATTGTGGCTACTCTAGTAGCTTTATCTGTAAGTGACTAGTGACATTGAATGCTATATTAAAAACTAGGTCGGGCAAGCAAAAACTTCTTCATAGAAGCTATTTAAAATGGTCTTAACCATATGGTTGAATTATCATTACTAATTATAAGTCTAATGACGGATTGAAGACAGTGATGAAAACTTTAACATTTATCGATTTAATTGTTAAACTTTTGTTGCTAGTTCTAGAAAAAACATCTACTAATGTGTTAGATGATTTACTATATGTAGGTATATGCAATCAAATGAAAATAATACAAAGTACTCATTAATTTTTAAGGTAGGGCTAGGTAGAGCAGATTGTAGAGCAATCTGTGTACAAAAAAAAGGTTTTGAAAACCGAGTCCATAAATGACGGAGATATTGTAATACCTATACTAAAAATATATAACTTAATAATATGCGTGTAGGTAATACGAATCATCTCGTTCATAAACGTAGGTAGCTACAAAAAATTAAGTGTTTTCACAAATGATTAGACGAAATTCATACAACATAATATAGCTTCAATTAAATTTATAATCAAATAAAGACTACTGCATATACCGCCAGTAACAATGTCGTGAAGATACAATAGTTTTTACATTCATTTTTTTTAAAGCGAACGCAAGAACATGTTGTCGTAACTCATCTGTCATGACTTAACGACAGATTGTCCCCAATTGTTCAGTAATCGAGAGGGTTGTGACGTCACAACAATACCTACTTAATTCGGGGTACAACAGTCCCCTTACTCAGAGTAGTTTATGTCACGTGCCCAATGACAAACACCACCAGCAACATTAACTTATTCACTGACACAAACCTTAATAACACAACATACGGTTCAAAATTATAACTACTAACTTATAAAAAAAAGATGTACAGATTTATTTAGTACGGGGTCATAGAATAAAAATATATCATAGTCTGCTGTTGACGTACTGCTATTTTGAACGTTTGTTAAGTATGATCAATTATTATCTATGTATACTGTATTAATTTTTTTTTTAATTGTACGTATTATCTGTGTTAATATGGTCGGGGGTCATTATTATTATTTACCCTTTACATTAAGGGTTGGTTGGTATTGTGGATGTATTCATTACATCACTTGTGATGATTCTAATAGCGCGATACATTACGAGTTAGTTTTCTATTAATTTGATGATGAACTAAAACTATTGAAATTTTTGATCCCAGGAGTCTTTAAAGAGTTTTAGAAGTGAAGGAAGTGAAGGCTGTGTAAAAAATGTAATGTGTTGTAAAAAAAACTTCATAAATTGGCGACAGGACTTTTTTGAATCTAAACTATAATAAAAATTCATTCTAATTACATATGTAGTTATGTAAAATCTTAGTCTGGGGCGATTGTTCTGAATATATTTCAGCATGAAAATTACTATATTATTAACTATGTGTTATATATGTCGGAGCGGGAATTCAGAGGCGCCATCTTTAGAGTATTTGTGAACTACTTTTGGTTTCCTAACTCATTATAATGTTACCAGCTACGCGAAAACCAGAACCGAACGTACTGGAACTAGTATCACTCGATTAGTCTACGATAATAAGAAGTAGAGATTCGTAGTAACGTGAAAACACACTTCTAGTGACTGCAGCGAGGTAGACGGACAGCCACAGAAGCAGACCGAAGTTACTCTCTTTGGAAGTCCATTGGTAGTAGAGTATTGTCGGTGAGACGCGACAGTAACTACCGCTGCCGTGATATTGCACACTGCTATATTTTATAATATATTTTCTGCTGCTAGTTACAGATTTTGAACATTATTTTGGAAGCTATACCAAAGCACGGTGGTCATCCTCCAAGGGTCGGGGCAGTTGTGACATACATACACACTTTCTATATCCGACATAAATTTAAATACTTCTGATAATCCCCATATAATATGACAATACATTCCAATATTAATTTTATAATTAACCAGAGGTCCAGGTTCGAATCCTAACACTGGCACACCAATGACTTTTCGAAATTGATTACGGAAGTTAAGTGTGATAAATATCGATGACTGAAAATTTTGTGCCGGGTATGGCAATAGGTTCGCCACCTATTCTATTTGGGACGTACACGTAACGGCGAGACGAGGCTTAACAGCCGCTGCCTACACCTTCAGCTAACAATGGCGTGAAGTTATGTTATGTCTATTAAAGGTGTAGTTTATTTTGTAGGATATTAAAGATGTGATACGACAGGTAAAAATTAAATAATAAATCTTTATCATTATTAATGCGAATGAAACAGTCAGGCAGATATAGTATTATATATATAGAACTATAAACACATCCATCTACACGTGTCTGTATGTTTATAAGTAAAATTTTTATGCGAGGTCAGGATATATGATAATGAAGCTTTGATCTTGCCACGCGTCGACTCGCCACTCGCACCGAGCTGAGAGCATCCCAAACGCAGCAAGAGTGGTGAAAATTATTTATTTTCATTTCAAAGAATTATTGGTCCGTTAATAGTTTTATTTAAATTCATATAATTTAGAAAAGAACGGATAATTTTAATGGGAAGGTAAGAAATACGACAAGAGTGACGAGAATGACTGTGGATTGACATATTGATAGTAAGCTGAAAAAGAGATGGAAAGATTGTATGTTTTTTTAAGCGATAGGAGGGCAAACGAGTAAGTGAGTGACCTGATGGTAAGCAACTATTCACCGCCCATGAATACCGTGGTGTTCTTTATATATATACACTTAGCCATTAGTTGTAATACCTTAGTAGCCTCTCATGACATCCTTGGGAGAAGATCGTGTGTTAGTATTTTCTTTTTTTTATGGGATTGAAGGGCAAACGAGCAGGCGTGTCACTTGATGGTAAGCAACCAACGCCGCCCATGGACACCAGCAACACATATTATAGTGTTACTGTTGCGTTGCCGCCCTTTAAGGGATAGGGGGTAGGGAAGGATGGGGAAGGGGGGTGGGTCTCCGGGTACCTCTCTCACCTAACGAAACACGGCATGAGCCGCCTTACGTCGATCTTCTGAGAGGTCGTGGTATTTCACCGGTCGAGCCGGCCCATTCATGCAGCGAACTGCTTGGCTCTACCACTGTTCTGGAGGAGATCCACGCACCTATGTTCTATATCTAACACATAAAAATTATCTAGCTTCAGTTTTGATTAGATTTTTTTGAGTTTAGAGGTGTGTGTGAAAATTTGAGTATATAATAATAATTGGCTAGTTTACTAAATTGAAAAAAAAAACATTAATAGTATAGCATAATGTGTATAGTGTTACAAAACATTACAATACATAACATTTTCAATAGGTATGTATTTTAAATATAAAAAAATCAAAACAAATTTTTGCACTAAAACGCTGAAGACTGTCATGGCGTCTTGTATGACGTCTCAACATGGCACACTGTGTATGTGTAAGACGTTGTCAATATTCTTAGTGATGTTTAGCATGGCGTGACGTCATTCAGGACGACATTTTCTGATTGTCGTTCACAGTCACGAGACTTAAAGTATATTTTTTAAGATTGTGTCTTCTAAAAATATTTTTTATCTTGACTTATACCAAATTCAGTAGTTAGCAACTAAAATCTGTCCGATTCATTCTGACTGGAAACTAGCCTATTCTGCCTGCTCTGATGGTATGTGGTTTTGTTATAATAAGCAAAAGTTCTCTCTCAAAATTCTCTATGTAAACTGTAAATGATCGGAGAGATAAGAGATTGAAATAAGACATATAACAATGAGATTGACGTAAACATCCTGCTTTTCATATACATTGCAATTCAACTGAACATGTTTGTAAAGTTGCTGATTCATACGTATACCATTATTTTTTTAAACTTGACACACCTTTATACCCGATGGTGTAGGAAATGGAATAGATGACGGAATCTATAGCCGTACAACGATATTTATATTTATCACATTTAAATGTAAATATTATAGTAGGAACAAATATTATTTATTTGTCTTTTCAAAATAAGACATATAAATAATATTTATACCTATTATAATAGTCTCGGTAGCCCAGTGGTCGAGCACACGGCTTCTGATCCAGAGGTCCGGGTTCGATTCCTGACACTGGCTCATCTGATCATAGCCTTATCGAGATTGTTTTCGGAAGTTATGTGTGATAAATATCGGTGACTGAAAACTTTGTGCCTGGTGTATGGCAATAGGTTCGCCACCTATTCCATTAGGGACGTAAACATAACGGCGAGACGAGGCTTAACAGCCGCTGCCTACACCTTCAGGTGATAATGGCGTGAAGTTATGTTTTCAAAATAATTCCGAGAAGTCAGACCACCGAGACGAACTATTTATAAAAAGTGTATAAATTTAGTGGTCTCTGTAATTAAATATTTATAATAGGTAGAATACTAACTACTTTGACAGCAACAGCTATGCAAATAGACATACATAGGTAAGTAAACATAACTTCACGCCAAATCCCTTGCGGGATAGGCACAGGGAATAGTGCTCGATTCCTCCACGAGTCACTCCCTTCTTTGACTTTCATTAATCTTGATTACACGCTTGTCGAATTTTAAGGCTCTTGACATCATCTTCCTCAAGGATTCATTCTATTTGGTCATGTAAAATGTCATGGCCGACTTCTACATTCATCCGCTTTTGTATTGTATTTCTGCTTAGTCAATCTTGCATCATCCGCTTTTCTACATGTCCAAACCATCGGAGCATGCCCTTACTTACTTTTATTACTTTTCAAAAGTAAGAAACCGCAGGTGTGCTCCTAAGGGTCTGACCCCAGCAAATATAAAATATACAATTCATAAATAATTATGTGCTAGATGCGGCACATAGCTCAGAGCTACTGTCATGGATCATTTTCCATCATTATCAATTACTTAACTTATAATACATTCATAGATATTATAAGCGGATTCAAAATTATATACAACTAACATATAATGTCATATAATCTCTCGGTGGTCCCGTGGTCAAACACCTCGCTTCTAAATCAGGATGTCGCGGATTCAAATACTGGCTCTCACCAATGACTTTTCGAAAGTTATGTGTGATAAATATCGATGACTGCAATCTTTATGTCCGGTATGCCAATGGGTTCGCCACCTATTCCATTTGGGACGTAAACGTAACGGCGAGTCGAGTCTCAGCAGCCACAGCCTACACCTTCGGGTAGAAAAAGGTGTGAAGTTACGTTATGTTACTACGAACTTTTATACACAATTGAATTGCCAAGAAAATTCTGTATTAGTTTGTTGTGTATAGTTTTTTTTATGGTTTGGGACATGGGGTAGACGCAAAGGACTTGGGGTGAAGATATGTCGTCATCATCATCATCAGCCTTTAGAAGTCCACTGCTGGACGTAGGCCTACCCCATAGAGCGCCACAACTGCCGGTCCTGTGAAAATATATATGTAACTAGCTGACCCGGCGAACTCTGTTTCGCATCAAAAGTAATAACTGCTGCCCCGCTATGTTAATACTGCAATATCTTCGACAAATTTGAAGTCGATAGCAGCTATAGGTTAAAAATGGGAATTTTCCATTGTTAACACCCCCGCAACCCCCCTTGTGGGTGGAATTTCGTAAAATCCGTTCTTAGCTGACCTCTACTCGGCGAAAGGAATAATCCTACCAAATTTCAAGTCGCTACGCCTTATGGTTCCAGAGATATCGTGATGAGTCAATATATAGGTGGAAATCTCTTATATATATATAGAAGAAAAAGATAAATAATTTAATAATATTATTTAAAGTATTTTTTTTCCCGGTTATAAACATAACCTTGTACATATTATTTTATACAACAACATAATTTTTAATGGTATATATATATTAATCAATAAAATATTATAACAAAGTGGACGCTAATTACTTACAGTGAAGATTATACAGACGTAGAGATGTTCACACACAAACGCACATACAGAAAAACAGACTCACAATTAGATAACTTTAGGGGGCTATATAAAAGGGTTATAAATCAGCGAAGGGTCGAACGCGATATTTTAGGCTAGCTATACGCGTGCGTATTTTCGAATGTCATCACGACAAATCTGACTAAAAATTATGTTCTAATTTACCACACTCAATTTACTCAGGCAATGTTTAAAACTGAAGGTGAATGAGTCAGGGTTTTTATTTATAATATGACAACAAAACGAGCCCAATTTTATAGTCATTGTTAAAAAAATACTTAAACATTAACAGATAATTTATTTATAGATAACTAGCTGACCCGGCGAACTCTGTTTCGCATCAAAAGTAATAACTGCTGCCCCGCTATGTTAATACTGCAATATCTTCGACAAATTTGAAGTCGATAGCAGCTATAGGTTAAAAATGGCAATTTTCCATTGTTAACACCCCCGCAACCCCCCTTGTGGGTGGAATTTCGTAAAATCCGTTCTTAGCTGACCTCTACTCGGCGAAAGGAATAATCCTACCAAATTTCAAGTCGCTACGCCTTATGGTTCCAGAGATATCGTGATGAGTCAATATATAGGTGGAAATCTCTTATATATATATAGATTTATTTTAAATGCATGATGAGATTTATGATTGAGGAGGAGGCGAAGCGAAAGAAGTGTGTCAAGATCTTAGTTTGTGGAAACCCAAAGTCTCTGCCTACCCATATGGGATACAGGGGTGAGTCTATGTCTGTTATTTTATTGAAATTCAATATTAACAGATGTATCTGTGGTAATATCGGTTGAAAACATTTTCTCTTTCATTATTAATGTTTTTAAATATTTTGCCATTTATATTTAGGACCTGACAGAAATTAGAAATCTTAAATTGACATATTGCAGAGTTAAGTACAACTTACAATCCTTAAAAAACACTCGCCTGTATATTTCTTTTAATTGAACAGGCTATTTTTTTATCGTAGAAAATGTTAATAATCGTATGGATGATGAGTACAGTTTTTTTTGTAACGATTTTTAATCGCAATAATATAACACGCCTAATATATCGGACACATGGATACCCTCCACTCGGCCGGTACGGTGGCGTATGTACGGGAACTCGTTAGCATGCGTATGTGACATTTCACAAGAGCTAATTGCTCGCATTTAGCCATCTTGATAAACCGCCCAAGCAACCCAACACGCATTGCGATCGTATAGATTAATAACATCGTACAATTTGCACAGACGCGTTATTTGCTTAATAAAAAAAACAAACAAACATACACGCAAACAAATAAATCTTTTGTCTGAGGTATTACAGTAAAGTCAGACTTGATATTATTCACTTAATTAATGTTTTAAGGTGTTTACATATTGACCTGAATAGTTTTATTAAGGGTACAGCCTTAAGGTTTTACGACGTATGATGTGTGTATGGAATAAATGGTCTTGAATTTTTGGTATGCGACTTGGAAATTCGGTTTCAGGTATCTGTTTTAAGAGAGAGTGTCTGTTTCTTGGTAATATATAGAGATATTTTAATGAGTCGCTCAAGGTTCGAATTTTTGCTTTGAAAGTATTCAATATTTATTAACTGTTTCTGTAAAATATTCAACTAAATAACTATGTAATTTAAGTACATTACATATGTCATATATATGAAAGTAACTGTATATCTGTATATTAAATAAAACTTACAAACATATCATTGCTATGACTGGAACTTGGAATCTCTGAACTAGAATCTTAAAACCTAAACTACTGGTCTTTTAAAACCATAGACACTAGACTTACCTAACAGGAAGAGACCAGGTTGCACTATTTTTTAGATGACTATTATTAATTGTGTGTACATAATATTAGAAGTATGGGTGGAGTCACCCTTGTGGGTCGAAAGAGAAATAGCGTGATAAGAGATAAATTAAAATTGAAGGATGATGTGGCGACTAAGGTGGAAATAAGTAGGTTAAGATGATTTGGTCATGTTGCAAGAATGAATGAAAGCCAACTGACTAAAATAGTGTAGTATGAAGTGAATGTGAGTGGCAGAGTCGGGATCGGAATACCAAGAAGGAGCGAATAAAAAATGGTTTGTTTAAAAAAATAATGTCTCGGTGGTCCAGTGCGCTTCTGAATCCAGAGGTCGCGGGGTCGAATCCTGGCTCACACTAATGACTTTTCAAAAGTTATGTGTGATAGATATCGATGACTGAAAACTTTGTTCCCGGTATGGCAATAAGTTCGCCACCTATTCCATTTGGGACGTAAACATAACGGCGAGTCGAGGCTTAACAGCCACTGCATACACCTTCGGGTAGAAAAAGGGGTGAAGTTATGTTATGTTTAAAAATGGAAAAATGTGAATCCATGATGAGAAGAGAAAGAAAGAAGAAGCGAAAGAGATGTATCAGTATCGTGGCTTGTGATAAACCAAAATCTCTTCTTACTCCTATGGGATAGAAAAGTGAGTTGTTATTTATATTAGCTTTTTATTAAAAGATATGACATTTATGCCTATTGGTGCAGCTATTGCTACGACATAATCTATGACATGTAGTAATCTCTCATCGGTTCGATTTCTATTAACATTCAAAGCACTCACAAGCATACTATTATGTTAATTTATATTTATATTAGATATTTGCGTTGGATATAAAATATTTTTTTATTATCAATACTTGAATCTACAGTCTGCAGTAGAACTTTATACTACAGTGTAATCTATAGTTCTATTGTTGGATGAGGTGTGTTAAGAGGACCAAATTTCTTTTATGGAATAGGGGGCAAACGTGCAAGTTGGTCACCTGATGATAAGCAACTACCGCTGCCCATAGACACTTTCAACACTGATAGTGTTACAATTGTGTCGCCGGCCTATAAGGGAGTGGGATGGGATGGTATGGAAGAAGTCTCACCAAACGAAACACGACGTGCGTCACTTTACGTGAAACATCTGAGAGTTTGCGATATTTCACCGGTCGAGCCGGCACATTCATGCGGGAAGCTGCGTGTCTCTACTACTGTACTGACTAGTATATAGTTCATACAGAGCCGTGTAAAAAATTAGTTTAGCCAAGTCATGCAACAAACGACGTGGCTTTATCGCCTCAATAATCTCAATAATCCTCAAAATAAAATAAAAATAAAATCTTTGTAGATACCGTTGATTCTAAAGCTTATAAATTTGAAAGTAGCTTTGTCTGTACAATCACAATTTTACTTTTAAACAACTGAATCGATTTAAACTAATAAATACCATCCACAAGTACGTTGGAAGAAGGAAGGGAATAGCTGCACAAAGTATGTAAGTGCACTTAATTTCTTGCCTCTTATATCAGTAATTAATGATTCAGAACTAATCAAATACTTGCATTGGTACATTCCTACTGCCTTGTCTATCTATCTACTGATTATAAGTTAATTTATATACGTTTTAATATAATTTAATGATGTTAGGAATGTTTTGATTCGAAATTATAATTGCATTTACGTTTATTATCAAATCGATATTAGTTGTATCGAGTTTGGTATGTCGATGATTGTCTGATTGTAAAGTATGTATGCTTTACCTACAATTTAATTTAGTTTAGTATTGGTTGTTATTTGATTTATTGGTAATGCGAATAATATTTTTCGATATTTTCAGTTCATATATGTATTATCTCAACCACTTGCTTCTCAATTTATATATGACAATATAATGTTTGTTAGGAAAAACTTAAATAGATATTAGGGTGGCGCAAAAAACCGACTATTTTTTTTTTTTGAGTCTCGGATGAAAAAATGTTAGTTTAGTATTTACTAATAAATTAAAAAAAATTATGAGCGACCTTTCAAAATTAAAATTTTGAACTGAAACTTTCAGAAACTTATTTTTTTTTGGTCTATAAAATTATACCGTAACGAGAAAAAAAAAATTAGATTTTCGACTATTTTTGAAATTTAAAAAAATTTGGAGCGACCTCTTAAAAATTTTTTTTTGAGCTGTCCTTTGGAGCGGGCTCTTAAAACATCAAAAACTAACATTTTTTCATCCGAGACTCAAAAAAAAAATAGTCGGTTTTTTTGCGCCACCCTAATAGATATACTAAACATAGTGATGTACATAATTTTAATACCAGAGGCAAGCATAAACTTGTGTTAAAGTGTCATCACCTGCACAAAGTACATAAGTCGTTTTTGGGAATGGGTGTACAGTTCTATAATAGGGTCCCTGCGCATATTCTGGCTCTCTCTTTCGATCGGTTTAGGCGGGCTGTGAAGGATCGTCTCGTTGCCGGTGCTTATTACACCATCAATGACTTCATGACGGACAAGTCGTCTTGGGACCGTCAAATTGCTTGCTCAACGCGGATTGTGTAGTTTACGTATTGGAATTTGTTCACTTCTTTTGGAGTGGAGACGTGCTGCAAATATTTCTATTTCTAATTAGTAATCAACATTTCTTATTATGAGTTTGAATTGATGTTGTTTTGATAAAAGCTTTCTATATAATTTTTATTATTGTACTTGTTGCACAACGTTACCATTCTAAATAGAAGATGTCGCGTCAATTGTGCTCGACTAATATCATATAATTTCTCTCATTACTTGTACTACGTTGATTTTAAGTTGGTTGGATCATAACTGTGATTGTCGAGTAGTCTGGCTGCTACACCTTTTATGCGATATTTTTTCAGTAGCGTTGATAATACTATTGTGTAAATTTTCAATGGTTTTGAAAAGAGTATTGGCACATGAGATTCTTGCCCGATTGTTCTCATGAAAGCCCCTACATTCGGAATCGGGCCGCTCGTGGCGATTGCTTCCGTGTTTTTTGTTCCACGGAGGCACTTGCTTCAAGCGCTCGTGTCTAAGCTTTTTAAATATTATTTTAATTTTAAACATTTTTGTACATTGACTATTTTTAAGTGTCTATGAGGACCTATGAAAATAAAACTACTTTGACTTTGACACTAAAAACGCCGCAAAAACACTATATATAGTATATTGTTCGCCACCTATTCCATTTGGGACGTAAACCTAACGGCGAGTCGAAGCTTAAGAGTCGCTGCCTACATCTTCGGGTAAAAAAAGTCGAAAAATAAATAAATAATAAATAAGTTTCAGAATTAAGCTATTTTGAGTTATATATATATTTACTGTGTTTTGTTTTGATGTATTGTAGCATTAGTAATATCCTATTGTAAATTTATAAGTAATACAAAAAAAAGACTAGGGATTATTTAAAAAAGTCTCCACTTTTTTGGTTTGAATGTTAAGCTACCATCGTAACAAGTCGACTTAACGTTAAATGCAAACCTCTACTAAAAGAAAATAATAAAACATACAAATCCCAAAACATTATTTTCTTATCAATGGAATATTTTTCTTGATGCGCTGATGATGAATGAATGAATGAATGAATAGTTAGAAGTCTTCAAATTCATCAACTGCAGTTTATACCAATTAAATAAATATTTTCACTTGCATTATAGAAGTCTGCGCAGATTCTTTGCAAGACTTGCTATTCTTAGAGACTTGAATACAATGAACAATTTGTTCCCATACAATTATAATGAACAAATATTATTTTTCAATTCATAATCTTGAATAAAATGTTTCTTTGAGCACGTTTTAAGAATTGATATAGTTTATACTAGTTTACGCCAACTGTTTCGCTCGTCTGGTTTACTTTTGACCAGGTAAAGCAAGTTAAGGTCCTCGAAAGATTTTAAATCCATCCGGATACAAATACTTGTCAGATGCACGTTGATTTATGAACGTTTGTAAGTTATTTGGACATCGGCCTGTTGATATATTTTTACATGTTTAATATTGTTATATTTTTTTGTAGTAGATTTACACAGTGCATGAATATGCCAGCTCGACTGGTGAAATACCACAACCTCTTAGAAAATTGATGTTACTCATGCTGCATTTCGTTCGACGATGGTATACAGAGGATCAGCCCCTCCTTATTCCATCGTAAAGACCGGTAACGCAACTGCACCCTCTTGGCGTTACAAATGTCAATGGACGGCACTAGTGGCTTACCACCACGTGATACACCTGCTAGTTTGCCGTCCTTTCTCATATAATAGTGGTATAGCCACGCATTCGCTGCATGAATGGTCCCACTCCGAATAGCGACGTAGAGTGTCTCATACCGCGTTTCGCTCGGTGAGCGAGGTACACGGAGACCCAACCCCTTCCCCATCCCACTTCCGAGCCCATTCATATCCCATTGTAAGGGCTGGGAACGCTACTGTAACACTATATGTGTTTTTATTCCCTCGAATGCCATAAAAAAGATTCGAGAAGACTTTGCTTACCAACATGAGCTACTTATAATTAAGATTAGATAAAAATGTTAACTAGTTGACCCGGCAAACTTTGTTCCGCATCAAAAGTATTTTTTACAGCGTATACGATTCTCGAAAAATCTTTAATGATTATATTAATCTTTACACATGAATTATACATAAAAACCACCCCGTTGACATCTATTAAACAAATTGCATCAAAATTCGTTGGGTAATTTCAAAGATCTAAGCATATAAGTGGACAGACAGCGGAAAGCGACTTTGTTTTATACTATGTAATGATAATGGCTATGCTAGCAGTTATTAAACAAATAAAGAAACAGACAAAGTTGACTCTACATAATTATACAGTAAGTATGTGTGGATTGAATTAAAAAAAGTATTAAAACTCTCGGTTGCCGAGTCGGTTCCAAGAGTCAATTAGGCAGTCATTCATCAGCACATGGGATTCTTTGTTTTGATTCATAACTCTTTCTTACGTGACCATCTTTTCTCTGATTGTACTTAATTATTTGATTTTTCGTGTAAGGGTTGATCGCAGCGTGGAGAAAATATGTGTGGGTATGAAGTATCATAAAAAAATAAAAACATATTTGTCTGCATAGTAAAAAAATACTTTCCAAATGGACTAGGTGGCGTACCTATTGCCATACCGGGCGCAAAGTTTTCAGTAATCGATATGTATCACACATAATATACGAAATTAGTTTAGAAAAGTCATTGGTGTGAGCAGGATTCAAACCCCCAAAATTCAGAAGCGGGGTGCTCGACCAGTGGACCATCGCGCTCTCGAATTATTTTATAATGGATTCATTTTCATATTTGTATGGATTTAATTATTAAACATATCACTGAGCTTCGGTTACCGTTCAAGACAAAGCTTAATTTGTCAGTCGTATATCTATTGTAGATGTTTTAAATCGATATATATTTATCACGATAGTCGATCTGATTTCGTCGACTCCCTGTGAGCGATGTAGGTTGTTGTGGGAACGTCCGCGTATGCAGAGTCATGCCAAAGAGTGGATGACTCGTAGATGGATCAAGACAATGAAATAATTTAATTTGTTCGTCAATCTTATATTTTCTTTTCAACAACAGATTTTTGTACTTGGAATTAGTCTTATGATTAATCTTTGTACTAGGGTATTTCGGATAAAATACTATTACTAGCTGATACAACATATTAACAGCTCTTAATATTTTTTGTTCTTTAGTTTATTACTCTAAATATTAAATTTATATCCTGTTGGTTATTTTTTGAGTTCTTCAGCTGTGATTATCTTTTAATTATATTTAATATGACACAGACAAAAAGGTGGGAAGACGATATTTAGGAAATAGCTGGTCCAGTATGGCCCCGTTTAGCAAGGGATAGAAACATATGGAAATCACTAGAGGAGGCCTTTGTCGACAGACAAGCTGTTCCACACAAATACACGGTTGCCGATAATTCAAATAGATAAATTTTAATCTACTTATGTTTTTAGTTATAGCGATACTGTAAAAAAAAGATCAGCAATAAAGGCTATTTTATTTTATAATATGACACACGAAAGACATGATCGGTAAACCATAGACATCTTCGATGTTGCCATTTCAGGGACGGGAATGGTTACCTTTGAACTTATTATATTTATTCCTTTTCAACAGACGAAAGAATAAATAGAGAATTGTAAGAAATTGCTTTCGAAAACTCAATAATTTCGAACTCACTGTTACAGTTTCAGACTTTTGTTTTCAAATAGGTATCACAAGAGAAGCGAGTGGATATATAAAACAAAATCGCTTTCCGCTGTCTGTCCGCATACCTATACGCTAATATTTTTGAAACCAAGCAACGAATTTTCAAGTGGTTTTGTTTAATTCAATATAATTCATGTACAATGTTGTAAAACAAAGACATAATTATCGAGATTTAGCACTTTAATTGCAAACGCTGTCTGAACCCTTAATATGTCTACAAAAAAGTCCGCGATGATGTATGTTTATCTCTTAGGGATACCCACATTGACCACTTTTATTTCCTTTGAAGCGAAACAAAGTTCTCTGGCTCAACTAGTTTAGAATAAAGTACTCTTCCACAACCCAACCAAAAACTTTGAATAATGTTAAGAAAAAGATTTGTTGTTTACGAAGTCTTACCAAAATAGGCATATTTAAACAGAATTTCTCTTATCTATATATTGAACATCTTTATTTATGAAATAATTCTGAACTCCTCCCATGATATTCCTAGATGAAGAATATTTGGATTGTACTTTAATTACCACCCATTGTGGTCAGCGTAGTTCTATTGTATCCTCACTATTGGTGGGTTTCTTTTGATCGAAGATCCTTCTACTAATGGATGGTATCGTTAATACAGGTAGAATGACTTTGATGATTATTTTCTATGATGTTATTGACTCGTCGTACACTAATGCGATGACTTACGAGTCATAATTTATTTGGAGTACCGTTCAGTCAGAAAAATAGTCATAGAACCCTAAGACTGAGTTGTTTTATTATCGTGGAATCCGGATTCAGGGCTCACATCAATGATTTATCGTAATTTTTTTTTGGAAGTTATGTGTGTTAAATATTTGACAACTTTGAGCCCGGTGTATGGCGATAGGTTCCACCGCCTATTCCATTTGGGACGGTGACATAACTATTCGGTGATTCGAGGCATTTAAGAGCATCTGCCTACCCTTTCACGTAGACAACGGTGTGAAGTTATGTAATGTTATTAAGAATTTTGATAGGTGGATTTCAAAGAGAAGTTTGAATATTAGGTACTCTGAACTAGCTGCAAAAAGAGATTGTACTATTTTTTTTAGGAATCCAAAGTACAGGTACCTAAAGTATTTCTCTTGTTTTGATTTTGAACTTATTACTGCTTGGTGTAAGTAATTAAAAACTAGTAAAACGTTTCTAGTAACATAAAATATTTGATGCTTTTTTAAGAGAATGTTTAATTGCAAAAAAAATTTATGTAATAAAAGTATGCACCTTAGAAATGAGAAATTAAAATTTTAATAAAAACAAATACAAGGAGTCGCATTGTTTCCAAGCGGGTTCCGCCGGTCTGAATTGTTTCGCGACGAGAAATTTCAATTTTCAAAGATTGGAATTTGGAATTGAAAAAGTTTGAGCTATGCCAAAGGGGGCCGGAAGGCGTGTTAGGGCGTGGCTTAGCTTTATTGAAGGCACAACATTTCAGCCAATGTAACAGTAATCATCGCCCGACAAAAGAAGAGAGAGCCACGCAGTTCGCGGCAGGAATGGGTCGGCTCAACCGATGAAATACCATGACCTCTCAGAATATCGACGTGAAGAGGACCATGCCGCGTATTGCTCGGTGATAAAGGTAGCCGGAGGATCAACTGCTTTTCCTCTCCTCTCCCCATCCCACTTCTGACGGAATTGTCACACAATCTGTGTTGCAGATGTCTATGCGGCGGCGTTAGTTGCTTACCATCAGGTGACCAGCATGCTCGTTAGCCCCATCATCACATAAAAAAATAATTAGATATAATAATTATTAAGTACAGTAAGTATTTCGAAAACAAAGTTAATTTCTGTATGGTGACTTATTTTTTTATGTTTATTAATTTGTTTTATGCCTACTATGCTTAAATTTATCAGCCAGTAACTATGGACCTACTTTTGTACTAGTAAATAAGTAGATATGTTATACCTACTGTAAAATACTGCTGAAAAAAATCATATGTAATCCATAACATATTCTTACCAAATCAAAAATATCAAAATCGGTCCAGTTGATGTCAAGTTATAAAACTAAACAAACAGATTGATAAATACTTATATTATAAAAATACCACAAAAGAAATATATTTACATAATGTTTATATATATATAACCTTATTTTCACTATATCATTACCACCAAATTAAGTGCCTTTTTTTTTTTTTTTTTTTTTTTTTTTACGCGAGGAAATGCTTTATGCACACCCCCCGCCTGGGGACGGCAAGGGGGTAGTGTGGGACTCCCAAAACAGCAAACTGTAATCCGATCCTAAGGTTACCCGCTAAAACCTCGCGGCGGCCTTCCTCCGGCGTAGGGGTGGCCCAGGACAGTGCATAAGCCCTCTGGTCCACCCCGCCGTCGCCCCCCTCTGTTACGAGGGGGTGCTCATCCTCAGGGAGCCTCGGCGAGGCACCCCGGGTGGGGCGGCCCCGACCACGCACTCTAAAAGGCGCGCGGCCGGCGGCGCCCCCGACGACCCTCCCCAGCCGCACCGGGGGGTCACCCTTCCCGAGCCGCGACCCGGGCGCACCCGCGGGGTGTGCGCCCTCGCGGCCCGTCGGCAGCGGCGATCACTGAGCTCGCCGCCGCCGCCTTCGAGCGGGATCGGCTCTCTCCCGACCCCGCTCGGCGGCCTCCTTCTGGAGCATCACTGCTTCGCAGAAGGAGACCACGACCCTCCACTCCTCCTCTCCCGCCAGCATTGCCGCGATCAACGCCGGCGGGGACAAGTCTCGCCCGATCCCGTCGACCAGGACTCGGCGCTCGGCCGCCCAGGCCGGGCAGACCTCCAGCGTGTGCTGGGCCGAGTCCAGGTCGGATGCGCAATGGTGGCATCTCGCCGTCTCTTCACGTTTTATTCGACTCAGATACTCACCGAAGCACCCGTGCCCGGTGAGCATCTGAGTCAACCTGTAGGTGACAGTGCCCCATTTACGGAGCACCCAGGCCTCGAGGTGGGGCAGGACGGCTCCGACGGCGCGTGAACGCGCAGAGCCCTGGAGGACCAGCGCGTCGCGCCAGTCCCCCAGGACCCGCCGGAAGTCCTCCCGCCCCCGCACCTCGTGACCCCGCGCGTCCGGGCCCCCACCTCCCCGGCCGAGATCGTACGCGGCTGCGTACATCTCGGCCAGGATGATAAAGGGAGGAGAACGCGCGAGGACCGTCGCCGCCTCGTACGATATCGTACGGTAGCCCCGTACGATCCGTATGGCCATAATCCGCTCCAGGCTCCTCAGCAGAGCCCTGGAGCGGGAGGCCCCCGCAAGGTCTCGCGACCAGACGGGGGCCCCGTAAAGGGCCACGGACCGCACGACGCCACCGTAGAGACGGCGAACTCCCTCTCCCGGTCCGCCGAGGTTGGGCAGCAGGCGGTGCAACGCGCCTGCCACCCGTCGCGCTCGGGGGACCATCCTCACGAAGTGCTCCTCGAAGCTCCAGCGGCTGTCCAGGGTGAGGCCGAGGTACTTCATGTACCTGCCCACCGGGACAGCCGTGTCACCCACCTGGATCCGCGAGGCCGGTGGTTCCCGGCCCCGAGAGAGCCGGTGGAACCACAGCGCCTCACTCTTGTGAGGCGCCACCTCCAAGCCCAGCCCGCGGATCCGTCTAACGACGATTGCCACCCCCAGCTCAGCGAACCTGAGCGTACGCTCGAAGTCGGGCCCCGTGGCGACCACCAGAGTGTCGTCTGCGTAGCAAACGACACTCACGCCACGGGGCAGACTGGTGCGGAGGACCGGGTCGTAGGCGAGGTTCCACAGCAAGGGCCCGAGCACGGACCCCTGCGGAACCCCGCACGTCACCTCCTTCCTCTGCTCCGTCCCGTTCCGGTCGACATAGTCCACCCGTCTCCCCTGCAGGTAGGCCCCGATTACCGACCTTAGGTAGGGAGGCACCTCGTGGTATACGAGGGCCTCCCTGATGGCCGGCCAGGGGAGGGTCCCGAAGGCGTTGACGATGTCTAGCGACACCGCCAGCGCGACCCCCCCCGATCGGACTGCCGGTTCCGACAGGGCCCGCACCCGACGCACCGCGTCAATGGTCGAGCGCCCCTGCCGGAACCCGAACTGGCAGTCCGATATGTCCGGGCCCACCTGCGACAGGTGGCTGCTGATACGGGCGGAGATAACCCTTTCAAAGAGTTTCCCCGCCTCGTTCAGCAGGCATATCGGCCGGAACGAAGACGGAGCGTCTCCGGTCCTCCCTTGCTTCCTGATGAGCACCAGTTTCGCCGACTTCCAGTCGAGGGGGAACACCCCGCGGTGGAGGCAGTTAGTGAACAACTGCCTCACCTTGCTCCCCAGGACTCCCAGAGCGAGCGCCAGGACCCGGCCCGGGACTCCGTCCGGGCCGGGAGCGGCGCTGCGGGAGGCGAGCCGCGCCACGGCTCGCCCGAGCTCGTCCTCCGTCACCTCCAGCTCGTCGGACCACGGAGTGTGGTCCGACTGAGACGGAGGAACCGAGGGACCGCCCTGGACCCTAGGGAAGAGTCCGTCCACGACTCTCCCCACGACTTCCGGGTCCAGGGATTCCGTCAACGGAGGGACCCACGGGGTCAGCTTGCCCAGTACCATTTTGTACGGGCGTCCCCATGGGTCCCTGTCCAGTCCCTCGACGAGCTCTTTCCAGGACCGCTCGCGAGCCGCAGCGATGGCGACGCATACGGCGTGCGCGGCGGCCCCGTATTCCCGTCTGGCTCTGAGAGCCTCCTCGACCGTGGTTCGCCTTCTTCTGCGGGCTCTTTTGTACCGGCGGCAGGCGACAAAAGCGGCCTTGCGAAGCCGCTCTATCTCCTCGCTCCACCAGTACATGGAGCCCCGCCGGGGCGGCCCGACTCGCGGCATCGACGCGTCACAGATCGACGTCATTGTGTCGCGCAGCCAGGCCGCTTGCGTCTCGGGATCGGGCGACCCCGCTCCCTCCGCCCAGTCCGCGACGCTGGCGGCGGCCATGACCATGTCTCGGTCGAGCCGCTTGAGAGACCAGCGCCGCGGAGGGCCGCTGGTCTGGCGCGGGCGGCTTGGGCGGCGGAGCGACACATCCAAAAAGATGTGTCGGTGGTCAGACAGGTTGACCACTTCCTCCGCCACCCGCCATCCGGTCACCATGGCGGCGGCCGAGAGAGTCGCCCACGATAGGTCGATGACCGACTCCCCCTGCCACCGCACAAAGGTGCTGACCGACCCCCGGTTGAGCAACCGGAGGTCGAGTCCTGCCGCCCACTCCAGAAGCGTCTCTCCTCTCACGTCGTCCCGGGCGTCACCCCACTCGCTCGAGTGAGCGTTGAAGTCGCCCAGGACGAATACCGGACGGGAGGCGCAACCGCGAAGGCGGCTCGTCAGCCCGTCCAGGTAAGCCTCGTAGGCAGCGAGGCCGCTGTTCGGAGAGACGTAGCAGCCCACTACGACCATGGATCCCCACTCCACGGCGACGTAGCCTGGACCTTTCCACAGGAGGGAGCAGTAGCTACCCTCAGCCCAGTAAATGGCCACCAAGCCCGCGTCGTCCCCGAACCATCGCGGGTGGACGGGGACGTGATTGGGCTCGGCGACCACCGCCAGGGCAACCGAATGCTCAACCACCGTCTGCGCAAGCAGGTCTTGCGCAGCGCGGCGGTTATTCAGGTTGCCCTGGAGAAAGCGGGCGTGGAGGTCCGTTATTGGACCTCCATTGTTCCGCCCGCCTGTCCCCTAGCAGGGGAGGGTGGCCTCGCGGCCGCCGCCTTCCTTTTAGGTGGGGAGCACTTCTTGCCCCCCATCCTGTGATCGGCTCTGCAGCCCAGGTCTGAGCAGACCGGGCAGCGAGGAGCGAGCGCGGTGCACGCGCTAGCGATGTGGCCTGCCACGCCACATCGGTAGCACCGCCCGCTCCTATCCACGGCGCAGGGGCACCTCGCACGGACGTGCCCCTTCTCGAGGCACCGGAAGCACTGCAGCGGCCTTGCCGCCAGTGCCTCGACGCGCGCCGAGGTCCACCCGATCAGGACCCGCCGCTGAGCCGCTATTTTTCTGGCGACCCCGAGCGGGCACCTGACCCAGGCCGAGCCTAGCCGAGACGGGCTGGAGCGGATCTCCCCGACCTTTACGTCGGTCGGGGCGCATCCGCCCGCCTCGGCGATCACCGTGGCGACGGTCGCGGGGGTGATGGACTCGTCCAAGTCCATCACCCTCAAGTCGCCCATTTTACACGGGCGCGAGATTATTACGCCCGTGTCGGCGACGGCCACCCTCATTTTCTCCGCCAAGGCATCAGCCTTGGCGGAGCTATCCGGACCGGGGACCTCCAGCATAAGAGCCCCGGTCATTGTCCTACGGGGCTTAACCCCCCCGGAGATGCCAAGATCCGCGAGTTTAATTCGGCTCCTGGCGACCTCCATGACCCCCGCTAGTGTGATGCCGGCGTCCGGTTGCACCGTCACCACCACCGCGGCGGTACTGGGGGGCTTCGGTAGCCCCGTCGTCTTCTTCTTCTTTGGCGCCGGTGCAGGGGCGGCAGCGGCGGCGCGAGCCTTCCGAGCGGCGGCGGCGGCCTTCCGGCCGACCACCGTCGCCCAGGTCTCATCGCCAGCCCCCGCGCCCGTCGCAGGCACAGCTCCAGGCGCAGGCGGAGGCGGGGGGGCTCGCGAGCCTTCCGCAGCAGCCGCCCGCCTCTCTTGCTGCTTCTTTTTCTTCTTGCTCTGGGGCATCTGCGGCCCCGGCGGCGACGGATTCGCAGCGGCTGGCCTTTTCTGCCCCAGAGAAGGCAACTTGCCCATACCGGGGAAAAGTATTTCCAACGTCTCGGACTGGTACCGGGCGTATTGGCGCTCCATGAACGCCAACACTCGGTCCAAGTCCGGGGTGATGGAAGGCTGCGGCGGCGGAGCCTCCATGGGTTTCGCGTGGCTCGGCGCGCCTCCAGTCTGAGGCACCCTCTTTTTCTTCTTCGGAGGCGGTGGCGCCTCCGGGGGGCAGACTTCCCCCGGGATGTCTCTTCTGCGCTAGCTTCCTCTGTACTGTGCAGTGGAAAGCTTAATGGCGGTCGCTCGTTTTCGGCGGCCTTCTTCGACCGTAAGTCAGCGAGCTCCTGTTCAAGGGCGATCATACGGGCCGAAAGCTTGGCCACTTCCGATCGAACCTTGGATTCCGCCCTGGCACACATTTCTGTGACGTCGTTTCGGATCCCAGCGATGCCCGAACGCACCACCTTGGCTAAGTCCGCTCTGGAGCCTTTAGCTTTCCCGGCGGCGCGTTCCATTGTCGCTAGCACCTCAAAGATTCCGGCTCCAAGCTCAGCAGAACTCAGCGTCTGTGTAGCGTCATCTCCACTTTCTTCCGGTTGCGGTGTCTTCACCGGCGTTGGCCTCTTTTTATCGCCTCCAAGATCGGGGCTGCGCGGCTTACGCTTTCGCGTTCGTTGCGCTCCGTATTCCTCGGAAGCAATGGAAACGGCGGACATAGCACTGTCACTATCAACCCCGCCAACCACTTCCCCCCTCTCTATCAAGCCTGGGTTTTTTGGAATTGTCAGGCGGAGAGCTAGCTCCCCCTGACTCTTTGGCTCCTCCAGATGACCTCTCGAAGAGGATCGGGATCTCCCAGAGCTGGGTTCTTCGCCCTCCCTTGCTCCTTTTCTCCAGAATCGACCAGGTGTGGTGACGCAAGCGTCGGTCGCATCTGCTACATTGTTGTCGCTGCCCTCGGTGACAGCTTGGCACTTTGTGCCCCCCTCATATACGACGGGGCTGCCTGGCGGGACTCCGCCAGGGTGGGATTCTCCTGCCGCTGTGCGGCCGGTACCCACATGAGGTAGTTTGTTTTTGCAACTTGCCATTGGTTTTAGACTTTTATTTACGAGGGTGAGTTCCCTCGGCTTTTTTCCCTCCTGCCCAGGGGTCAGCTCCCCTAAAGTGATGCCCTCGGGTTCGACCTCCGCGTCGAACATGCATCCCCTCGCCGGGCATCAGAGCTTAGGATTCACGGATTTTTTATAGTGGTTTACTCCACGCGGTCCGACGACCCCCGCGCCTCTCAATGAGGGTTGCGGGCCGGGCCGAGCGGTGGGGTCTACGACCCACGATCCGTCGCCCCGGATCGCCTTCCTCGGAGAGGACCGAGTGGGGGGGTTAGCAACCCCTGGTCCACCGCCCCTCTCCAGAAGACCGTCCCGGGTAGGGCCGATCGGGGGGGTTCACAACCCCTGGTCCGTCGCCCCTTCCCTCCTCGACTGCCAGGACAGGCCGAGCGGGGGGGTTCACAACCCCTGACCGACGCCCTGTCCCACGCTCCTTCTTTCGGTGGGGCCGAGCGGGGGGATTCACGATCCCTTGTCCGTCGCCCCTTCACCGAAACATGCTGCAAGCCGAACGGGGGGGTTCGAAACCCCTGGTCCGTCGCCCTGAGCCGTGGCAGATTGCCACCCAACGCGGTAGCATCTCACTCTACCCTCTGATAACCAGAGATGCAGGCGGAGCTCCACAACGTGATTTTTTATAGAGGTTTTCTTCCTCGCAGCCCCCTTGCGGCGGCCATCGTCCCAGCCCCACGGACTGGATTACGATTTGACGTCTATTTGTCAGACTCTCAGCCAGGGCGTGACGGAATTTACTCCGCCAGGCCCTGCCCAGGGAGCACCGGCCCGGAAGGAGCGTCCGGGCGCGCGCGGAGGTGGTCTGACGGCGCTCCCCACCAAATTAAGTGCCTGCAAAAATCCACAACACATTAGATTTTGACAGCTTAATCAGTACAGCATCAGAATGAGTTCTTAGTATATTCATTTCACCCCACAATTAAGTACCAAAAAGAGGTATCAGAAATTATAAGGTCTGTCAAAACTAATTAACTGCTGTTTTTGTACGCTTTTTTTTTAAATTACAGAACCCTAAAATTGAAAAATTATAGACAATGATAATGCAAATAAATTATCCACTTATACGACGCGTCAAAATTCATTTGATCGTTAATGTTCAACTGGATGATTTCTTATGAAGTCAGTACCATCTGATAACCATCTCTTTGGTGAAACACAATCTTAACTTATACCGTAATAATAGACCTTATGTGTTAGACAATAGAATATATTTCAGAGTATCAAAGTACATTGTTATTTTTGCGTATCAAATATTAATGTGTCAATCGCTCCTCCCCCTTCTTTAGTTTGTTATTATTTCATTAATAATATTATATAAAATAAAATATCATGTCAATATTTCTCTCCGTGAGAAATATTTTAAATATATTGACGGTGACGGTAACCGATAATTTTGACGTTACATTAAGTTTATTATTATGTTGTAAGTAAGTCTTTTTGGTGTTTTTGTTATCAATTAATTGTTATGTAATTTTGAGGTTATATTTAATGTGAGAAATGGCTGAATCATTGCGGTGTCGTTGCTTGTTTTTGTTCCTTTTTATTTTTGTTTACGTGTCGTCGAAGGGTGCATGCGTATAGGTATATGATATATGGTAGGTACGTGTTTATATGTTACGAGTGTATATTTTAGGTGGTTTCTTTAAAAGTAAACTGCAAATATGATAATTAATTATGATGTAATTTATTAAAACTTTTGAAGTTTAAGTAAATATCGTATCTACACGATTTTAACTAATTAGTAAGTACTACTGACATTTTCGCTAATTAAAATCAAGTCAATATGCGACCCGATAGGTATTTCATTACAGTGGTAGAGCCAAGCAGTTCGCTGCATGAATGGGCCGGCTCGACCGGTGAAATACCACGACCTCTCAGAAGATGGACGTAAAGTGGCTCATGCCGCGTTTCGTTCGGTGAGAGAGGTACCCGGAGGCCCACCCCCTTTCCCCATCCTTTCCTTTCCCCTATCCCCTAAAGGTTGGCAACGCAACAGTAACACTATATGTGTTGCTGGTGTCCATGGACGGCGTTGGTTGCTTACCATCAGATGACACGCCTGCTCGTTTGTCCTCCTATCCCTTAAAAAAAATTAAATGGCGAATAAAAGATGCTATCATTACGATCAGGTAGGTATACATAGACATACATAACTTCACGCTTATCCGAAGGTGTAGGCAGCCGCTGCCTATGCATCAACTTGCCGTTATGTTTAAGTCCCAAATGGAATCGGTGGCGAATGGCAATAGGACATTCCGGGCACAAAGTTTTCAGTCATTGATATTTATCACACATAACTACTGAAAACAATTTCGAAAGGTCATTAGGGTGAGCCAGGATTCGAACCCGCGACTTTTTGATTCAGAAACGGGATGCTCGACCACTGAACCACCGAGGCTCCTATTGGGCATATATAGACAGTATGAAGTATGTATAGATAGCAGATTATGTTATAGTATAACACCAGGACTTGTATTTGCAAGGTGCTGGGTTCGAAAACCTGGCACTTAACACTAGGTAAAAAAAGACATATTTTGTACGCGAAAGTATTTTTCATAGAAACCAATCATCTAATCTAAAAGCAACAGAAAGAGTATATTTATTCAAGGCTTCAAAATTACTTCATTTCGCAAAGTAAAAAAAAAAAACTGAAACAGGTTTTTTTTAAGGTGTACACAAATTATAGGTTCGCTAATATAGGTCCATTAGGGTGGGAAGCTTCATCGGAGCGGCGTCGATCACATTCCGATCAAATTGGTGATCAGATAAGGATCTTGGGGTTCGGGTTGGCGACGATCACATCGAGCCCCTTTGTTCTGTGGAGGAGGCATTTTTAGGAGGAGGCGTTACTGCCGATATGTGAATATGGAGACTGAGGACCATGCTCGAACAATTATTATACTTTATATAGTTTTTGTAACTTCACGCCTGTTTTGATCTGATAGTATAGGCAGTGGCCGTTACGCATCGGCCTGCACAGTTTTTACGGCCCCAAATGGAATAGATAGGCGGAACTTTACATCAAGCACAAGGTTGTCAGTCATTTATATTTAACGCATATAACTTCCAAGAAGATATTAGTGTGTGCCAAGATTCGATCTCAAGACTTTTTGATTCAGAAGTGGGGTGCTCTACTTCCAGACTAGTGACACTAACAAATTATTATCTCGACAATTTGGAAGAACCTTTGGAGAGTTAAAGGTTCTCCGCAAAAGTTTTTAACTTGAGAACTTGTTTAGAGCGTATCCATGTGTTCGTTATTTCAAGTCGGTATAGTATCGAGGAACCTGATGCGGTCCACTTGATTAAAGGGCAGCGCACGTAATTTGCACCCAAAAAATTAATTTATTTAACATTAAATTTGCGTTTTGATGAGTATTTTGTATCGCGTGTATTGAGCTGATACAATGTAAGTTTTGCATACCAAAAATAAAAACTAAAAATTATTTAAAAGATTGAAAGTTAATGATAAATTAATTGATACAAGAAATAAAATACAGTCATTAAAATCTACATGAATGGGTCGGCTCTACCGGTGAAATAATATGACCTCTCAGAAAATCGATGTACTGCCGCTCATGGCGCGTTTTGTTTAGTGAGAGAAGTATCCTAAGGATTGCCTCATATGTTATCAAACATTTTCAGTTATTACATAAATAACATAACTTCACGCCTTTTTCTACCGTGTAGGCAGCGGCTGTTAAGCCTCGTATATATGTTTACGTCCCAAATGGAATAGGTGGCGAACCTATTGCAATACCGGGCACAAAGTTTTTCAGTCATCGATATTTTTCACACATATGTTCCGAAAAGAACTTGGATAAGTCATTGTTGTGAGCTAGTGTGAGGATTCGAACCCGCGACTTCTAGATTCAGAAGCGGTGTACTCGACCACTGGACAACCGTGACCATAATTCAGATATTAAGAGATAATTATATTTTATTATAAATAAAAACATATGATAAGTTGCCTTAAAATAATTAATTATGTGAAAAATTGAACCTAAATAATTAGTAAAACTCGCCAAATCATAATGTTTTGTACATACATACATAACTTCACGCCTTTTGTTACCCGAAGGTGTAGGCAGCGGCTGTTAAGCCTCGTCTCGCCGTTATGTTTACGTCCCAAATGGAATTGGTAGCGAACCTATTGCCATACCGGGCACAAAAATTTTCAGTCATCGATATTTATCGAAAAGTCATTGGTGTGAGCTAGTGTCTGGAATCGAACCCGGACCTCTGGATCAGAAGCCGTGTGCTCGACCACTGCGCCACCGAGACTAATAACGAGCATACGTGTCACCTGATGGTAAGTGACCAGCGCCACCCATGGACACCTGCCACACATACAGTGTTACAGTTGCGTTGCCGACCTTTATGGGAGTAGGAGAATAAAGGGAAGGGGGAAGGGAGGTGGGCCTGCGGGTATCTCTCCCACCGAACGAATCGCAGCATGAGCCAGTTTACGTCGATCTTCTGAGGTGTTGTGGTATTTCACCGGTCGAGCCGGCCCATTTATGCAGTGAACTATTTGGCTCTACCACTGTTAGGTGCCTACTATAGGAACTAGATAAATATATTAATTTTATCACTTGACACCTCGTTCACATGCCAGTAATCGAACATAAAATACCCACACGATTTACTTTAAAAATCACATAAATGTCAGCCGGTGTTCGGAACTTCTGCTTTCTGTAAAGTGCATTGATAATAATCTGAAACGTTCCGAACTGACGAGGGAGAAAAAAAATGGAATTTCACATGAGTTAGAGTAAGATAAAATATATTGAATAGACACATCAAAAATTTTACAACGTTTTTATTGCGCTTACGCTGATCCGTATGTTTACACGTCCGTGTCCGGTACAACACCGTTTTTTCGGTGGTTTGCTTCAATATATTATATATGTATATAGTAAGGAAAAAAAACTACTTTTTGAGTATCCATAAAACATTTTCGAATATTAAACAGTGAGATTTTTAGACGTTAATTAACGTGTGAAAATGTTCCTTTCGAGAATGAATCGATAGGTGATGTGAATGATGACTGATTTTTAAATTTGTCTTCATTTTTATGACGTATGGTTGTATTAAAGTAAGTTTTTCATATAAACAACACAATCATGGTGGGCTAAATAAAAGAAAAGAAAAATACAAAATAAAGCCTTAATGAAATTATTAAACATTCAACAAAGAGGTTTTAGGCTAAGAATAAAAAAAGAGGTTGAAATCCAAATAAACTTACGAATTTATCACAATTTAACCTGTCTTATAATCCTGTATAACACGAATTTAGGGGGCGAGGAATATAAATTTTAATGTTAATGTCGGACAAACATGAGGGAGACAGGCGGGCGAGACGAATTCGGCACGCGGACGAGACGACACTGTGAGAAAATATAGTAGTAACCGGAAAGATATTAGGTTTTTTTTTTAGTTATTTAATTAAAATATTTGAATAAGTCATAATATCTGTAGAGGAAGTCGGTATGATTGATTTGTGCATCCTCAATTTGACACCCTCTGAATTATGGGTCAGGCATGAGCAGCTATTACTCTGGGTTACCGCGCGTTCGCGTTATCCTCGCGATCTAAAACCTATATTTCTGCTGAATTTGGAATTTTGACATACATATTTACAAAGCGGTAATATTTTTTGGTGTCTGAATAAAATATCTTGGAATGAAATATCTTGTATTCAATGGAATAAGCACTGCTGGTGCTGCTGGTCTTATGAAAGATCCCCATTTTTGCGACCCGGTTTCTGTTATAACTCAGAAATTTTGTAGTCGTCTCTCTGGTCTCGAGTTTAAGGTGGTTTATGAATCAAAAAACCGTAGGGTTCACAGTTTCACACCAATAACTTTTCGGAACTTAAGTGCGAAAAATATTGATGGCTGACACCACAGAAATAGATCAAGATCTTGATCTATTTCTGTGGCTGACACATTGTGCACAGCGTTACCTATGGCTCGAAAAAAAAAATGCGAGTCGAGGTTTGACAGCTCATACTTTTGGCTGAAAGATGGCCTAAAGTTATGAAAAAAAAAAACAGAAAGCAATCTACTATATTTTTCAGCCAGTCAGATGATGTCGGTTATAAAATGAATCATAAATAATCACAAAGAAAATAAGACAGGCCAGAATAAAAATGAGTCCGATATATTTGGACGAAATGCCGAACATTCCGTGATAAATGTCACCGCAGTAACTTGACATGAGAATCCACCAGTGCAACATTCCCGTGCGAATACATTCTTGCAACCATCCCACGGGAGAGACAGCCACCTCAAATATATTCCAAATACTTGGATCAAAAATATTAGAATGATATGAATGAATCACCGCTGATGGTGGCGGTAGTGAGTCAAGCGATTGACTGATATATTATGGTCTGGATTGGAAATTCTGATCTGGAATTTCTCGAATTAATTACTTGTTATTATGATTCATTACTTTTGAGAGGCCTCATGATTTATACGGTAAAAAATAACTACTTACTTAATGTCTATCCATTGGTCAGGTATTTGATTCTTAAATCAGGAAAGATTTGTATGATTTAAACAATATTACCAATGAAGGAGTGACAGGTGGACCACTGGTCGAGCACACGGCTTCGGTAGTTATGTGTGATAAAAATCGATGACTGAAAATGATATGGCAATAGGTTCGTCACCTATTCCATTTGGGACGTAAACATAGCAGCGAGACGAGGCTTAGCAGCCGCTGCCTACTACTTCGGATAACAAAGGCGTGAAATTATGTTATGTCATGTAAGGATTGACTTACGGATTAAAATGCTTCATGCTTACGCTTTACTGCTACTATTTTTCGTTTCGCGGAAAAGCTGGAAACCGTCTGGAAATTTTGAGGTAAATAAATAATACCTGTACTAAAATAAAATAAAATCCATACATGGGTTTACTTTTATGGTTTTTTAAAGCTGTGTCGACAGCTTTAAAATTTTTATTTTTTAATTAAAACAATTAAAAAATATAGTGGCGTATAGAACTGGAGTAGATGATAGTGCCGTGCTACCCCTTTTTATCTGTGGGTGTTATTAGTGGGTGTTAGGAAAATACGGTACGTGACCTGATGCGGACCATCTATCTTACTCTCGTATTACAGATCTTACGTATCTTACTCTCGGTGGCGCAGTTGTTGAGCAAACGGCTTCTGATCCAGAGATCCGGGGTTCGATTCCAGACACTGGCTCACACCAATGACTTTTCGAAATGGTTTTCGGAAGCTATGTGTGATAAATATCGATGACTGAAAAACTTTGTGCCCGGTATGGCAATAGGTTCGCCACCTATTCCATTTTGGGACGTAAACATAACGGCGAGACGAGGCTTGAGAGCTGCTGCCTACACCTTCGGGTAACAAAAGGCGTGAAGTTATGTTATGTTATGTATTACAAGTCTCAAAAGCCTGGTGGGTTCAGCTCTCCGTATTCTGGTTCATTAAAATCTTTAGAAAAATTGTGTGTCATAAATATTCATGACTGACAAAATTGTGACTGATTTATGGCAATGGGTTTTGCCACCTAATCCATTTAGGACTAGAGAATTAAGCCGTCATATTTACTGTACTGTACTGTACCTTCGTATATATATATATATAAATAGACGTTAAGTATTCAAGTATACAATAAGTTTATCAGTAGTAGAGGTCACACAGTTTGCTGCATGAATATGGACTTGAATATGAATAAGGATTGCAAAGCAACTGTGACCCTCGTGGTGTTGCAGATGTCCATGGGCAGCGCTAATTGCTTACCATGAGTCGACACGCTTGCTTGTTTGCCCTTGTTTCCCTTAAAAAATAACAATACACCACTACCTCTTAGAAGATCGACGTAAAGTGGCTAATGCCGTGTTTCGTTTGGTGAGAGGGGTACCCTGAGGCCCGTCTCCTTTCCCCATGCTTTTCCATCCTACTCCCTTAAAGATCGGCTACTGTAATATTATATGTGTTGCAGGTGTCCATGGGCGGCGCTGGTCACTTACTGTCAGGTGACACGCCTGCTCGTTTGCCCTCCTATCCCAAAAAAAATCCATGTTTCACTTAACACCATCTTATGCTAATTAAGCAATGAAGCTACATATTATTATGGGTAATTTTTTTTATAACGCCAAAAAAAATAGAAAGTCTTACTATGATTAACGTTGTGTATTTTTTAGTTTCTTATTAATGATTTCAAGTTATTTATTTATTTACAATAATAAGAAGAATTAAATTATTTTTTTTTTTATGGGATTTACAATATACACAATTGAAAAACTATCTGAAATCAAATTTCTCCGTATCTCGGTCTATTGGCAGCGTGCCCAGAAGACTGGCCGCATTGCCACACTGATGGCAATGTTAATCTTCTGTGCTAAGAATAGACCAGCCCTCTGGTCGCGAGAGGCTTCAAGTTTAATAATAAGATTCATATAATTTTTATCTGGTAATCAGGCATGTCTGTATTGTTCTGAAAGCTTCGTAGAAAAAGCGCTGTACATTCGTCATCTAATAAATAAAAATTTAGACCATAAATAATTCCTATACAGCCAATTATTCAGATATTACGCACAGTTTCTGATTAATCATGACTAATACGCAATCATTATGGACCAGAACAAATTTCAATAGTTGGAAACACCCTTGCAACGTAGAAAAAAAAACCACATAAATTAATTTTTGAAAGTCTTGATATCCGTTTTTCTTTGAATAAACGTCATTGGACTTGAGTAAACTATCAAGGAGTATGATTCAGAACATAATTATTAACACTTTAATGGTATGAATCATTGTAATGAATAGGTGATAGCGGGAATAACCCATAGACAGGCAAATCTTCTTTTCTGGAATGGCGTTTGTCTTGAGTTAACAATTTTAAGGTTTTCTTATACTTATGCAGAAGGATCTTTCATATACTTATTCAGATCGAAATAATTCCATATTTACTTTTCCTCAGTATATATATATTTTCGAAATATTGTTGGACAACTGAATATGATTAATTTGCCTCGAATCACCGAAATCAAGTTCGAAATGGAATATTCCATTGGTGTGAGCCCGGCTTTGATCCAATGAGTACAAGGTTCAAAACCAGAATACTTGACACCGAGACGACATAAAAGCAATTGATATTTACATAGCATTTTCACGGCAAAACTAATAGTTAAATTACAAATTACGTAATCAATATTACAAAGAAAATAAAGTAGAATTATGGAGTTCGAGTTAACCTAAATTTCAGCAATAAAAACATTTTATTTCCATGTATAAATTGTAAACATTTATTATATTTGCACCCGGCTATCGTGGTTGTTGTACACTATTGTTTAAATACAACTAATTAAGTAACTCATTTCAACGTGAACTGGGACCGACCAATAAAATATTATGTTATTAAAGGAATTACTGTTACAGTTTGTGGCTGGCTGCACTGTTAAACCTTTGGCGTGGTGCACGTTGGATTTGTATGGATTGATTAAAAATAAATAATGGCATTGTGACAGAAGTGAAACGAATGTGACAGGACGTTGTAAGTGATGGCTAAAGGATTTCAGTGTATGTGGACTATCTTTCACGTCATAAGTCTCTATGGATACAATAGTTACCATAGATATAAGAATAATAGCCCGGCAATAGTCCCCCAAACAACGAGACCAAAAATAGCTTGTTGATGTGTCAGTGACTTATCAATGTGTCAAAGTGTGACAAAGTGCTTCAAAGTGTCAATTTTTGTATAGATACTGTTCATGTGTTGAAATGTAAATATCCTTAAAATCTAATATGCGCGGTTGCGCTGTCAGTCATTAATATTAGTACATTTTCCCTGACATGTGCTATCTATTATAGTCTATGCTAAATCTATGATGGTTACACTAGGGCTTCCAGTTCATAGTTAGAATCACGGCTGATATCAACGGGTTTCGGAGTTATAAATATTGGTGACTAGAAAAAATGTGCAAAAGGATTCGCCACCTGTTGTATAATATGCTAAAATGAGCCTCACTGCCAACGCCTGCTACAAGTATATGAAGCTTTTTTTACAAATAGTAATGAAATTACAATACTAATCCTGTTTGGCTAGTAATGTAATTACCAGAATACACTTGAGGCTATTACTGCTGGTAAAAAATGATAATTGTTTTGCTTGACTAATACTTCAAAACATTTCTAGAAGTTTGTGATGGATAAATTCACTTTATCTGTAGTAATTATATTTGTTCACAATAATTCTGTGCGTTGTATGTGACTGGAGTTTTCCTTTGACATATTTTGATCGAGCCAGTCCTTTAAAAAAATGCTGCTTCTGGTACACTTATTCTGATACCATTATTTCGTATCCATTTTTTTTCTGAATAGAAGAGCTTCTATTTAGACTAGCGACTAGGCAAGGAAATTGAAGTCATATTATTATATTAATTTAAAATAAATCCATATTATTCTTTCGCTTCATCAAAGAACAATAACTCGTAAATATTTATCACGCGTTGTAAATGAATATTTTTCAAGGGGCACTAATTATTTCCCCGCGCGATATGGCGGTCGGAGTCACCATACAATTGATTTAAAATCGGCTTTTCACTTCGAACTTCACAATCTGCCCGTTAATGGTCATTAGTATGAGAAACATGATTTTTATTTTTATTTTATTAAGGCTCCATTTTTATGAATTTATTATTCTTTAGTAATTTTGTTTGTTTCTTATTATATATGTTACAATACAGTATTGACTCATCTTTGATCATATACTTCATGTAGTTCTAATAAATGCTTCTCTTTATGATATTTACGTAAAGCTTTGCACATATTTTTCACTTTCAATATATATTTTTTATTAAAATATCAATAGTACTGGTCTATGCCTGAGTATATTCCGTCCATTAAAATACTGTTATGGTGATAAGTAATGTTTAATATATTTTTTTACAAACCAGTTTTTGCGTTAGTTTTTTTTATATGGAATAGGGTGGCCAATGAGTAGGCGTGTCAGCTGGTGTAAGCAACTAACGCCAACCATGGATACTTGCAACACAGATAATGTGACACCGGCATTGCCAGCCTTTAAAATGGGATAGGTCGCAAGTCAGATGGGGAGGTCCCTCCACATCTCACGAACGAGACGAAATGGATATCTCCCTCGCCGAGCAAAACGCGACATAAGCCAGTTTACGTCGATATTCTGGAAGGTCGTGATATTTCACTGGTCTAGCTAGCCAAACCCGCTAAAAATATATTTCAGTAGTGACTTTTTTGTAATTTCACAGACTTAATACCCGAAAGCGTAGGGTGCGGCAATTCTGCTTTGCGTAGGATTTTCTGGTCTATTTTACATTCTATAATTATAATTATAGAATATGTTATATACTTATAATCTACATACTTTTCTTAGCCATCGACATTTATCACACATAAGTTCCCAAAAGATTTATGGGAAGTTATTAGTATGCCACCCAGATCAGCCGCTAGCATGCACCTAGATTAAATCAGACTTCTGATTCAGGAGCAGAGTGCTTAATACTAAAACTACAACTAAACCCTACAATATGATTAGAACACTTCTCCCACCGTACGCGGCATCAGCCACTTATCATTTACTCACTTACTAATTTTCTTAGAGGTCGTAGTATTTCACCGGTCAAGGCCCATTCATGAAGCAAACTAAGTGGCTAAGCCACTTTTAAACATTTTTTTTAACTCAATTATCAGCGTGATGACTTAAACGTTTAAATTTTAATGTCTTTAATCAATTTGAGATATGAACATTATAAGTTCATGCCATTTGAGTTGCCTTTTTTTTATCTTGTATCTTTCAATTACAATTTTGTTCCTGGTATTCATATAATATTAATAATTTCGATAATAAAACTTATTTTTTTCGTATCTAACCACATCCTTTTATTTAAATACAAAGCTGAGCATCATTTCCGTGCGTCATTTTAAGTCACAATTCATTACAATTATCATCAAGAATGACTTCTATAGGGATGGCGAGTGACTGCTATTGCAGGACATTATCGACGTTTTGATCTAAGATCGATATCGACATTCCTGCACAGTCACTTGTCCGGGGTGGCTTCATGTCGCTTTGTGTTACTAGTACCATATTAAGCGTCTAATGTATGGAATTTAATTTCTAAAACTCATCCAGTATTGTAAGGACAGTTTATTGAATGCTCATAATGGCGTTTAAGACGTTTCTTTTAGATCGTATCGTATGACATTGGTTGTAAGTTGAAAGCTAATCAAAATGTTTTAATCGATGATGCGATAACGTTAGTGATGTATATCTAATAGATAAATTATCGATGACAATTTAATATTATTGTGGTACTATTGTATAGCTATCAATTGCTTCGGCAAGTTTTATTAATTGCATGTTTAACTATGTATGTAAACATATTATTAGAAGGGTGAAAAAAAAGAAAGTTTAACCTGTTATGAAACATATGCGTAAATGGACATCAAGTATCATGAAAACTTAATTAAATATTTGTGGTTGAATTTTGAAATGATAATTGTTCAGTGAACATAACTTGACGCCTTTTGTTACCCGAAGGTGTAGGCAGCGGCTGTTAAGCCTCGTCTCGCCGTTATGTTTACGTCCCAAATGGAATAGGTGGCGAACCTATTGCCATACCGGGCACAAAGTTTTCAGTCATCGATATTTATCACACATAACTTCCGAAAACATTTTCGAAAAGTCATTGGTGTGAGCCAGTGTCGGGAATCGAACCGGGACCTCTGAAGCCGTGTGCTCGACTACTGGGCCACCGAGACATTAAATAATTATTCAGTGAATTTTAAAATTTTGCTACTGAAATTTTATATTAATTTAGAATTATTATTGGAATGTTAAAACTGCTCCAATAATGCAAAATAATGCGGCGAATTGAAAACACCATTTTGAAATCAAGTGATTGGACCTAACACTAAATATAACGGCCACGGAAATGATTACTATTTTTGTATCCATACCACTGAATTATTATACTTACCTTTTAGCAGGAAACCACGTTGATGTTTTGACGGTTGCATAGGCTTCGACTATTAGAGACAGCCTTGTTCGTAGTGTGGAAAAGCACAGGGGGCGCAAGGAAACAATATTAACGAAACGAAACTTTCAACCTGTTTTACAATAAAAAAAACAATCAAAATTATAAAACCCACACATTGCAGTACCGTTCTCGGGTTTGCCGTGTATTATTTTTTCTTGCGCGAATCACCCAAACGTATGTCGAATTATTTCAAACATGATCAAGATTTATTTTCCACTTTCGTTTCTACTGACTTGTGTAATTACAACGTGGTGTACCCTTTTTTTTTTACGCGAGAAAATGCTTTATGCATACCCCCCGCCTGGGTATGGCAGAGGGTAGTGTGGGACTCCCAAAACAGTAAACTGCAATCCGATCCTAGGGTTACCCACTAAAACCTCACGGCGGCCTTCCTGCAGTGTTGGGGTGGTCCAGGATACGGTTAACCCCTCTGGACCACCCCGCTGTCGCCCCTCCCTGTCACGAGGGGGGCTCATCCTCGGGGAGCCTCGGTGCGGGTGCCCAGGGCGGGGTGGCTCCGACCGCACGCTGTAAAGAGTCGCGCGGCCGGCGGCGCCCCCGATGACCATCCCCGGCCGCAACGGGGGTCATCCTTCCCGGGCCGCAACCCGGGCGCACCCGCGGGGTGTGCGCCCTCGTGGCCCCTCGGCGGCGGCAATCACTTAGCTCGCCGCTCGCCACCGCCGCCTTCGAGCGGAATCGGCTCTCTCCCGATCCCGCTCGGCGGCCTCCTTCTGGAGCTTTACTGCTTCGTAGAAGAAGACCATGTCCCTCCACTCTCCTCCTCTCCCGCCACCATTGCCGCGATCAATGCCGGCGGGGACAAGTCTCGCCCGATCCCGTCGACCAGGACTCGGCGCTCGACCGCCCAGGCCGGGCAGACCTCCAGCGTGTGCTGGGTCTAGTCCAGGTCGGATGCGCAATGGTGGCATCTCGCCGTCTCTTCACGTTTTATTAAACTCAGATACTCACCGAAGCACCAGTGCCCGGTAAGTATCTGAGTCAAACTTTAGGTGACAGTGCCCCATTTACGGAGCACCGAGGCCTCGAGGTGGGGTATGACGGCACCGATTACGCGCTGACGCGCACAGCCCTGGAGGGCCAGCACGTCGCGCTAGTCCCCCAGGACCCGCCGGAAGGCCTTCCGCCTCCGCACTTCGTGTCCCCACGCGTCCGGGTCTCCCTCTCCCCGGCCGAGATCGTACGCGGTTGCGTACATCTCGGCCAGGATGATGAAGGGGGGAATTGTTAGCGTTCTTTTGTGAATCTTTTATTTATCGATATCGATATGTTTCATCTGTGCTTTATTGAACATCACTAAAGGTGAATGAATTCTTCGCATTACATAATTGATTTGTTAGATATCTCTCGTTGAGTGAGCCATAGTTAATTAAGATTCTGAAACATTATATAGTTTCTTTGGCTGTGGCGAGACCACCTAAATTGTTATCGATTCGTTTGAAAAAAGACATGACCTACCCAGCCCAGTTCAAAATAATAAAATATGTATGATAAATTCATAATAATGTTTATTTGAATATATATTATTATAAAAATAAGTATAAATTCAAGTATTCAAGTATAATTTACAAAGGCAATTACGTATCGTCATCGCGCTGAATTTTGGTCGCAACTTTAAGTGAATTACATTATTATGAAAAGCTATTTTGTATATTATCAACATCAATGATATATATTTTCTCAAAGGATTTCCTAAAATTGAAAAAAATACTAATGAATAAGAATTGGCATGCTTGTATATTACCTGGCTGATACTGGCCATTGAGAACGTATTCTAGATAAACATTAGCAGCTAAAGAGACACTTGTATTCTGTACCTGACCAGTATAGCGAATCTCGATTAAACCTAAAACTTCACAACCAAGTAAGAGAAAAGTTTTTCTAGTAAATGGTTTTATAGTTGTACTAGTTGACCCGGCGAACTCAGTCCCGCATCAAAAGTAATAAAAGAGTAAATTTTGAATTTATCAAATTGTCTTTAGTATATCATATATAAATTAAAATCCATTGCGTAGTTTCAAAGATCTAAGTATACAAGGAGACAGAAAGCGGAAAGTCACTTTATGTTATACTATGTAATGAGGTGGTTTTAACGTTTATTTTAAGGTAATTTTTAAATGGAATGTATATCAAATTGACCCCGCTCGGGTATCCGGTTACTAAATTGGACAAGGTAGGTTTTTCTAATGGAATAGGGGACAACTGAGCAAGTGGAGCACCTGGTGGTGAGTGATTACCGCCGCCCATGGACATCTGCAACACCGAGAGTGTTGCGTTGCCTCCATTGTAAAATACCACCTTTAAATATTTTGATTTTGTTAAGACTGTTATAAACTGATCAACTAGTTATTATTAATTTTAAATATAACTGAGTAAATTCTATCACTTTAGATGAAGTTTCATAAATATGTCGGAGCGTGAACACAGTGGCGTCATCTTTGAAGTGTTCGTGAACTACTTTTGGTTTTACATCGCATTACGATACAGAGCAGTGATTAGTAGACAGTATCAATCGGTTACACGGCGATCATAAAGTAGGGATTCGCAGTTGTGAGGAGACGCACTTTTGGTGACTGCGTCAAGGTGAAGGGATAGCCACCCCTACTAACCAAAGTTCCTCTCTTTAGACGTGCGTTGGTAGTAGAGTATTGTCGATTAGACGCATCAGTAGCTATTGGTGTAGTAATAGTGGCCTCGATCATGTTGTACAATAATAATTCTGCTGATTGTTATAGATTTCTCACATTATTTTCTAAGCTATTCTTCAGCACAGTGGTTTAGGATCTCGTATCTCAGATCTCGACTTGGATCAGTTTTGATGCACAGTCACTTACTCTATCTATTTCCGACAAATAAATAAAGATTCAAGTTTCAGATCAGGGCCTCGTGGTGGATTAATATAACAACCGACTTCATTATCGAGGTCAGCGGGTCCGATCCGTCGAAGTACAAATATTTATGACCAGCATGAATATTTGTATATATTATATAATATAAGTATGTATTTACAAAAGAAAGGGAGATATGTATTTCATATCCTTTATGAATATTAGTCCATAACACAAGCATTTAGTTGCATAGCTTGGAACTAGAGGGCGTTGTGTGTATTGCGTCCAAGATATTATTCTTTTTATATATCGAAACATGTTGGATGTCTCTGCTTCGAATCTCTGCCAATAAATCTTTTAATCATATCTCGGAGTTAATTTCTTGATTTGTATAAATCGCCATTTGAAATATTCAATGAACGCTTTGAACAAACCAATTTGATAAGTTGTCTGAAGTTTAAAGGAATAACTTCTGTTAAGACTTCCGAAATGTCAAGTGGTTTGTTTGTGTAGTATACGGAGCTGAGGTTTCCCAAACTTAAGTCCAATTGCAAAATAATTGGACTATCGATTACTTTTTTGCTTTTAGGAATAGTTCTAAATTAATTTCTAAACATTCATATAGGCAAAGCCATGTAGTCAGCTGCAAGTATGGGCAGGCCCGACCAGTGGGAATATCAGCATAGAATGGCATGAAAGTTGCGTTCGGTGAAAGACGAATCTGAAGACCCACGTCCCTTTCCTTTCCCTTCCTCCACCTTCCAATCCACTCCCTTATACATCTACAACGACATTAACACTATCCGTATTGCATATGACCATGAGCGGGGCTACTCCCTTACCACTAGGTGACCCGCTCGATTACCACCCTATTCCCTATTTTAAAAAATCAACATTTTCAAGTTTTAATATGGAATCTAGACTGTTTAATTTAAAAACTGTGTTTTTATCAAATAAACTAATTCTTAAATAAAAATTTAAAATTATACTTATTTATGTAGTCGTAATTGGTTTTATTGCATACCACAAATATAAGTACTTTATTGATAATTCACTATAATTTTTAATATAAAAATATCATGTATTATTAACCATAAAAAGTTTCTTAATATTAACCTAAAGCAATTAAACTTGGCAATTATTGATAAGATGACATTTAAAAATCGCTAAAGGGATTATAAAGTTGTTTGTTTATATTAAATTCAAATAAATCTTTACAATGTTGCTGATGGTTACGATCTCTTTTCCCATCTCTTATACCTCCCACTGTTCAATAGAGATGCTCAGGAGATATTAAAATATTGTTTTTTTTTTTTATAAATACCTTTGCGGTTTGACAAGTCACTCCCGGTGTTCTTGATTATTTGTAAAACATATAAAAACCTAAGGAAATTCTCAATCTTTTACTACTAGCAAATATAGAGATTCGAGTGCTGATTGAAAAGTTCTCGGCCTGACCAATAAAATATTGACTTGTTGGATAAATATTTCTAATTATTTTATATGCAATTATTAATTCAATATACTTACTTCATTTAGATTCCAATACTTCTGTACATTTTTTTTATGGAGATTACTCCAACTTCTGGAAAAACCATTTCTCCATTTCTGCTAATTTCTCTTCGTTTGTGGAGAATTTAGGGTGCAGTTAATAGTGGGATAGTTCATTAAATCAAAGTTCATGTAGCATAGTGATGGCGATAACCGATTTGTGGGGCATTTTCTTGGAGGAAAAGGACCTTCTTTTTGACTGATTCTGACCGCTTTTCTTGAATATCTTCTATTAATTTACCGAGCAGATTAGCGCAGTAGGCTCCTGTAATAGTTTGTCCTTTGAGAAGGTCATCAATAAAAATAATTCCTTTGTAGTCTCAGAACACTGACGCTACAGTAATAAACATATTTCCATTATCAAGTTTAGGTCAGGCCGAGATCTTTTCAATCAGCTCTCGTATACAATATCTCGTTTGCATAAATAACTCCCAGAAAATTGACGTAAAGTGACTCATGCTGCGTTCCGTTTGGTCAGAGATATTTCTGGAGAGCCGCCTTCTATCCACCCCCTCCTCATTACTTTCCCTATCTAATCTTAAAGGCCGGAAATTCAGTTACTCTCCGAGGGTGCAAGCGGCAAATAGCGGTCTACCTGGCGGTAAGTGACACTTGCAAATCTGAAGGGTCACAGCTGCGTTGACAGCCTTTAAGGACGCCTCCGGATACTTTTCTCACCAAACTAGACGATATATAGGCCATTTTACCTTCATTTTCTTAAAATTTTATTATTTAGAACTACTTATACGTTTAGTAAACAAATCAAATTCTGCCTAGTAAGGATCATCGCGTCTTCATTACATAGTATAAAACAAAGTCGCTTTCTGCAACGGATTTTGATATAGGTTTTGTAAATAGATAGAGGGTTTCAAAGGGGTGTTTTAATCTATAATTCATGTATAATTTACTAAAGAAAAAATGATAATTTTTGAAATTTAGCACTTTAATTGCAAACGCTGGCTGAGTGATAGATGAAAACAATGTTCCACATTATTAAACACCTTCAGAAGGTCTTGAAAAAGGTTCGCGAAGGCATATGTCTATCTCTTAGGGCTAACCCACAATTATTTATTTACTTTTTACGAGAAATAATAGCTTATTTACGAAGCGATTTTAAACATTACAGCACAAATTTTCATCCAATTAAGTATCTCAAATAGATTGTTCATGTAATATAGATGATCATGGCCCTTTACAGCATGTAATTTAAACGAATATTTTCGAAGATATTGCAGTATTAGCATAGCGGGACAGAAGTTACGTCGCGCAGTAGTACCGACTACCGACCAAGGCGCGTGCGGATAAATAGCCCAAATTGAACCTCATGACATCTAAAATTTACTCATTTATTATTTTTGATTCGGAACAAAGTTCGCCGGGTCAGCTAGTTTATATAATGAAGAAAATTGAAGATTCTGTCGGCGCAATAGTGGGCTTACAAAGTTTAATATTTGATGGTCAAACAGTACAAAACGGCTTCTATGTGAGATTTTCATTCCCCTTGAACGCGGAACATAAAAATCGTTTTAACCGAAGTGGATATTGCAGGTGTTTGTTTTATTTGAGTATTGAGTGGAAGCAGTCAGTTTGCCGTCACAAGTGGATCCTCTTAATTATGTGAAAGTTTATCATCAACCTTTGTGTTTGTATGAGTTTTTTTTTCTGTCTGATTCTATTGAAATTTGATCCAGGATATTTGAAGATGAGTATATGGAGTTAAATATCTTATGGATTTCTGTTCGAATGAAATACGAATGTGCAACTAATCATGACAATCAACAAGTACTTCAACAAGTAATTTCTCAACAGGCATAGTTAGCATCTGGTTTGACATCTTATTCGTAGGGCCAAAATATTAAGTCGAGATACGAGCACGAGACACAGCTGTCGGTATCTTCGGCTATTACTGTCGTGAAGATATTTTTTTTAAAGCAAGGTCTTATCCACGGCATTTTTTCTTTCATTACTTCAGAGTTCCCGCTAAATAAATAACCTATGATTATGTACGCTGTCGTTGGATCCCTGGGTTGTGATGTTGATTATGAATATCTAATGGTGACACTAGACAATGCTCTACTTCTATGAAAGTTTACAACTAAGGATTGCAATCAGAAAAAACGTATCCGTTAATCCACCGGACCCAGACAATGGTTATGGATCCGGTCGCAATATACCGGATCCCAGCACCGGATCCGTTACAGGCAGTTTGTGGTAAAATAATATAGCTATTGCTTTAATAAGTTTACACGTGTTTTGTTCAAGCGTCTGAGTCATTCGTCGCCAATTCCTCTTACGCACTACTTCAGGAACACCTCGCTCACTAAGATCTTGATTTCTAAATCAATATTCATTTTGTTTTAACACACTAGTCCCCTCTTTGACTGTCGTAACTCTTGTCATGCACGTCATACACGTCTTCATCAGTTTTTAAGGCTCCTTCTTCGAATACTGGTTTCATTTGGTAATGGACAGTGTGTCGTGGCCGTACTCAAAACGTACATCCATCCGTATGCATTGTATATCTGCTTAGTCAATCTTGCGTCGCCCATTCTTTTTACATGTCCGAACCACCGGAGCATGCATTGGAGCACTATTACACCGACACTGTCTTTCCATCCAACTTACCTCCTTACAACTTTGTTTTTGACGCAGTCAGCGTGAGTCACTCTGCACATTTTGCGCAATGTTATATCGTGTCTATTCTACTTTCATGCACCTTCTGCCATACCCACTCTCGTCTATAAGTTGGTATTGGGATCAGTGCCGCATTGTGAATAGTTAGTTGGGCTATTCTGCCAATTCTTTGCACCCAGGAATCTGCCCAACGCTCTATTTATACTGTTTTCTAACCTACTTTTATTTATTTATTTCTCAGATTTTCGCGAATCACATTCATAACATTAAAACAACTCTTTACAGAGATCATTTTTACGAAAGTTCGAAACGTCGGGAAATAAATAAAAATAAGTAATAGATAAACGAGATATAATCCTAAAAGTTGTTTCAATGTTACCACTTTTATTTATTGTTTGATCAATTGATCAATTTTGTGCTTATTTCTGTTAATTGCACTATCAACCGTTAATTAACAGAAATATGTATTAGATATAAAAGTGATAATTAAGTTACTTAAAAATGTATTTATTTGTTAAAATAAAATATAGAAAGACTAGCTACTCGTTACTTCGTGAAACTATTATTACTAGTTTTCCACAAAACTAAATTTTAATTGTTTTCTTGTTTCCTACTTGATGTTATACATTAATTAAAATATATAGTTTTATATTTATTATAATTAATTTAAGTGCAGTGACACATGGTGCAATGTTATATTTTGTAGTAAAATGTGAAAATTATCATGTTAATTTGTTTAACTAAAATCCACTAAAATCCAATCAATCCGTCCGGATCCGACCGGTTGGGTCCGGCCGGACTGAAAATGGCGCTGGATTGCAATCCCTACTTACAACGAGCAGCATTTCAAATTAACAGTTACACATCCATTTAAATTATACTTAAATTGATATACAACCTTATTTGTAAATACAAATATTTATAATAGAATACAAACGAAAATTTTATATATATAACAAACATATTAATTATTTTGACCTGTTCACACAGTTAACACCAAATATTTACTTAGGTGTGTTAATAGATAAAAGTTTGAGAAACACTTATATAGAGAGCATACGCCTACCGTTGGCCACCAGTAAGGCCACGATAATTGACCGAAGTATTTGCATAATTGTGGTCTTTTTTTGTATTCGTTAGAAAAATATGACGACTCGATTTGTAGCAGATTATTGATATTTTTATAATACAGAATGTTACATTTCTCAAAGTTGCAATATTTTGTCCTACACATCCTGCTCCCAAACTAAAAAACTTGTCCTCATTGAGAGGTCCTGAGTTGGAAAACGGTTACAAAAAAATACCAGTACTAGGATACAAATATTAGTTGAAGAGTTTGGAAGATTGTTTGAACGAGGTCATCTCAGGAACTAATGGTTCGAACTGAAAAAATATTTTCATGTGAAATAGTATATTGAATATTGACCGTGGAAGGCTTTGGGCTATCCATCCAAACCATCATCATCATCATACCATCATGCTACGATTAAGAACAGTAGAGTACCTACTAATATTTTTACCAATCATTACATAGTATAAAACAAAGTCGCTTTCCACTGTCTGTCCCCTTATATGCTTATATCTTTAAAACTACGCAACGGATTTTGATGCGATTTTTTTAATAGCTAGAGTTTGTCAACGGGGTGGTTTTTATCTATAATTCATGTATGATGTAGTATAGAAAAAGTGATAAACTTTACTTTCAACCAAAATTTATTTCTTTGTTACTTTGAAGCGGAACAATGTTCGCCGGATCAACTAGTGAAAGTTAATAATATAGGGGTCCAAAGTGAGCGTGGTAACCGAAGTAGTTTAATCGAACGCAACATGATAACCACTGCCTACACCTTATCGTATTAAGAGCGTAAATGTACAGGAATAATGCTATCGCTTTATTAACTAAACAACATATTACTGTGAACAAAAAAACACTTATAATGATTTATACGAGTACAACGAAGTCAATAAAAACCGGTGCAAAATGCGTGTACCGCAATAAATACTCAATTGTTTATAATTATGTGCGCTTCTTAATTTAATGGTGTAATAAAAGGCGCAAATTGCCTTACGATTATTTTTTCTATACTTTAATAGCAAGCTGATCGATAAAAAGTATTTGATGCAAATATAACTTTTAATTTTGTTATGATTATAAGGGCAAACTAGCAAGCGGGTCGACTGATGGTAAGAAACTAACGCCGCCCACTTGTAAAACATTTAAGATTGAATGGTGAAGGCGACAAAAGTATTAATAGAAGTTAGGGGAGAAGGAATTGGACCTCTCTCACAGAAAAAAATGCGGCATGAGGCACTTTAAGTCGATATTTTGAGAGATCTTGGTATTGCACCGGTCCAATTAGTACATTTACGCAGCGTACTGCCTGACTCTACTATTGGTAATTAGTGAAAATTACTTTTAAAGTATTTGTTTGTATATTTTTGTATTCCTTAATACGTTTTTATTCATATTTTTACATTTTTCTAAAGAATTTCAGTCAGAACTGAGGCGATAAAGAAAATAATTCCGTATATTTGAATTATAATATCAAAGCAATAATATTAAATATAAAAAACAATAAAATAACTGCATTTCGTTGGGCCATTTTGCAACATTTTTAATATTATTTAAACTGAAGCTATAGCAAACAAGAATACGGTATTTCTGATGACCAGTGGAAACTTGATCACCTATAAAATGAGTGGAGCACAATCGCGTGGTCTTTTCTATGATATTCCCTTCTTTAAAAGGCTAAGCTAGAGCTGCGCTAGGCAATAAAAGGACATTAATACCCTGAAGTTAGGTTTTTATCCCAACTTCGGGGCACCAGTCCAGGACCCTTATAGAGTCCTGAAAACTTATACAGACAAAAGATTATGTATATATTAATTGAGTTTATTTTTAGTCTACTTATAAAACATACTAACTAACGCTGATAAAATATGTAAAAAACACGCACATAAAACATAACCTTACGGCTTTTTCTACCCGAAGTTGTAGGCAGCGGCCTCGACTCACCAAATCGCTACATCCCAAATGAAATGAATGGCGGAACCTATTTCCATAAAACGGGCACAGAGTATTCAGTCATAGATATTTAAAACATAAACTTCCAAAACGAATTCCGAGAAATCATTGCTGTGATCACGGAATCGATTCCACGTCTTCTGAATCATAAACAGGGAGCTCGACTACTGGACCACAGAGACTGGTTATCTGTAATATCTTGTAACAAATCAAATACATATAATATTATGTATATTGTCATATTCCAAGATTTTATAACATCAGGTGTATGTACAAGAGATTGTTTGTTTAACACAATTAGAGTTTCGCACGTGTTGTCTAATTATAGAATGAACGTAGAGAACGTTTCTCAATGTCCATCACTTGGAAATCAGGTAATGTCTGGTTCGTATAAAGCTGCCCTAACCAAACTAAAACAGCTGTGCATTGCTTATGAAAACGAAAAAAAAAACAATCTGTTATATATGCACTTCATTTTTAATTTATTTTCAACTATAAAACTGCAAATGTACTGTGTGTACTAGTTATTTTTAAACTACATAAAACAGGAACGTTAAATGCTTTATAATTATGTGAATGCAGGTGTTTAGTTGTAATTTTGCTAAAGGCCCGCACAGGGGAGTCGGTAATTTTAAATGTTGTTTTTTTATTTATATGATATATACATACATCCCCACTTCTTATATATAATCATGCGAAGCCTAATCTGCTAAAATCTTAGCCAAAATAGCGCGAAAATCGTTTTGCAGTGCGCCTGCGGCGGGGTGCGCACGCTCAGGTGAGCGTCAGTCGCGCCGCGTTCTCCCGCCGACAGGGATCCATGTACACGACACGCCGCGAAATTCGGTGCTCTTTATAAAAAAGAAGAAAAAAACAAAAAAAAAGTTTACGAAAATCGAACACATTTCGTTCTCTATTTAAAAAATATTTAAAATTATTCATAAAGTTTAGAGAATTTGAAATGGGGTTACCAGTTTCGGAGTAGGTTTTGTTGGTACTTGTTTTTTTTTTTTAAATTAGGGATATGGTTATAAAGAGGTTTTCGGGGCAGTGATGTCCGACGAGAAATGCGGCCTATTGTCATCGCCGCTTGCTTATTGCTGCTCGCCCCAATCACCGATTCTTGGTGGTGAGTACTTTAAAACTTACTGACTTAAAATCTCAGTAGATACAGCAGATAAAGTCATATTTGCACTATACAAGCGACTGTTTGTTTATTTGAATTGTTAGATAATTTTTGTGCATCTGTCGCCCGTTTCTCTAGATGTAGAGAACCATGTGTTACCAAAAATACTGCATCATGTTATAAGTACAGTCATTTTAAGAGAGTTATATCTATTTAATGATAGATAGAATGTTTGAGACAGTAAAAATGATAGGTTTAGTTGCTATTAGTTAATTTAAAGGTATAATATCAACTTCCATCTATACAATGATACTTAAAATAATTCAGTTTAGTGCAAATATGACTCGTATGAAACAGTTTTATGAGTTTTCTTTTAACGTTATAATATTTTCGACACTAAAGAGTTTTATAATCTAAAACGTATTGTAAAAAAAAATATGTACTTTAAAATATGACCAACTTAAATATCTACTAGAACTTCAAGCTTAATCAATTCCTTTATGTATCAATAGTACTTACAACCGTAACGGTCTTTTAATTGCGTATTGAAGATATAATTATAAGCTTAGAATATAAATACTTATACCTACTAGTCGTTGCACGCAAGTCTGCACGCGTGGCCGTTTTTATGGCTTTTGTCATAGATTTTGATGAAATCCAAGTATATATTTATTCTTTCAATAGAAGCTGGAGCGAATCATGATAAACTATTACCTATATTAGTATTTAGTCTTGGTGGTCTAGTGGTCGAGCATGCGGCTTCTTTATCCAGAGGTCGCGGGTTCGATTCCTTCGAAAGTTATGTGTGATAAATATCAATGGCTAAACTTTGCCCGGTACGGCAATAGGTTTGCCATTTGGGGGGTAAACATAACGGCGAGTCGAGGCTTACTGCGTACACCTTCGGGTAGAAAAAGGTTATGTTACGTGCTATTACCTATATGAAAGTTATGAAGGCAGTTGTTTTTGGTTTCTATATAACTTATAATTGACGGATCTCTTGGTATATTTGTAAGATAACTAATTCTCTGCCCTGCTGATCCTGGCCCGAGCAGACATGTTTATGATGAGCATGAATATTTTTATGACTTCTGGGCTGTACTTCTTCCTTCAATACCTGCATATTTTTGCAGAAATAAAGTAAATGGTTATATGATATCCGTTTGGAGTCTAGTTTGGCTAACCAAAGAATTTTTTTTTATTGAATAGGGGGCAAACGAGCAAGCCGGTAATTTTTCACCAGATGGGAAGAAATTACCGCCGCCCATAGACACCTGTAACCCAAATAGTGTTATAGTTGCATTGCTGGCCCTTATGAGAGTGGGATAAGCTGGGATGGGAAACAAATGAAATGCGACATGTGCCACTTAACTTCGATATTCTTTACTTTAGGACGTAGTAGTATTTCATCGATCAAGCCGATCCATTTAAGCAGCGGCCTGAGTAGCTCTTCTCTTAACATGTAAAACTAGATGGCGCTGTGTGCATAATATCCAAATAACAATAAAACAGTTTAATAAAGACCCAATTTTCATCCAATATATTTATAGTTAAAACATCGACTCTTTTTCTCGATTTTGTTATAACTACAGATAAAGACTTTAGCTGTCTAACATCTAATAAATAAATATAGATTTAAATATTTAAAAAAATATATCTCAAAAGCAATAATTAGTATGTAAGATTTATGATACAAGAATTGCAATAAAACATTATTCGATACGCACAAGAACGGTCCAATTCGTGTCCGCTGTGATTAATTTTAATTATCAAATAATAAATACCACGTCTGATCTTAATCTGTATTATTATTATTTTTTTATTAACTTTTACGTGATTGGTAGCTGTAATTAAATTAAAATATTATATTCTTGATTAATATTGTCTACAAGTAGTTCTTGCCCGCCGGTATTGCCCGTATCGTCTTTTAATATGGCAGAAAACACACCTTCCATGACCAAATAGAACGAGTCCCGGAGGAAGGTGATGTCAGGAGTCTTAAAATCGACAGTCGAAAGTCAAAGAAGCGAGTAAAGCGTGTAAGGGGCGTCCCTTATGGCGTTCTGTTCGCTCTACCTCCCCTACAAGGGACTCAGTGTGAAGTTAAGTATGTATACTTGTTATGTATATGTTATTTGATTTTAAAGATTTATTAGAATTGTTTAGTGTTCTCCTAGGATGTATGGAGAGGATAATTATTAGGGATTTGGAATATCAAAGATGGTTCACCTGATGGCAAGTGATTAGCGCCGCCCATGGACTCCTGCTACACAGATAGTGTTACTGTTGCGTTGCTGGCTTTTATGGTAGGATAGGAAGGAAGAGGGAAGGGGATGAGCCTCCGGGGAACTCAACGAACGAACCGAACGAAATGCGACTTAATTCACTTTACCACTGACGATGTTAACAATGAGAGTATTCAAAAACGAACAACCGTAGTTTTGGCATCTGTTATTGTAATAATTATATCTTACTTTCATTTTTCTCCAGTATCTCCAATGTGTTTACTCATAGACCTATTTTGTTATATATTAGCTGACCCGACTAACTTTGTTTCGCCTCGAAAGCAATAAATAAAATTCCAAATAGTAACTAACTTACTCCTTTTCACACCAACTCCCTTCTAATACAGACAGACAGACAGACAAAATTTGTGAATAATTTTTATTTTGGTGTATGTAGTTATGAACCGTATATATATATTCATATAAATGTAGTACACTACAGTTATTTCAACATTACAAACGGACACTTAAATTTTATTTATATGAATATATATAGTAATTAATATAATTCAGAATTAATAATGATCGATGTATCATAGACAAGTACTTTTGTAGAATAAAATCTATGTCTGACTTAGTCATGTGATCAAGTTGATTGAGTTTAATTTTTTTTCTAGAAAACCTGCAACCAGTATTTTTAAATGTTCAATATCCTGTATCGATCTCGTTAGTTGTTAAGTAAGAATATAATTGAAATAAAAAAATAATAATTATTATATTGGCAACATTGTGATGATACATCTGAAGATTTTTTTGGTACAAATTTTAATACGCCCCAAGTACAATCACCTCTACCCGCAGACATAGATGCAGGCAAACCCAGACAGTATCTAAGTGTAGTGAAATCAAGATACAAATATCCGCTAGTTATATAACATAATTTTTAACAGTTAGAGACACGCAGATAGCTGCATGAATGGGCTGGCTCGATAGATGAAATACCACGACCTTTCAAAAGATGAGAAGTGTGAAAGGTCTCCGATGGCCCACACCTCTTGTCTCATCCCGACCCGTCCAACTCCCGTAAAGATCGCAATGCAAATCTAACACTATCTGTATTGCAAGTGTTTATGGGCGGCGGTATTTGTTTACCACCAGGTCTGGCTTGGTCGTTTGTCTTCCTGTTCCATAAAAAAAACTGCAGTTGACAGTTCTCTCCTGGTGCATTAGTAAAACCACCTAATGAGTGATTTGTATGTATTCTTATGTATTATACATACATACATAACTTCACGCCAAATCCCTTGCGGGATAGGCAGAGAGAATATATATACTTTATATCCGTATATTTCCGTTATCTAGTTTCTTTGACACAAGCGTTTAATTTTGAAAAGTTAATTTTCCAAGCTGTGCTACAGCTTGGAAAATTAACTAGAGGGCTCCATGTGTATGATTTTCATAACATTATGAATTTATTTATAACACATAACTTCACGTCTTTTGTTACCCAAAGGTGTAGGCAGCGGCTGTTAAGCCTCGTCTCGTCGTTATGTTTACGTCCCAAATGGAATAGGTGGCGAACCTATTGCCATACCAAGCACTAAGTTTTCAGTCATCAATATTTATCACACATAACTTCCGAAAACAATTTCGAAAAGTCATTGGTGTGAGCCAGTATCAGGAATCGAACCCGGACCTCTGGATCAGAAGCCGTGTGCTCGACCACTGCGCTACCGAAACTATATATAAAATATATATATATATTTATAATTTGAACAATCAAAAGCCTTAATTAACAACTCAGTTGATTACCGAACAATCAAGGCCAAATTAATTGTAAAGCAACAGTAATAAAATAATAAGTCATCGTCGCAATTTATTATCTCTAATATATAAAATTCTCGAGTCTAGATGTGCGTAATTGAACTCCTCCGAAACGGCTCGACCGATTCTCATGAAATTTTGTGTGCATATCGGGTAAGTCTGAGAATAGGACAACATCTATTTATCATCCCCCTAAATCACAAGGGTAGCCCACCCCTCAACATTTTTTTTTAATTTTTCGACATTTTTCTGTTTCCTATTTTTTTTATAAAGCGGGATACAAAAATAATAATACAACCCTAAAATTTCAACCCCCTACGAACAACCCTTATTTTTTAAATTTTATTTTAAGGCAAGACAACGTTTTACGGGGTCAGCTAGTAATAATATAAATATCTGTATTGCAAACATTAATTTTGTACGCGAAATTCATTCATAAATTCATCAAACAGAAAAGAAGACTTTTCAATTTGCAATTAATCAAACTAAAATTAAATTAGAAGTTCTTTACGAACGATAAATACAATGTTATAAATATCGCGCGAGTGAAACGAGTAAGAATGATGATGCTCTGTTTTCTCTGCCTACCCCGCAAGGGACTTGCGTGAAGTATACAGGTACAAGTATACATATTATATACAGGTCTATTATCTGTGTATATATAAGTATGTATTATAAGATATACATTCGAGTGATCACATAGCTTAGTATATTTTTTTTTATAACTTCCTCAATTTTTCAACCCGAAAATGTAGGCAGGGACTGTCAAGCCTATACTCGATGAATTATTATTTCCCAAATGGAAATAGGTGACGGAACCTATGGTCATACACTGAACACTATGTTGTCAGTCATCGATATTTATCATACATTAGCTTCAAGGAGTCAGTATTGTGAGCGCAGATCGAATTCGACTTCTTGATACAGAAGAGGGGTGGTCGACCTCCAGACCTCCTAGACGACAAATAACCTGATTTTATATCCTATTAAGATTAATATGCAGATTATCACAATTACATAGTAGATAGACAACATAGTAACACATATGACATTAATATTTAAAACTGTGAATCCACACTTTGCCTAACAGAATACTTTGTAAATACGTAATCTCCAATAATAATGATGATACCAAAAATAATGGTCCAATAATTATGTAATTAGCAATAATATTAAATTTTATAATGGCCAGAACGATCAATAAATCTATGATTATGATTGGGTCTTGCTAGTTTTTTTTTGCGCTATAGGTACTTAGTCGTTTACACTTAATGTTTGCTGTTGCCTAAATATCACGTTATACAGGGGTTATTAAAGTCTCGTATGATTATTATAGGTCAAAGTCGAGTCAATGTCAAAGATTGTTTTCCTGATTATAGCGAGCTATCATGAGAAGAACTAGTGATATAAGTATACAGTAAACTGGTGTTGTGAGATATTATAGTCAAATATGGTATTTTCGGTTAACTTTATTTTTATTTATTATTTCTAATTAAAATTATGTGAACCGAAAATATCATATTTGACTTAGTATAGTCAAGTATGATATTTTCGGTTCATTTTATTTTTATTTCATCTAGATGTATGTCTGTTGAAGTATAGTCAAGGGTATTGTCCTTAGATTTTTTTTGTGGAATAAGGGGGCAAAGGACCAAGCGGGTCACCTGATGGTAAGTGACTAATGCAGCCCATTGACCCCGGCATCTGTCGTGGCCTTTGTTTCTTCGATGTTAATAACTAGTTCTACCTTCCCGTTTTCTTTACCTAGGTCAGTCGGCATAGTTTGAAGTTTACCTTTAGATTGTGAGAGTATGATCAAGTCATCTGCGAACCTTAGATAGAGTGACAGTTTCCCCATAAATTTCCAGTCCACGTTCGTCCCAGTCTAGATTCCGGAAGACCTCTTCCACAGCTGTAAAAAACTTTGGTGACATTGGGTCGCCTTGTCGAACACCTCTTTCTAATCTTATTGCCTTTCATTATTTTTCTAGTTTTATCTTAGTTGTGCTTTTTGTGTATATTTCTTTAACTATCCTTATGTATCAATAGTTTATACTTTGGTTTTTAAAAGCTGGCCATATTTTGTCATGTTCTGTGTGTCGAAGGCCTTGCTATAATCTACAAAGCAGCAGTAGAAGCTAATTTTATATTCTCAACTTTTTTCAAATATCTTTCTTACACAGTGGACGTAGTCTAAGGTTCAGTACACACTTCTGAATCCAGCTTGTTCCTAAAGCTGGTGTTCTTCAAAGAAGCTTTATTTCCATAGGTTGAGAAGTGTTCTGCGGAAGTTGGGAGTAATAAGTCTATAGTTAGTAAAGTTGTCATTGTCTCCGTTTTTGTGAATCAGTATAGTAGAAGTGAAGAAACTATTAATGTTATTTGTAACTATACCTATCTATTATTTTTAAATAAATTTGTAGGTAGCGTTAATATGATTTCCAATTTTAAACGTGAATTTTACACGGCAAAGTTTAATTTAGATAATTGAGCATGTCTAAGACATTTTGTAACGCCAAATAAATTGGACTTGACTAATTTTTTAATTTTTTATTTTAAATAACTCTTGAGTGTTTTTAGATGTCAGGTTATAGACATTAATAATGGACAAAGCCTTCTTCTATTTAATGGCTTTTAAATGGTTTTTTTTTTTCTAGATTTTCAAGCAAAATTAATTATTCAACTTTCTTGTTCTGTTATAGTAAACAGCATATTATTGATTTGAATGTTTTACTAAAAAGAAGAAGTTTGGTTTGTGATTCTTGATATTGTACTATTATTGTTACACGTTCCTAATCTTACTGTTATTTATTAATAATAGCAGTATTTGTTAGTAATCTCCATAGTTTTAGTTCATAATCTTATGATTGTTCATAATCTTAACAATGGTAGAGTCTTGCAGTTCGCTGCATGAATGGGCCGGTTCGAGCGGTGAATTACCACGACCTCACGGAATATCGGCGTGAAGTGACTCCTGCCACGTTGCGTTCGGTGAGAGAGGTATCCGTAGGGCCGAACCCCTTTGCCCTTTCTTTCCCCTCCTACTCGCTTAAAGGACGGCAACGCACCACGGTGTTCATGGGCGGTGAGAAGTTACTTTCCATTAGGTGACCTACTTGCTGGTTTGCCCTCCTATCCCATAAAAAAATGCATGAAATCAAAAATGAACATCAATATGGACTGTTGAAAATATTAAATTTTAGAAACAAATTCTTTAAGTCGATCAAGATCTCCTTAAAAATATGAATAAAAGTGTTTAATAAATACTTGATGCCCATCAATAAAGTAAACTAGGTCGTGCGAGGGCAGCTGCCAACGACAACTAGTCTTCTTAAATTATAAAAACTTCTAAACAGTGGTAGAGCCAAGCAGTTCGCTGCATGAATGGGCTGGCTCGACCGGTGAAATACCACGACCTCTCAGAAGACCGACGTAAAGTAGCTCATGCCGCGTTTCGTTCGGTGAGAGAGGTACCCGAAGGCCCACCCCCCTTCCCCATCCCTTCCTATCCCCTATCCCTTAAAGGTCGGCAACGCAACAGTAACACTATATGTTGCTGATATGTTGCTGGTGTCCATGGGCGGCGTTGTTTGCTTACCATCAGGTGACACGCCTGCTCGTTTGCCCTCCTATCCCATAAAAAAATTATAAAACAACAGATTTGTGTCAAGATAATCCTAAACGTTATTTAGACAATCACAATACGTAATTCATTTGATTTCCCTTTTATTATAGATATATCCGTCAATAACTCATAATCAATGTTCAAAAATTAGCATGTGTTTTGACAGACGCACTGTCATTTGTGAACATAAAGCGAATATAAATTAAAATTTCCAAGGCTTCCTGTTATATTTTTCATCATTATAACATTGACTTAGTCGCTTAACCAAACTTTTGTGTCAAAACACATTGGTTTAATAAGTCTCATTTAAGAAAAACGGCGGTTAATTTTTACTTAGCAATAAAAGACGAATATCTATCTATGTATTAGTTCCAATGTAGGTGGAATCATTCGCCCACGTGTCAGTATGGACTAGATAATGAATTGTTTTTGTAGCTTCTCATTTATGAAGGTGTAGATAGCAGAGTTTGAAATATTTAATACCACGGAATAGATGGTTAGTAATAGTAGGTAATGCGTTTAAGTATCCATTAGTATCCAAGCTCTGATTATTTCTAATCGGTTGGTATGATTCATGACCTGAGTAAATTAAAGCTTATAATTAATCTAGTTGACCCGGCGAACTTTGTTACGCATCAAAAGTAATACATGAGTAAAATTTGGATATTAAAAAGTTAAATTTTTGCTATTTCGGCACGCGCGACGCAACTGCTCCCGGTATGTTAATACTGTAATATCTTCGTAAATATTTGTTTAAATTACACGCTTTAGAGGGACATATTGATCTATATTAAAAGCACAAACTATTTAAGATATTTGAAAATTAATGCTGTAATATTTAAAATTAAATGTTTTTTGTAGACTTTTTAAAGGTGCGTAATAATGTAGTACTTTGTTTCGGTTTACCACTTAGAGTTCAGCCAGCGTTTGCAATTAAAGTGGTAAATCTCGAAAATTATTATTTTTTCTTGAGTGCAATTATCTACATGAATTATAGATAAAAACCACTCCGACGAAACTCTTTTTCTATTAAAAAAACCCGCACCAAAATCGGTTGCGTAGTTTCAAAATATAAGCATATAAGAGGACATACAACGGATAGCGACTTTGTTTTATACTATGTAATGATTACTCGTAATCAAATATATATAAATATATTCTTTTTAAATATTCTAGCCCAAAACGAAAATATTCAGGGATAAGCTTTAGTTTCCTAAAAGTGTGCAAAACATGCAATTTTCTATCAAATTTTCTTTGTATCAATCCATAAGACAATTTGAAGACTAAACATATGCTGATAAAGTGCGCAATCTCTCCTGACAGGTACATGTTGTCCAAAAAAAAATCTGGTCTGTGATGTTAGCTCAGACCATGATATATAATAAACTGTCACGATACGACTAATGTGTATCGATAATCGATATCCTCAATTAAATTTATTTAATAACTTGCATCACAGATATTTGTCAAGTTTTATCTATATATAATTTGTATCTCACGAATTTACTCGGCACATTTTGGTGTAAAACATTGAATGAATTTGTGTTTGACCCACTACACTTATGTTTAATTGCTTTTATTTGTAGAGAGACAAAAGAGCAAGCGCTTTATCTGATGGAAAGGGACTTGTACCACCCTTGTACATCTGCCATAATGGGATTAACGAGAGGGGCGCAGTAGCGTCGTCAACCTTTAGGATGGGATAGGCTGGAGGGTAGAGACAAAAAGGAAAGGGATGACTTTCAAAGATGTAGTCGTATTGTTCCCTGTCGAGCTGTTTTGAATGAGAACAATGAAAAACAAATATATCTATAATTAATTATTAAAACACTGACAAATTGAATTTAACTATTAGATATGCAACTGGTTTTATGTTGTGACAGCATTACAAGTAAAGCGGATATCGTCAAGTTTATTGTACCTGTTAATATGTAGACCAAAGTGATGGCCACCGAATATTTTAAGAGTTAAATCTACATGGAATGAAATCTTATCAATTATAGTTTTCATGTTATTAATTTCACGTAGTTTACCATGTCTAAGAAGTAGGTAAAAAACAAAAACACGAAAAATGTGGTAAAAAGCTCACTCAAAAACTAAATGCATCATTTTGACGAAACGCTGTTATAACAACCAACGATTACTTTGGTTGATAGAAAATAAATAAATTTAGGAGTTTCTCTTTTCTCGAGCTTCTTTATTTTTGAGCTAATTTTGAGCTAAAACAATTCGTTAAAAGCAAAATGTATAATTTACATATTTAATTACTACGAAACAAATATTAATATTAATATTTTTTTTATGGGTTAGGAGGGCAAACGAGCAGGCGTGTCACCTGATGGTAAGCAATCAACGCCGCCCATGGACATCATCAACACATACAGTGTTACTGTTGCGTTGCCAACCTTTAAGGGATTGCGGATAGGAAAGGATGGGGAAGGGGGTGGGCCTCCGGGTACCTATCTCACCGAACGAAACGCGGCATGAGCCACTTTACGACGGTCTTCTGAGAGGTCGTGGTAATTCACCGGTCGAGCCGGCCCATTCATGCAGCGAACTGCTTGGCTCTACCACCTGGAATTGAAAAAATTGATGATATGCACATCAAAAAGTTAGGTCTATATATCTTTTTTTCATGCTAAAATGATATATAGAACCAACTATGTTTTAGGTATAAACTACTCCTTAACTATATTGATAGTAGCTGGCTCAGTTTTATGTGGAGTAAATAAATTAATTACCTTATAAATCTAATACGAGCTACGTATGGAGCTGATAATACCTACTTACTTGTCGTTATTTCTCATTAAATATTAGTAACTAATCGTGATATTTTATTATAACTGCGAAAGCTTACTGTACTTATTTCTAGCTGTCTCGGTGGTCTGGATGGATCGAATTCATGCTCATGCATGCATGCTATCGGAAATATTTTCGGAAGTTGTGTGAAAAATATCGATGACTGATAACATCGTGCCCGGTTATGGCAATAGGTTCCGCCACCTATTCCATTTGGGACTTAACAAATCCGCGAGTCGAGGTTTAACCACCGCTACGTACTTTTTTTGGGTAGATGTGAAGATGACGACAAAGACTTTCTATGCAGCGCTAATTTAGTATATAAGCTAGTTTATATTTTTAATGGTTTTTCTTGCGACTTTGTTCGTTCCACCTATTTGAAGTATTGAAATAGCTTAGCCATCGCTTCAGCCATGGAAAACTGCACACATTGCATTGAAAGACCACCACAGACGCTTTATAGAAATCCTTACAGACATACCAATATTTCAAGACTGAAGACTTTTCTTTTTTTTTATGTGATATGAGGGCAAACGAGCAGGCGTGTCACCTGATGGTAAGCAACTAACGCCGCCCATAGACATCAGTAACACATATAGTGTTACTGTTGCGTTGCCAACCTTTAAGGTATAGGGGATAGGGAAGGATGGGGAAGGGGGTGGGTCTCCGGGTACCTTTCTCACCGAACGAAACGCGGCATGAGCCACTTTACGTCGATCTTCTGAAAGGTCGTGGTATTTCACCGGTCGAGCCGGCCCATTCATGCAGTGAACTGCTTGGCTCTACCAATGCTATGTTAATCTCAAGAAAATGAATGGAAAAATATTTTTGTAATGGATAGTCTATTTATTTATGAAGCTATATATATCACTACGCTAGGATCAATAGGAGCGGAGCACTAATGTTTTTTATCGGTAAAAGTGCATAACATAGCGGTAAGAAATTACGTGCGATGGGTTAGTCAAAATTATTTGTACTCGGTCATGAATCGAACCCGCTATTTTGGTGGTTTTATCAATGCACGAAGAAGCTCATAGATATATATATATATTCATAGAAATATATAAGTGTGGGTGAACTTTTAATAGTTGTAGCATAGATACATTTTTTTTTTCTAATCAACTTTCCTCAAAATTCCAATTTCACGGGAATCATCGGACGGAATCGGTTTAATATCCATCACTTGTTAAATATATTTTGTAACAATGTATTTATGATGTTGAACAGATTCATTTCTCGGACGTAGTAGGTACTAGTTGGGGGGGGGGGGGGGGGGGGGTTACAATTGGCGTTTTGTTTATTATCAAACATTTCAATCAATTTTTGATATAAAAATCTAGATTATAAGTGAGCTAAAATTTTTAATTCAATAGCCACGAGTCGTGTTGTATTAGTTTTTTTTTGTAATCCTTGTTTAATTTCGAAGAAAACGTGTAGAGAGCAAAATAATTTTAGACTTTTAAATGTCGAACTTGTTAGTGTATTTATAAGTGAATAGGTTAGTGAACTTTCTAATTAGATTATTTTTATTAAACTTTACTAAAATTACCAATTATCACAGGAAAGTTTAAAAGTCTCAGCTTATCATTTCAAAAAATTCAATTCAAAAATCCTCTCGGAAGATCGGCGTAAAGTGGCTCATGCCGCGTTTCGCTCTGTGAAAGAGGTACCCGGAGGCTCACCTCTCTTCCCCATCCTTTCCCATCTTACTCCCATAAAGGTCGGAACGCAACTGTATCACTATATGTGTTACAATCGACCATTGGCGGCGCTGGTCACTTACCATCAGGTGAAATGCCTGCTGCCTGCCTGAAAAAGTCAAAGATTTTCAAATTATTAAACAGCGGATATTGAAAATGGATATGACAAGATTTACCAAATTGAAATCACAATTTTGAGAGGTTAATCCACAGAAATAGATCAAGATAGAATGGCCGCGATGGCATATTTCCATACATTTCGAGCGTGTCACTTTTTTGAAAAACCACGCCCTCAGCGTGACGTCATTTTCATTGTGAGCGGCGCGACTAGTTAGGAGACACTCACATTAGATTATCGATGTTAATATCGGCAACGTGTGTTAATTTTATTATTTTTATATTTTACTAACTTTATTGATTTTCTGTAACGATAATCATAGAAAGTAAAACATGTTAAATACTTCAATCCGACATATTAAAACCTAAAACATATTTTTCCAACAGTATATAAAATTTAATTATAAATATTTTACTGTCCTTGAAACTATACATATTTATTAAATATTTGCCTTTTTGTAAGGGTTGGCCTCACAGTCCTGGGTAAATAACGAAGCCGAACGTCTACATATACCTCGGTTACTGCCCATTTGAGAAGAACGAGATGATTTTCCATCGGCGATTGGTCAAATTGGTGAAAACTTATACTGTCAAATAAACTGCTGCCAATGTAATTACGAAACACTTTGGTTGAAATTTGTGGTGTTAGAATAAAGTAGGGACAAAGCAAGATATGAGCTGATACTCAAATTATTATTGAATTAATTTATCGATAAGTCCTAAGACTTATCGATAAATGGATAAATCGACATGGAGTGCCCATCTCTAACATTCGAATCACAGCGATTAACAGACACAGCGATCAACTGGCAGGTGTATTGTGTATTTCGTTCGATTCGACGTACATTACGCGTATAATTTATACGCGCAATGTTTTTGTATACGAGCGTTGAATGCGGACAGCAATGGATATTTATCATAACGAAAAAATATACAACGTGTGATCGTAATTATTGAACATAGTAAAAGTAAAACAATAATTTATAATCTCAAAAAAATACTTTCTACTGATTTTCTGTACTTACTGATCATACGAAATATTTCCTTTTTTTCATATTTGATTCACTACTTTTGTTTTTACAATTTTTCACAGCATAATAAGGCATATATGTGACGTTTTATCTATTTTTTTACGTCCTGAACGCATGGCAGGAACGCTCGTTGCGTAATGAGAGCGAGTTTCGAAAAGCATGCAATATAGTGCAGGGTTTTGGCACGCTTGCCACGCCTATTCGCCGTTCTATCTTGATCTATTTCTGTGGGTTAATCTGTACAATTGCTTTGCGAACTGTAATGCAGTACAATTTATGTATCTATTATAAATTTTGGTGGCGTTATTTTTTAAAGTCGACATGTCAATCTTCATACCAATAACCACCCAATTTTATAATATGTGTTACAAAAAGCCAAGCGCATACCGCTGCTCATGGAACTAGTTCATTTAGCACTTGGTGCGATGCCCTGTCGCACTGCCACCCGCACATGTTTGCAGTGCATTTACCATGAGGACGATAATTACCACGCGTTCATGAAGACTTCTACAGATGCGATGTTAGGTAAGAAAAAGGCACGTCTGGTCTTTACTTGACTTTTCTTTAAAATTTCACGCTTTTACTACCTACTCTTAGTAACAATTATTTTCTAAATGTAATAAGTGGCAGAATGCATTGAAATGCATATGCAATCTCCGAAACAATTTTCGCTGACTGGAACCTGTGACTTCTGATTCAGAAGCGCTGTGCTAAACCTCAGAGCTACCGAAATACATTTTATAATATTGCTAAGTAATATTTTCTGAAGTCTTCGTTTAATTATACTCTTTAAAATAAAACAATTTCTTTTAAATTAGCAAATTTCGTACAGAAATAAGAATAATAATAAAATCTCGTAATGCCTCATCAAGATACAGAAGATGAAGACTGATTATCACAAAAAGGAATATCTGGAGAGAAAACTGGCAGACTTTCTCTACGTTACAGCATCAAGTAGTGTAAGCTTTCCTTATTTATGCTGAGGAAAGACGCAGAAATTTAAGAATTTGTAATTTTTGTAATAACAGTTTTATTGTAAAGTAGCAATTTATTTTCAAAATATTCACCCCAATAAATAAAATAACAACATAAAAACTTCACGACGAATCTCCTAGCGAAGAAAACAAAAAGAGTTATTACACTCTTCTGTATTTTATAACCAACCTAACGTAACTTTTAGGTAAATACACTGCTAATTTGGTCATATACAGGGCATCGCGGCCCTTTTCTACCCCTACCTCCTTCCGGTTTTTACGACATCTGTGCTTAGTTATAATTTCATCATCAATTCCATCTCAATCTCATCAACTCAAAGGATTATAATAATTTCATTCCTCAACAAACAAAATCAACTAATTGCATATTTGAAAAGCAATTTAAAATGGTTTTATGCCTACATAATTAATGTATGTTCCATCTTATTTCAATAAATTTTAATCTATGTTCTTAGCACAAAATACGTCATTTTGCATAGTATAAACACCAATTATCACTTACTACCCTTGAAGTAAATATCTGAAACGATTCATTTCACAAATATGACAAATTATGTTAAATATATGGCTCCGATGGTTCGGACATGTAGAAAGAATGGTTGACGCAAGACTGACTAAGCAGATATACAATGCAAAAGCGGACGGATGTAGGAGTCGAGGACGGCCAAGACACACATTCCAAGACCAAATAGAACGTGTTCTGGAGGAAGGTGATGATAAGAGCCTCAAAAACCGACGCGCGTGCATGAAAAGAGTTATGAAAGTCAACGAAGCGAGTGAGGTGTGTAAGAATCGTGCCCTGTGGCGCTCTGTTCTCTCTGCCTACCCCGCAAGGGATTTGGCGTGCAGTTATGTATGTATGTTAAATATATATCCTTGTAATTTTATTGTAAACATTATATTACCTATAATGAGGTATTCCTGAAAAATAATGTAGAATTATCTTTATTTTATATTATTCACGAAATGAAGCACCAAAATGTTTTAAAAAATTATTTAAAGGTAAGCCTTATTAAGAGTTAGGTGCGTGAAAAATAGTTTCGTAAACGGTTTTCATATTTTTCGTTTCATAGCAGAATTATTAAAACTTAACAAGATTAAAAAGCCGTTCCAAAATTAGAAATATATCAAATAATATGTATGTACGTCTTATACACTTTCGAAAGCGTAAAACATACTCAACACACGCGGTCTCAGACCCAATTTTAACAGCACAGCAAACAGTTTTACATGTCCATACAAGCCATGAGAGTCCATGATGTGACCGCTAAAATCTTATGACAATATTGCTCATAGCTCATACCCTATAAACTTTTTAAAAGTGTTTACTCGCATACAGTGTGACAGAACGGACTTAGTATGACGATCGCATTATTGACAGATGACAACTCTTACACGCGTAAATAAACCTTAAATACATTACAGCACAAAGTTGAAAATAGAAATTTTAGATACATATTTTTTAATATTTTTTTTTATTTAACATATTTGTGTAATGTTAATAATGTTTACAGTTAAGTTACGTCGTGTTGCCGCTAATCGGGGACGGTGTAGCGAGTTAGCGCCTCGCACGGTGTCCGCAAACATAGCCATTCATTGTCACCATACCTATATATTTATGAATAGGTTGCCCATACATTTTTGAAAAAAAAAAGAAGATTTTAAAGTTGACAATTAATAAATTTAAAGAGGATGTATAATGGCAAATCTTATTATATTCATGTTCCTGCCCTGTTCCCATCATTTGGGATCGCTACCACAGGTTTTTCTATTCCACGCTTCCCTATCATTCGCTATTTTCGCAGCAACTCCCTTCCTAATTACATCATTTTTAAGAGAAGAGGGAGACATGGATAGACATTCTAACCATGTTTTCTTCGGTCTCCCTCTTCTCTTGTTCCTTTCCACATTCAGATTCATCATTATTTTTGCGACATAACATCATACCATGAGTGATTAATAAATTGTAGTTATTGACGAAAAAACAATCACTTAAATTAACCTATTAAATAAGTAAAATACTCACGGGCGTATACCACTACGCTATGTAAACTCACATAAAGAGATATACAGCGATTATAAAAGTATCTAGTGTGTAGGCGATGTGAACTTGAGACCTGTCAATCAGAAAGGTATATATCCACCAGTAGGGAACCGAATTCATTCGAAAGAAGTTGACTTAAAGAAGCACTAATTTCTAGTGAAGTATTCCGAGTCCAGGATAGACCCTGGCTACTGTATTTCAACTCTCTCTAGTGAACTACTGGCTCGTCAACTATTCATTAAACAATTCCACATTAATCTTGAGACAGTTAGCTACAAATATCTTTAACAGCAGAATGCGTGCCAACTCGTTTGTTGACATAGGTCAGGGTCACGCATATAAAAATGATCACATCGGTGACTACATTTCATTGACAAGTCAGGGAGAATAAGATTAAAAGAAAATTCATCAGCCAAAATGCATTAATTTACCCTTAGTCTTGAAGTAAAGGTGAACCAATCTTTAAAGAATTCAGGAAAATATACGACGGACCTACGACATAATTAGACGACCTCGCAAATATAATTTACGCAACTACACTATAACAAAATATAATCCCTCTAAAACTTCCTTTCTTACAACCTTGTTTAGGACGCGGTCATCGAGAGTTATTCCGCAGATTTTGCGCGCGTTTATCCTACTTTCGTGCACACTCTGCCATATCCCACTCTTGCTTCCATAATTTTGCGTCGCGACTAGTACTGCATTGTGGATTGCTAGCTGGGATTTTCAGCTATAGGCAATTCTTTGCGCCCAGGAATCTTTCCAACGTTCGATTTACGCTGTTTCCTACCGCCACTCTTCTTTCTACACATTCTGTGGAACAAAGTGATCAAAATTGATTCTATTAAGTTTAAATTAAATCTTGCGATTGCGCATTCATTATTACATTTGAAAGCTACATTCAAAAATTTAAACCTTGGTATATATTTATGTCGGTTGTATCAATATCTACGTCTAAATCTACGTATTAAGAGAACTTTCAAGCGTGACAGCTTCCTCGCCTTTAAACCAGATGGTGCTTTGAAGAATAATTAATTGACATATAACTTATCACAGTTAATTTATTCGTCTGAATATACAGAGGTGTGTCGCCAGTTTGGCAAAACTCCATTACTAACTATTGCACGCAAACTTAATCCCTAATTCATACAAGCAAAGTTGAAATTTAACTGGCGCTGCACAAGTATACTTCGCGCAATATTAGTTGTGGAAACACCGAAATTGAAGCCAAAATAAATTCAAAATCATTCAGTGAGAGATTTCGTAACAGTATTTTACTAGTACAATGAAGAAATATGGATGACAAATGTTGATATTTCTAAAGATCTCGATGGCACATTGACTAAAAAATTAAGAATTTACCCAGTCCACATTTTCTGGTTCTAGGAAATTTTCATCTGCTCTGAACTGAAAGGAAGAAAGATCATATACATCCATCTTTTTATGTCTAGATTTCCCTAAGGTTTTGGAGAATTATAACTATGAATGAGCCGGCTGCACCAGTAAAATATCAGGAACTTTTAGAATATCGACTTACTGGGACTCGTATCTAATTTCTTTCGAATCTTCTCCTACACCTTCTCTAACCCATTTCAAAGTCCGGCAACTCAAGACGCTAGTACTAGTCGCATAAAATCAGATGACACTTCTGTCGCATAAAAATTCCCCAGAATTTTGAAGAGACCTTAAAAACTAGTGAATCCAATACAGACCCCAGACAGAAGAATAATTTACAGTGTAAACATAACGAGAGAGGCTTTAAATCGCACTATAACTCTTCAGTTCAACTTAAAACAATAGGCAGCCACTTGTGACTTGAAATAAAGGACATACATCGGGTCCCCTGTCAACACGTTCGCATTCAGACGTCACTCCAGTGCACCAATTGATTCAACTAATATATAACCTCTTGTAATGATGATTTGTTGGTTAAGTAGTAGTTTCATAATCATAAACGGCTTGTCACAAAACGATGGATGTGTTCTTGTTGCCAGTTTAATGTGACTTCATTCGCATTCAAACGATACGTTTTGTTTTTAGTTTTGAGATAAATGTATTCGCTCTAGCGTATAAGCATTTTATTAAATAAAACATGCTTTTATTTATGTAGTTTGTATTTTTTTTGTTACTTCAAGCCTTCATTACCAAGACGGTAGAGGTGATTATGTCATTTATGGCATTTATGTTTACCTTCATTCCAACTCGCAATCTCATAACTAGAAGAGTTAGTTCAACACTTGGTCATTCATTCAGTCTTTGTAATCTTTCAGATTCCTCGAATCTGTAAATAAAGTTTTCGTTCAATCTCTAGCCCATTGATATAAATCAGACACGATTTTTTCCGTCATGTATAATTCGTCATCTCATTTAACTTCTGAGTCACTCAATAAATACCAGGTTTCTAAGTCGGAACTATCTAAACAGCAATCGACTTGCAACGCCATGCTGCTACTACTTGCTTACCTAGGCCGAAAATATGTACCTATCCACTAAAAAAATATTTGTGCATTAAAATAACTTCACGCCTTTTCCTATTCAAAGGTATAGGCAGCGGCTGTCAAGGCCTTGACTCAGCGATTTTTACATCCCAAAATATGCAATAGTTGATGTATACTATTGCCATCCATTGGTGTAAATGCTGATATGAACCCAAGTATTCTTCATATAGAAGCGTGGTGCTCAACTTCTATACAATCGAGATGATTTACCTATTAAGTTTTCTTCATCATTTTCCTTCCCTTGTCCCACTCTAAGTGGGGTCGGCACAATATGTCATCCTTTTCCATTCTCTTCTATCACTCGTCGTATTCACACTTACTCCCTTCATATTCATATCAGCATATTGACACAGTCCTTTCTCTACTAATGTGTCCATTCACAGTCATTCTCATCGGTCTTCTTGTGATATGACTTATTCCCTTCTCATAAAATGTCCATACCACGTCAATCTACCACTTCTAATTTTAGCGTAATTGGTGCTACTTTCATGCTTCCTCTTAAATACTCATTTTTTATTCTATTTTTGGTCACATATATATATTTACCTATTAAGTTTTAAGTCAGTTAAAAGTAAAAGTGCTTATTAAGAATACAAACTAGTTCTGATACTGTTATGTTAAATTTAAATTCGTTAACGGATCTAGGAAGATACAGTATGTTTTTCCCTTTTTTTTTAAAGCGTAGGACGTAGTTTGTAGGCGTATGTAGGTTTGTAGATAAATTAACTATTGTAAACATCATTATTGGCTATCATATGACGTGAGATGAATTCTTGTGATTTATTTTTAACTAGTTGTTGCTCGCAGTTCCGGTTGTCTGGCAATTTTAAAAACGGTAACTGTTTTACAGACATCAGATTTTTATTAAATAAAGTAATGCCATTTTTATGACATTAAGGATAGTTCGAAAGGATGGCTTTTTGTGCAGACCCCACTTAGTGTGAGATAAGGGCAAGAAAATTATAAGGAAAGTCTATGTCAGGTTCCAAAGTATGATCAATATATCCCTTTTAGGTTAGAATAAATGCATCCAGTAGTTTCGTAGTCCAGAAAGGATATGCAGTAATGGAGACTTTTTTTATGTGTTTGTTAATATTTCAGATTATTTTTAATATATGGACATCAATTTCCTACGGAATTATTATATATGTTTCTACAGCTAGTTGAATAATAAGAGACAGGTTTATAAATCTTATTTGTTTCTTAACAAACGAACTTTAATTAACATATGTTTGATATGCCAAATAAGATTTCATTATTTTTTTTTTATTCCAATAACATTTTTACGATACTTCCGGTGACGGAATTATCATCATCATTACATAGTATAAAATAAAGTCGCTTTCCGCTTTCACTTATATTTTTAGAATTTTGAAACTGCGTAACGAATTTTTTTGCAGTGTTTTAATAGATTGAGGGTGTCATCGGGGGGTTTTATGAATAAAACATGTGTACTGTAGCTAATAAAAAGTGATAATTATCGAGAGTTAGCACTTTAATTGCAAACGCTGGCTGAACCCTAAGTGATAGATCAAAACAATGTTCTACATTATTATATGCTTTTAAAACAGCTACAGAAAAGTCTGCAATAGCATATGTCTCTTAGGGATAACCCACAATGACCATTTTTATTTCTTCCGGTTACATAAGGCGCAACCGAGTTCGCTGGGTCAACTAGTAATATATAAAAATAGAGATGCAAGAGATTGATCGCCCCCAATTTTACAATAGTCAATTATTTTTAAGTTCTAAGCACCTAATTTTCTCGGTGGTCTGGAGGTCGCTTCTGCATCAAGAAGTCGTGGCATCCCATCTTGGATCCGGGCTATGCATGCTATGTTCTATGAGGTAGAGTCAGAAATACGGAGATACGCAGAAGATACAAGGAGTAGGATGTCCCCCCACTAGGTGAACTGACGACCAAGTCAAATCCCTGAGAGCCACTGGATGCGTAGGGCATAGGACCGTGAGATTTGGCATAAATTATTATTAAAATATAAATATGTCTAATAAACCATTAATTATACTAACTATAAAAAAAAGATCTTGCCGTGAGCAAACCAAAACATTTGTTATGTGTCTTTAATATAATAGCTCTGTGTGAAATTGACACCAAAACTATTGAACAAACTTCTCTTTATCGTTTAGACTGTGTATTGACTAAAATTTGATTATATTTTTTATTCTATTATAATGAACTACAAAATCCACTGACTCAGCTTGTATTAAATATAAAACATGAAGAAGAGCTCTTGATGTTCCACCAGAAACATCGTTTGTCGACCAATTAACATATTTGGAATGCTGGAACGGTTACAACATTGTTCTATCATTGGAGTATGAGGTATTATGAAACAGAATTCAACGGTAAGGTAAACATTTATTCCCGTGTGTGGGGGGAGAGATACAAGGGGGGCAGGGGGATTAATAAAATAATTATGTAAACTGCTCACCACACTGTATTTCGGCAATGTTGTGGTCGTAATTTACCCTGAATCGTGACTTTTACTGTTGTACTCCCGATTTTTTTTCTACTTCTTCTTCAAGGCCGTCTAGTAGACGCATGCATGATTTAGTTTTTATATATAGCTGATACTTCTATTCTAGAATATTCCATGTTTGTTTAACAAGACTTTTCATTCAAAGTTTCAGTCACGCACACCAATGACCAAATAGAACGTCTTCTGTAGAAATGTAATCAGGAGCCTAGAATATCGACGCGCGTGAATGAAAATATTTATAAAAGTTAACGAAGCGTTTGAGGCGTGCAATAATCGTGCCTTGTGGCACCCTAATATCTCTGCCTACCTCGCAAGGAACTTGGCATGAAGATGTGTATAATAATTTTGTGCTAGAAATAAATTATCTTATCTTATCTACAATACTGGAGCTATTAATATGTACGATACAACAATTTATAAAGAATTCTCTCAATATATGTATAAACAAAAACTCAGTGGAAATAATGAAGATAGATTGTTATCGATAAAACCGCTTCAGTCTATCAAACGGGGTCGTGTCAGATAGACGAATGATATTCAAGTGAATAACAGTTATCGATAAATTGTGTTACACCGTCTCGATTCCCGGAACATTCCCAACACAGACAAGAAAGTCTAAATTTATTCCGAAGTAGCATCGCTATCGTTACTACTAGTATATATATATATCGATACTGACAATGAACTCGGGAACGAGTAAACAACTGATCTCTCATCACGACCTGCCGCTCGGCTGTCGTCGCTCACCGTGGCGTATCATTAATCGATAGTTTACATTGGTGCAACACTAGTTGTTATTTGAGTGTGTCGGATTTTTATGACTACTTTTGTGATTATGAAAATTATTGTAAATGTTCGATTGGAATGCAATCGATGAGAAATTTCCTTTTGGTATTTTCAGCTGAGCACCGTGTTATGAAAGATGATAAGTGTGAATTGTTTAATACTTTAACTAACATATATTTGATGTTTGAATTACAAACATAACTTCACGCCTCTTGTTACCCGAAGGTGTAGGCAGCGGCTATTAGCCTCGTCTCGCCGTTATGTTTACGTCCCAAATGGAATAGGTGGCGAACCTATTGCCATACCGGGCACAAAGTTTTTCAGTCATCGATATTTATCACACATAACTTCCGAAAACCCCCCCAGTGTCTGGAATCGAACCCGGACCTCTGGATCAGAAGCCGTGTGCTCGACCACTGCGCCACCGAGACTTCCAAATTTGTTAGGTACAAATTGTTTGTAATTACTTTACTTAGATTATTGATATACTCTAGTGGTAAGATAAGATAAGTGATAAGGTCTCGGTGGTCCAGTCGTCGAGCACCCTGCTTCTGAATCTAGAGGACGTGGGTTCAAATCCTCTCACTGGCTCACACCAATGACTTTTCGAAGTTCTTTTCAGAAGTTATATGTGAAAAATTCCGATGGCTGAAAACTTTGTGCCCGGTATGGCAATAGGTTCGCTACCTATTCCATTTGTAAGGTAAACATAACGGCGAGACGAGGCTTAACAGCCACTACCTACACCTTCGGGTAGAAAATGGCGTGAAGTTAAGTAGTTATATACTCAGGTGTAGGTAATGGCTATTAAACTTCGACTCGGTGGATTGTTATGTTACGTACCAAATAGTAAGTCGCAGAATCTATCGCCTTACTCTATGCTCAAAGTTGTCAGTCATCAATATTTATCACATTAACACACACAACGTCAGAAAACAAAAATTCCGAGTAATCATTGGTGAGAGCCCTAAATCGGTCCCACGACTTCTGAATCAGAAGCAGGGAGCACGACCTCTGGACCACCGAGACTATAAATAAATAGTTACATGTGAATAACAATGATCAAATCATTTCAAATTCTGTCCAAAATACACAATAAACCAGTATTATACTTACTAACTCTAAAAAGGTATATAAAGCGTTAGGTTATCAGATCTTCTGTTTAAGGAAATCTGTTGACAAATATTAATAAAAGTCTTTATTATTTTTAGGGCATCCGGGAGTGCAGTAATATTGGACCCTCGAATGATTTGCAAGAAGAATCGGAGGACGCGGGGCAGGCTCGCACAGATCTGTAGAAACGAAACTGGACTCCTGAAGCAGATCACTCGTGGGGTGACCTTAGGAGCTACTGAGTGCGCACACCAGTTCAGAAACAGACGGTGGAACTGCACCACCCAAAGAAGAAGCATGAGGAAGATATTAATGAGAGGTAAATAGTTACTAAAACCAACTATATCAAATATAGCTAGCTCATAATTGAAAAAAGTATAATTAGAATGATTTGAACATAAGACTCAAACTGTGGTAGCGCCACAAAGCTTGCTGAATGAATGCCACGATCTCTCAAAATATCCACGTACATTGGCTCATGCCGCGTTTTGTACGTGGAGGTTTGTCCCACTCTCGATCTCTTTACCTATCCTACTATAAAAATCCGTTACAAGAGTCCAAGGTTCGGCGATAATCACTTACCACCAGGAGACGTGCATGCTCGTTTAACTCCTATCCCATAAAAAACACTTTTCAACATCAGAAATCAACTTTTTTCACCATTATAACATAACATAACATAACTTCACGCCTTTTGTTACCCGAAGGTGTAGGCAGCGGCTGTTAAGCCTCGTCTCGCCGTTATGTTTACGTCCCAAATGGAATAGCTGGCGAACCTATTGCCATACCGGGCACAAAGTTTGTCAGTCATCGATATTTATCACACGTAACTTCCGAAAATTTCGAAAAGTCATTGGTGTGTGCCAGGATTTGAACCCACTACTTCTTGAATCAGAAGCGGGGTGCTAGCCACTGCGCCACCGAGACCGTCGTCCATTATCGCGACCTTGATTTAACAATATTGATTACAAATTAATATAATTTTATTTTCAATCAATACAAAACCTGGATGTGGACCTTCGCCAATAGATATATCATCAACGAAACGGCGATGAGTTCATCCACATAATAATATATCGGTACCAGGACCGACTACCTGCTACCTTTATTAGTCCTTATACAAAAGAATGCTAAATGTGTTAAGTCGTACTGATGGATATCGGACCCTAATTCGATTAGGAAAAAGGAGTTGATTTTTATGCGACCACTCGTTTATCTAAATCCTTGTGCTAGTGTTGCGCTTTGCATATCGATAGTTTCATTTATCGATGTTTAACACTTTTGCGTTGCTTTAATAATAATTTTCAATCATTATCGGATTAACTTTATATTTCATGGTAATTAATTAAGTAAAACCATTTTAATTTTAGAACAAATTAATTACAAGCATACTGATCCAATATGTCGTCATGTTAACACGTCAAAAAAAGTGAAGTAGTAATAAGAATTGCCATCAAGTTAGAAAATAAAGTCTTAATTGATGAAAGTTAATCACATAATAAAGTTAACATCTTTCTAAAAATAAATTGAATTATAAAAACCAACAATAATGAAAATTATTTTACTGCATTTTAACAAGATTTCTAAATTTTAATACAAAAGCCTTAAAAGTATGTTTATTGTTGTAATATTTTTATGTTCTATTTTATGGATTACAAAATTTACATTTGTCTAATTACAGTTACTTCTGTTGGTTTATCAATGATTCCTTTTTAGAATATTGTTTTAAAAAAATTAATTTCGAGAAAAAGTTCTCAATGACCATCCATTACACAACATTTATCGACTTATTTGGTTATTAAGTTTCTAAATAAATGAAAGTTCTTGTAATCGTTCAATAAAAAAATACTTATTACGCAAGTTAAAAGCTCACAACAATAACATCGTCATTAAATATGTTTGAATGACCTTAATTTTTTAATAGAAGTGTATATTTTAATATATACATTATACATCAAATCACTTATTTATGTATACACTAAAACATTTAATGAAAATTTTATTATTTCTTATCAAGCTCTATATATGTTATAAAAATATTATTAGAGTACCTAATTTGTTACAAAACTTCATATCACATAATTTAGTAATAAAACTCAAGTTAGTTGGATATATTATGTAAAAACGATCATTGTAAATGTTATCAATGGTATTAATAATACGCCTACAGACACTCGTTATCGATAGTGTGACAACACTACGTTGCCGCCGTACGTCGTCAACATGCATTCATTTGGGATTCATTAGCGTAAATTAAGTGGTATTTGTCAAAATTTGGGTGCACACATACAAAATATTTATAAAACATATCGCCATAAATACTTTTGTGTGACGTTTTTTTTTATTATTTTTCAATAACTTATCATCAATAATTGTGCCCACGCATGCAACGATTTGATAATTTAAAAAAGTAAGTTATATGACCTCTTCGTATTGTTTTTTTTTTATTTCGCTTATGATTAGTTGCCAGTATTGTTAGATATATTGAAAAAATATTATGATGATGATGATCTCAGTTTCGAAGTTTATGAGTTTGACTCACCAAAAGTAACAATATTTACCAAAATTTATTGCATCTCCTGAAAAAAATACTTCGTTTGGCCTGTGACGATTCTGAAATACCCGATGTTATTATTTTTATAAAGATATTACTTTTATTCGACACTCATTTGGCTAATGTAAAAACAAAATACATTATACTAATAAGAAATCTTATTGTTTTAAATTGATATCTCAATTTTGTGGTTTCTTACTCAACATGTTCGATTTTATTTTAGCATCATCATTATCTTATTTAATTATTTCTCGAGCTTCTAAATCCAAGATTAAAACAGAAACTCCATTTCGAAGATAAGAAGGAAACGATCTTAATACTAAATTAATTATGAAAAAAAAAGAAATATGTGGGGTCGCGTGGGCGGTGGGTGCTCGTGAAGGGTGCATGGTGCGGTGTGGTGGGTAGCGGGGGGGAGAAGTCAACAAATTAGGTTAAAAGCCTATAAATTGGTGCAAACGGCTATGGGTGGCACACTCGCATGACCAACTGCATCCGAATTAGCTCAGGATTTTTGTCACTTTGTGACAAGAAAAAATCTAACATACAGGTTGATTTATTATTGAACTACAATGTAGTTGTTTTATTTGTATATTGATAATTCGCTTCTAATAACCGCAGGTGTGGTAAATTAGATTGTTGTGACAGTTTATAAATCAGTCAGTATTCCCCACAGAAACGTATAAGTAAGTAGTTTCCCATTCAAGTAATTACTTGAATGGGAAAGCCAAAAGCTGATAGATTACTTCCTATCTAACATATCTTCTTATGTAACAAACCTGTTAGGATGGATGAGTAGATATATGGAAGGATGAATAAGGAAATAACAATTTTATCTAGGTGCAAAAAGTATGAGATATTTATTAACAGTTTTACTAATTCAGGTTTCCAAGTTCGTCTAAATATCCTAAAATTCAGGATAAACACTTTGTTTTAAATTATAGGTTATGAATATAATATTCACGTTCCGTTTTATCCGCATTCTCAAACTTTTGAAAGCAAACTCTACATTAAAATGTACATAAGTGTATAATATTTTATTCTACTAACACTAACTTAAAACAGAAACCACTTGTGAGTCCCAATAGGTGTGTATAAAAAACTCTCAAACATTTCGAACCCCATGAAACTTGGACGGAAGCGATAAGTAATGTCAAGATTTAAATAGATCCAAGTAATAATTAACGGTGATTTTATTCCCATTAACTTACTATCCGTTTAATAACCATTGAAATATCGACAAATTAACAGCCGCCTGTATACAGAGCGAAGTACTTGTGAGAATAAAAAAAAAACGTTAATTGGTCCCTTTCATTAGTAAGTCAGTGGTCGGTGCATTCCTAAATATATGTTTTTTTTTTTCATGTCAAATCTTTATCAATGAATAAAAAAGGATTTCATTCTTTTTTTTTTAAATTTCTTTATCAGCCAGCATTTCGAATTTGGAATGAGAACGGTGAACGTTTATTAAAATGTTTCGCTTAAAAACACATATTAAATGTTCCGTTATATTAATATTAATATAACGTAATTTTAATGCCATGAAAATGTATCGGATAACACTAAAATTAGATATTTTCCGGTAATTACAACATGATAAACGATGCTGTATAGATATCACGAATATTACCTATTACTTATTACTATGTAATAGGTAATAGGGATCGTTTAGTTTCACATCTTATCACAGTTATTATTATTACTATTATTAATATGGACGAAATCTTGTCGGAAACAATTATTAGTTAAAAAAAACTAATAAAATCGATAAAAATCATCGAGCATCTGTTATATTTTAATCAATTTACACTATAACGTATCTTATAATATTATATACTCGTAATATTTTATATTCGTAAAAAAATATATATAAATTTGCCAGACGTAATATCCATACTTATATAAAAATTTTCACCCGTACGCATTTCAAGATTACATCGATTTCTATCAAAACACAGCTCATAAAGCGGGAGTATCGATACGAGATCGTAAATACCTCAACACCATATCCACTGGGCACACTGGCAGAGATTCTCACTCATACAAAATAGTCTAATTAAGCCATAAACAAAACCACAAATATAGAACTGTACCAAAGACATACGAACTAATCTCGTTGGGGCCATTATGTGTCGACAGGTCGCAGCGAGCAGTCCCGGAGGCTCGTAAAGATTACCACGCGATAACCTCACTACCGTACCCTTAAGACCTCACACATGCCCGAAGTCAAACATAAATACTCAAGAACGACTTTATATCGACCAAGATAAAAAAAAAACGAAAAAACGTATATAAAAAAAAACGAAAAAACGTAGCGATAAATTTGGCGCCCCTTTACACGTAAATGTCCTTAATTATAGTATAATGACGTGGCACGATGTTTATCTAATCGATTAAGCAGCATACAGTAGTAGTGCCGTTATTTGAATCGATATATTGGTGATTATGTATCATTTTATTTGCAATCATTTCTAATTGCGCGTGTAGTTTTAGCCCACTTTGTAATCATTTTAATGGAAAAAAATATTAGAGTTATTAATTTGTGTTGCAATATTATACGATATGAAATAGTTAGAATTAATAAGTTCCAATATGACGCGATGTTTTTTAAACGTAATCGCCTAAACTACTCCGTTGATCATGATGAAATGTATAATGCGACAGGTGCTGCCATAGGCCATTCGCCTATGGTAAAGTTTTAGCACAGGAACCGGCCTCGCGGTGCTCTTGGTTTTTGCATTTCATATTGGTTTACATTAATGGATGGAAACACTAAAAATCCGGATATGATGTGAAAGACTTACAGTTTCACAATGTTTATGAGCACACCATTTCATTGTTCAATTTATACGAGAAATAAGATAAAATACGAGAAAAAAGAGTAAAGAGTAAGAGAAATAAAAGTTTTTTGGTCACAGTTTAAAAACTAAACGTTAAATTGTAGTTCACCAAAAACGCTTTTCGTCTGTTTATTAGAGGTTGTTATGTGTCCGACAAGTGATATGGCGTCACCAAATAAAGCCTCACTACATATTTATAAGTTTAACTATACATCAGACTTGTTGGTTATCGCGGAATAAACAATAGCCTCAACATTTATTTGAAATTCAAACATTATTTCGCGATTAGTAATCGACGAGTTCGACTTAAATAGAGATTCTCGAGTTTTCTTGCAACTTTCAACGATTTGCTATTTTATTCCCGTCTGTTGATTTGCCAATTGGCATACTTATATTTAAGATAGATTTTATATCACTGTATAAATAAAGTAGTTCGAACTACTTTATTTAACTTTTGCAAGTGAGATCAGAAGTTCCACTTCAATAACATATACATGTTATTGAAGTGGAACTTCTGATCTCACTTGCAAAAGTTTAACGCGTTTAACGCTCTGTGCGTTTTTTTCAATATTTCCAAGTATAGCTATGGAAAATCAACAGACAATTGATTTATATTAATGTATATATACTCCATAGTAGCGATATGTAGCGATATCACTAATGTAGATTCTCATTACAACAATGAAATTAATAGCAGATTCTGATACAGTTGTTATACATATGTTATCTCTTTATATTGCAGTTTATGCCGTGGACCTATTCGTCAATTTCGTTATCGCCGTTACCAATTTAAATGAATACATAAACCCAACATAAGGTGAACCATTTTTACTAATGTTGTTCATTACATAATTATATAATTTGTACTAAAGGGTTGCATAAATTCTTCGTCATGTTATAAATGGTACTTCAATTGATACATGAAACTATAATATGGCCGATAAGTATATCAATGATATGCCTCATTTGATGCGATACATTTCTATCTGCAAACCTGTTAATTACTCGTCAACAGGTAGAACAATATTTGCACGGTTATATAAGATCTGACAATCCAAAGATATACCTCGCGGTCGGTATGTACGATGCGAGCATTAACCGAACTAATTATTCCCATTAAACGGGCACAATCCATTCAAATTAGCCATCGGACCTCGTTGAATAAACGTATACGCGTTTTGTGCGCGGCTGAATGACGGCCGACCTCCCTTCCGGTGGGTGGTTGCTGTCACAACACGCAATGCGCGTCGCGAAAGCACTGCACCGCATAATGAGACGCTTACTCGCATTAGCTAAAGAAATTGACAAGTGAACAATAGCAGGACCGAGGGAGTAAAAAAAAACGAAGACTACGAAGACGAAACTGCAGAAAGAGGCCGGACAGTGTCGTATCGTATTACCCGACGTAAAATATCTGGGGGGAACGGAATGAGAAATGATCGGTTCCATTTAAATGCGGGTTTTAAGAGACGGCCGGGTTCGCGTGCGTTCAGTAGCGTGAGAATGGTCTTTATTCGGCGGCGACAGCGCGTCCCCCGTCGGCCCGCTCGCATCGTCGATAAATCAGGTGCGCGGGCGCAGCAGACGCGCCACGCTCGTATATTGGCTGCACAGCCCACAATGGTCTACCAGTGACAAGATGACACTGACGCAATTGCTCGCATGCGCCGTCCGCTGTCACGCAGCCAGCGGAGTACGTCATCCCCGTCCCGATCCCCCACCAACCCCCGACAAGCCGTATATATATGTATATATATTTATTGCGTTAAATATTTGAATTAATCAGATGAGATAAAATGGTTCGAGTTCGTTTAAACATTCCGATGCGGTCGCGGTGACAACTCGATGTATTGTCCTCTTGCAATGAGCTGATCCACGCTCCACGGAACGAGCTATTGACCCTCTTTTACCCGGACGATTTACTTTGTCCACTCACATTAGCGAAGGAGAGCCAGTAAATTTATACTTGGTAAAGTCTTAAGGAATCCATGGTTTAATCAATTTGCCGTGTTAATCTTGTGTTTCCATCTTTGTAAATGGCAATAAAGGTGGTTATGATCGTTTTACGAGCGGTGCACGCTCAGAACACGTAGGTAGTGCGTATGACATACATGTTTACGACGCCAGTGTTCACCCGACACACGATACTTGACGTCTTGCTAAGAAAACATTGCACTGTGCACCGCATGTTTCACTCAGACCCGCAAGGTATGGGGGTGAAGATTATACGTGAAGGAATTTCGAATGAAATACGTATACCTAAGATTATTATATCCTGACATGATTCTGATTATGATCCTGATAGATCCCAAAATGGAATAGGTGGCGAACCTATTGCCATACCGGGCACAAAGTTTTCTGTCATTGATATTTATCACACATAACTTCCGAAAACAATTTCGAAAAGTCATTGGTGTGAGCCAGTGTCTGGAATCGAACCCGGACCTCTGGATCAGAAGCCGTGTGCTCGACCACTGCGCCACCGATCCGCTATCAAAGGTGTATATTACAAAAATATTATTTTTACTTTTCACTAGAATTCTTAAGTCATTATTCATTCGTCTATTGTAAACTCAAGTAATCATCATGCAACAGTGGTAAAGCCACACAGTTCGCTGCACGAATTGGCCGGCTAGACCGGTGAAACACCACGACCTCTCAGAATATCGACGTAAAGTGGCTCATGCCGCGTTTCACTCGATGAGAGATATTCGGAGGCCCAACCTCGTTCCGTAACCCTACCTCTATCCCATTTTAAGAGCAGGTAAACTTAACTATAACACTGTCTGAGTTGCAGATATCCATGACGCTAGTTGCTTACCATGAGATGACCCGCTTGCTCGTTTGCCTCCTATTCCTTAAAAAGACGTAATGCATTATTATTTTTTACATATGTGACTGTCCAAAAATGTTTTCAAAATCACTATCAAAATGCTCAAAATATTTTATGTAAATGCATTCAATACTTTAACCTCTACCAAGGTATTATAGGGTTAAAATCACTATGGTAGCAAAAAAGGCTGCAAGACTGCAAGACACTAAAGCCAATGACGATAAGCGGCTTATAATAGACCCAAAGTAAAATAATATTGCTTAAAAACAATTAGTTACGTTTGTCACCTTTCACGAGTAATATTATCAAGATTTATTAACCATTTCGTGATCAACCAACATGTGTCCGCGCCGTGGCTGCTTGCCGCCATCCATCTGAAAATCTAAAATTCTTGAACAGAAGTGCGTGAACGGTTAATTTAATGTGGACTGTGGAGTCAGCGAATGCGACCGCGATCAGTATCGGAAAGCGAGTTTCAGTTTTATCAGTATCTAGTGGGAACGTCCGTCCAAAGGATTTGCATGATGGTACCAGCAGCGAGAGGTAGCGGTGAAAAGGTTTCGCATCCTTAATTGAACCAGACCGGACGGTCCTTACAAACGGTACTTATAATCTGATGCTCCTGATGTGAGGCCAGTGAATAAATACATACCTACTACCTTATATCTACGGTCTATGACGAATTTAAAGATATGTATAGGTACTAATAATTGAAATTCACACGCAGTTTGGACTGTCACAATTTATTTTAATAAAAGTTTTTGGGAAATATCAACAAACAAACAACTTTAAACTGTCCTTTTCCTTAATCGTCTCCGTAATAATCTTCTCCGGTTCTTAAATGACCCCTTTTATATAGAAACTTAATATGCTGACTTATAAAAATCTCCTTCCAGTACGATTTTAATTTTTAGCCTCTTGAATGTAAATACATCAGTAAATCAAATAACGATAAAATATATTTCATGACATTGTATTTCAAAATTATGAATGTCAAAACAAATTTATAACAGTGTAATCCTGATATTAAATACGTTAAATGTCTAAAAAAATATATAAAATCATTTAATGTGTACACAAACAAAACAACAAACTTATCGACTATCTCATTGTTTGACGTCGCCAAATTTTACTAGTTGTATTTTACATTCTAAATACCTTGCTTTCTCTCCAACACGCTGTCGTCTCAATTCTTATATAGGCTCGTTATAAATAAAATTAAAATTGCAAAATTCTCAACAATTTCACATATGGGCTGCGCCTGAGATCATCTCGAGACGTCTCTCCGCGCGTTATCTTCTCAATTTGACGTTACCTCGAGGCATTCAGTGTTCTATATCAACATAATTTATGTTCTTATTACAAGTGATTAATGTTGTAATTTACGGTTCATTTTATATCCACAACAGATTATGCGTTAGCCTTGTAATTGCTATTCTTTATAATTTCACGGTGATGCGTCCTTAATGCGATCTAATCTAATTCGTTTGTATAACTATCAGTATTTTTTATCTCTTCTTGTTTTTCTGTTTCTTCTTGTTTTTCTGTTTCTTCTTGTTTTTCTGTCTCTTCTGTGTTTTCCTGAGTTTTATCGTCCACTGCATTCTCTGTTTTCGATAATGTGTGTTCTTGAACTTCAGTTATATTTTCTTCTGTTGATTTATTGTTCATCTCCGAACTTATATGTGTAACTTCTTCTCTCTTTATAGCACCATATAATACCATAGCAAAGGTAAATGAATGTAAAAACACAACAGCATCCATTATTTATTTAAATAAATTCTAAATTCATCTAAGAAATCGTCTTTACTCCAATTTCATTAGTTAAGTTATCAAACGTCATATAATATTGACATTCCTGTCAACAGTTAGCGATATCTGGCCACTTTCTCCTAAAAAGGTCATCTTTAACAATCAAAACCTGTTCCACTCATAATAACTTCACGATTAGCTACAAGAACTCGTGTCACTATATTTGTACCCATTTTAACTCACGTTCACGACAAAGAAGATTCTCAATTATTTGCCAACAGAGAACTCATTGCAAGCATCATCTGGTTAGCACGTGCGTCTGATTAAGTCGAAATCGATGAATGGCAGCACGACATCAGATTATTTGGAACAAACAAAAACACATGCAATATTGAATACATACGAGCATCAAGTGTGAATCAATTTTATACGATTGATTTTATTGATCGATTGACAATTTCACTGAATTATTCAGTGGACACAAATACCGAGATTCCGCAAGAGCTCGTGGCAGGGCATATAAAAAAGTAAAGTCACATGCAAGCGAATTTAATGGGCGGCAGACGTCGTGGGAGTAGTTCTGGACATGGGCATATTTTGAAACCGGAGACTATCGAAAAAAAAGTTTGCGTTTGGTGATGAGAATGTCATGTCGACCGTTCCCAACGACATATTTGCGAGTGGAGGCCGCGTTTTGTGATAATTACAGCACATAACGCGGGTGGTGCGCTCGGAATGCGTCGCTCTGAGCTCACCGCCACAGATTTATAATGACGAGCGAGTGTTGCGACCGCGCTGCTCCATCGACAGCGCACTGCGCTTTGTAGAAAAACCGTGGCTTCCACGGCATCCACGCGAGGCGGACCAGTTCCCATGCACCGGTCGCGCCGGCCCCCTCACACCCCGCGATACGTCGCGACGACATTTTTTTATGTTGCGCCGCTAAATGACTAGCGAAATATTTCGAAATTGACATTCTGGACGCTCCACTCATAATTCCAGAGGAGACGAATCCTTGCAGCGGTTCAGTGAAATTTAATCAAATATTTCTATGACGATCGGGCGACGAGCGTCGACGGGGAGTCGCGGGATGTAATTACATTTTAAATTCCGCATCTGATGGGTGTGCACTCTTACTTTTTTGTCGCATGTCAATTATATAAATTGTTGGCGCAATAAATTTTGCTGTATCTCTGGAGACGGGTGGCGGGACGGTGGGTATGCAGCCACGATACGGCTCGTCCCGAGCTGGGCCCAATTAGCATGAGATCGATAGGAGTCCACGATGCCGATCTGTCGTCAACTGCACCGCATTGCGCAACCACCACACTTATCTAATCTTAACTTAATGAATATTACAATATAACCTGTCAGTGAAATGCAGTGCGCCAAAAGTTGTTTTATAGGTAGTTCAGTACTTCAGTACTTGCTGACCCAGCAAACGTTGTTTTGCAAAGAATAAATAAATAAGCGGTCGACCACCCTTAACATTTAGTGTGTATCCTTAGACCTCCAACATGCATAAAAAATTTCAATAAAATTCCGGCGCAATTCCGAGTATAGGGGCTATCATGAGAAGAATCGGGCAAGAAACTCATGTACCAAATACTCTGCAAGCAACTTGATGGTCCTAAAATGACTTGTCCGCCATAAAGTCATTGAGGATGTAGTAAGCACCAGCAACGAGACGATCTTTCACAGCCCGCCTAAACCGATCGAAAGAGAGAGCCAGAATATGCGCAGGGACCCCTATTAATAGTGATGATTAAGAATATCTTGCCCAAGTTTCATACTTAAAAAACGTATATTTTTCTTAATGTAACGTCCCACGGCAACCCTTGTTGTTTAAGTGTTATAAAATATTTTTTTGTACTATCCTATTTTTTTTTAATCGGATCAATCTGCATACGGTATGCAAATTTGACTAAAATCGGTTTAGGAACCTGAGATTCCATCATGGACAATCCAAGTTACACTTACCTTAAATATAATAAGAACATATATACCTGTATATAACTTGTAATTTGAATTGTCATTTTCTGTACAGAATCGAAAATTTAGATCACATGGTATACCTAAAGCAGTTAATTGTATAATGCAATAAATATAATGATGACAATACTTTTTATACTGGATAATACACAATACAATTGCAGTTCATTATAGGCATTGTAGTTACCTATTGATCGTTCAATGGCCAGTTGTGCAGGACATATGGTATCTCCATAATTATCATTGCTCGTGAACCATGAAGAGACCACAATTGAAATTGTAAAATTACAACATCAAAACGTGAAAAGAAATAAATTTTTAATTGTCGCTAAGTATATATATACAAGTCTTTTGGTTTTTGTATGCAAACCATGGGTATGGGTGTCTTTGTCAAGTTTATTAAGTGCCGAGTCAGGAAATTAAAAAATACTTACTGTTTTTGTCAAGAAAAATTACAAGTTTTTACAAAGAATTACAAGTGCAAGTAGAGCTGTAATCAGTTTGCAACAGTGCGTAGGAGTGGTCTACTACCTTTACTGTCTATAAGCTTGCTACTTCTCTAAAATAGAAACACACATAAGCTCACTCACTTTGGCTTTCCACAAGCTACGATCTTGACACACTTCTTTCGCCTCATTCCACAGTCATACATCTTTCATGCATCACGCCGGTTTCGGGTTTTGGATTTCGGTCATTCTGCCTTTTTTAAAGAGACCATTTATTTGGTCGTGGTAGCTCCGTCTTGGTCTCCCGATCCCGACCCTGCCGCTCACATTCGCTCTAAAATATAACTACAGAAAACTCTATAAATTATTACTTCGTGAAAAAGGATTTTTATTGATATGCAAGACATTCAGGCTATAATAACTTAAATTAGTCCACATATATTAGAAAAAACATTAAATGCTTTTTTTTTTAATTTAAATGAAAAATTCTTTATAATATATTTTTTCTCTGTAATTGTCGAGTTAGGAATTTTAATAGATACCTATAGAATACAATCACAATTCACATTACAAATGCGTACAAGTAAAGTTTTTATTGTGGTACACGTATTAGTAATATAAAAAAAGGAATAGAAGCATTAAGTTGATGTCCAAAGAATATTCAATGGACGCCTGCCGCAGCGATTTCCACATTATTCATGCCAACTGAATATTTATTAAACACAGCCTGAACTGCCATTAATTGTTATTGCTAAGTACCTGTTACGTACTACGAGACACACTGCTAATGAAATGGACAAGCTTGTAAACGTATTATTTATAAATTATATAAAGCAAAAAACATCCCAAAATATGCTTAACTTAAGCGAGAATTAGGGGGCAAACGAGCATGCCTGTTATAAAGCAACTAACGCCGCCAATGGACATGTGCAACACTGATAGTATTACAAGCGTTACAGTTGCTTTGCCGCCCTTTAAAATGGGACAGCGAAGAGGTCAAAAGTGGGAGAGGATGGGGAGAGAGGAAGTGGTTGGGCCTCCGAATACCTTTCTTGCCGAGCGAACCATAGCATGAGCATCTTTGCTTTGATATTTTGAAAGGTCGTGGTATCTCACCGGTCGAGTCAACCCATTCTGCAGCAAACTGAGTGGCTCTACCACTGACAAAATTGTAATGCCATTATATTTAGAGAAGCATACTGTGGACCCTTGGCGAGATTAGTTTGGGAACATTTGGGCCAGGTTTAGCAATAATAAAGAGTTTTGGATTTTATTAAAATAAAAATAAGCTAAAAATTGCAGAAAACAAAGAGGACAGAACTTAAACCTCCAAAATGTGGCCTGTAATTTTTTAACTTCATAAAAATTTGACAGTATAGCTCAATTGAATGTTTTATGGATCAGACCTTCGATTCGTGAAGCTTCGTCCACTTTTATTGCAGGACTTGTGTGAATATTGATTTTTGGGTCAACAACTTTGTTTTATATATCTTTATATATATGTAAATAAATTTATGTTTATCTTTATCTTTATTCACGATAACCGCAACTAATGGCACAGAGATTAAACGGTCGCCTTTCGAATGCAAATTACGAGCATTGTTTTTTAAAATGTTTATTTCATGTATAGTAGGAATACTAGATTTATTGCTTTTTAACTTTGCCTGCGTGACTTTTCTAGGGACGAATACTTCTTTTAAAATAATATACCTCAGATTTTAAATAAATACGGTTGATTTAGCTTACCGTAAGATATGCATGTAGGCAGAACTGAATTATTTTGTGAACCACACAAAAAAAATTAAAATTATTAATAGTAATAACGATGATAATAATATCTTGGACACAATACACACAGCGCCCTCTAGTTCCAAGCTAAGCAACTAAATGCTTGTGTTATGGATACTAGGTAACGGATATTAATACATATACTATTCTTTTGTAAAAACATACTTATAATACATATAAAAACACCCAGACAGAAATATTCATGTTTGTCACAAATATTTGTGTTCGGGTGGGAATCGAACCCCCAACCTCATTGCTGCAGCCGGTAGTTTTACCAATGCGCCACGAGGCCCGTCAAATCAAAAGTCAAATTGCTTAAAAAATCCTGATTATTCTGGCCATCTAAACCTCAGGAATTAATTTAATAATAATATATGCCTTTTTGCGTGTTAAGTATATACGAAATAACTTTTGTTTTAACTCCTGATATTGTAATAAAAATTTCTCGTATTAGTTTGTGCTATTTCTTCTTTAAATAGTTCTTTTTTAATAGTAAGTAAAATATCTTCATCAGTAGTAAGCAGCGTTCCATTTTTATTTCTTAAGTCTGATCGCTGATTTCTCCGTCAATTGTGTACCTAACTTAATTTTATTTATTAGAAACCTAGTGTTATGCTTACAAGTTAACAAAAATCTAAATCCAAACTTTATCTGCAGATACAAGAGAGACTGGCTTCGTGAATGCAATAACAGCAGCGGGAGTCACATACTCTATAACAAGGGCATGTACGGCGGGATCTCTATTGGAATGCTCCTGCGAAAAGGTATACTCTTTTCCATTTATTTTTATCATATTATTCCCCTCTCCAGATATGAAGCTAAAACTTTATTAGACATCTCCAAACGGCATACCTGTTCACATAATTGTTGTTGACATAATATGAAGTTATGTAACTAATGGCTAAGAGATAGCATATTTTACGCAATTGGCATTGCTGTCTAGCGACAGGAATACATAACTATATAAGTATAGGAATACATACGAATACGTAAGCTACATTATCCATTAACTTTCCAAAGGAAACATTTGATCTTATGAAATAGGGAGTAGAACTATTGACCTATTAACATGTATTCAGCAGACATGGACACCCAATAATTAATGTTCCTGTTCATTACGTATGGAAAATCACAGACTTCTAATTTTAGAAAAAAAATGTATCAAGTATTACTCGGGCTATAAAGTAACTGCTTCATAATTATGCCGTACTTATTAACTTAAACGTAAAACCATGACTTCACGCCTTTTTCTATCCGAAGCAGCAGTTAAGCCTCCGCTAGACGAATTTTTATGTCCCAAAATGAATAGGTGGTAAATGCCATAAACATAACTTCACGCCTTTTTCTACCTGAAGGTGTATTCCGCAGTTGTTAAGCCTCGTCGCCGTTATGTTTACGTTCCAAATGGTATAGGTGGCGAACCTATTGCCATATCGGGCACAATTTTTTCAATCATCTATATTTATCACACATATCATCCGAAAACAATTTCGAAAAGTCATTGATGTGAGCTATGATTCGAACCCACGACTTCTTGATTCAGAAGCGGGGTGCTGGACCACTAGACCACCGAGACCACAAAAAGTGGTGAAATATATTGCCATAAACCGGACACAAGAACTCCAAGAAGTTATTGGTGTGAACCTAGAATCGATAAAACGACTTCTTGATACAGAGTTATTACTATTATTACATTGTACTTACTATTAAATTATAGCTAAAATGAACAATCACGTGTTTTTATAATTACATATTATTGAATTATTAAAATATGTGCGAAAATATTTTGTTATAAAGGGTGCACCGAAACCACGTCGCGGACGTGAGTCAGTTACGCTACCATCGTCTCAAGTACCAGCTGAACGATGGCAGTGGGGTGGATGCAGCGATAATGTACGATTCGGTCTCAAAAAGTCCAGAGAGTTCATGGACAGCAGATACAGGAAACGGAGCGACATCAAAACATTAATAAAACTCCACAATCACAACGCTGGGAGGTTGGTTAGTAAAATTCTCTTTTGGATGGCAATTACTTTGTGTTAAACTATTCACCTCATTATTTATTACAAGTATAAAATAAAGTCACTTTCTGCTATCTTTCCCCTTATATGCTCAGATTTTGGAATCTACGCAACGGATTTTACAGCAGTTTTTTGTAATACATAGAAGGTAGTTTTAACTGCGTGGTTTTTATCTATAATTTATTTATCATATAGAAAAGAAAAAGTGATAAATTCGAAATTAACTTGTTTATTACTTTTGATATATACCTATGTATAGACAATGTGTATAATCCGGCATAAATTAATTACATTACTTACAATATATACTATTATATATAATACAATTAAAAACTAGTTCATCAAATCAAATTTTTGTGATCTGTGTAAAGACAATAAAATTGTCATCTATTCCAATTGGTACGTAACGTAACGATTCGGCGAGTCGAGGCTTTAACAGCCGTTGTCGAACCTATTGCCATACCGGGCACAAGGTTTTTAGTTATCAATATTTATCACACACAACTTTCGAAAAGTCATTGGTGTGAGCCAGGATTCGAACCTGCGACCTCTGGATTCAGAAGCGATAACATACATTGCCTGAACAACCCCGGCATTCTATATATTTCCCTTTTTCCATTTGCCTGCATTATACACATTGCCTATAACATATAGATTGGTAGCAAAATTATGTAGGAACAAAGAAGACAAATGCTGATGTCGTTCATAATTGAAAATTGCTCACATATCATATTATATACGATTTTAAGTCGTTTAAGTTTGAATCGGATTTGAATCGGGGATACAAATGCTCGTTTTTATAATGAAATTGCTAAACGATAATTCGAACAAAGGACGAGCATTGCCGTTTAACGTGGCAACAATGCGGCTAAACTCGTGGACTTGTTAGGTACCAGCAGATCGAGATACTAATGTGTAAATGTTTTATTACAATTCATAAAAGTAATTATTTATTTACAATAATAAGAAGAAATAAATTAATTACATTATTTACAAATTATAATTGAAAAACTATCTGAAATCAAATTTCTCCGCATCTCGGTCTACTGGCACCGTGCCCAGAAGACTGGCCGCATTGCCACGCTGAATGGCAATGGTAATGTTTAATGGTAATAAGTATCACATTATATAATTGTATGAAACAGTTGTTTCTTTATTTGAATAAATGTTTATCTTCTTTCTAGGCAATCAAGAACAACATGAAAATAGAATGCAAGTGCCATGGGCTATCAGGCTCCTGTACCTTAAGAACTTGTTGGTGGAGAATGCCGTCGTTCAGAGAAGTAGGTGATAGATTACGTGATAAATTCGAGGGCGCTGCAAAGGTCAGTTCTTGATGATTATCATTTTTAATTCTAACGATTTCATATATTGTTTTCAGTTAAAAAATCTTCAATATTTATTGAGTAATTAAAATAAATAGTTATTATTTTTTGTTTAGGTAATTGCGAGCAACGACGGTGACAATTTCATGCCGGAAAGTCCTAGTATTAAAAAACCTGGGAAGAAGGATATCATCTATTCAGAGGAGTCACCGGATTTTTGCTCGTCTAACATGAAGACTGGTTCTTTGGGAACTCTAGGACGTCAGTGCAATATCAGCTCAGCTGGTACCGACAGTTGTGACCAGTTGTGTTGCCGAAGGGGATACAGAGAATCCTCTGTTAGAGAAACAGAAAATTGCAACTGTCAATTTAAATGGTGCTGCGAAGTTATCTGTGAAACATGCTATGTCAAAAGAAACATACAAACATGCCTATAATGTGATAGATCATATAATAAATGTAATAATAAAATATTATTATTAAAGTCATTATAATTTTTACGATTATAATTATTTTGGGAAAACTCTTTTCGCCTCGTCATCCGTATTGTAATCAGATAAATTTTCCAATAAAGACTCTGCTTTTTGTTTTAGGAATTCATTTTTTATTGGTGTGCCGCTGCCTTGATGTAAGACAATTGATTGTTTAAGATCATCACGATCAGCATAGCTAGTGTCAATACTATTTTCTTTCCCGCTATGATAATCCTCATAACTCTCAAGTTCCTCTGCTACACTGTCCAAAGCTAGAGCTTCATTCATTATACCTGCATAAAGATCAGTAACATTGAACACTTCAACGTCAGGATCATTATCAAAGCATTCTTCCGCACTTCCACACTTAGCCTCATCGTTTTTACTATCTGGTACTTCACCAGAATTTAAGTTTTCCTCATCCTCAATACCAAGATACTTATTTGGTTTGCGCCGAATTTGAATATTATTAGCATCGATTGAGAAAAGATTATTTCCTGAAGAAAATAGTTTATCGCATCCTGACACACTTCCGGTTTTCTTTGATATGTAGTTATAAAGAATTCTTATTTTTAATATGTCATTATTGCTGAAACCATAATTATTTCCTGTATCTGATTCATTATATGGCACCTGCAAAGTAAGTACACTAAAGTTTAATAATGTCAATTAATAATATACATTTATGCAGATTAGTTTTGGATTAAATAATATTTACTATAACATGCAGTCTAGGTGGTCTAGTGGTCGGTAACAGACGCTGCCTACACCTTCCGGTAGAAAAGGGCGTGAAGTTATGTATGTATGTCTGTATGGCATGTTATGTTATGTATGTGTGGCATGTATGTATGTATGACATGTAAAACATGTTTTCTACAGAACATAGGTGTTACCTTAATTCTGAATGTAGCTTTGCCACTAGTTGAGTATTGGTAATATTGTGTATGACCTGCACTTTCAAAATCATATGGTATATCGTGAAATAGCCATTCGTTGTCTTTGAGTTTTTTAAATAAGTGTTTTTTATCTAAAACATAAAGAAAATAAGTAATTATTATAGCAATTTAAATAGGCACATGAAATTGAAATATAACATTACAAGTAGTTGATGCGGATAATTCGACAGAAGTCTAAATTTGTAAAATGAAAAGCAGCATTTGATAGAACCGGGAAATATTCCGGCAAGGAAGCCTCAGCCTCAGCACAGTAAAGACTTGCTCAAATTGGTTCACCTAGTTGAAAGTTTTGAGCGACAAAACCAACGAAGTTGAATTGAAAACCTCCTTTTTCAAATAGGTTTAACATTGGCTGTGGAGACCCATATAAAGCAGCTTGCGAAAGAGAGGTGTGGATAATAAGACCATAATAGTTTGGGCTAAGGAAGAAAGAACCTCGGTTCACGCGGATGTCAATGAACAAAACTTCTGATATCAACTTGCAACTAGTAATTCACAAGTACTTTACAAATTTACAACATAATTCTTATGACATTTAAATTTAAACCTTTAGAAATGACAGTATTGATATAAATAAGATACGTAAATACATGATCTATTATTAAATCATAATATTATATCCCTTGGACTACCGAAATCGTCGATGGCGCACTGATGGAATGGATAGGCTGCAACGCTTCTTCGTACATACTTCGTATTATGGTGCCTCCAAACTACTCGCGAAGTTAGGTGGATGCGACAATGCAGAGAAGCACTTCGGCTTGCCTCGTCACATCTTGCCTCGCCTTGGGGAACTTTCATTCGTAATTTTTGCGCTCGAGTCAAGGGGCTCGAGGTTGGGCACGTACTTCATTGCAAGTCATACTTCGGACTTCGTTAGTATTGGTAAAATAATTATTAGAATAAACTAAAAGGAATTGAACATAATTTTACCTTTCATTATATTGTCATATATAATCTCAATGTATTCATCTCTGTCAGGAGCGTTATGTTGTGGCGGTACTCCAGCAATAGCCAACACAGCGCTAGCAATACCTCCACTATTACCGATGCAGTCATATCCTAATACTACTCTCTAAAATAATTAAAAAATGTACTTATATTGTGACTGATTTTTGTACTAGCTAAGCTAAGTAACTTTTGCCAGCGAATTCGCACGCATTCAAAACTTGATCACCCAACAATTGCAACTCTACACAATGAAGCACATACATAAATATCTGAACTATGGGAAGTTAGTAATCTCGGAGATATATCCAATTTCCCAAGAGTTTAGTTTGATATTTCTGTGTTAAAATTCCTCTTTCAAAACTCGTAGCGAGATAACAGCTGTTTTAATCTCACAAAACAATTCACGATGGTCTATTAAATAGGTAGGCAATGACACCCATATTCTCATCCATATTCTGTAATTTTCAGTGAATCAACAAATCGGTTTAGTAATAAATACGGCAAAAACCAAAGTCATGACAAATGCTTCAAGAAGAACAGTTCATGTAGATAATACTCAAATAGAATACGTACAGGAATACATCTATCTAGGCAAACAAATATCGTTTATTCTTACTTCTTTCTATTTCATCTAAATGTCTCTGGATTTATTCCAGACATTTAGATGAAATAGAAAGAAGGATAAAGATCACATGGAACAAATTCTGGATTTTCAAAGAAGTACTAAAATCAAAATTTCCTGTTATACTAACAAAAAAGGATTTAGATACATGTATACTCCCATGTCTCTCATACGGCAGAAAAACATGGATATTTAATAATTCTACAAAAAAGAGAATACAAGTAACAATACAAGCAATGGAAAGAAGCTTTTTGAATATAAAAAAGAGAGATAAGAGACGAAACACAGAGATAAGAAAAATAACAAATGTAGGTACTTGATGCTTTGGAACATTGTAAAAAATTAAAATGGAAATTGGCTGGTCATGCAGCGCGCATGAATAAATGTAAATGGACATAGAAGGCAACTGTGTAACATGGACAGGCCCACTCGGCAAACGAAATAAAGGTAGACCACGAGAAAAGTGGATAGATGAAATAAATAGAGCAGCTGGAAAACAATGGTTTAAAATGGCGAAGGATAGAGACTCTTGGAAAGAAATGGAGGAGGCCTTTACTTGTAGAGAGGTCCTTAACCAAAAATGACAAACTGTATTTTTAAAAAATAATAAATATTATGCTTGAAATTTATATATATATAAGTATATTTTAAGTGTCATCAAATTATTTTAAATGAAAATGGAATGGAATTTTATTTCATTTTTTGTCTGGCATGTAATTGTATTATTTGATTTGAATTGGAATGAAATCGTAATGTTTTTTTATTGTTATTTTGGTTATGTAATAAATGAGGCTTATTATTATTCCCGTTACGTACCTGAACGCCAGTGGTGGTGAACCTTTTGATTGAATTATCAGCACATTGAAGCAATCCACGACGGTTTACGAAGAACACCCAACGTGACTTATCGTAATCTTCTGGTGGACTTGGCAGTTCGATAAAGTTTAAGCTGGTAATTGTGCTTACTCCATTCAAAAACAATCTGATGCGATCACGAATTATTTTATCTGGATACAAATATTACAAATTAACAGCAGATAAGTTAGTAATATAGCAGCAGCAGCAGCAGACAATTAACAGCAGTGGTGTGTAAGAGAATTGTGTCACTCCATCTCTTCCAATGGGTCTCGTAAGAGATTTCCCATGATGCAGATCATCTTTCATATGATTGTCTTAAATTGACTGGATCTATATAGGTAATTTATAATTTACAGACGTGTCATGAGCGAGAATTGAACTGGCTCTCAATTGTTTTTGCATCTAATAGTAAATATAAACTCAATACAAGATCTGACAAATAGGAGCACAACCACAGTATACCTAAAAAGCGTTAGATAAAGTTTAATACTGGTAGGAGACACGCAGTTTTCTACATGCATGGGCCAGCTCGAACGGTGTAATGTCGACCTCTCAGAAAATCGACCTAAAGCGGCTCATGCCCCGTCTAGTTCGGTGAGAATAGCTGGCAACCCCAACTATAACACTATACGTGTTACAGATGTCTATGGGCAGCGCTAGTTGCTTACCATGAAAAATTTCTTACCAGAAAATGAGACTAAGTCAATATAATAAGGTACAACTCCTTTATCCCATAGTTTAAATTTTTCCATTTCCTCATCGGTGAAACTGAAGCCCGGTTCACCGTTCTCGGATTGTTTGAACGAAACAATATTATTTCCACCCACATTGAAGATTATATTAAATTTGTTGTCTATTAAGTTGCCTTTCACTGTGCCTTTCAGTCCAACGATACCCTGGTCTTCTTGTCGTCTACTTAGCAATGCGTATGGACGGCTACCTGATTCACATATATATATTTTTTTAATTTTCATCAATCACCAACTGATATCAGATTTCGTATGATACGAAAAAAAACAATGTAAATTGTTAAATTGAGGTCGGTGGTTCGAATCCTCACGCTAGCTCACACCAATGACTTTTCGAAGTACTTTTCGGAAGTTATGTGTAAATGTAAAAGTTATGTATAAATATCGATGACTTAAAACTTCATGCCCGGTATGGCAATAGTTTCGCCACCTATTCCATTTGGGACGTAAATATAACGGCGAGACGAGGCTTAACAGCCGGTGCCTACACCTTCGGGTAGAAAAAGGCGTGAAGTTATGTTATGTATTTGCAATTTAGGAATTTGGATCAAAACCATATATCTATTATAGAACCAAAGAAATTTGTCACTATATAAAGCATATATAGATAGTGGTTTAGCAATCCAACTTTAAATTTCTCGACTTCAAATCCGAATACACACTAATAATTTCGAAAGTAATGTATGTTGTCAACGTTGACTTATAAAAGTCGAATCCACGTATTGCTATAGGCTTGTCACCTAATTTATCAGTGCAAATACTTAATTCACCATATCGAGACATAATTACTACTGCCTACGACATTATATAATAAAGTTTTAAAGATATAAGAATATTGAAATGATAAAAATACTCACGCTTCGGACATATCAAAAATACAATAAAAAATACGCTTAGACATGTTGCAGTCGGTCGCAGAAACATATTTATTAGATTGAAAAAAATAGAAAAAAATAAAATAATACTGTTACTGTATACCGATAAAACTATAAATCATTTGATAAGGAATTATATTTTTGTACTTTATTTTTAACACGTTATTTTAGTATTATATCCTAAGAATAAAATATTTGTAAAATAGAATTCTCGGCCAGCGCTACTGATGATATAACGCGACCTCTCAGAAAATCTACGTAAAGTGACTCATACCACGTTTCGTCCTGTTTCGGGAGGCCCACACCCTTCTCCTCTATCCACCCTATCTCCTCGGCATCCCGCTTTCAGACAGGGAACGCTAGTGTGAGTTTCAGGGTGTTGCAGATGTCCACGGACTAGTTGTTCACCAACAGGTTACTTGAGCCATAAAAAATACTTATATTACTTATTAAACTTACTTATATTAAACTTACTGCATGAATGTATTTAGCCTAAGTATTGTTAGAAGTCCAAATTAAACTATAGACTCCAGTTAAATATAGGAATAGCCACATCTATTGGCTATAATCTGGAAACTGTGAGAACAATAATGTACCTTCCCTTGCACTTTTCACAGCTGAAACAAGTTGAACTTTAAATAAACTTTATTGTCACTAGAAAGGCTACACGAACGCAACTGCAGGAAACAACTAGTATTCGATATAAAAACGTCGATGACGTGTTCAGATCGAGGTTTTTAAAGGCTACTTGTAAATACTTATAAAATAATAATACTACTTAAGACGGCGTTGTTTCGATGCCTTAATGATTTAGCACCGTGATTTATTGTTGAGAGGTACTGACTTCGAATTCGGCTAATTACTAAAAATGACAATATTATTTTGGGAAATGCCTGACATTTGTTTATCTAACCTAAAATAAGATTTTTAATATTAATTACATCGATCGTTTTTACAGCCTCAGTCATCCAGTGGTCGAGCCACCCGCTTCTAATTAATAAGTCGTGGGTTCGATGGGGCACATAAGAAAGATTTCTCGAAAATCTTTGCAGAAGTTATGGGTGATAAATATGCATGACTGACAACTTTTGTGCTCGGTATATGTCAATTGTTTCGCCACCCATTCCAGTTGGGTCTTAATGATTTTGCGGGTCGTAGCTTAACTGCCTACACTTTTGAAGGCGTGAAGTAAGTAACTACATCAATATATACCCCCGTCAGTTAGATAAAAACACTGCAAACTAACTTGTTGAATAGAAAAAAGAGGACAGCAAAGATGCTAGGAAATGGAGCCTGGAGCAATGCAGTTTTGTAGGAATAAACCCAGCAGACGATATACAGAAGACATACAAATGCAGATTCCAAGAATATTCAGTATGAAAATTATTCACGGTACATTTCAGGTTGTATGTATGTATGTATAAAACGTATCTCAAGACAGATTTCTCAGTTCATAAACATAAATTTTCCATTGGGTTCGATATCCGTGAGAATACACCTCGGGGCGCGCCCGACCACCAACACTCATCAGCTTTTCACTCTCTTACAATTTGTACAAATAAAAATATACCTTAAGTGTAAAGATTTTAAGATCAGTTTTATTAAAACACAACAGGAAATAAAGACTGTTACATAAAATTGCATTCTATCAAAACTACAACAATTGTGTTGTCGATAAAATGAAATCATGAAACACAGTAGGGTTGTCACTTTTCTTTTTATTTTCATTGCCATTTTATATTACTACATATAATATTAAGCCGTGATTGATAAAACAGAATGATTATTTGTGATTGTGTTATTATTAAAGATTTATAATTCTCTCAATTTATTACATCTAATGTCATGTATTTGTCATTGTTGTAATTTCTGTTCGAGCTCTGAGAAATTGCAAAGCTCGTTCGTTTGAAGCATTGGAATGAGGAAAACGGGACAACCCTAAACGACTGCGGAACATATTAATGGCCTCGCATAAATTTTAAAATAAGACGTTGTTTATCCAGAAGACATCTATTAAATTGTACTTACTACAATACGTACATATACCTATGTATCTCGAAGTTCCTTGCAAATAAAATATTGAGATACAACGCATCTAGATGACTGTATATAATATAGTTTTATATTTTTATGACTTTAATCGGCGAAGATGAAGGTTGTGGCAAATATACTTTTCATCCCCCCACCTCGGAAATGGTATTTTTGCTATTCGATATCTGAGCGCAAAAGCCGTTTTTACCCGCTTGAGGTTAAAGTAAGTTTAAATTTAGAACATCGCATGCACGGTATGTGATTTCAAAACATCATTAAACCTATTTACTTCCATCTCCATGGTACCGTTTTTATCGTACCACTTTTTTTTTAAATTTGTTAAAAACTCAAGACTCTGAACCTCCTTGGTGTACTTTTGTTTTTAATTTTCTTTACGCGCGCCATTATGTTTTGATATCGTATTGTTATCAATAAGAAACTTGAAAACAAGTAAAAAAAAACGAAATAGAGTAATTCCAGCGACGAAGAAGTTTATTTAACGCCTACCGAATTGACAGAAACTGTTATTAATGCGCAAATGAGCTTTCTCCTTCAACAATCACGCGAGAAGTATTTAAAACAGTACGATATGTTTAACTCGTGGCGACTAGCTAAAGGAGCCAAAACTTTCTCAGAAAACGTTTTGCTGGCATATTTTATTGAACTATCCGAGACCAAGAAATCAAGCACTCTATGGAGTACGTATTCAATGCTGAAAGCAACATTAAAGATGAAAAAGACATACATATTGACACCTATCCATAGTCATTTCCTCGCTGAGGGGGATGAAAAGTTACGTGTTGCACTCGAGTGCAAAGATTTTTCACCTTGTTCTCTTTTAACTCCCTCGCTAAAGCTCAGGATTCTAATTTTTGAATCACTCGCTGCGCTCGTTATTCAATTTTAGAATCCTTCGCTTGCTCGGTTATCAAAATTGAGCACGCGGTTAAAAAGCAACTTTGCACTCTTGTATAACAAATAACTATTAAATTGCAGTTTCAATTTTGTATTCGCATAGAATAGTGGACCATGCCTTTTACTAAACGTCTAGCACATTTGTTTTACAGATATTTACGTCATATAACTTCCCGAAAAGTTATAAATGTGTATTGAATATGAGTTTAGGAACTTTTAGTCAAAAGTTGAAGTGTTAAGTCACCAGGGCAGCATGATGAGTCGGCTACCAATAACATCAAGTAATATTTAAGTTATTAGAATCAAAAATATTTTTTTACGGAAAGAAATAATTATTCAAAAAATAACAACCTGTAGATAAGTGTCAGCAATGAATTGAATTTCATAGTGTGTACTCTCGTATTTAAGATAAGGCACTGACTGTGTCTGAGATCAACTTTATAATGACATTATCATGTCTAAAGTACAATTAATGATATTTATGTATTTATTTTAACAGTGGTAGAGCCAAGCAGTTCTCTGCATGAATGGGCCGGCTCGACCGGTGAAATACCACGACCTCTTAGAAGATCGACGTAAAGTGGCTCATGCCGCGTTTCGCTCGGTGAGAGAGGTACCCGGAGGCCCACCCCCCTTCCCCATCCTTGCCTATCCCTATCCCTTAAAGGTCGACAACGCAACAGTAACACTATATGTGTTGCTGTAGTAAGCAACCAACGCCGCCCATGGACACATGGGCGGCGTTGATTGCTTCCCATCAGGTGACACGCCTACTCGTTTGCCCTCCTATCACATTAAAAAAAGCGAACATAAGCAAAGTTTCTGACAGCGCTTCCCGGATTGCGCTGAACGAAAAATTTGCAGAAAATAAAATAAGTAATGGTTTGAGACTGTCTTTAATTATTGCAAATAACTTTCAAAAAATCATTAGTATATACAGGGATTTGAACCCGAGATGTCTTAAAGATAGAGTATAGAATGATAAATATCACAAGAAACTGGGGTAGGTACGTTCAAGTTGTATACAGGTTGTGTCAAAAAAAAAATAAAAAAACCGGATTCAAAATCAAACTTTTTTTTTATCAATTTAATATTTTTGTAACAACTAATCAATATTTTAATTATAAATACCGCTAGTGTCCAACCAATATTAGGCATAACATATTGTGTCAACCCCCGTAAGAGGTCACTTGCTGAAATACATATATAATAAATATATATATTTCATTGTATCATTCAATTATTATACATTTTGAGATTCAGATTAAAATGGGATGATATGATTATTTATTGTATTTTCTTTTTATATTAACAATTTAAAATGCTAATTCTCATAAATAACTAAAAATAATCAAATAATGACAATATTTACATTAGTAAAAAATAATAATAATAATATTCAATTTACAATGACAATTTTATTAGGATAGTAAACAATTTTAATTACTATTTTTTTTTAAATATTAAACGGAACACATCATTATTTAATGTGTCAGATGTAAAAAAAAGGAGAAAAATGTAAAAAAAAAATGGCACTAGTTCGGTTTTTGACACTCTTAATATAGGGTTTCGTGGTATTATATAATATTACAATACTTTTTTATCACATTACCAACCATACTAAAATTTAAAAACAATGGCTTGAATAATCCCATTATAGGAATACCTAAAATCTATAATTAGAACAAACTTCAGTCTTTTATATCCGATGGAGTATCACTTCCTTAGACTCTGTCATTTATGTAAGTAATTATTAAAAAGAGCGTTAATACTTTCAACAATTTTATACGCTCAAGTTACTTTTTAAAAACGTCCATCTTAAAATTTGACATACATTTTAATAATTGTCACATAGACTATTTTCTTATCACTTTCAAGTCTGATATAGACAATGGAATGACACTATTACATTACCCATCGGAAAAAATATATAAACAATAATAATAATAAAATTAATCATTTCATTTGAAAACTATAAAAAACAATAATTTCAAAGTAAAATTAAAACGCATTTTTCAATAATTATTTCGATCTAGATATGGACACATACCTGACGAGTTATTTTTGGAACAGATGATTATTAAGATTTAGTAAATGTTTTTAGTAATATTAGAATATAAATATCAAATCTTACCACTCTATAAATGGCCAGATTTTTATCACATTTAAATGCAAAACATCGGCCAAGTGCAAAACTTGAGACAAATTAAATGTTAGTGGCAAATTTTCAAATTTGGAATGTCAGTAAAAAAAATATTAGTCAGATTGTCAGTGTTAAGGTTGTGCCGAAGTTACCAGGTCAAACGATTTTTGTTAAAAAAAAAATCTTGATTGAATGTGAACTCGCCAAGTTAATGAATGTTTGCAATGCAGTGTCTTATTGGAATAATATATTAATACACATTTTATCTCACTGTTTAAAAAAAATGTTACTAACTTAGTAACGCATGCATTTTATTTTACTATGCCGCTAAAAATGGACGATCACGAATATTGAAATTAAAAAAAAACGGAAAATTGTGAAGAGTGTCAAGCGAGATTGCGTGCAACACTATCGCAAATGTATCGAACTCAACACGCATACAATATTATACGTATAATACTGATTATTTAATTCATTTAATATATATATGTATAAATATATATATTTAATTAAAATTCTCCTGAGCGTTTATCTCTTAATGTGGGACACTTTTACGATGGCGCTACTTATTCACCGATAAGGGTCCAACGTTACCCACCTCGACTGAACACCCAAGAAGACACTTTATGTCAATGTTATTAAGCCACAAATTCCATTAACCACTTTAATTATAATATGAAGCAATAATTACAAGATAATTTCGCTGTTGAATCTCAAAAAACAGTTATGCGAGCGTACACACCCAACAACTGCCGTCCATTAAAATAGAAAGTATTTATAAAACTCAAATGATTATTATAACAGATTTTTAGCAAATAATTTATTTTAAAAATAATTATTATATGTATAAGTACTTTGTAATGATATTAAGAAATATCATTGAAAGTTTCGGCTGTTATTTTTATACGAGAAAAATAAGAAATTAGCATTTCTGGCTGTTCAATCGAGATAATTAACAAATAATAATAATAGCTAAGAAATAAATAAATTACACAGTTGACCGCGTATGGAAACTAAAAAGTCCAATTTCAAAATAAATACAATAATACCAAATAGGAATAAATCTTACGTAAACTGGTCTCATTAATTTCCAAACGACAGTGTACAAATAATAATAATAAAAAAAAAACTAAAGTTATCACATGTTCGCATTTAATAGCGGAATAAATTATTACCACGGCGTGTAAGCTGATCACTATAATTTTACGCTCCGATCAAATTGTATCACTTATAAAGAAGAATATGAACAGTGATAGAGGAACTATTTACATAAGTCAACATCATATACTATTATCAACGGAATCGTTGAACGAGCAAAAAAGTCTTAATGATTATGCTCAAGCTCCGCTATCTGCTTCTGTATAAAAGAAGCACATTCGTCTCTTGCCAAGTGACCACAAATAATGTCCCACACAAAAATGTTTTCTACATCACAAGATGTATCTAGATTTGAAAGTCTATAAACACGTGTGCACAACTTTTTCAGTACGACACAATTTACACTTCACCTCGCAGCACCAGTGAAACGTGCAGTTGCAACGTTCCACTACGAACTTAGTCTCTGTCCTGTACCCACGGCCGCAACACATCAGGTCGCAGCCGTCCACACCGATGCTCGTGTCGTTACAGGCCCGCCCGTGGGTGCCAGGAATACCCAATCTAGGATTCTTTTCACAGAAACCTGGAGATGGTTCTAAATAGACAAGGTCTTTTATCCCTGGCGCTTTATGATCTGGATTGTGCGGTCGTAGCTGGAATCTATATCGGTCTCTTCTGGGCACTCTGTGTGGTGCTATGTCGTTTCTCTGAGCGGGTAACTCCAAATCAGTAGTTTTCATCATAACCCGTGATGCACCATCAAAGCGATCCTTCAACCCGTCACCGACGGAGCGAAAACTCGGGAGCCTCATCCAGCAAGTTTTGATTGTACACGAGCCCGACATGCCGTGACATTTGCATTCTTGCTTCATCTCTGTTTGCACATGCTGTAAATAAAAAAAGAAATGAGAAGACTGAAGTCAGATTTATTTTATCGTAGGGAGGTCTATAATGATGTCCAACTATCTACAAATTCCACGATAAGCGTCGATAGAGCGTGATCGATGATCTTTTAAGCGCACTCCATCGATCGCATCTCACGATCGAGCAAATTGTTACAAATCGTAAAGATGTGGGCCAGTCGTCACAGCGCGTGGACAGACCATAAATCATACTCTAGGGACATTCATCATTCTTAGAAGGTAGATAAATGACATGAGGATGGAAGACAGTAAATATTTTCCTATCTCGGAATGTAACCGCTTCGTGGAACATCAACGTTTGTATGTATTCATTGACATGTAGATGACCGGGTTCGTTATACAGCCTAGTGTTTAAATATGTGTTAAACAATCGATGGAATGCAGTGAATATTCATCAGCCGGACACCCAGTGCGTCTGTCGTGACAAGAATTAAACGCTACGGCTAATGATACGTCTGGGTGGTTCGGCCGTCTGATGGTACCTTTTTTGATGAACCTTTGGGAAGGAGTGGACAGTGCGTATGCAAATGTGGGTGTGCAGTGGGTGGGAGAAGTGAGAACGCGACAAATGAATGCCTGTTGCGCAGTGGCCGAGCGATGGGCAGAGCCGTCCGACATATAATTAATATTACACAAGCGACATGTCAAGTGGGCGACGATCCATCGTCACCGGTAATGGTAATGTCAACACGCGCGACGACAATGACCGTCATTGGCTCGATAACTGATTGTTTTATGGATACGTGTACATGATATCGTCAAGTAGCGATTGGATTGGGTTTTGTGTATAAAGTGGGCTTGTCAACACCTACCGTTCTGCCAGCTTCGTTGTTATGAAGGTTCATTTTTTCTCTGGGAGTTTTGCCTCTTTCACCGGTGTCGACGAATTCTCTGCTGAAGCGAAATCCAAAGCCGATGTTGTCGCTGCATCCGCCCCATTTCCATACCCTGACGTTGGCAGCCGCGGCAGCCCGTGTCCTATGTGGTACGCGGTCAATGTGCGAATAGTCGCATGTACAAGATTCTATGGATCCTTCTGCGCATGCGCGGGAAACTGCATGCGTAACTCCCGCACTGGTTATCGCATAGATGAATGCTGTTTCACGACAACCTATTAGACAAAGAATGATATAATTATTTAAATGATACAAAATATTGACTAGTTTAACAAATTTTCATCAATATCTTTATTGAATATATAAAAGGTTTTTTTTTAATAACTTGGCTATTAAGCTCAGCAGGTCCACATATTTCACTTTGGCACGTTTGGTATTCGTATAATTAATTCGTCCCAAACAACAACATTGGGGTACGATATTTTAATCGATACTTTATTATTGCTCTCGGTAAAGGGATAAAATAAAATTATGGGGTTTTGAAATATTTTAATTATCATGGATGGCGTAATTGCAATACGCAAAACAATTTATTAATCATTAGTTGTTAATACATTTTGAATAATATTATATTGACAGATTTAAAAAGGACGTTACATTCGATTTTTAATTTCATTTATCTTATTTCAAATATCGAACAGCGAGCAGACACATTTGATGTTATGATATAATATGATCTTTTTTTAAATTTCAATCCAAACGGTTAAAAAATAATCGAATACATCCGATGAAACATTCGCTAAGGCAATAATCGTTTAAAAGCAACAAGATCGTTAAGTTTATATATATTCATACAATGATATTTGAGCAATGATCGCTCCACGTTCATTCATCTCCTTACAGACATATACATAAATCGATGCAAGCACCCCGTATCGAATACTATAAATAATTAATGGCCCGGTATTAGAATCAAATACTCATAAAATACAATTAAAAGAAAGAGAAAGAGCGAGACAGAGACCATATATATATCTGAGATTGAATAAAAAAAAATAAAAGAAAAAAATAAAAGCATCGCCTCTTACCTACCAGAGAGATTATAAATTTGATCATTACAAGTGGTATGGCGCGCTCATCGAATTCCCTCTCATAATATCGATTTAATAGCCCTTGTACTTTTAACGATTAATACCCATACCGTAGGCTTTGTCTACGTGAGTAAGGCTCCACAGTGAGACGTCACTATAAACAGGTAATAAACCTGTACCCACTAGCATTAACGAGTATTACTTAATATATTACTTATTTGCACAATTTTTTTAAAGTATAAAGAGTCTCGGACATGAGAGTCTGGATTTTAAATATTAAAACGCTTATTAAAAAATCCCATATAGACATTACAATTTTACGGCTTAGTGAGCTTCAATAAGATATATTTTTGAGAATTTCATATTAACTAAGACTTGTTCTGTATCCGACATTAAAGTTTTGAAATAATTTCCATATATTACTATTATTCACCGAATATCTAATTAACATCATAATTAATTTTTCTAGCGCACTATTTTTTTACAACTCTAGATGTTAAACGAAATAATTTCAATCTAGGACTTTTCGTATTCCCTAAAAACCACTTCACTACTGAGACGTTTTAGTAGTCAGTAGGTACTAAAGTATTTTTCTTTAAGTTTTGAACATGGCAAACGCCTTTGGTGGCCCCCAAGCCACCGTTATTCAAAAGTAAAATAAAAGTAAAATATTCACATATTAATATAAATATTCCATATATACTTGTTAATATATATTTGCTGTTATTTATAATGATAATATGTGGTACTAAGCCCAGAGGAGACAGCGCCATCTTTATTAAGGACTCAATAAGCAAATGAAATCATTTTTTTATTGAGTTGTCATCGTGTACTGACATAAATTACCATGAGCGCGCGCACACACTGCAGCGGACCTGGAGCGGACCGGGGTGAACTTGAGCGGACCGAACTCCGATTCGCTTTTTTTTGCTTCCATTTGGTATGTTAACAAAAGTATTTTATTCAACAATTACTTGAGACGTTCGACTGGGAATTTTAATGTCAATTTCGCCATCATTCACTGTTCGTTGGAAATTAATTCAAGACATATATATATATAAATATACAAGTCAGATTTGTGGTTCGTAAATTTATCTCTTCTGTAATAATGTCTCGGTAACGATCTCTCTTTCTATCTCTTATTAAATGTAAGGTTTGAATTTTGAGCCAATTAAACCTTGGCACGGGTAAATAATGTTTGTTAAGTGGAGTTTGCTCTTGATGCAATTTCATTAATGCAGATATATTTTATTCATCGTTACGTGTCGTTTTCTTATTGGTTAAGCAATCCGACTACACATTGAGAGGCTTCAGGTTCAAATCCGGAATACGCATATGACTTTTCGGAGATCTGTCTCAAAGATGTGTGTGGATAACAGACCAAAACTTAATTCGACGTATTGGCCGTGAAATATGGGCTGGTCACATAATTTGGCGACTGGTCCGTTAATTGGACTTTACTATATTGGATTCAGATAATCTTAAATAAATTCTCTAATATATATACAGAAAATCCGCCGTAAGATCTCAAATTAAAACAATATTATAACTATTAAAAAGATTTTTGACGGACATATCAATTGCCAGTATATTGTTCGTGTTTTATTGTTGAGCAATAAAATGAGGATTTCTTCACGGATATCTGTTTTAAAGTACTAGTAGTGAACCAAGTTGGAGGTCGTTCTGCAGGGTGCCGCGTGCATCAGCCAGGTGGTATCCATACTGATGCCACGTGCTGTGAGGTTTCATCTCTTCGGTGGTTATAAAATGTCACAAAATTCCACCAGTATATATGAATGGTTGCCCGCTGTGATATTTACGTCATCACTGTCTACTATCCGAACATGATCTAACGGTACGAAAAGACCTGACCAATTAGATATTTATAAGACAACTGGATATATTATTTTAATTGGTTTGTGAGAGTTCTGTGGCTTTCTTGTAAGACTATAAATAACAATGTCCCTGCTTCTACATTGTAATCGTTCATGATTGTCCCTTAATAGATCATATTTTAAAATTTATTACAGCGCCATCTATTTACTGATAAACATAATATAATGCTCGTATGCTAGTTTTATTTACTATAACCGCTTATTAATTTGCAATAATAAAGTCGTTGGAGTAATATAGCTACGGATGGAGTAGATATTTTTGGAGTTAAGCTACCTAAGTAAGGTTCAGGTACGGATTGTAGACGTAATAAATAATACGTACCGAGATATCTGTTCGGCTATAAAACGTAGGTATATAAACTAATAATATATTTTTTATAATGTTTAAATAAATTATTCCAATATTTCATGCAAGCGAATGGGACAGCCAGCCAAAGGCGCACTGTCGTGTTTGCTTATAAATCGCGACGTAGAAAAATTATGACAGATGTGGGAATAAAAGCCTTCGTCAGTGTTCAGTATTAGTCACGGTATTAAATAAGGAATGTACATAAATAATATATATCCTTCAAAATGCTAATTAAAGTTCCATACGACAATAATCTGACATCATTATTGTATATCTTCTGATGCAGAATAAAGCAAAATATTTTAAAACTTACTTTCCAAAAAAATAAGCTTAAAGGCGATTTGGACCCACTCAAACGACTAAGTCATCGAATACTCAAGAGTCATTTATTATTATTCATCGATCATAACAATTTTATGTGCGTTTGAAATAATTAAAATAAATACTTCTAAATTATAAGCGACATCTATCGATATGTTTATTTTGAATTTTACTCACGCTACGATATATCCACTTGGATGGATGATTGATTTAAGGTGCTGATATCCACGATAGCTCAGTGGTTAATAATGCGATTTCAAGCGCTATTCGAATATTATTTTAATATTTAAACAAAATTTTGCATACTTCCTCAATAAGATGTTCACAATAAATGACGATATTTTATTGTGTGTAATATTATTAAGGCAATTTTGCTCCATCATATTACAGACAGATAAGAACAAACATAATGCGGGTCTATATAAAAATAAATAAATTATTATCATTATAATAAACTGATAATAAAGTGCTGTCCGTGGATTATACGTGTGGATAATAAATGGTCCATAGTGGGTTTTAACAGCGAAAGTATTGAGCAATAATTCGATACCATATCCATTGGCCAGTTAAGTTGAGGCTTTAAGGATTTATAAAAGTCAAAATATTGTCGTAAATTTAAATCGAGCGACACGTTACGATGTTAAAAAGAAAAAAAAACCACATGTTTGATATTTGATGTACACCTGGCCACTCAAGAACACTGTCTACTAAAAAATATATTTTTCATCATTCCGAGGCCGAAAGTTTGAATTTCTTCTTTTGTTTGCGGGAAGAAAGATGCATATTTCAGACTGCTCACAATTAGTGACAGTTTAAAATTTAGTCTATTTTTGTTTTAATTTTCTTCCCGTTATCTATTTGAAATAACTTATTACCATGGTAACCGTGCAGTTGTTATTTCAAGCCCATATTATTATACGCGCGGCAATAACATCATTTAATAATAATAAAATAAAATAATATTTATCTAAGAGTCAAATTTTCTGATTCTGATAAAAATTACATCAAAAATATACATAGAAAAAAACTTGTGTATAAAAAATAAGTGAATACAGCTGTGTAAAAAAAAACCCGACAATGAATTCATCGGATTATTCAAGTGACGACTCTGAAGATGAAGAAGTGCGACGAAACATTGCTGCGGAAGCTGCGGAAATAACTCAAAATTTAGCACCCTCCAAATCGGTACAGCGATATAAAAATTGTCGAATATTATTAATAATATCTATTAAGTTTAAGATAATTAAAACTATTAATTTTTTTTTTTCGTTTGGGGGGGGTTCGCCCCCCCAACCCCCCACCGGGGCTTCGCCCCGGACCCCATCGGGGCTTCGCCCCGAACCCCCTCAATGAATAATTTGAACTACATTAGTTTTTCTTATATACAATGTCATTAAACTTTCGGTCCTGGTATGATGAAAAATAGTATACGCGCCACGGGAAGATAGCAGGACTTTTCGACCCACGCTTTTGTCACCCTCGCCTTCGGCTCGGGTGACAATATCGCGCGGGTTGAAATGTCCTACTTTCCTCCCTTGGCACGTAATGTACTATTAAATTTAATATACTAATTAAATTTGTTCTTGTCAGTATTGAGTCATCACATTGGAATGATATGATTTAATATGAAAGATTGACTTATGGAGGTTTCGCGCGTCGAGGCTTTTATCATGACAAGTTGCATTATTTATATTTGATGGGATGTAATTACTCAAAATAATCATAAATCACTCATTTTTATATAATGGCGTCTTAGAGCCGTAGAGTCATTGACGTCGTTTTATATATATGTGTATCGTTTTATGTAGAACAATTTTTACGACAGTATAATGATTTTTAATCTACTGAAAGATTCATTTTATAAATATGAAATTTTAATATTAATGAAATATAATTTATTCCATTGAAATTTCAAAAGAAATATAGTGTCAGCATAAAAAGCATTTACGACGGAGTGTGGTGAATAAAAAGCAATAATTCATTTTAGCCTATACCATGTACGGGTGATAATTTCAAATCAGTTGTTCGCAGCGCGAGGCTTCGATGGGACAATTCAAAATTACGTCGGTCGTATATCACTCATTGTGAGTGGCACAAAGACCACTATGAGCTACCACTGCCAGCTACCAGCCATCAACGCGACACCCATTCACACAATGGACAAAGACATTTGTTTTCAAAACGGTGACACCAAAAAAAAAATAAAGAAAATAAAAAAAAAACATCGAAAATAATTTCGTTTTAAGTGAGTCGTTTCATAAACAATAAAAAGGGACGACTGTGGTAGGAGTAGTAGCTCGAAAAACTTCTCGATTCTCGTCGATAAATAACATCGATCCGGCGGCCGGGGCAGCACTAAACAATTCCCATTTCAGTTTCACAAAACGCTGTTATCTCAAAAACAATTCAAACGCCACAAAACTTAAAACGCTTATCTAATTGAGCATTAAATATTTCGTCGAGGGCATTTTTATATCGGCTTTATTTTCGATGTCAATCGTTTTTATACCTTTTATACACCCACGACGTAGGAATCTTGGGTGCGCGCGCCGTACGATACACACAACACACGAAAACAGGAAATATTACTAAAAAAGGTTGGGTTTTATTGGTCCGAGTTACCTGCCATTAGGAGCTGTGTTAGGTGTAAACGTGGCTTCCGTGGACTTTGAGTATGAGTGCAATGGAATCGCTAAACTACACAGCAGGGGTCCTCACTGCGGGAACTCGAACCATATATTTCTCCTATTCTCGTAGCGACAATGGACGCTGGGTGATAAAGGCAGAAGACTATTGTGCCCCTGTCATCATTTGTGTTAATACGATCCTTGAGGTTTACATCACAAAGAGATGAAGATGTCCCCACGTCCGAGTGTGAATGGTGTGACAACTTGTAAATTGGTAATTATTGGGTGTCTCATCCGGGGGGTCTTCGTATTCCCCTGATATTTATTATGAGACCGGACCAACTAACACTTTGATAGATTGATGAATCCGAAGATCACGTTTGCGAATTTCAAATTACATTTTTTTTTAAATATTAATAGTAGTGACGTCGTGCTGGACACCCGTAGAGTTTCAGAACACGTTTGTTTTTATGCCTCTTTTATATGAACATAATTGTAATGTATAAAATATTTTTATCGTATGCTCGTTGTGGAGGTATGCGCCTCAATATACGTCTGCCCCGGCGTGCCCTTAATAAAGTAATATGCTCTAAATGTACACGCATATAACATAAATTTTGTGATGACTCTTTGCTCTTTTTTTATCTTGTGGAACGTTTACGACGGTGGTCCTGAACGTACCGGACTACCCGTGCATATCTTTAGCTTTTAATTTAGAAAAAAAAAACGTTTGGTTTTTTTTCAATCTGTTGCTCGGATGTGATATTTATATATTGATTTCAAGTTAGGATTTATAATTGTTGTTTATTTCTTTTTTTCTTGTACTACGATATTTTTTAACTGTAGTAGACCCACGCAGTTCGCTGCAATAAAAGGCCGGCTCGACTGTTGAAATGCCACAACAACTTAGAATATTGACCTAAAGGAGCTCATGCCGCGTTTGCCTGGACGAGATAGGTCTCTGGAGTCCCAACCCCTTCCCATATTAAAGTCCGGCAACGCAACTACCACACTAGTTTGCCTGTGTCAATAGGCAGCGTTCGATGTTTACCATCAAGTGACACACGTACTCGTTTGCTTCCATTTGTTCCCCTTGAAAATAGACATATTGAATCTATTATCTCATTCGAGGTATCTTTATTTTCAGGTTTCGTAGATACCTACCTAAGACATAATATAAAACTCAATATCAATATATCACGTACTAGCTGACCCGGCGTACTTTGTTCCGCAGCAAAAATATTGTTACAGCGTTTACAGTTAAATCTTTACTACATTATTCATGAATTGTACCTATAAACCACCCTCTTGACACCCTCTATCTATTAAAAAAACCCGCATCAAAATCCGTTGCGTAATTTCAAAGATTTAAGCATTTAAGTGGAAAGACAGCGGAAAGCGACTTTGTTTTATATTATATAATGATATACAAACTAAAATAATTTTATTATTAAAACGCTAATACAAAAAAAAACAACATGTAGTGACTTAATGAGATGAATGGAAAATTCATGTCAAATTATAATTATGCACATAATATAAAGTAGATCACCAATACCAAAGTAGCAATCATTAAAAATACAAAATAACATAACCCAATAAATATGCGGATTTTTTAAATGTTTATTTATTCATGTAAAATTTGTTCATCTTTCATCTGTGAATAAACATAATTGCTTCTAGATTACAAATATATGTTGTCGTAAATTCGTTTGTTCCAAATTTGTTCATTGCCCTGAGGCTTAAGTTGACCTGTTCTCACTGTTTTTTTTTTTGTTCCTTAAGTCACAAATCTGTATTATGTAAACTTTTGTAACTAATTAGGATTTGTTACTCATAAATAAATATATTTGTATATATTATTATGTATATTTATGTATAGTTATGTATATTTCAACAGCTTTTTATACGTTCAGAATTCACTTTTTATGCTTAGATGTCCAAATATTTATTATAATCACTTCATTATGATTCTAAATTTAGAATAACTTGAAATATTTTCGTAGATACAAACAAGTAAGGCAGGATTCGAACTCGTATCTTTTGAAATGTCGTCTCTTTACTTAAACAATAATTTAAAATATCTTTATATATATGAATGTGTTTCTGTGCGCTTGTATCTAATACCGTTGAATCAATTCCAATAACATTTATTTTAATTTATTCGCTAATTTTACACATCAATTTGCAACATATTGCAAGATGTTGCATTTTTCTTCCAAAATTATACCAAAAACCGTTTTAATCATCGTTATAATCACACTTAAGTCATTAGGATATTTGTAAAGATAATTATTTATTAAATTTTCATACCTATTATAGTCAGTTAAAATTAATTTTTGACTATTCCGTTACACATTTTACTAATATTTTGTAGCTATTCGATACAGCTAGATGGCGTTGAGCGTTATGTGCACATTAATTTTAAATATTATATTTTAAATAGTCAGATATTATCCATTTGACATTTATCAAGCTTTTATCGTATCTTTATTAGAAGTCGATAATAAAAAATTGGTGCAACTACGTACAAAATTTTAAGTGAACAGTCATTACTTTAGGTTTCCATAATAATTAAAATGTACATTTAAATCTAAAACTTTGCATATTGCATATAATATGTATATATGTGTAGATAAATATAGATTATTAATAAAAATTAACGATTGAAGCAAAATCATTAATAATTTAAATTGATAATCACTAAAATATAATGATTCGTACTGTATCAATGTTTCATTTTAAAATCATTACTCGTAGTCGCGTATTTGGATTTGTTTGTTAATTTGTTCTTTTTATATGTTAAAGTATAGGTTTGCTCAGAAATTAATAAGATCTTCGGACGTACCTTACATGTAAGGCAGAACAATGCGCAATAAGACGATATTCTTATACACATCCTTCGCGTCTTTTATAACTTTTGCTTTACACGATTTTTAAGGCTTGATCACAAGAACTTTTGACCAAAGTTCTATCCAGAAAGTACCTAGAACGGTCTTCCTACTTTGGTATTATAAGACGATTTTAACCTACTAACTTACTAGCTTTTACTACTATTCTTCAATATGTTGTGGGATAGGTCAATAACCGGATCGGCAGACACACAAAATGTTATCTCAAATCCAAAACGAGATCGAATTAACTCCAGAACAGTCCAGATACAGCAGACGGAGCTCTTAATATCAACGATAACACCAGTAATGCGCAGCCTGAACTCTGAACTCACAAAGAGCATATTCAAATAACTCTTATTCACTGACGCCATCCGATACGATTGTCTTATTGTGTACTTCTGTTTTATTAGATATATAGTGCAATATTGGAAGGATGTAGGAGTCGAGAACGGCCACTACACACTTCCATGACTGAATTGAACAAGTGTTAGATGATGGTGATGTCAGGAGCTTTAAAAATCTGACAAGAGTTATGAAAGTTTAAGAAACGCGTGAGGTTGAAACGAATCGTGCCTTATTGCTGTTTTATCTGCCTACTTCGCAAAGGAACCCGTGAAGTTATATATTTATGTACTAGTTACGAATCGTATTTACAAAGTTTTTGTTGTTAAAACTTCTTATTAATTGCGTAAAAATAAATACGACGACGAACTGAATCGCAAAAATGCCTATTTTTTTTTCTTACAATTATAGCGAATAATTCTTGTTGTATGGAACAGATGTTCTCTGGCTCATAATAAGGCATATCGCATACAAAGCACCGAAATCGGACACCGGAGATAGGGCCAGCTACGATCTCACGACAAAATTACATTTTACATACATAAAACTTGTTTGCTGAACGATTTTAAACTTTAGCATTTATCTTTTAAGCGCCGCAGATTTATTGTAACACCGACAAAGTATAATAACGCAATGTGTTTTAAAACATTTTAATTCCGAAGTGTACCTTTATATTAAATAAATGTATGTTATTATTTTAAATTGAAAACTAAGTCTTTATACACTTTAATAAAACACTTAATACCATGTTTGAGTGAGTAAAACATACAAAAGGGATTATTACGGGATGTAATACCTATCCCCTATTGAATTTATTTATGCTACAACACAGTGTGCCCTAATGGGTATCTATTTGCTGATTTTTATCTACAAGATTTATATCTACGTTCATTCATTGCGAGTAAATGGATTCGACACTCGTTCAATTGTGTACTGATGTTTATGGGAGATAAAAAAAAAACAAGTTTTTTTTTAATTCTTTTAAGATAAAAATCGGATTATGACTAAATTTTTATGAAAAGATTGTTTTTTTTTTATTTACTTCAAATTCTCTCTATGCACTTAATATTGTACAGAGTAAACATTTGTTTGTTTGGTTATTTGATCAATAAAATTAAAATAAAATTCGAGAAATTTTCTTTGACAAAGTGATTTTTATATTTTTTTTATATTATCCATATAATTTGGGATGAATAATTAATAATGAAATTTAATTATGCTGTTGCAAAGAGGAGAAAATATGACTGAAATATTTTAGTATGATATACAATAATAAACTCACAGGAAGGTATTGAGATTTGAAAAAAAACTATGGACGAACAAAAACACAAACGTCACTGGGCCTTGTATAATTGATCCAGCATGATTTATCGCAATAGTTCTTTTATATATGGCAGGTCCAGAAAATAGGTATCCTTTAAGTTACCAATTAAAGATAACATAACATAACTTCACGCCTTTTTCTACCCGAATGTGTAGGCAGTGGCTGTTAAGCCTCGACACGTCCCAAATGGAATAATAGGTGGCGAACCTATTGCCTTACCGGGCACAAAGTTTTCAGTCATCGATATCTATCACACATAACTTTCGAAAAGTCATTGGTGAACTCGCTACCTCTGGTTTCAGAAGCGGGGTGCTTGACCACTGGCCCGCCGAGACTTTTTACTAAAGACATTAGCTAATTTCCAAACTCTCTTTTTCTAACGGGAATGCGGATTTATGCAACTTATTTCTACATACTTATATGTTTTACAGTGTATTACAATATTATATTTATACGCCAATATAATTCGGGTTTTCAACTAACCTTTTTGAGATTAGCTTCTTAAATGATTGAGATGTTTTGTAATATGGTTTTTGTCCTTAATATTTTAAATAAACTTATCTTCCAAAGGTTTAAATTATGTTCTGTTCGTTTTGTTTAGCGAAATCGAATTGAGTGACGTGACTGCTCTTAACAGGTTTTGGTCTTTAATATGACAATATGTTCATGTCTAAAGCATTATATGTTATTTATTATACAAATGTAATTATATATTTGTATAAATTTCAATCTTACTTACCTCTGTCGACAATTTTGCCAAACAAATTCTTCCCTCGTAGGAAGTTTCTTGTGGAACAATTCCATCTTCTGTACTTGAATTGGTGCTGACATTCCGCTACTGCCATACTGGCACCTTTCGCAACAGCAGTCAATACACCGGGATTTTCTCTAGCCAGTCGCCTCTGCTTGCGTCTAAGCGTTGCATGGACTGTTGGATCCATGTACAAGACACCAGGTAATAATGGTGACAGATTATTTGGTTCACCCGCTTTGGCAATACCCCTGAAACAAAAACGTGACACATATTTTACACTTATCTATAAGAATCGTCGATCAACTTAAGCAAAAACAATAGACGGTTAAGTTAAAAAAAAAAATTGTCCAATAAAAAAATATGTCAACACAGTCCACGTATACCACTTAAGGCAAATGGGTGCAACCCAAAATGAAATGCTCATTTTGGAAAGGTAAAGACAACAAACAATTGTGACGACTGAACTGTCAATCCGCAGACGTTTATACAAATATTTGAGTCGCGCATTAATCCTTGAGGGCCTAGAGAGAGAGAGAGAGCAAACATTGGCTGAGAGCGATCGAGATCACGGCCTGTTGACTCTGCCCCGCTTCACCAACACCAGAACACATTCGGCATATTAAAAAAAAAATCTTATGGTGCGCGCTCATATGCGCTGAGTCCCGCGCTTGAAGCTTGAACCAACGCATCGGTCCGCTGGACAACGTATTACTTTTCTATTGACCTTTCTTTGTGGTCGAGTGCTATACAAATATGGATGTTCTTCGTCGTTAATTCCTCTATTTCCGCCCAAGAGTTTCATAGACACAATGTGACGATTGTTTAGTTTTCTTTTTAATTATTAGCATACACACTCTAAAAAGTCAATGAAACTTTTTTATATTCATATATTATAGATATGTGTCGTATATATGAGACGTCGAAAATTAATAGTTTAGTGGGTCATTGGCAATTCGATGACCGTATATGAATATATTAAATAGTTGATATACGTGGGAATACTTGTCATAGATTTTATGATTAAATAATTAAATGATATATATTTTATGTGTTTCAAAAGAACATTGATATGTTTCCATGTCTCATTATTACATCGAGTTCATATAACTTGATTGCATTATTAGTACCGGAGACGGTTCTTCACAGCGGCTAATCCAGTTTTACACACATTTTTATTAAAAAATAAATGTTTATTAGTGTAAATATCAACAGCCAATAAGATATATAAGCTATACTTCTTTTACACATTTGTCAATGCGACACTTAATATTTTATATTTTAATTAAAATACAGTAATTAAATCTAGACGATAATCTGTGGTATATAAAAAAAAGCTAATGGACAAATCTGGACAGTCTACTTTTGCGCAAAAGTGTTTTATATGGAAATCTTAAAAGCATTGAGCGGATGCTTCTTATCTAGATAAATTAATAATATTCTTGACACTGTTTTGATGGATAGAAACTAAAGATGGACGCAACAAATCACTAAAATGCGCCATAAAATATTGAAACTGTAACAGCAAAAAATAGATCTACCTAAAATAATAATCCGAAAAATCAAAACCGATAGATTATTTATAGAAACTATAGAATATTATAAATACATAATAATATATAAATTAAATATAAGTATACAAAACAGTAGACTAGTTCTGACATAAATCAATCAAGTTCTACACAAGTGCAGTTTATAAAAGATATTTTAAAATAAAGATTGTGTGCGCAATAAATTGTCCGACCGAGTTGTCAACCGTATGCACTTTTAAAACAAAACAAAAAAAAAGAGAACTGGGCATTATAAATATTTGCTCGACCATAATAAAGGTCCTTTGCACTTGTCACGTTGGTAGAAAATCAAATAGTTGTCGAACGAGGTCCTAGTGGAAAAAGTATGAACGGCTTTCACGGGCAAACGCGATGTTTGCAGAGAGATAAAGTCTGTGTGAATGTGTCAAAATATTGTCTTTTGGATGACTTATACTTACTTGTGTGTGTGTTTATATGTGTGCATGTGTGTATAGTAATTAAACAACGTTCCAGTTTTTAGTACAGTTTTCGTTTCATTGAACTTTTTTTTAAATGGGATTGAATAAATCTCGCCCGTCAAGATCATACACTTTACATATTATTATATGGGAGTTATTAGTTTATTTTTTAATTCAAATATATAACCTTTATTCTTGGAAGTAAGAAAGAGTTCGGTGTAAAAATGTAAAAAAATTGATGATGCAAGATAGACTACAATGCAAGAGTCCAGGCCATGATACACTTTCCATAACCAAATAGAACGTGTCCTGGAGGAAGCCTTAAAAATCGACGAGCGTGTATGACAATAATATTATATAGTTAATATTATTATTATTATAATAGTTATGAAAGTCAAAAAAGCGAGTGAGGCGTCTAAAAATCATGCCTTTAGGCTTCTATTGTCTCTGCCTACCTCACAAAGGACTTGGCGTAAAGTTATGTATGTGTGTTATCTCAGTTCTAAAGTATCTTTTCCAACAAGAAAGTCTTTGTTTGAAATATAATGTTGGCAGGACCGTCTTTCTCAAACTGGTAATTACTCGACACACACGTCCTGAATACGATTAAGGCTTTTAATTATTTAATTTGTTTGGTATCTTGGCGAGGCGTTAAAATATCAAATTTGTAAAACCATTATATGCTGACCCATCGTTTGTGTGTAAAGTTTTAAACTAACAATATACGTATGTAACGTAACTTCGCGCTTCTTTCTACCCGGAGGTGTAGAGAGCGGCTGTTCAAGCATGGACTCTCCGAATCGTTACGATATGTCCCAAATAGAATATTGGCACTAAACCGGGCACAAAGCTGAAGTCATCGATATTTATCAAACATAACTATCGAAAACGATTCCGAAGAAGTCATTAGTTGGAATCGACTTTTGAACCAGAAGCGGGGAACTCGGCCGGTGGACCTAACCAATGGACTTCGCAATATATAAAAGATGTTTTTTTTTTAATGGTGTTAGGTATGAGAGTATATACTAGTGACGCCTGCGCACTATTTCTATAGTAGGTATTTCAAGCGTAATGTTATATTGACTTCGACTGACTATGAATACGAATGAAGTACCTAATGAGGTGTGGCGATTTCTTTTTTGCCCGAGGCAACATATGCACCATGATTTTATATGCCCCAGTTGGATAATATCACCCGGAGGCTTTATATGCCGTATTCAACATCATTGGACATGTTTTTAATATAAACGTATAGTAATAAAAAAATTAATTCAATGATTTCAATAATAATAATTATCATTATTATTCCTAAATAATTATTAATTTAATGTCATCTTTGATGGTTATTAATTAAAATCCATTAGCTTGTACAAGTCTATATATAAAAAGTCGACATTTATTATAAACATGTACTAAATTTAGAGTTATAATTAAGGTCCGACCGAAACTGGTTTACCGGCCGAAACCGAAACCGAATGTTCGGCGGTCACTTCAGTTTCGGCCAAAACCGAAACCGAAACTCACGTGTTCAAGTTTAAAAATCCATAAAATACTAAAATTTGATGCATTTTCCTCATTATTTTGCATTAGTTTGAACAAGAAATGAAAAACAATGAATATATGTATTGATTTTGTTCCAATCAACAACATAACTGCACATCTTTTTCTATGCTCAGGTATAGGAAGAGGCTGTTAAGCATCTCCTCGCCGAATAGTTACATCCCTAAAGAAATAGGTAAATAATGGAATAGATAAAAACCAATAGTCAAATCGGTAATTGCTTTTGTTTCATAAAATACTAAGTAGCTATTGGTATTTTGAAATATTAATATTAAATAACTTGTTTTGTATTTGTACTCAGAAGAATCATTAATATCTTTTGAGACTACTTAACTAAAAATGATCATCACTTTCCTGCCTCTCTGCTGAGACGGTCGAACTGATGAGGCAAAGGCGAGAAACTCCATCCGATCAGCTGTCTTCGTCAGAATGGAAAAGCCTAAACCAGCGTATTAGAAAGCTGATGCGGCATGACCTTCGTCGATCGAATACACCGCATAGTTTACACCCTGGTGTATAACGGAAAGCAAAAGTGCGGTGGTGCTGTTCTTCAAAGGTAATTACAGACCCATCTCACTCCTAAGCCATATCTACAAGTTGTCCTCGAGGGTCGTCACGAATCTTCTCCCGAAGGTTTCGTACCGTGGACCACATCCATACTGTTCGGCAGATTGTACAGAAGACCGAAGAGTGTAATCAGCTGCTGTGTATGGCATTCGTGGATTACGAAAAAGACATTGACTCCATCGAAACTTGGGCAGTTCTGGATACATTGCAGCGATGTGGGATTGGCTGGCGTTATGTCGAAGTATTGAGATGCTTGTATGACACCGCCCTGATGGCTGTCCAGACGGAGTTGTCATATCTCCCAAGCTCTTCACCAACGCTCAGGAGGATGTCTTCAAGACACTGGATTGAACTGAGGGTATCAACCGTCAGGCCAGGACAGACGACCTCAGAAAAGCTGCTGGAAAAGACTAAATGCGGAAGGCAGAGAATCGGATGTTGTGGCGTACATTAGGAGAAGCCTATGCCCAGCAGTAGACTGCAATAGGCTGATAATGATGATGGATAGGAAAGGATTTGCACATGGAATGAGGAGGGTAGAGAGGTAGCATTTGGGCCTCAGGGCAAATCTCTCACCAAGCAAATCGCGACTGTATCTAACTGCTCGAGCCAGCCCATTCTTTCAGCAAACTGCGTGGCCCTAACACACATCTCATTATAATAATTACTTAAATTACTGGTACTCCGGGAATGTAGAAAGAAGAGTAAAGTTAGAACAGGAAATAGCGTAAATGGAGCGTTGGGCAGATTCCTGGGCGCAAAAAACATTAGCAGAAAAGCCCAGCTAACAATCCACAATGCAGACCTGATCCCAACGCTAACTTATGGAAGCGAGAGCTAGGTATGACAGAGTGTGCAAGAAAGTGGAATAAACGCGGTAGAAATGAGGGCACTGCGCAAAATCTGCGGAGTGACCCTCGCTGACCGCGTAGAAAACAAGGTTGTAAGCAAGGAAGTTGGTTTGAAAGAGAGTATCGGTGTAAAAGTAAGATAAGATCCGATGGTTCTGACATGTAAAAAGAATGGTTGATGCAAGACTGACTTAGCAGATATACAATGAAAAAGCGGATGGATGTAGCAGTCGAGGACGGCCAAGACACACATTCCATTACCAAATAGAACGTGTTCTGGAGGAAGGTGATGTTAGGAGCCTCAAAAACCGACGCGCGTGCTTGAAAAGAGTTATGAAAGTCAACAAAGCGAGTGAGGCGTGTAAGAATCGTGCCTTATGGCGCTCTGTTCTCTATGCCCACCCCGCAAGGGATTTGGCGTGAAGTTATGTATGTGTATGTATGTAGAACAGTGAAAATAGAGCGTTGGGTGGATATCTCGTAACCTGGGCGGATACAATCTGAGCAATAAAACCCAGCACGTTTTTCACTGTGCAGTACTGGTCCTAACACTAACTTATGAAAGCGAGAGTTGGGCATGGCAGAGGTTGCATGAAAATAATGATAAAGCAGTCGAAATGAGGTCGCTGCCAAAATTGAGGTTTACGTCGTCGCGGTGAAAATAAAGTTATAAGGGTAGAAGGTTTAAAAGAGGATTGGAGAAGAGTGTCAGTGTAAAAACTAAGGAAGTGCATACTCCAATGATTTGGACACGTAGAAAGAATGATTGATGCAAGATTGACTAAGTAGATATACAGCATAGAAGCGGAAGGATGTTGGAGTCGATGAGGGCAACCACTTTCCATGATCAAATTAAACGTGTCCTCAAGAAAGGTGATGCCAGGAGTCTTAAAAACCGGCGAACATGTGTGAAAATGTTGATTGAAAGTCAAAGAAGTTAGTGCTTTATGGCCTTCTGTTTTCTCTGCCTACCCCACAGAGACTTAGTGTAAAGATATGTATGTATTATTACACTCTCAACAAAGATAACTACAAGTCAGAATTAGTAAGGTAATAGTTTCGGTTTCGGCAAAACTTTCGGCCAAATTTGGCCAAAACCGAAACTTCCGCCGAAACTTGATTTTTGGCCGAAACTCGGCCGAAACCGAAACCGAACTTTCGGTCGGACACTAGTTTTAATTTGATATATTATTAAATCAGTACATTTTGACTTATATTTGTGGAAATTTTTACGTATTAATTTATATAATGCATATTTTAATAAGACATTTGTAATGATCTTTTAATGTTATTATTTTATCAGGTTCTGTGGGATATTTAAAAGAGAAATAACTTAACATAATGAATTATTTTGTGAAATTTAAATTATTTATTACAGTAATTTTTAATTCTTTGTTTATTGTATGTATCTATTTATTGAGCGATGACGTGGCAATACAAAATATATTTTGAAATAACATGTCAAAAATAAATGAAATCGATCTATCGAAAATCTAAAAAATAAATAAAACTGTTCAAAATTCAAAAAGCAGGCGATTGCTAGCAACTGAGAAGCAAGAAGACAATTTAATATTTGATATTAAATGTCTTGATAAGATTTAGTGTTGATTTTTTTTTCAATAATAAAAATGATTAAGTACATATTTCTAGACCCTATTAATGCCACAGATGTCATGATTATATTTTGTTTCTAATTATTCATAATTATCAATCTTGCCAGATTTATTATGAGAAAAGTCTATGTTCATCCCCTTATGAAACTCTTAAGTGTAATAATGCTTCGAAGGTTATTCCTTGAATTATTGGATTATATAGTTTTTATTTTCATTTAATAACATACATAACATAACTTCACCCCTTTTGTTACCCGAAGGTATAGGCAGCGGCTGTTAAGCCTCGTCTCGCCGTTATGTGTACGTCCCAAATGGAATAGGTGGCGAACCTATTGCCATACCGGGCACGAAGTTTGTCAGTCATCTATATTAATCACACATAACTTCCGAAAACAATTTCGAAAAGTCATTGGTGTGACCCAATGTCTGGAATCGAACCCGGACCTCTGGATCAGAAGCCGACCACTGCGCCACCGAGACTAACTTCATTTAATAATTATCCCAAAATAGTTCTAGTATAGTAAATTTAAGTAGCTGCCATTGTGGCACAACCTCCATCGTGGCTCCGTACCACACCAATATTATCGACAAAAATGAAAAAATTAGCTGCCCTTAAAAATCCTTTCAATTAATATAAATCTTTGTAAAAACCCAGATAATCAATTACCACAGAATTTTTGCCCAGTTACAATTACATTCTTTAAATTTAATAATTAATTATAGATTGTTTTTTAAGAATATATTCAATACTCGACATCCAACTTTGGGTTAAAAGATTTAAAAAAAAATGTAATGGTTGCTGATCTTTTTGTAATTAGTTATTGCGATGGAATTAAAAGTGAATACTTTGTTTTAATAAAAGTAGTTTTTTTTACAAGAATATTAACACAGACATAGTATTAATAATACGTAGAATGTTTATGTAGAAAGTAAAGTAACAGAATTCCTTTTCGAAGAATTCACGCCTCCGTCGCGGTTGGGCCGTCGGTGTCCGTCGCGGCCACACTGTGTGTATCTCGCGTTTTAATCGCTCTCACATATGTGTTCGTATGTTAAAATAGAAAGCCTTGGTTCCTTTGGTACCTTCCTTTGGTTTTTCAGGGATCAAATAAAATTTTATTAAGCATTTTTTTATTTACATAATGTTATAGATAATTTTTAAAAGTTAATTGTTAAATACAACTTGATTGTAGACAAATTGAGTATTTAAAACAAGATTTATTGTTTTGTGATTACAGTGATGAAGACAGTGGTAGTTTTGAGATTAACCTACACTTGTTGCAGCACATCCTATTTGTTTCAATAAAGCATGCTAAATAAATATAATCAAAAAAGTAAACCTTTAAAAATATCATTTATTATTACATCTAATATATAAAATTCTTGTGTCCCGGGGTGCGTTATTGAACTCCTCCGAAACGGGTTGACCGATTCTCATGAAATTTTGTGTGCATATCGGGTAGGTCTGAGAATAGGACAACATCTATTTTTCATCCCCCTAAATCACAAGGGTACCTCAATATTTTTTTTTAATTTTTCGACATATTTCTGTTTCTTATTTTTTTTTATAAAACAAGATACAAAAATACATACAACCCTAAATTTTCAACCTACGATCAACCACTGTTTTTTAAATTTTATTTTTCGGCAAGACAACGTTTGCCGGGTCAGCTAGTATTAAAAAAAATTTTTTTTTGTACTTTTGGCGCTGTTATTTTGTTTCTTTACAAATATTAATTATTTATACCAACACCTCTTATATTTGTACAATGCAATAGCTCGAGCCACTGTGCGTTATCAACACTAAAACCATAGATATGATATAGAATAGCTTACATAGCATACAATATGTATAGACTTGGACTTTAACAAAAATCCTTTTTTGAATATATTTACGCTATTAACATAAGAAGAATTGAGTCTCATGATGACGATTAAGTTGCATACGAAAACGAATTATTTTCAAATACATACATATATAATTTCACGCCAAATCCCTTGACGGGTAGGCAGAGCAAACAGAGCGTCACATTTTGAGGCTCCTAACATCATCTTCCTACATAACACGTCCTATTTGGTCATGGTAGGTTCTTTGTGCCGTCCTCGATTTCTACATCCATCCACTTTTGCATTTTATATCTGCTTAGTCAATCTTGCATCATCCATTCTTTCTACATGTCCAAAACATCGGAGCATCCCTTTTCTTTCTTTTACACCAACTGTGTCAACGGTGTCAACTGATAGACCAATACGAACTCGAGACCTCATGAATCACAAGCGGAATGCTGAACGACTATACCACCGAGGCTACATATTAATTAATTTTATTAGTGGCTCAATAACTATTTAATGAAATATTTAAACATTAATTAACTAAAATATTAAAAACAAAAAGTGAAACTTCTACATGAAACATGATATTTGTTGTTTGTTAAATCTGACAGGAGCGTAAGTAATGAAATGGTCGCTATATTATTATTAACAGTCATTAAGTACTTATTACAGTATTTATGTATTCTTAAACGATTCCCTCGTGTACGTCTTTATAGTTGAAACTTGAGATTATTATATGAATTATATTTCATAGTATTTTTGTAACAGTAATTGCCACAGAATATGGATTGAGTTCGGTAACCATTAATAGTTGTAAATCCTACTTAGAACATACAATATAAATCTATTTCAAATTAGAAAGAGTAGTAGAAGAGTTATCTCTTTTCAAAATGTTCATTTTCACTGTTTTTGTTCGTTCATAGCTCAGTAATAAAAAAGCGAGAGCCAGCTCTGCAGCCACAAGAGGAGTTTATCTACTGCATCTCAAACTCTTTAAAAAGACAATAATTAATAAGATGCTAAAAATTACCAATTTTTTTTCTTGCAATATCTCTTCTCCCCTTTTCCTACTCGAAAGCGTAGGCGTGCATGAACTGAATTAAATAATATGTACCTATTTACTTGATCTAGTATCTGCAGTAATTCTGCTAACAGTAGTCTAAATATTCCAGCTTCCTTATGTCTATTCATCCGAAGTATTTCTTAGATAAGATATTAGACTTGAATAGAATCTTTCAGCCACTAGGAATATAAACTAAACAAAGTCAGCTTTGATCTGTTATAAAAATATACAGACATTGTTGTGTCTAGATATATTTCTGGGGGAAACCCTGTTTAAAAAAACAACCATTTTGTTTATGTACCTCGCTTCCTATTCGCAATTGCTGTATTTATTTATACCTTAAATATGTACCTTTACGCGTGTCAGAATAGAAACGTGTAGACAGCGATTCTTTGTGTCGTTACATTAATTCAAAACATTGAATAGGTAATTATTTGCCTTTATCAAGCAATTTTTCCAAATAATATTTTGCACTGGAATTGCTGGCTGGAAGGTTAATCTCTATTTACTACTCCAAAGAAATCCCCCGTTGAATTTTAAGATAAATCTGTAAATTATATAATAAATAGAGATAAAATCTTTATGTTATACGCTTCCGGTAACATAATTTATTTTATGAACATACAAAATTAACTATTTACAACCTTATACAATTTAAAATTTAAAATATTTTACATAACATAACTTCACGCCTTTTTCTTCCCGAAGGTGTAGGCAGTGGCTGTTAAGCCTGGACTCGCCGTTGTGTTTTCGTCTCAAATAGAATTGGAGTCGCATCCTATTCTATTTGTCTACCTATTGTCATACGCCCGGTATGACAATAGGTTCGCCTCCTATTCTAATTCTTCCTACTAAGTTTTTAGTCATCTATATTTATCACACATAACTTTCGAGATTAAAAAAAAATCGAAAAGTCATTAGAGTGTGCCAGGATTCGAACCCGCGACCTCTGGATTCAGTAACCGTGTGCTTGACCACTAAACCATAGACACTTTGGTTACAAGTGGGTAAAAAGAAATATTGTTGGCTATTAGTTTAGATAAATTATTTATTAGTTTAGTTGTATTATTTATTAGTTTAGTTTTACGGCAAAATCTTTAACTCAAGTTTACAATAACGGTAACAATGGGTCAAGGATCAAATCACAGCTTTCACTGATATGCAAAGTTGAATACAATATTATAACATAACATAACTTCACGCCATTGTTACCCGAAGGTGTAGGCAGCGGCTGTTAAGCCTCGTCTCGCCGTTATGTTTACGTCCCAAATGGAATAGGTGGCGAACCTATTGCCATACCGGGCACAAAGTTTTCAGTCATCGATATTTATCACACATAACTGTCCGAAAACAATTTTGAAAAGTCATTGGTGTGAGCGAGTGTCGGGATTCGAACCACACGACCTCTGGATTCAGAATCCGTGTGCTCGACCACTAGGCCACCGAGACAGTTACAACATTATCATCAAAATTAATTTATTACAAACCAATTAGATAAATACTTCTTAAAGTATAAAGTATTAACAAATTTAAGACTTAAATTTAAGATTCAACTCAACACGTCCAAATATTTATTAACTGTTACTGTGATATTTAAGGGTATTTTTAATATATTTATAAAACACAATTTTATTGCCTCAATAAAAATTCTCTTGTCGTACGCATTTTTAATTAATATTTCGCCTGATTAATTGCTAATTGGTGAACTATTTTATAAATTAATTAACGATTTAATAATAATATATTGAATGGTTATAAAATTTTAAATATTTCATATTTATCTCGCTAAGTATACATATAGGTATACTATTGATTTGTAAATTTATTGTATAGATTTTTTATTTATTAATTAATGTACGCTATTTTTTTGTTTTATTAATTCTCTTAATTATTATATAATTTAACAATTTTAGTAGGTAATCTTTTTATCTCATAAAAATAATATTCACAAAATCTTTATTCTAAAATCAAAATATATTTTTATGTAAATTTGTTCACTAAAGCTGCCATTACTCGCCTTATTAGTAACAAAAGACTCATTTATATATCTGCATATTAAAATGTACAAGTGATTTTATAATTTCGGATTTTGGATTTTTTAAATAAACATAGATTGTTGGGTCGGGATTCCCGCTTCCGATTCAGAAGTCGTCGGATCAATACCAGGCTCACATCAATGATTTTTCAGAAGATATCTGTGATAAATATCTATGACTACCATTTGGGACGTAATATATTCAGCGCGTCGAGGTCGTTGACAGTTTCTCCCTATACCGTCACGTATAAAAACCGCGTGAAGTTATGTTCAGTTCGATTGTTAATTTTTTTTAGCTAACATTATTTATAAGGCTAATGTAATAGATTTGAAAGTCTATATCAGAGATTAGACAGGTCGCATACCGGGAGCGCACCGGAGATAGTGTATGCAAATAATAACTTGATGCTGTTGTCAGTCATATACAACAAGAGACGACAGAGAGACAGACAAGTGGAGTGTGTCATTGCTATGATAAAATTATGTGACGCCATCATTATGACATTTAAAAAAAAACTTTTTTTTCGCGGCACAATATAAAATAATTATGCCATTGAACAATAATCAATATCGATTTTACTAGTTGCATCTAATATATTTTAGAAATATCGATGAACACTTAATTGATTAATCGAGATCTGTTTAGATTGTTAGTTTCAGACTCATTTTACCTTATGTACAATAAAAGCGTAATTACAAAAAATATCTTATATCTTGACGGAAGACTGACTAAGCAGATATACAATGCAAAAGCGGACGGATGTAGGAGTCGAGGACGGCCAAGACACACATTCCAAGACCAAATAGAACGTGTTCTGGAGGAAGGTGATGTTAAGAGCCTCAAAAACCGACGCGCGTGCATGAATAGAGTTATGAAAGTCAACGAAGCGAGTGAGGTGTGTAAGAATCGTGCCCTATGGCGCTCTGTTCTCTCTGCCTACCCCGCAAGGGATTTGGCGTGAAGTTATGTATGTATGTATGTATGTATATTATATGTTTCCGTATTTTGTTTTCTAACTAAATGGCGTTGTAAGCACTAAGTAAACTTATTAATTTATTGAATTGTCAAAAATATCATAAAATTATTATTAATAAATAGATTAGAACGATTATTTATCGACACTAACGTCTGAAACATTGCTATAGACGAGTTGAATAAACGAGATAAAATTCGTGAAAAATATATTTTTAATATTATTAACACGAATATTATCCGTGTCACAATATAAACAAGAAACAAACAATTGTATCAAATCCAATCGAATACAGGTTCAAATCCATTATAAACGGAACAACTCACAAATATATACCTACCGGTAGAAACAACATTTTTACTGCGCAATCATCAATTTCACACTTGTACGCAAGTTTTATGCCTCGTTCATATTCCGCTAATCATTGCGAACCCAATTATTCTAAAATCTGTTAACTATGGCTATTGTAAAGGTAGTTAAAAATTAAACTGACTAACTTCAAGTACACAAGAAAAATTATATTAAACTTAAAATTATTTATTTCAATAAATGGTCGGTTTAAAAAAAAAAGGGTAAAATGCGTAGTTCCCGAAACCTACGTGAATACATGATGAGATGTATGTCTGTGGATGAAGCGAAAGAAGTGTATCAGGATCGTAGCTTCTGGAAAGCCAAAGTCTCAGCCTATCCCTATGGGGTACAGGCGTGAGATTATGCATGTAAACTTATTTAACACTGTTAAGTTTATGCCTATGACAAGAGATATAAAAGTCAAAGAAGCGAGTGAGGCGTGTAAGAATCATTCCTTATAAATCATCTTATATCCTCATCTTTTCTCTCTGCCTACCCTACAAGGGACTATGCGTGAAGTCATGTATGTAAGTATAAATCAAGATAATATAATCTACTATATTAGTACACCAGTTTCTAATTTGAGCAGACTCCAGTTTGAATCCGTGTACACATTAATTAATATATTAAAATAATATTCGATAAATAAATCCTTAACATACTTATTGATCAGTCTCGGTGGCCCAGTGGTCGAGCACACGGCTTCTGATCCAGAGGTCCGGGTTCGATTCCTGACACTGGCTCACACCAATGACTTTCCGAAATTGTTTTTCGGAAGTTATGTGTGATAAATATCCATGACTGAAAACTTTGTGCCCGGTATGGCAATAGGTTCGCCACCTATTCTATTTGGGACGTAAACATAACGACGAGACGCGGCTTAACAGCCGCTGCCTACACCTTCAGGTAGCAAAAGGCCTGAAGTTATTTTATGTATGTAACATATTTATAACAATATTCTGTTTATTACATGTAACTAAATGTATCATATCGGAGCATCAATATTCACTGCCTACACCCATGAATATTAAGTGCGTGAAGATACATTTAACGTTAAGTAACATACATTTTCTTAAGGTACCATTAAGGAATCGTGTAGTTTCTGTCGTATGGTTTTCTATAATATCAATAATACTTCTTATTAAAATTAATTAAGAATTAATAAATCGTAATTATATTTAAGAATCACATAAAATCCACAATCAGTCCATTCAATTTTATATACATTAAAAATTACCTAATATCTTAATATATTAAATAAAAAAAAATAACCTAATCTATAAAGTCTGATGCTTTAAAAACTATTACGCTTTATATTCAGCATACTGAAAAGATAAAATATTTCTTTAGTGTCTAATTTACCAGACTTATTTATCAAATTATATAACTCAAAAATAAAAAACATAATAATGTCTACTTTTATCAACATATAATTAAATCTATAATATTTTGTTGTAAGGTAGATTCATATCTCTCAAGTGCGGTAGGTAGAAATATAAAATGACAAATATTAGTAAACAATCATTCTGTAAGCTTGAGATTAATTATAATGATTCATAATGTATTTAATAAACTAAATATAATATTTTACATATAATACTACTTGTCATAGATTTTGGTATAGCTTTTTAAGCTGTCATTTTTATAGTAATCACTTTTTTTTTAAACTGTATATAACTTAAAATTAAAAATGAATATTTTTTAACTTGATTAGAGAATTACAGACGAAATCTTTGGGAGTATACTGAATGATATATGTATTGTATGGACAATTGAAGATTTAGTCAATTCCTTGTTCTTAGTTAAGGGATAATTTTCTGGATGGAGGCTTTATTAAGTTCAGTGTGACTTACCACCACATACTGCCGCGTCCTCTCCTCGGTTTGTTGGAGGCTTCACATGATAAACACAATACAAACACAGTTAACCACAAGCACTTCATTGCGAATGGGCGGACCCGCACCACATGAGTGTGGCGCGTCGAGGCACTTTTACGTCTGGCGTACTAGCCTGCGTGCCAGCCGCGAACACCGAGGCGGAGTCGTCCACGGAATTGGTGGGAGGCATCTACCTGGCAACAGTCACACCCGCCTCGCCCGGCTGGCACTTCAACACTACTCAACCCTTTTTTTCTTTTCATCATCATCTAACATCCGATTGTCAATACTGCTGAAGTGATCTTTGTCATTCGATAGTTAGTTATTATAAACGAACTTAGTGGTAAAGTTTTATTGTTTATAATATTGTTTGATGAATTGTGAACTTTATATGTAGGTGATAGTAATTTATGTTTTTATTTTAATTTTTTGCGCGTCTTATGTCAATCGATAGGAATTGTAGAGATGCGAATACAGGCCACTTTGTAAATCAGTTTGTAAATGTCTTTTAAAACATAACTTTCGGGTAAAAATCTTAATGAATAAATCAAATTTAACCCAAAAAACGTAGGGGAATGTCGTTTTTTTTACTTTTTAACTTATATAATAAAATAAGTTAACTTTTTTTTAAATATACTTTATAGAATGTCAGATATATTTTTTGTTAATTTATAGTATATATTCTAGAATTATTAAGAAATTGAGAAGCTGGTTGTATGGTGTGTGTGAGTCAGCAGTTCCGGAGTAGCGGTGGGAGGGGCGAGGTCGACCAATCAGCAGACGCCTGGGCTGCGCGGGCGCATTGAAACCGAAACCACGTGCCGACGAAGTCGATCCCACGCATCGCCCTACCACTGACAAACGAGAAAACTCGACTCGAATTTACATTTTTTTATTCAATATTTTTACGACAAATATTAAGAATTAACATATAATATCATATTTAATGTATTTATTGATTAAAAATCTAATACACTACCTATAAAAATGTGTAATTTAAATTTTTGTGACTCATTGCCGTCAACTCTACATTTTATTTTATTTTTATGTCTTTGTGTGTCTTTTTACGATACAGACTAGAAAACTATATTCAGAAGACAAAATTAAGGTACCGCATAAAAAAAAAATTGAATGGGTAACATGAAAAGGTAATTTAGCGAGGAGTACTTATTCTAAAGTACACCGACGTCTTTTACCTTTTCTAATTGTCTTAATTATTTATCTCTAGAAGTTAATCTTAATAAACTATTACTATTTAGATGACATTATTTGCAATACGAAGAATATTGCAAAAACAATCGCTTGGTATTTATTAATAAAAAATATGTTTTTATTTTATTTAATATATTCATTTTATAAACATTAAAATACATATATTATATCTAAAAATATTCATAGTTATAATTTAGCGTTTTATATGTATTATTTTATTCATGTAAATGCTTGAATTCATTCCAGCCTTAATAAAGACATCAACGCGGGCGGTCTTTGATGTTCGTTTTCGAACTTGTATTACCTTTGAGAATAGATACGCAACTAACTTCCCGCCAAGTTCTTTTGCGGGGTAGACAGAGAGAGCAGAGCGCACGATTCTTAAACACCTCACTCGCTTCTACGACTTTCATAACTCTTGTAATACTCGCTCGGCTTTTAAGACTTCTGACATCACCTACCGCCAGGACTCGTTCAAATTGGTCCTGGAAAATATTGTTATATATGTACCTTCACGTTTTTAACATATGAAAGGCTACATAGCATTTTTTTTCCACGAATAAAAATAGTATGTAGGTACCATTGTGTCCACTAAATTAAGATTTTTTTTGCTTATCCAAATCTATTGTGTGATATTATTTAATTTAAAAAATTCAAAATGTGTTGGTAAATTAACGTTTATCAACGATGCCATAGTTAATTTAAAAGTGATAACATTTTTAGAGTTATGTTAAATTTATTAATGAATAGGCAAATATCCAGTCTAAGTAAAATTGGGTCACTTGTAAAGAGAACTCAGTATTAATTTTCTAGTAACTTGTTATAAAAAATATTTAAAAATTAGATTAGATAGAATTAAAGTCTCGCTGGTCCAATGACTGAGCTCCCCGCTTCTAATTCAGAAGTCATGGGATCGATTCCGAGCTCACAGAAATGATTTCTCGGAATTCTTTTCGGAAGTTATGTGTGATAAACGTCGGTGACCGACAACTTTGTGCCCGGTATAAGGCAATAGGTTTGCCACCTATTGCATGTGGGATGCAACATAACGATTTGGCCAGTCCAGAATTAACATCCCTTTTATATATATTAGAACATTTGGGTATCCCTAAATATTTCGCAGGATTTCTTGACCATAAAAATGTTTTCAGGGTTAAACTGCGAATCCAAGTAGGATAGGGATAATAATAATAATAATAAAAACACTTTATTGTACACCACAAATAGATTAAATTACAGTGAGTAAAATCTAAATTTTAGGCTAGTACAAAGGTGGTCTTATCGCATGCTGCGATCTCTTCCAGACAACCTTAAGATGGACTTGTTTTGTCAGGAACAGTAATACGCGGTGTACTCGTTTATAACATATATCATCGAACTTCATCTAGATAAATACATACATACATACATAAAGATACATTTACATATATAAATACATATACATACAAAATACGCATACATAAATAAATACGCATACAAAACATACATAAATTAGTTAGATATATGTATATACATAGATAAATATAATTTCATACATGTGAATAAATATAATGTCATACATGTGAGTCATTTACAGTGACAAGTAGTATTCTGCAAGACGATTTTTAAATGTTGCCAGCGTCTGAGCACGCCGAATAGTCAATGGCAGTTCATTCCACAAGCGTGCTGCCTGGACTGAGTAAGACTTATCTGAAAAATTTGTGGAGTTAGCTGGCATTTCTAGAGTTAAGTTCACCGATTGTCGCAAGTATCTCGTATGTTTGTCATGGAGAAACGTAAAACGTTTTTTAAGATAGTGAGGCGTAGCAGTATTGAAAAGAATATTGTACAGGAGATACTTAGGTAACGGTAATCTTTTAGATGTTTTTCTTTGTATTCACGCTTAAAATACCTTAGGGTGTGAGCAGCGACAAATATTTCGGAAATAATGTATGATTTATAATTATAACAATGTTTTGAACGTAATTCACACAGCACCATTTTGTTAAGCAACTAACCAACTAAGCAGCGCTCCCTAGTAAGACAAAAATAAAATCCTTAAAACTATTTACACAGTTAAAAATAAACCAATTTAAAACTCATAAAATTTAACATTGGGAATGCTTCTAAAATGTGTAGAAAAAAATGGCACGTGTCCAATACAGATGTCGACAAATAATGGGGGTGGGGGTAAGTTACACGTGTACACCAAACAAGACGCCCTTAATTGAATATCTGTGTTAATATTTCAACTAAGAGTTGAAATGGGCCAGATGTTTCTTGCCACTTGTTTTTAAACGTTCGCTTCCGTCATTTTTATTGTTTACTAGCAATCTCTCTCGGCTTCATCTGACTGTAATATGATGCGTAGTTTAACCTAGCCTAGTTTACTTGACTCTGATGATGTTTAGAGTATTTTTAGCTATATCTATTTATTTTCTTTTTATTATGAATTTTTTTATATCTTCTTAATCTTAGGTTATATAGACATCCTTCTTAATTAACCTGTATTTGATTAAGAGCTTAAACTATATCTATAAAAGATTTTATCTAAATTGAGTCACAAGTAAAGTGTGAGTAGCAGTGTCATGAGGAGCCGTCATAATTATATTATTGTTGGGTATATCAAAGATTTTTCGTCGCAAAAGATGTCATAGGCAACAGCTAGCGAGAAAAGAACTTAATAAATTTATCATAAGCGACTGTGCAAGAAGACATTACGTTGTCCGTTAAATAATGTAGCCTATGTTACTTTTGGAAATAAGAGGACCATAAAAATACCACCCAGGTTTAACTATAAAATGTACCAAAGCTTTTAAGCAAAAGAGGGAAAGAAAAGAAATCACGGACACACGAGAAATATAAATAAAAACGTAAAGATATATGAAAAAAGAATATGAAAAAAGTTATCTAATTAAATTATATTAAAAAAAAAATGTATTTTATATCGATACCAACAACACATTTCATTGAAATAATATCATTCCGACGAGTTTTAATAAAGGATCAGTCACTTACACCTTTTTTTTATTAATGCAGTATACTCAATGACTAAGGTGAGATATTAAAACGCTATTAGTCTATATGACCGGTCTATATATCATTAGTTGGGCGGTGATCTTATCGCCGACTAAATGCGCCCGAGAATTCTGGATGTCTTAATTTTTTTTTCTTATTTTTTTTTTATTTGTAACAGAGTTTTTGCAACCAGTAACATTGTACGGACTGCCATTAGCAGCTTGTAACCTTCTTAAAATAAATTCAAAATGAACACGTTCTCTCTTTATGATTGTTAGCTTCTTGTTTGATATAGACCTCCGTGGTAGGAATTTTGTCTAGATTTTTTTTTATCAATTATACACTGTCTGTTTTTTTTTACGATTTATTTATATTTTAGTATTTATTTATAATCATTGTTAATATTTAGGAAATTTATTAGATAAATATTTAGTAAATGATAAAAAAATAACAAAACTATTAAAATCCTGTGGCTATCTACCTGACCGATCCAAACTTGGAAATATGATTAATACAATAGCATCGAAATGTATCTGATACATGATAATAATGAGAATGGTTTACAAGAAATAAGCAAATTATAAAAAAACCTTTGCGCCATCTATCGAAAATATTTCACAATACTTTTCATTTGATGTGTTTATTGTTTAAAATCGGAAACCTAATTCATAATTTGTATTATATACCTATGTAAGTTTTACATTTAAATTAAACTGGTAGCGTATTCGAACCATGAAATAACTTGGGCGGATTGAAATGATGACATTGTATATTTTTCATAACAGCCACCGGGAGGCATCAGAGCTATTAACATAACATAGAGAACTGTCTAGTCATAGACGGACCATCAGCTACTTTATGCATCGAGTGTAGAATTCGTCGGTAACTTAACAATTCCCGGACCGGGAATGGGTGGCAACATTTATAAACTTGTCATCACCATAAAATTATTCTATGGGATATATATTTTTTTCTCTATATTTTATCACTCACAGGGGGGGCGACGACCACACCGACTCTTCAATGGACCGACAGTGCCGCATCTATCTTAGTAAATATAATAAAAGCCTTAATATTCACACTCACTCCGAGCAATAAATATACAATAAGAGAATGAGGAGTAAAGTTTACCGAGCGTTCATTTTTACTAAAAATATGTTACATTTAAAATGTAATCTTAATTTCAACTGCATTATGATTATTTTTAAATGAATTATTTTTTAAATGAAGTTATTTGTGTGCGTGATGGTCTGTCTAAAGGTATTATTTGTGTTATGTAAGAGATACGAGAGGGATGGGAGCCTTATTTTTTCTTTTATTATTATTATTATTTGTTTATTTTAGCAGTAAGTTATCGGTTGCTTGTGAATATTTGAAATAAACATACTTTGCCAGGTGACCGTGATAAACGAATTTCGGTGGAAACTTAAGAAAAAAATAGGTACACAGACGATTTTTTTTTGTTTAGTTAGAATATTATGCAAAGGGTTATTGTTTATATCAGACTTTTTTATAATTTCACACCCTTAATAAATGCAAGGTGTGACCTGCCGTTCCCTCCTGTGTTTATTCATGGTAGGATTTGGTAGGAAAATAGCATAAATATATTACACTACAAATAAAATAAAAATATATTTATTTAATGTCTATAGACACTTAAAATAATAAATTTATTATAAATACTAGCTGACCCAGCAAACGTTGTCTTGCCGAAAAATAAAATTTAAAAAATAGGGGTTGCTCGTAGGGCGTTGAAAATTTAGAGTTGCATGTATTTTTGTATCCCGTTTTATAAAAAAAATAAGAAACAGAAATATGTCGAAAAATTAAAAAAAAAATTGAGGGGTGAGCTACCCTTGTGATTTAGGGGGATGAAAAATAGATGTTGTCCTATTCTCAGACCTACCCGACACGCACATAAAATTTCATGAGAATCGGTCAAGCTGTTTCGGAGGAGTTCAATTACGCACATCTAGACTCGAGAATTTTATATATTAGACTAGCTGACCCGGCGAACTCTGTTTCGCATCAAAAGTAATAACTGCTGCCCCGCTATGTTAATACTGCAATATCTTCGACAAATTTGAAGTCGATAGCAGCTATAGGTTAAAAATGGGAATTTTCCATTGTTAACACCCCCGCAACCCCCCTTGTGGGTGGAATTTCGTAAAATCCGTTCTTAGCTGACCTCTACTCGGCGAAAGGAATAATCCTACCAAATTTCAAGTCGCTACGCCTTATGGTTCCAGAGATATCGTGATGAGTCAATATATAGGTGGAAATCTCTTATATATATATAATATATATAGATAAAGAAATTATAAAATGTGTACCTTTTAAACATTAGCACGTGCACTTGAAGAAAACACAAGGGGTCAGAATTTAAATGAAAAAAAAATCTTTTAAATGTAGTAGCTATCACGTGGAGAACTGTTACCCTCCAAATTTATTCTTTATTTAACTACGAAAAGCAACTATTAATTTATGAAAATGAACCATATAACGTTTGAATAAGGTATAAATTTGCATTTAAAATTATTATTATTTATTCCATAATAATATAACAATACTTAAATACTTTTAATGAGTACTTATTATTTTCAACTGATATCAATTTCACGGTGACCCATTGTACAACAGGCTTTTGCTTCATTCAATGAATATATTTTTTCAACTGCTCTAGAGAAAATGTCATGCAATTTCAAAACGTATGCATGTAACTTAAAGTTTAAATTGGAAAATAAAGCAAAATGTAGAGTGTGACTACCAAAAATTATGCCAGCGTGCAGGAATTCCATTGATTTGAGACAAAGCACCACTTGAATATATATTTGTTTTGTTATACTGTGTCAAAATTAGCAACTGCCTACCCACTGGGAGCATGCTAATAATCAGTATATATTGTTTGTTAATATATTCATGCTTTTGTGACAATAATAAGGTTTGTAGGCAGCTTTTCTTAATGCCAACCAAAATGAATTATGTATATTTATTTATTAAATTAAAATTTAAATTATTGATCATTTACGTTTATTACCTCAACAGATGTGTTAAATATAGGTAGTAAACTAAATAAAAAACAAGAATACACGGAATAAATATCACTATATATTTTTATGGGAACTAGGAAGAGACTAGCGCCACCCAAGAACATCTGCAACACCGAGAAAGATACAATTATGTAGCCATCCTTTTGGATTGGATAACAAAGGGCGGCGCAAGGAGATAGGCCATCGTATACCTCTCTCACCGAATAGAACACGGCATGAGTCACTTTACGTCGAGTAAAAAAATCAATAACTAAACTAGAAATACTAAAATAAGATAAAATTTAATTAAAATATCAATAAACTTAAAAGTTATAATTAAAAAGTGAATGAATCACACACTTCTTGGCAAAAGATGCAAATTAATGTACAGAAAAAGGAGAGAGAGAGAGAGAGAGAGAGAGAAGAATAAATATGAGGAGATCTCAGTAATTTGGTTCAGAATGAGGCAAAGAGTTGCTTTAAGCATAGGTCTCACTGTGAGCGAGACGTTATAAAGAAAATATTTTTCTATCTGAAGGCTAGCCAGTAGCTGCTTAACCTCGAGTCGCCTTTATTTTTACGCCCCAAACGGAATAGGCGGCGAAGCTATTGCCATACACCGGGCTCATCGTTTTCAGTCATCGACATTTATCACACAAAACTTCTGAAAATAATTTCAATGAGTCATTGGTATGAGTCAGTATTCGAACCAACAACTTCTTGATTCAGAAGCGGGGTTCTCGCCTAGAGGTCACCGAAACTTTAAATAATTACATGATATATTGTACCATATACAAAACGTTTCTTTCAATAAAGGAACTTGTATTCCGTCCTAAGTCTAAGTCCTAAGTATCTAAGAAGAATTGTGGTCAATATTCACATAGTTAATGGCATAACAAATAAAATATTGTAAATCTTGTAAAAAGTGTGACTATTGCAGATTAACTTCACGCCCGTAAGTGTAGGCACCGGCTGTAGCTTCGACACGCCGAATCTTTAAAATAACGTCCAAACTGGATTAGGTGGCGGCATAGTATATTGTTTTAAGACAGTTTTTAATTTCCAAAAAACTCTCATATAGTCCCATATTTTGAGACTTGAACTTCTGAATTGTATTTTTTTTTTAGGATAACTACAAGTTGTAACGAGATTTATTTAAAGTTTTATTTGATTCACCAATTTATTGTATATTTAATCGCTGCCAGTGGGACTTGAGGTTATCTATTATGACACGAGCGGTGATGCGTGCGGCACCTTTGCGAAGCCTTCAATTGCCCCACGCAGTTTCAAATATTTCATAACAAATTAAAACATTTTCTGGCCTACAATTTTATACTGAATTTCTTTTTTTAATATCTCAAGTTTGCTGTGTGGCGCCGGCTTAAAATACCGCCACCCCATCTGTTCTCGTGGGTGTCGTAAAAGGCGACTAAGGGAAAAGCTAGAAGAATGGGCAGCAGCATTCTCTCTCAAGACAATACAGCCTACTGCCATCGCCAACCCGCCTGCCAAGCGTGGCGATTATGGCAAAAACCCCCATGATTGAGAGGACCGGCAGTTGTGGAGCTTTATGGGGCAGGCCTATGTCCAGCAGTGGACCTCAAAAAAAAAAGGCTAATGATGATGATGAATGATGATGGCAATAGGTTCACCATTTGGGACGTAAATATAACGGCGAGTCGAGGCCTAACAGCCACTGCCAACACCTTCGCGTAAAAAAGGCGTGAAGTTATGTTCTAAATTTGGTCGTTTTTTTATCGTCAGTTTAACGCCTAAAGGCTTTTTTGTAGGTTTCCCTTTCGTTCGTTGAGCACGCGATGCAAAACATAAACTAGTTCTGGTATAATTGCCTTGGTATCATCTAGCAATTGGCAAGGTCATGTCCTTGGACAAGTTTAAACAAGAGCGGAGCGCTAAAATGATGCTTGAATTGTCTTTTAATAAATAGAGCATACGGTCACTAGCGCCACCTATAGGGATATCTGCAGCTCCGCTTCGGCTCAAAGGTACCACCAGATTTGTCTCTTACCGAAAACTTGGTTAAGATCCTTGACTTACCTCGTAAGCCGACTTAACGGTAATTACAAGAATAATTATACAAATAAATACATATACAAATAACACATTCCCTTATTTCACGAAAAGCAAAACATATCGTCAGCATTCGCGTTATAGATACAAGAGAACGCCAAGTTGGGTAGGTAAGAGAATTCCCTTTCTCTTCTCTCGTTCTCCTTAAATCACCTGGTGTGGCGTATACGGATCACTGGGGACGACGGCTATTGTCGACTAAATATCGCGTCTTTTATTTCTAATAGCTTTTAATAACGTATTTTTTTTTAATATCAAAAAGTAATTCGTAAAAAGATATTAAATATTATACATTATTTATTTATACTAATCGGTAACTTTTAATAAACGCATTTGTACTTTCCAATTTATTCATTTATTATTTTATTATTTGTTTTTGTGGTTTATTCTTGTTAATTCCTAGTAACATTTTAGTCACGTTGTTCAGTCTGTGAGTCTGTAACTCTCAAAACTAAACATACCTATTTATATAGTGGCCCCGAGGCAAGACCAGGTCGGGGGCTATTAAATACATATTTGGAATTTTTCCACAGGTAGGTGTATGATATAAAAATTAGGTTTGTTTAATGATCCTCTAACATATAATTTATCATGTTCCCTCATAATGATTTATATGTACAACCTTTTATTTGGCTAAACTAAAAGTACAAAACTGTATCTTCTTAATTCTGCATAAATTAATAATTTATTAGTTACGACTTCATTATAAAAACCGCAACTTCAGTTTGGAAGATTTCTTGAATCGATTGCTAATACTTAATTAAATTAATTAATTTAACATAACTTTAGAACTGTTTCTACCCGAAAGTATAAGCAGCGACTGTTAAGCCTCGCCGTTATGATTACGTTCCAAATGGTAGCGAACCTATTGCCATACACCGGGCACAAAGTTGTCAGTCGTGGATATTTATCACGCATAACTTCCGAAAAGAATTTTTAAAAGTCATTGGTGTGAGGCCAGATTTGAACCCACGGCTTCATGATTCAGAATCGGGGTGCTCGACCACTGGACCCAGCAATAATAAGGCAAGCACCCAGGCAATAATTTGAAATGTATTACTTTTTCGAATACTCGAATTAAACACAATTAAAGTAAGCTCGTTATTGACTAGATACTTGATATAACGAGGGGAGGTATTATACTGTTGACTTTCTCTTTTCTCTTTCTCATCTCTGATATTATGTGGGTAAAGGGAGAAAAAGAGAAGCAGTCCGTAATCTCAGTGTTTTCTAGACAACTGGCAAGCTGAGACACTGACTGACAAGCTGATACACTGACTAACAAGCTAAAACAGCTCCGTGAGTTTTGTCACTCTTTCAAATTTGGAATCCAAAACTTTCCACACAAAATTCTGAGAGCTTAACCACTTAACTACTGGCATAGTAGCCGAGTTAGTCATACCTACTGACTATACACGTTTGTTCACTTTCTACTAATAATCATATTTTTATTTTATTTTCGCAATTAAATATTTATTAGTTTATTATTTTTATTATACAAGTTCTGATCAAACCTGATCTGATCGGGATATACGCGTGACATAATGACTTGAAACTGTCATCAGATAAATCGAAGAAGCGTGTCCAAAATTATTGAGTAAAATATTGCCATGCTTTCTATGTCTATGGTACAAATAAATAAAAAAAACTAGTCTCTATTATGAATATTTTTATATATGTGTTACATATTACTTTTTTTTTATAACAACACAGTTTTTTTTTAATGTTCTCTGAAGACCGAATTTTCACGTGCTCAATGAAATAGGTGACAGTATCTTTTGCCATACATACACCTTGCTAGATATTGTCAGTCAACGATATTTAATATGCAAAATTGTTGAAAAAATAATTGACTTTTTGACTTAGATGAGGAGACGACTTTATATTTACCTGGCTAGTAAAAACGGCGGAATTTTCTAAACAAACCTCTGGCTGGAACAATGAGCCCGTAACCGTTCATTATTCTCTATTACACGGGCGCGCGGAATGCGAAATTCTCCTCACATCGCCACCGGGCGACGGCGTGTGAAATTTGTGAACGTCACAATCGGGCACGTTGAGGTGAGACTATCCTCTTGGTAGGGATGTACGAACATAAACATTCCTGCTCCTAAACCATAGGAAAATTAATTGATGAGAAATGGTCAACTATCAGTTAGTAGAGTATTTTCTTTAGTGAATACATCTTATAAATAAATATTTATTTTTTTGTTTGACGGTCTGATGTGGGTTACAAATAGTAAAAATCATATTTTTAACATCAACTCTTTAATTTTTATTTCCAAAAAGTGGTGGTAGCTTTTGAAAAACTACCATCTTTTTGTTCATCACTCGTGGAACAGATCTTACAGAGATGAGGATAGAGGTCGAAACGTCGGGAAGTAAATAAAAATAAGTAATAAATAAACGCGATATAATGCTAAAAGTTGTTTTAATCTATGAGTGAGATTCGCAAAAGTCGGTATGGCAATAGACTATTCCATTCGGGACTTAAACATAACGGCAAGACGAGACTTAACAGCCACTGCCTACACCTTTGGGTAGAAAAGCCGTGAAGTTGTGTTATATGTTATGTTTTCAAAAATTCAGGACTGCAGATAGTAAATTGTGACATATAAAACCTATGCACAACAAAACTAAAAGACTCTTGGTTCAGGTTGGTAAAAAATTGACGAGAGGTGCAACACTAGTAAGTAAATGATCCGTCAAGCGCTGCGCCTGAGGCAGACCACACAACACACACACTTAAACACGCTGTTTTACAAGCTTTTACAGCTTCAACCGTACACTACACAATTTATAACTCCAATGAAAATAACAAAAAAAATCATCGTATAGATATTAGTAAGAGAAGAAGTAGAAAAAACACATAAGTTTGACCTGATCATAAAAAGACAAAGTAAAAAGTCACACGCAGCCGCACAACACTAACAAAAATGCTATTTATAATAAGTCATAACCAAGATTTTGAGTGAAGTAAGTCTCTTTCTTACTCTAAGACTTATTTAATAATTGAACTCTTAAATGAAAAAATATTATAATAATTTATAATTATAATCTTTTTTTATTTTATTTTTTACAGAACTAAACGCAACTAGTTCTCAACAGGTGTTACGAATGGACGTGAATAGAGACCACACGCCACATTGTAAACGTTGAAAAACATTATTTTCGCATTCATAAATATTAAAGTGACATAAACCAACTAAATTAGCTGCCAAGCTAACAAATAAATAAATACTTTTTTAGTTTCGCCACCCAAACACCACACCGCCACATTTGTGGTATTTCCGATTAACAAAATTCATTAACCACCCGATCCGTAACCTTTAATACATAACATATATGTATATATTAACATAAATAACGATTTTATCGGCAACCGAGACCAAAATTAGGTAGGCATTAATTGTGCGTGTGGCCACTTCACTGTCAGTTTTAAAAAAAAAAAACCAAGTTGCGTTCGATTTTTAAATATTTTGTATTTCGAAAAGCGGATTTGTTTTATTCTGATTTAAATGGTACATTATCTATTAAATTAATATGGCAATATCGAGCTTTGAGGTGGTATGATGTGGAATAATGAGACATACCTGATGGTAAGCTACTACTGCCGCCCATGAATGTCAGCAATAGCGGGAAGAATATATTTGTGATCCATATTTATCACACATCGACGTTTTGTTAAACTAATTAACGACTTAACTAATTAAAAATTACACAGCATAACTTATATTAAATTGTTGAAAGCTCATTACTAGTTTTATCAAAACATTACCCAAGTAAATTTAATTTTCAGACAAGAGCTGATAGTTAAAAAAAAAACTGCACAAAGAGTACACTGGCATAAAAATAAAGCTAGCATAATAAATAGACATCCTTTCCAATATAAAATTAACTAATCAATAGTTATAAATTATATTAAAAATATTATTTATAACTTGAGGGTTCAGTGATCGACCAGAAAGAAATATGAAAATTAATTTCACACTTCAAAATCTTCAACATCGACGTACAATTGGGCGCCAGTGAGAAAAAAAGGGAACAGAATCGATATAATACATCGATTGAAACCATCAATCGAGCCGGTAGACTAATAGCGGACCGATTACATATTTAACTAATATTACGACGACAACGTCTCACTTGACCGTGTGAATCTTAGCCCGGGAGTTGAAAGGAGAAAAAAAAAAGAAAATGAAAAAAAAACACAAAATGCCATTGAGACGAGGCATCCAAAAATATGGACGTGTGGGAGCGGGCGCCTATTACCCATGAAGGCCGGAATCTTAAGTAATGATGAGTACACTCGGGAAGAAAATATTCTTTAGTAGGGATCTACTATTGAAACTGCTCATAACTGTACAAATACTAATTAACTAGATGTAATCAATTCAAACGTTTTTTTTTGGGTTGCAAATGAACAAACTGGTCACCTGGTGGTAAGTGACAAGCGCCACCCATGGACACCTGCAATACAAATACAGTTACAGTTCCTCGCCTTTAAGTAAGTGAATGGTGGACAAGGATGGGCTTCCAGATACCTATCTCACTGAAATGGCATGAGCCACTTTACATCGATATTCTGAGCTCTAAGCTGTGGTGTTTCCCCGACCGAGTACCTACGCCTATTTGTGCAGCGATCTGCATATTTATGCTGTTTTTTATCGTATGTTATATTAAACTTTGCACACGATATTAAAGTATACTTAAGCATGTAATAAAAAATATGATGAATTAATTAATTTCGTACAAGCCTATAGTAAACATATCTGTCTGAGTTTTTGTTTCTTTTTAGATATGCGATGTTAATATTATGATATTTTACTGACTGACGCCATTGTTACATTTAATTAGGTACACTACACAATGGCTGTTTCTATATACTCTGTAAAAATTAATTTCAAATTTTGATTTATCAATAAATTTAGTACCTAATAATGACCATGAGTTTACATACAGTCTCCAGAGAGTTTAACTATATTTAATTCCAAAGCATTGATATCTATTACAATAGAATATTTACATGGATGCATTTACGCATGCAGGAAAAGAGTTATGAAAGTCAACGAAGCGAGTGAGGTGTGTAAGAATAGTGCCTTATAGCGCTCCGTTCTCTCTGCCTACCCCGCAAGGGATTTGGCGTCAAGTTATATATGTATGTAAGTATGTAGAACATTTACAATAACCTAATATAATCTATATACCTACTTATTTATAAATAAGGCTATTTTTATTTTTGCCAAACGAAAAATTCAATCTCGCCGAATGCGAGCATACATCGAGCCCAATTTTTAATGTCTTATAATTTTATTATTTTTAATATGTAATACATTAGTCTACATTTATCAGGATCGTTTCATATCATTTCGGTAAACAAATAATATAAAAATTAATCAATAATCATTGTATGCATTTATATATTGTTACTGTCTCGTGAAAGAAACTTCATTTAAACCAGTACAACAAGTATCTGAACGTGGCTGTCACAACTCTTTTAAAAAAAGGTGAATGGCTTTTAAGAGGTGGACAATATAAGTCTAGTGCTAGTTGATAACTATTTCCATGAGACCATAAGCCACTGTCACCACTTACCATCAGACGAGCCGTATATATCATTGCCAATGTCAACAAATAATAATGCAATGATTAGTATTTTTCTTCTCTCAAAGATGATATTTCTTTTTTTTCAATGATTATAATTATTTGACATGGAGCTATTTGTAAATAAAAAAGGTTTTATATCTTGTAATTCAGATCGCTTTCTTAATTCAATACATGTACTTACCCACAATTACTTAGAGTGCATTATAATTGCATAGCCAGCTCGTTCACACGAAGGTGTAGTGGAACTTAACTTCGGAAGCCATCCAATAATCCACTGTACAATCGAGCACATAACTCGACAAGATTTTTCACAGTATATTTGAGGAAAAAAACAATAAATGTCCCGACAAAGGTATCGTCCTACTAGCAGTAGGACTTTCAACTTAGTTTTATTACATAAGTACATAACAGATGGCGCTTTATCGACAATTATCTCATCATAAACGTTACGAACCAAAATATTTTCTAGATATTCGTCAAATCGTAAACTAGTTCATCGTTGCTTTTTTTAATTTATTTATATATACAAAAGTTAAACGCTTCATAACTATAAATATAAATAAAATACAAAACTTTTACGACCCTTAAGATATATAGAATATGTTTTTAATGGAACCAAACGATGTTTTAATCTATTTTATTAAGAACCGTTGGTTATGTTTGGTTATATTTTATGTAAGTAACTCTTTTTAATATAATATGGTTGATGTACAATTTTATCAGTTATATTTTGATGTTTAGCTACTTTTATAGATTCTTAATTGTGTATAAACATTTTTTATATTACAATTTAATATGTCGTAAATTCTACGTGTTATAGACATTTAATTGGATGGAATGATAATATTTCTTTTTTATTATGGCATCTGCAAATGTTTTTTCGAATAGTTTAATTTGAAATATAGGTAGGTTTTTTTGTGTAAAATATAAGTGATTTAGGGACAGAATCAAATTTATGATTGTAACAAATAATATCCATTTGTCCATTTAACATACATTAATTTAATTTAACACATATTTTTACATGTGTTTTTTTATAATTAGGTGAAAGTAGATGAAATAATACTTAATTGTTTCAAAACAAGCTTTGCTGCGTGGCGCCGGCTTAGAATACCGCCACCCCATCTCTTCCCGTGGGTGTCGTAAAAGGCGACTAAGGGAAAAGGCTGGAAGAATGGGCAGCAGCATACTCTCTCAATAAAATACAGCCTACTGCGATCGCCAACCCGCCTGCCAAGTGTGGCGATTATGGCAAAAAACCCCCCATCAGTGAACGGCGGCAGTTGTCGCGCTCTATGGGGGAGGCCTGTGCAGCAGTGGACCTCAAAAGGCAAATGATGAAGCTTTTTGAAGGTGTGCTAGTAAGAAAGGATTGTGGACTCACCTAATCCATTGATTACTGAAACCAAACTTTAGGTGTTTTATCTCTAACCCTAGTTATAAAATAAACAGTTATAATATGTTTTATCCGAATAAGGCTTTTTTCTAGAGCTGAAATTTCATTGATATCGGTTCATTGCTTTTATATTTTTTTTTTATTACAAAGAAATCTTTGCTCTTTATAATATTATGTAAATATGACTCCTCAGATTTTCGAGAAGTCACAGATGTTTGTTAGATTCAAACACGCCACTTCTGGAACAGAAGTCTAAATATTAAATTAGTAAATCGACGTTTTGACTATTACCTTTATCCCTCGTAAAACTGGTTATGTTATTGAGACATAACTTAATTTAGGCATTCAAAAATCTCACTGTTATTGTGACATATGACAGATTTATCATTTGATAAATTACCTGCTACTTTTACAGTTTTATCATTATGTTTATTTTAGGCTCTCGCTTTTTATTTATTTATTACTTTCATTTTTTTATGTCACAATATTTACTCAGTCAGTTCACTAAACATTGGCAAAACAAAAAAAAACACTTTGAAGGAGCAACCTTCACAGAATGTTATCAATATTTGATAACATTCAATTGTGAAAGATACCGGTACCTTTGTTGGGTAATTTAGACAATGAAATATTAAGGGTAATCCTTTTAAACGCTCGTCTTTACCCATTGTATTATTTTATGACCGGAATTGTGTGAAAGCAACACCATTTTGGACAATAATGTAGGCCCGAGTCGAGGCGTACCTCTGTAATTTTTTTATTGCTTTACAGGTATGTCTACTAAAAATATTCAAGGTTCGTATCCCGCCACACCAATTTTACTACAGGCGGACCGGCGCCTAATAAATGCTGTCTACATTTCATGTTTCAATGCATAAATTTAAGTACCGTGGAATAGCTGCAGATTTTATTCAGACCTTCACATTGAAGACATTCACCTATTCCATAACCCAAAATATATGCTAAATAGCATGAAGATACGTTTAAATAATACTAGCTGACCCGGCGAACTTTGTTCAACCACAAAAGTAATAAATAAGTAAGGTAGGATTAATCACTTTTTCTTAGGCATTAATTATAGATAAATACCACCTCGACCATACCCTCTAACTGTAAAAAAAACCGCATCAAAACCCGCTGCGTAGTTTCCAAGATCTAAGCGTATAAGGAGACGGACAGCGGAAAGTGACTTTGTTTTATACTATGTAATGAAGTTAACAAGAAAAGGTACAACCGATTATCTTTAAATCAATCTTTCTCAGGGTCGCGGGTTTTTCTCAGGGTAGGGTCGGGATCGGGAGACCAAGAGGGAGCTACCACGACCAAATAAATGGTCTGCTGAAAAAAGGCAAAATGCGTAGCACCCGAAACCGACTTAAATGCATGACGAGGTGTATGACTGTGGATGAGGCGAAAGATGTGTGTCAAGATCATAGCTTGTGGAAAGCCAAAGTCTCAGCTTACCCCCATGGGATACAGGCGTGAGCTTATGTATGTATGTATGTATGCAATCTTTCTCAAAAGCCATGTGTGATGGGCTAAAAGTTTCAAACTATTTTTTTTTTCAGATTTTCACATTGAAGAAACTCCAAACTTATTCCATCGCACTAAATATATGCTACCCATCTAGAACTTCAATTGTTTGAAATATTAATAGCGTGAAGTATGATAAGTTAAAAAAAATAAGTTGTCAAGAAAAGACTAGATTTTTTTTTAAATCAAACTTTCTCAAAAGTCGTGTGTGTCCAGGACTAAGAGTGTTTTAAAAAAAACATTATATTTGGGTTGTATTGCAAAATATTTTGTACTACAGTTATATTTTAACTACCATGGACGGCAATAAAATCTTACACTTTTATAGCATCTGTTCAAAGCAATTAAGCAACAAAAGCTTCTTTAGACAAAGAGTGACAATATAGAAACATCATAAGATTTACCTCAGAATATTGTGCTGTTTTATGTAAAGTTTTTTTTTATTATTTGAGGCTATTTTTAAATAGAAAAAAATTGTTAATAATAACTAACTTATGATCTTTTTGTAGTTCTATAACAAACGCCGCCGCGACTTTTTTCCTTTTCCTATGCCAAATATGATAAATAATGCTCATATTACAAGCTTACATCGAGAATATTCAATTTTAATAGACACCAATAAACCCATTTCTTTTTTTCTGTCTGTATTTTTTTAATGTCCTGTCTCGACACGAAGATGGTCAAATGAATGGAATGGTGCGCTGTGCTTTTTCGGTAGGAGAGTGCTCAATGGACTGGATGAAATCTTATTCTTAGTGACATGGAGAATCTATGCCTACGTTTGGATATTAAGAGACCTGGGAGAGGTACATACAGCCATAAGAATAATCTGAAAATTTCAAAGACCGTAATCATAAGTATATGCAATAAAATCACGCACGTATCCTAAGCCGTGTGACATGGTATAAGCAGCGGCTTTATGCCTCGATATACCGATTGAATTGTCAAATATCTAGGTGTAAGAGCCTATTGCCATCCACTAATAGCGACAGCAATTTAGAAAAAAATAAACATCCAAAAAATTTAAAAAATAGTGGTTTTATATTGTAACTAGCTGCTCCGGTGAACTTTGTTGCGCATCAGAAGTAAATTTTACAGCTTTTACAATTGAAGTCCTAAATCTCGAGAATTTCCCATTTTCTACATCATACATGAATGAATGAATGAATTCATACATGAATTATACATATAAACCACCCCGTTAACATGCTCCGACTATTAAAAAGGAAAACCGCATCAAAATCCGTTGCGTTGGTTTTTTTAAGGGATAGGAGGGCAAAAGAGCAGGCGTGTCACCTGATGATAAGTTACCAGCGCCGCCCATGTACACCTGCAACACATATAGTGTTACTGTTGCTTTGCCGACCTTTAGGGAGTAGGATAGGAAAGCATGGGGAAGGGGGATGGGCCTCCGGATACCTCTGTCACCGAACGAAACGCGGCATGAGCCACTATTAGTAGTCGATCTTCCGAGAGGTGGTGGTATTTCACCGGTCGAGCCAGCCCATTCATGCAGCGAACTGTTTGGCTCTAACACTGTTTCAAAGTAATGTAGTTTCAAAGATCTAAGCATATAATGAGACAGACAACGGAAAGCAGAAAGCGTGTGAGCCCGGAATTGATCTCGAGACTTCTTGGCTTAAAAGGCTTAGAAGCGGGGCGCTCGGCCACTCGACTCGATACTTAATAACAGCCTATTACCACAATACTCACAAGTACATGGCAAGCAAAAGAGCTAAATTATAATAAAGGTATCCCATGGACCAAAAACAGAAAAAGCCTAAACATAAAAAAAAGCTAAATTTTAATGATCCCAACAATTAATTTGGGAACACACACAAAGATCAATTATCCACGCATTCTTGCAAAAATGGGAATATGTATGTAAAAAAAAACTTACATAAAAATAGGGACTGTGGGGTAATTTTAACAAATTAGGCGACAAACTTGCCACTTTTTGAAAGTAAATTATTATATTTTAGATTGTTTTGTGGGACAAGATTATTATTAACGCCCCGGCGGCGCAGCCTAGGGATGGGATATCGTCGATAGAACAACATAAATCCATCGATAATATCGTGAAAGATAATCCATAAAATACGGCAAAAATCGGTTCTTAATTTAATTTATGTGTCTATATATATTTATTACTTCAATGTTTATGAAACAGCTAGAAACTAAAGAAGGATACTTGGGATTTTATCAAAGTATTATATTTTAAAACGTAACAAGTCTTATGTGAATGAGAACAAGTTGTAGGTTTTTTTTTTTGCTATTCTGGGCCTATCGTAATTTTTGTCTATCATAATTAATTAGTAAACATTTGTTCCATTTTTCAAAGAACACCAATAGGTAGATATACGTAAAGAAGCAGGACTTCCAATAATTGAAAATCTATAATCTAAATACAGTCTCGGTGGTCCAGTGGGAGAGCACACGGCTTCTGATCCAGAGGTCCGGGTTCGAATCCTGACACTGGCTTACACCAATGACTTTTCGAAATTGTTTTCGGAAGTTAAGTGTGATAAATATCGATGACTGAGAACTTTGTGCCCGGTATGGCAATAGGTTCACCACCTATTCGGTTTGGGACGTAAACATAACGGCGAGACGAGACTTAACAGCCGCTGCCTACACCTTCGGGTAATAAAAAGCGTGAAGTTATGTTATGTTATAATCTAAATAATAAAATAATATAAAAAATAAATAAAAAAAAACATCGACAAACCATCTTATCACAACACTGTCCCAGCACAAATTCCCTACAATTTCTGAGATGAAATTCAGACGGGCATCACGAATGTGCTCTGACGCGGGTCGAGGGAGAGAACTGGGAAACTCTTCTAAAGATATTATACACCTCTCTATCTTTTCTTACGTGTTGAACAAGGACATGAGATGTGACATAAATTTATTAAAACATCACCAAGTGAAGTGTTCATTATCTTCGTGTGGGTCCTGGATGGGTGTATTCATGCCGGAGGATGAATGGAAAATTAAACTAAAATTATGATAAATAAACATAGTTTTTATATTTAAAACATATATTTCAAAAATATATAATTAAACATATATATTATGTATGTTGTAATATTGTCTTGGCAAATTTGTGGTACTTGTTTCAGTATCAATAGGTGATTGCTTTTTTTTATAAATATGTGCAGGAAGCTGTCGATACAACTTATTTACCGTTCTTTTCTTAGATTTTTTTTTGTATATTATAAATTCTAATTTTATCATAGGTGACTATAAAATATGATCTTATTAACATATTAGTTTGGATATAATGACATTCTGCCGACTATTAACGCAGTATATTAAATATATAAATAAAATAACTTGGATATAGTAATATTTTCTTTAAGATGCTATATTTTAAATCACGAAATTTCGTCACGATTGGTCTTTTAAAATTTCCAATATCAATAAAAATGGACGCCGAGAATATTCAAGACACAATATAACCCGCAATTAAATCGAAAATATGAACATTATATTCCAGTCGAAATGTATTTTTGGATGATCACTAAAAGCAAGATGGCGCTCGTTTCGGTACATCATAATAGCAATATCCTGTCCATTGATTGTCAAAAATTAGGAATTCGGCAATTACGTCTCACCTCCCACGTGAATGTATCCAAAAAAAAACATCGCACCCGGCGTATCCATATTTTCATAAAAGTTCCGACATCTTTACGGTGTGGTCCAAAGCGTAAAACGCGTAAGCGATATATTTTTTTTTTTCCAAAATTTGTCCTGTTTGAAACGTAGTAGCTAATATTCTGTTTGAGTTTTTATTTATTAAATCATCATATAACTCAATCAGGATTAAAAACTTCATTTAACTATAATTTCTGACCACGGTGCTGTCGACGATCTCAGAAGATCTCTTAATAAATGAGATCATGTTATTGTAATTAACGCCATCTATACATAGTCATAGTTTGTGTTTAAATAAATCCCAATCGCCAGTTTCAGTCACAAAATTGAACGAAATTTTATTGGTATTTAATAGCGAGCTCAATGCATTAATGAGTTTTCTAACAACATTACGTTTTCTTACATACATACATACATAACTTCATGCTAAATCCCTTGCGGGGTAGGCAGAGAGAAGAGAGCGCCAAAAGGCACGATTCTTACACGCCTCACTCGCTTCGTTGACTTTCATAACTCTTTTCATGCAGGCGCGTCGGTTTTTGAGGCTCCTAACATCACCTTCCTCCAGAACACGTTCTATTTGGAGGAAGGTCTTCTTTATACATAATATTTTTTCCTGGCTCAAAGTCCGATGTTACTAAAGTTAACAGTATGTTGTAAATTAACTATTTAATAAATTTCGACGGCTTATAACGAGAACATCCCTTTGGAAGACCTCACAAACCACCTACATCATTCTTAGATGGAAATGAAATCATAAATTCAGCTGCAGACAACTTCGGATAGAAAGTGCCTGGGGTGAAAATGAAATTAACAACTCGCTATCTCTTATTAACTTGGACCTCAAAAGTTCAACATTTTTTATTATTTTTTTCCACCCTTTTGTTGCCTTTGTGAGGACTAGCGCCGGTATGAAAGGATCCTATAGAATTTTCTATGGCTCTGAAGGCTGTTACATGTATATAAATGTATATATTTGTTGTGTTGTACATTCTTGTCTTGACATGTAAATAAATGATTTAGTTTTTTTTTTTAGTCTTCTGACAGTTGGTCAGTGAATTCGCGCATTCACGGTGGTTCCACCATCTTGGAGGCATACCGTGTCTAATGCGATATTACACGTTCGCTTCTAACTTCTTTGTGCCCAAAACTTTGGTAGGTTTTTGTGAATGGAATTAATTGTCTCCCTATTTTCATGATGTATTTCTATATTGTTGTCTCGGTGGTCTAGTAGTCGAGGTCGCGGATTCGAATCCTGGCTCACACCAATGACTTTTCGAAAGTTATGTGTGATGAATATCGATGGCTAAAAACTTTGTGCCCAGTATGGCAATAGCTTCGCCACCTGTTCCATTTGGACGTAAACATAACGTCGAGTAGAGGCTTAACAGCCACTGCCTACAGGTTCGGGTTGAAAAAAGCGTGAAGTTATGTTATATATGCCTGATGTGTGGTATAAAGCTTCGCCACTTATTTGCTTTTGGGGATATAAAATTAGTTTTCATATCCAGGCGTTGCAGCCGCTGCTTACACCTTCGAATGTGAAGCGTGAAGTAAAATTGCTTTTTATTGTGTATTAAGACATTTTGGATTTATTACGCATGTCTCTTCACGATACTATACATAGAATTAAAAGACTTTCCCTCAATGCTATCAATTCTTTATTAAATATTACTAAATAACTAAATATTCCAAAGGTTATTTCAAACCAAAGCTAAATTAAGGATTTTCTTTTACATTTAAAGCTATTGTTTTTATGAGATAGAAGTGTAAACGAGCACGTGGGTCACCTGATGGCAAGCTACTACTAACCGCTCATGAACACCGCGGTGCGTTGCCGTCCTTTAAGTGAGAAGGAGGGGAACGGGCCTCCAGATGCCTCTGTCACCGAACGAAATGAGGCACGAGTCAATTGACGCCGATATTCTTAGAGGTCGTGGTATTTCACCGGTCGAGCCGGCCCATTCATGCAGCAAACTGCATGACTCTACCACTGTCCAATTATACACTGTTCTAAAATTAGAAACCTTCAGCATACAAGGCTAGTTATAATGTGAACAGACTTCTACCCGCAGCTAGGCTTGTGAAAAAAGTGGCATATAAAAAATTCTTGTTTCTTTGTCTTCAACGCAGTTAAAAATGAAATTATGATTTAAATAAAAACTCCCGGTTAAGCGGCCGTAATCTTGAAACAGAATTTCAACTTTTGATATTAATAATAATATATACATACACGTATAAAATTTTGACAACTGAATCAATTCAATTCCGTAATACATTTCAACACGTTTTAATTTCGCGACTGGCCGAATAAATAACCTTAACTAATGACACAGATTAATTGTGCAATTAATTTTAAAATCAAAATTTATTAAAATCAAGTTTATTATTAAGTGTAAGTTAAGAATCGACCTTTATTTTTAAAATACATTTTTACGTAAGTGTGCGCGTGGAATTTGGATCTAGAAAGTACCATAAAAACTTGTCCTCCGATATTTTAGTTCCGATTAGTTTATTGATAACTTCAAGAAAAGCTTAATTGAATTATTGTGGAGGTATACAGTTAATCTTAAATATAATAATATAATATCTTGGACACAAATCACATAGCGCCCTCTAGTTACAAATTAATCAACTAAATGTTTGTGCTATGGATCGTAGATAACGGATACTAATACATATATACTTTTCTTTTGTAAATACATACTTATAATACATAGCGAAACACCCAGACGCCATACAAACATTCATGCTTGTCACAAATATTTGTACTCGGGTGGGAATCGAACCCACCAACCTCGATTGTCGAGTCGGTAGCTTTCCAATGCGCTACGAGGCTCGTCAATAAATATATATATATATAGTATATTTATAATAACTTCACGCCTTTTTCTACCCGAAGGTGTAACAGCGGCGGTCCCAAATAGAATAGGTGGTGAACCTATTGCCATACTGGGCACAAAGTTTTCAGTCATCGATATTTATCACACATGCCTTTCGAAAAGAATTTTAAAAAGTCATTGGTGTGAGCCAGAATTTCAACCCCCATCCTATTGATGCAGAAGCGGGGTGCTGGACCACTGGACCACCGAGACTATTATCATGCATAAATATTGTGCATTTGCATAGGTAATCGTAAAGTATAAAAAGTTATAAAAGTCGTTTAATTAAATGTAACAATTAATTTATTTATAGTGTATGTTTACTATTAATCTATATTCTTGATCAATTTCTAGGAGATAAATCGATACAATTCGCAATACGCATGCATCCTTTCAGTAATGAGACGTTTCACACTACGCAGTATTTTGAGGCATTAATTAAAATTAAAGCCTCAACATGTTTACTTTTAATTAAGTCCTCTCCCACACAATGATGCATGTCTTTGATTAACTATATAATTGCTGTGTCATTTAAGATGTCGAATATGCACTCTTTCACGGTATTAATCTCCAATTTTATAGGTATACACACAAAATGGCGGTAACGGAACCTTTAATTTTGAAGTCGGTGTAGTAATAATCGAGATTACATACATACATACCTAACTTCACGCCAAATCCCTTGCGGAGTAGGCAGAGAAAACAGAGCACCATAAGGCACGATTCTTACACACCTCACTCGCTTCGTTGACTTTCACAACTCTTTTCATGCACTCGCATCGATTTTTGAGGCTCCTAACATCACCTTCGTCCAGAACTAGAACGTGTTCTAGTTTTGGTCATGAAATGTGTATTTTGGCCGTCCTCGACTCCTACATCCATCCGCTTTGGCATTTTATATCTGCTTAGTCAATCTTGCATCATCCATTCTTTCTAGGTGTCCGAAGCTTCGGAGCATACCCTTTCTGACTTTATCGACTTTACGTCCCTATCTAATTCCACTATTTTTCTTAGATTTATTTTCTAGACATATTGGTGTGAGTTTTAAAGAAACAATTTTATGCGGTTTACCATCCTTTGGTAGATTATCAGAATTCTTTTTGGAAGCTGTGAGTGACGAAATTTTATCGGTAATCCATACACCGATAAATTCTAATCAATGTATATGGCAAGAAAATTTCTAGGGAAAAAAATCTATCTTTATGTTATAGGGTAGGCGCAAACAAGCAAGCGGGTCCCTTGATGGTAAGCAACAAGCGCCACTCCTATACACTTGTAACACCCATAGTGTTACAGATATGTTGCCGGCATTTAAGGGAATGGGATAGGAAAAGAAGGCGGGCTATCGGATACCTCTCTCACCGAACGAAACAAAACGTTTGGTACTTTATCTTGATATTTATACTTATTGTTGAGTATTTCAGTCAGTATAAATTTTATTAACTGAATTCACTGCACGTCAAGTTCCTTGCGGGGTGGGCAGAAAGAGCTGCGCACCAGATACGATTCTTACACACCTCACTCGCTGCTTCGACCTTCATGATTATCGAAGTGGCTAACTTTAAGATACGTTTTTATATTGCTACAAAGTTAGGGGAAGAGATTTTTTACTCAAACATAAACATAACTTGAAGCCTTTTTCTACCCTTTCTCTACGCCGTTATGTTTATGTCCCAAATGGAAAATGTGGTGAATATTGCCATGCAGGGCACTAGGTATTCAGTCATCGATATCAATCATACATAACTTCCGAAAATAATTTTGAAAAGTCATTGGTGTGAGTCAGGATTCCAAACCGCGAATTCTTGATTCAGAAGTGGGGTGCTCGACCACTGGACCACCGAGACTGTCACTCAATCTCAATGGAAAATGACAGCTATCAATTAAAGTAAAGTACCATTATACCACCAGTTGTTAATATTGACTGGAAATCAACTCAACGTTAACTGTGACGAAATAGGCAATAATGCCGAATATGGAAGTGCGGTCATTTCTTAACTTTCCTGTGCGGATAAAAAAAAACGGTGTTAACCATGTATTTGATTGACAAACACTTGTTACAGAATCACTGCTCTGGACCAGTCTACTGTCAATCCGTCCGTTTTAGTTGACAGCGTGAAAAAATATCGATCACCACAGGCAGTGGGGTGCAAGATATGAAAAAAGAGCGACATTTTATAAAAACTCTTAGTATGGGGCTGATAAGTAATATGTAATTCAATAGGGTTATGTCTATACATTGAAACTTTAGGGAAGAACTAATATTTTCTTTATTATAGCAACATGAGCCTAAATTACAGTGTCCTCTTTAATAGTTTTTTCATAGTCATCATCATCATTTTCCTGCCCTTGTCCAACTCTAAGTGGGTCGGCATAACATGGCATCCTTTCAAACTATCCATATTGTCAAAAATTTTGGTTGTGGTTCTATTATTGCAAATCTCAAAAGCAACCAATCGCAACATCTGCCACTATTTTGCCAGTCTATTTATGTCACATAACTTTTGAAAAAATCCGAAAAGTCGGTGACTTCAGATTCAGAAGCGGTATGCTCACCTCCAGGCGAGTCAAACAGCTAAATACTAACAAGTTTATCGACTTCAAAACGGATAAAATTTGTCAATATATGTTTCATAATCATCAGCTGCCCTGTGACCAACATTTGGGGTGGACACGACAGGTTTTCTTTTTCCACGCTTCCATATCATTCGCTTCTCCGACATCAACACCCTTCTTAATCTTATCATCTTTCAGAAAAATTATCTACGTTTTCTTCGGTCTCCCTCATGTCTTATTTCCTTCCACATTCGTCACTTTTCTGCTACATATGTATCATACCTCCTCATTACATGTCCATACCACGTAAGGCGATTTCCTCTTATCTTCTCGGTTATCGGCGCAACTTTCAAACTGCCTCAAAAACTTTGACGCAACTTTTATTTTGCGTCAATAACTTCGACGCAAAGCTCTCTCTTACACAGGACACTTAGATATATGATATAATATAATCCCCATATTATTTTAATTTTTATATTCGCTAATATCTGCTAACTTCGACTATCCAACAAATGTGTAGTGTCTCCACGGGGAGCCAATAAGAAATGTGTCGAAAGCTCGTGCAGTGTTAAATAATACATTAACGTAAGTAATAAATAATTGAATAGATGCCTCCATAATACGAGCACATACCAACTTGGCCAATAAAATATCTTCGACTTTTATATGTCTAATGTGAAAAATATCGATGATTGAAAAGTTTGTGCCCGGTATGGCAATAGGTTCGCCATTTGGGACGTAAACACAACGTCGAGACGAGGCATAACAGCCACTGCCACCTTCTACATTCGAGTAGAAAAATGGCGTGAGGTTATGTTATGTGTATGTCTAATATTAAATAAATATAGGTAGGTACTTAAATTGTGTACTTGTGTGAACGCAATAATACATGAAAATGTTGCGTTCCTTTTTTTATTTCAGGCCTCTTTCTGCCCGAATGTGTTGACAAATGTGATGAAAGTCAAAGATGCGAGTGAGGTGTGTAATATCTTGCCATACGGCGTTCTAACATCTCTGTCTACCCCGCAAGGGACTTGGCAGAAAGGGTATATGTTTAAGTGTAGGCAGCGGCTGTTAATCGTTGGAATTTTTCATCGCAAATGGAATACGAATGGTGGAACTTCTTGCCATACACCGGGCACAATATTTTCAGCCAGCACAAGAGAGAAGTCGTCAGTATCATCAGTCTCAGAAATTCTTGATTCCGTACTATATTCAACCATAAACAATAAAGTTAAGTACAGTTGGCAATGTTACCAAAATTAAATCGATCAATTTATAAAAAATAAAAATACGTTGCGTAATCGAGTAATTGAAGATTCCAGAAAGAGACGAAACAAAAAATGAACTCAAATCTTTTATTATCATTTCGTACAACTATTAATAACAGCGATAAATTGAGTAGTAACTGACATATGGGTTATTTAATGAAAAGCTTTTAATAAGAAGATATAAAAGATTGTAACAACCGTTTATTAAAATATATTTTTTTATTTTGAAAGTTTTTCATTTTATTTTGTTATTTTTGTTCAATACAGAAAGGAATTTTATAATTGCTGCTGGTGATCATCACTGGACTGGCTTGTTAAGGCTACACTCGATCAATATCGTTTTAATCGCTCAAAACTGGTATATTGAGATTTATTGAAATAAAATAATGCAATCAAACATCTAAGTTTGTTATTTGTAGGTTAAGTTTTATGAATAATGACCAGCATATTTCACATGGTTAAAAGAATATTTTTAAGAGTAATTAATTTTAGAGAGATCATCGATGTCACAAACTTGGGACGGGAATCGAACCCAGTAACCTATACCGAGGCTTTGGCAGTGGTTTGTTCCCATCCCACCCCCTTAAAAACCGCCAGCGCAATTGTTACACTATCTGTGCTGCAGATGTAGGTACATGGGCGGAAGTTGCTTACCGTCAGTTGATCGGCTTGCTTGTTTGCCCTCCTATTTCATAAAATGGTTCGTCAATGTATGTTTTTTAGTAAATCTGTATATAATTATATATTAATAAATCATTTTTGATAGCCTGGTGGTTTAGCGACCCGCTTTTAAATCAAGAAAACTCCTGTTCGAATCCTGACACACAGCACTAACTTTACTAAATTAAGTGTAATTTCGAGCCTGACAATTAGACGAATTAAAACGTCGCTGCCTAAGTTATAATTTGACAAAAAAAAAACATTCCTAATACATGGCCTCATTATCTTTAAAATTGGTAATCACATTTAGATAATATTTTCTTAGCAGTTCGAAATTTTCTTGAATAGATTGTATTGAAGATTGAGAGACTATCGCTACAACGAATCATTCACTGACTCACAACTACTAGCATTATATCTGTATTTTTAGAACTACAGTAAATTTAGATCAACAAGCTAAAACAACAACTACAACAACAAATCTACAAAACAATTATGTCTCGATGCATTTGAAATGAAGAGATTAAACGTGAATAAAAACGGCCCAAGCCGGTCCAGCATCATTCCCGATTATCAACGCACATCACTCCTGGTATGTATTAATTAAATAACCTAAAAAAAGAAAAAAAATCTCGCTCAACTTTTTTTAATACCTTATAATATTATTATAAAACACTAATGAGTTTTTATTTATGTGCTGTGACTAGTTGGATTGTAATTAATAATTATTACGAGAATAATATTGTTATGAGTTAACGAGAGTTCCAGTTTGTGAGGTCTGTCATTGGGTTTTCTATTCTTTTATATCGTGAAATAAGTCTCGGTGGCGCAGTGGTCGAGCACACGGCTTCTGATAAAAAGGTCCAGGTTCGATTCCTGACACTGACTCACACCAATGACTTTTCGAAATTGTTTTTAGTAATGTGTGATAAATATCGATGACTGAAAACTTTGTGCCCGGTATGGCAATAGGTTCGCCACCTATTCCATTTGGGACGTAAAACGTAACGGCGAGTCGAGGCTTAACGGCCACTGCCCACACCTTAGGGGTAGGAAAATGGTGCAAAGTTATGTTATGTAAACACATATTTATTATAAATAGAAAAACATCCAGACGGCTACACACATTCATGCTTGTCATAAATATTTATACTTTGGTTGTTTCACCAATGCACTACGAGGCTGTTATGAAAAAAGGTAAAAAAGGCTAACTTATGGTAACTGATGGCCGTCACACATTGACGACTTTTTAAAAACCTTCCACCCTTGAGATTTGATTCACTCTATTGAGAGCTGACATTAAAACAACTTTTAGGATTATATCGCGTTTATTTATTACTAATTTTATTTATTTCCCGACGTTTCGAACTCTTTACAGAGATCATTTTCACGATAATCCTAAAAGTTGTTTTGATGTCATGAACGCGATTCGCGAAAGTCTTAGAGATAAATATCTATTGAGAGCTTTTGGAAAACTGAATAGAATATTATGAAGCTATGAAACCTAACTCAGACGCTACACACAGCACCACACACGAAAATAATCTAAATTTGTAGTTATATTCAATAAATTATTCCGAATTAAACTGTTCTATATCTAGAGAGACGGATAAATCTCGCTATGCCTTACCCAATATGTATCAAACATCTCAATAAGTATACACTTTCTTCGAGTATACAAAAGAGGAAAAAAACACATTAAGACGCAATCTTCGCTGTCTGCCCTGTTAGTGCGCATGGATGGTCGTGAATAACATTTATAACTGTAAATTTTGTCACAGACATAATACTGATGTTACTCTTTATTGATTCTAACACTATTGTATAGGGATTAACTATCTCCCTATGGGCAGGTAAACGATACTTACATGTCTATACGAGTGTAAGAAATTTTGGCTTAAGCTTTCAATAAGTACTTGTATGTATAATTTGCAACATTCGTTTTGGTAAGGGATGATGATATCCAACCAAATCCTTTGTGATTCTTGTAAATGGTCAAGCGATTGTTGAGTGTTTGTAAAACAATTTTGGTTTTCATTATCTCTGTTTTGTAAATTCACCTGTTTTTGTATACATATGTAATGATTTAATGATTAGTAAATCATAATAACAATTAATAATTTTATTATAAGAAGGGAAGGTTTGATGCGCGATGATAGGAAGAGACCGGACGGGATGTCTCTTTTGCCTTGGAAGATGGGTAGTCTTTTGGTGTGGGACGCTACTTGCATCGACACCCTTGCGCCATCATACCTTCCAGGCATGGCAGGTGTTAACCGGTGCTGCTGCTGTTTCAGTGGAAAATCTCAAGCGGCACAAATACAGAAATCTTGTAGGTGATTATGTTTTTCAGCCGTTTGGGGTTGAGACTCTAGGGACATAGGGTCTGAATGTTCGTGCACTCTAGATAGATCTTGCAAAGAGACAGATCGAGGTCTCTTGTGCCCGGAAAGCAGGTCTATTCTTCGCACAGAGAATTAACAGAGACGGCACTCTGCCAGTAGACCGAGATGCGTAAAATTTTTATTTCAGATAGTCTTTTAATTGTATAATATATTGTAAATAATTTAATTTATTTATCTATTTTTAAATCGTGTTCTTATGTAATAGTTATGTTAACATCGAGGTAAGTTATTTATAAACCAGAATACTGTTATAAAAATTATTTATGATATTAACTTCTAACCAGTTTTTTAACTAAAAGTAGTGGAATCGAATCCTGGCACACATCAATGACTTTTCGGATTACATTCGGTTTGTATCAATAATAAATATCGATCACTCTCAACACAGTTTTCTATTTGGAGCATAAAATTCGGCTTACACCTTCGGGTATATAGCACTCAACATTGTTATTATTTAAACATAATTGAGATCTAATAGGTTGGCTAGACATACAATATTTTAATATAGACGCATTTAAGTAGATTTTTTCCATTACAAGCTTTTCATAAGGTATCCATAACTCTACCCTTTTCTAAAAACAGTAATTTCACGATTGGCTGCCTACTAAAGTACGTTTGGACGCTATGTGTGAGGCAAGAGAGAGCATAACCAATTATTACGTCGATTTGAATATCCATTGTCAAAATTTTTCTTCTAAATATTTGTCAAAGACAAATTTTTGTACTTAATCCCTAATGCTTTAAGTAGCTTGTTGCTTTGAAGGTGTGCTTTGTTAATAAGAATGTGCCCAATTATGCGTGCACTATCTGTTATAATTAAGTCTCTCAAAATGACACCGCTATTGGAAATTTAGCAACTAAGTGGCCACCGGGAGCTTGGCCCATTTATTTCCATTCCTTATAGAATTCTCTTTCGATTGAATAATACTGTTGTTTGATATTTTTAAGCTATATATGTTCACGCTAAACTCGTTTCGAAATGGGCAGACATATTTGTCAATATTTTTTTCTAACTACACTATTTTTTTTTAAGCTAATCTGTAGGTAGCGGCTGTTAGGTCTAGACTCCCCGAGGTCCCAAATGGAACTGATAGAACTGGGATTGCTGGCAGAACCGTTTGCTATACACTGGCCACAAAGTTGTCACTCATCAATATTTTTTTATTTAGAAGGTAGCATCAGCATCATCAGCCTATTGCAGTCCACTGTTGGACGTGGGTCTCTCCTAATGTGCGCTACCACATCCGATTCTCTGCCTTCCACATCAAATCCAGATATGACCAGCCCTTTGCCACTTCAACGCGCTTATTCTACGAGCTATGTCGGTTACGCCAGTTCTCAGGCAGATATACTCACTCCTGAGTTTACCTTTCAGAGATACCCCAAGTATAGCTCCCTCTGTAGCTCGCTGAGCGGCTTTAAATTTGTGGACTAGCCCTACCGTAAGTGTCCACGTTTCTTCACCAAAGACTTTGGTCTTCAGGCATTGCGGTATAGGCAAGTTGAAAACTCGACGTAGTTTGCCGAATGCGGCTCAACCTAGCTGAATCCTCCTGTCGGCCTCCTTCTCGAAGTTTCGTCTACCTAACTGGATAATTTGGCCTAAATCTTCCTGTCGGCTTCCTTTTCTACCTAACTGGATTTAAAAGGAAGGAAGGTTTGGAATAGCTCTAACTGCTAAGTATATTACCGGGGCTTATCCATATGTGTCAAATGGCCTGAGTTAGATAGATGGAGATATAGGGGTAGGTCGGGGGATGTAATTATTCTATTATTATTAATTATTTTCATACAATTAAAAGATGAGAAAATAACGATTTTGAGGCAGATTTCTATCATTACATAATAATGTTATAATATAACATGTAAAACACAAGTGAAAATATTTTTTTTTTGTAAAACGTCAAAGCCAATTATCATTTTCAATAAATTTAAGTGCTGGACAAGCTGAATCTCTAGATGGCCAATATAGTATAAATACACTACTGGAAAAAATTAAGGGATCAAAAAAATTCCAAATTTTTCGGTAGTTTTCAACAGGCCGTAACTTTGAGAGAAATGGTCGTACAGGAAATAAAAAAAAAGGAAATTGTAGCTCCAAGTGTCTAGTTTTTGGATTAGAACAGCTGTCCATTGTTTTTTCGAAAAAGCACCATCTGAAACGATAATGTGGAAAAAGCTCGAAAAAAACAATTGTTTTTTCTCATTTTTAAAAATTATGAGCTTTTCAGAGCAAAAAACGTGATCCTTTAATTTTTTCAAAAATTCGATCAAGTGAAACAAAAAAACGGCTGGCTGGATTAATTTGATTCTTTGTAGGGTTTTTGTGGACATATTGAACTGTAAAAGGCACACTTAACATTAGCGGTTTCCTCAATATTTTCGATCCAGCGCTTGATTTTCCAAAAAACCACCAAAAGCCCTTTTTTGTTGCATTTTCAAATTCATGTGACAGAACGAAAAAAATTTTTTTTTCGAAAAAACAATGGACAGCTGTTAAGGGAAATTCATTTAAGTTCTTGAAACCCACCTCTAACTTTCTGTGCGATCATTGGTTGCTGAGATATCGATAATCAAAGACAAAAAGATCCTTTTCCATTTTAAGACCGATATCTCAGCGAGGAGTGGACGTATCAGGGTGTTTAAAAAAAGAAATTAAAGCTAACTGAACAAAGTATCCTATCCTTATGGTGGTTAAGCTAAAAAAATTTTTTCCACGCCCGTAGACCAAAAAAAAAACTAAAAAAATTTTGAGAATTTTTTTGCTGCTGGTTTTTCTACGATTACTCAGAAACCACGGAGGCTACAAAATTTTGAAGTTCTAATCCAAAAACTAGACACTTGGAGCTACAATTTTCTTTTTTTTTATTTCCTGTACGACCATTTCTCTCAAAGTTACGGCCTGTTGAAAACTACCGAAAAATATGGAATTTTTTTTTGATCCCTTAATTTTTTCCAGTAGTATATTACTTATTTACCTAACTCCACCCAAAGTCCAAATAGGGAAGGCAGAGAGAATAAAGCGCCATAAGACGCTATCTAATTTGGTTATGGACAATGTGCCGTGATCGTCCTCGACTCCTACAACGTTCCGCTTTTGCTCTGTAGCTAGTCAATCTTGCATCATCCATTCTTTCCATATATTCTATTATTAATACATAATTGATATTTATTTTATTTCATTTTCTATTTAAAAATAAATAATTAATTATTTTAAACAACCTGTATATAATGTTAACATTAATTTCAATACGGTAACCAATTCACAGTAGGTACCTACATCTCTATTAACTAAATATAAACTCGTCATTCACACTCCGGCGATGCGTTAAACGCGATATGCATAATATCTTATTATTTTACATAATTAATTAACCAAACTCACCGAACAGACAGATTGACAAAACAACCAAAAAAAAAAAACAAAAAAAAAGAATCACAAACTATTTTACGTCTTCATAAAATATCGACAATCTCATCTGTTAAAGCAAACATTAATAATTTAACGTGACACTTGGTTTCCCTTCACTATTGAAATATATACAGGTTGCTCTAAAAATTAATCAAAATAATTTATTTGTTTTAATTATAACTTTCACGCTCTAAGGATGTAGGCAGCGTTGTCTCGTCTTGCCAAAACCAGGTACTGATTGATTTTTTCATCGTATAATTACGTATTCTTACATTGACCTTGTTCACCATAAAATTAAACAACATTTCACCAGATAATAAAGTTCCTTTATTAATGTAACATAAATATTATATCTGTATTCAATAAACTTTTTAATGGTACACAATAATACTTCCTCGAGTCCATAAATAAAAACATGGTTCGTATGAAATTTATGTTTGGGATTACATTAAGCTATAAAGACTTATATTTAATGGTCCGTAATTGGTCGGATAACATAATTTTTATTGGCATTGTCTCAGCTAGGTAACGATAGCGCCTACTACGAATCCACTAGTGTTATATTTAGATACTAATATTTCTCACTCGTTTCTCACGTTTAATTGTAGTTAACTATACGGCACTCTTACTAATTACATAACCAGTGGTCTATATTCATTAATAAGTGACTAATTATTGTTGTAAAGCATTATATACATACATAGTTATATATCTTCACGCCAAGTTCCTTATTTGAAGGTAGAGAGAATGGAACGCCATAAGCCACGATTTTTATTCACTTCACTAGCTTCTTTGACTCTAGTCATACAATTTCCTCGGTTTTAAGGAATGGAAAATGAGTTATGGTTGTCCCTGTTTTCTAAATCCTTCCGCTATTTTACTATTAAAGATGTTACGAATGGTTACGATGGCTGTCCAGATCCAGGACGGGGCGGCGAACTCTATCGAGCTAAATCTACGTGTAAGACAGGGAGATGCCATATCTCCCAAACTCTTCAAAAATGCTCTGGAGGACATCTTCAAGATCCTGGATTGGACTGGACAAGGTATCAACGTGAATGCTGAGTACCTCAATAAACATTTCAAGTGTGGACTGATAAACTTCTCAAAGTCGTAAACACATGGGTAGACGAAACTTTGAGAAGGAAGCCGACAGAAGGATTCAGCTGGGTTGGGCCGTAAAACTACAGTAACCAACATAGCTCGTAGAATAGGCTCGCTGAAGTGGCAATGGGCTGGTCATATCTGCCGAAGGACCGACTGTAAATAGAGCAAGAAGGTCATAGAGATAGCACACTATATCGATGGTCAGACGATCTCAGAAGGGCTGCTGGAAAAGACTGGATGCGGAAGGCAGAGAATAGAATGTTGTGGCGCTAATTGCAATAGGCTAATGATGATGATGATGATTTTACTTATATGATTACAATTAAGTGATTGGGTATTTATATTCCCGAGTGACTTCCAAAAATCCGTTTAATTTAGTTAATATGTATTTCCAAATACAATCGACTTCCGGTTCCCGCATTCGTATATCAGATGAATCACATTCGAGTTTCGACAGTAGTTGTAAACATTTTGCTTCGGGTCAATAAATAAATAAATCTCGATGCTGCCGTTTTTTTTATTTTCGAGCTTATTCTTCATTAATATCGTAATTATGTTTGTGAGGTTGGCATCGAAAACAAACCGCAATTTCGTGGCCGGCCATAATGGTTTAGGGGTCAATTATAGGCGTCATAATATTAATGTTGGATTCGATCTTTAGACTTAATAACACACAGCCGTGTTAGTCATTTTTGATGGACTTGTATTATATTTTATTAAATCGTTTCGTTTCATTCATTCATTTTGTGTTTTTTTCTTATTCACCGGGATTTTTGTTAGTAAAATATTTTTTTGTCGTGGAATTGGGTCTTATACATTTGTATTTTGTTATTTGTTTAATTGGTTTTAACATTTTTTATATTCCATGTTTCGTATTTAAATTATTTATTCGTATTTATTATTTATTGAATCTGTCCGTATTTGTTAGATTTCAGTTTTTACCCCAATAATACTCGACTATATGGGTATTTGGTTATACAATGAGGTTTTGTTTACCTTTTCGGGTAAATTGTGAATGTGCAAATACTAAACGTTTACTAACTCTCACTGTCACTATCTTTTCTTTATACATATCATATCAGCGTAAAATTACTTATTGTTGTTTATGTTAATTTTGGGGTATTAAGAAAGTGTCACTTTAAGAAATGCGCTTACGCTTTGAAATTTAAACAAAAAAAAAACAATTGTCATTTATTAAAAATTTGGCCACGAGGTAGGTATTACCGAGAAACTCTTTGCCCAAATCCGGTAATTGTATACAACGACTCAAACTCCCGAATCCTTAAAAATGGCAACATTTTTTTCTGTACAAAGAACCTTTTGTCAGCGTCGTGATGGAGGAGCCTCTGTTTAAACAAAAACACTTTCACATTTTTGATGGATATTTCTTTATTTTTGTTTATTTTACAACCCGATTAGATAGTAGTTATTGTTAACTGATAATTATTCTTGTTTGTTGTAAATGACTTAAATTAAAAACGTATGATACTATGAGATTATGTTTTTAAGCTGAAGTACAATCGAAGATTGTATCGCGTTTATTTCTTATTTATTTATATTTATTTCCCGACGTTTCGAACTCTTTACAGAGATCATTTTCACAAGAGAGTTTCACGCGATACAATCCTAAAAAGTTGTTTTAATGAGTGAGATTCGCGAAAACCTTAGAAACAAATACAATCGAAGATGATGAAAATTTTTGGTTTATGTTGGTTTGGTTGCAGTTATTTATAAAAATAATCTAATTAATAGAAATATGTAATAATATTTGTTCTGTTTTTTATATTATTTTTATACTATACATGTAAAACATATATATTACGATCGCACCTACGCTGCCACCCATCCGGCATTTCATCGGTAGGTGTCTTCTAATTACGAGATTTCAAATTCTAACCTTGACTCATACAATTGATTTAGTAAAAAATATTTGTGACAAATAACTTACGAAAATATGGGTACAAATATAGATGATTTTTGGATTAAAAATTGGCACCGTCGTTTTGAGTTAAGTTATTAAATATTCCCTAATAATACATATTAATTATTATAATATTCTAGATCAACATACCCGTTCACAGCTCAGCATTATCGAGTTCTTATCCAATCCTATTTATATACATTAAAAATTAACAAAATAAATTAACAACAACCTATATATCAATATCGACGTTGACATTTCAAATATTGTGTACAGTCTGTATAGAAGTGAAATCTTCGTTTGTTCGCGCTCCCGCGGTTGCGAGTCGAGAACCGAATGTGTCTTAAAATATTAGTAACGAGTCAACTAATCGATATTATATTCGATATATTAAATAAATGGACTTGCTCTTGTGTGAACGAGCTTCTATTGAGGTGTTGATGGTCACACACACACACACAGGAGTTCCAGAACTGATATGATAACTTATCTAATTCCCAGAGGAGGAAAAAGGACAGCAAACGATGGTAAGTACTAGCATAGATATATAAATATAAGTGAGTATTATTCAATCATTTTTTTATCTTTAAAACATTTAAAATTCTCGCCATCTAATATACTACCCGGCCCGGTGAACTTTGTTTCGCATTAAAGTATCAAAATGCAAAGTTGTTTTTACTTCAATAACTATGAATTGTACATACAAACCATTCCGTTGATACCCTCTATCTATTTAAAAAAAACGCATCAATATCCGTCGCGTAGTTTCACAGATATAAGCAAACTACTCGTAAGTAACGAATAGATTTTTCTTTTTATGTTGTAAATGGGGTTGATTTTATTTTATTGTATTTTTTTATAGTTTATAAATGTTCATAAGAAAATTATTAAATTTGGGACTAGAAAATTGATCAGGAGTGTCGAGGCATAAAATCCACTGTCTCACCACCTTAGGCTATTATGGGCGTGAGGATTAATATATAAATATAAAATTATACATACTGATACAAGATCGACTAAGCAGATATACAATGCCAAAGCGGATGCATGTAGGAGTCGAGGACGGCCAAGACACAGATTCCATGACCAAATAGAACGTCTCCTGAGAGAAGGTGATGTTAGGCGTCTTAAAAATCGACGCGCGTGCATGAAAAGAGTTATGAAAGTCAACGAAGCGAGTGAGATGTATAAGAAACGTGCCTTATAGTGCTCTGTTCTCTCTGCCTACCCCGCAAGGGATTTGACGTGAAATTATGTATAACATACATAATAAATTAATACAAGAAATCAACAACTGAAAGCGATAATAATAGTGGGAGAAGCTAGAAATGTGTCAGGTCTAAAGAGGTAGTCGATGCCCACCCCCTATGGGGAAATAGCGTGATCTTATGTAAATGTCAGAGAAAATAGTGACATGACGTGTAAGAACTCCAGTCGCATGGAACTTATATGAATATAGATTAAATTTATACTAAAAAGATATAAAAGATTTTTTTTAGTATGATAAATTAATGACTGAAAACTTTGCGCCCGGTATAGCAATAGGTTCGCCGCCTATTCTATTTGGGACGTAAACATAACGGCGAGTCGAGGCTTAACAGCCACTGCCTACACCTTCGGTTAGAAAAAGGCGTGAAGTTATGTTATATTATAAAATAAATGTCAATTAAAATTAGGGTAGTAAACCCAGTCGTCAGCCATGCACAACTGATTGTTGATTTATTGTGATAACTCGTGTGTGTACCACGCGTATAATATTTCGCGATCGACAACGAGTTAAAAGGATGATGTTATCGGCGGTGCATCTTAATTCTGATGCAGTGAAATTTTAAATGTCCCATTTATTTGTTTGTGTATGGGGAATTTTATTTTAAGACTTCGTTTGGTTCATTTGCAAAATGCAATTTAAAAAGCAGAAATAAACTAAAATTAATTACGCTGTAATGAATGCTGTTCAAGGCCGAATACTGAACCGCCACTCAAATATATAAGCGCTCCTTAAGCGTCTAAGTAGCTGTCACATTAGACAGAATACATGAAATTTGAGCAAGTAAGTAGCACTTTATTGATTGTCAGATTTGAGTGGCGGTTCAGTATTCGGGCGTTAGGGTGTCAAACCTTAATTTAAATTAACTACAACTTTTGTATGAAATTCTAGTGTCACGGTGTTAGTTACCATTCTCCTCCGAAACGACTTGATCGATTCTCATGAAATTTGGTTTACATATCGAATAGGTATGAGAATAGTACAACATTTCTTTTTCATCCTCCTAAATGTTAAGGATAGTTCATTCCTTTTTCAATATTTCGTTAATTTTTGTTTTTTATGAAAAAGCATACAAAAATACACTCAACACTTAATTTTCACCACTCTACGATCAACTCCTGTTTTTTTTATTTGTCGTTTAACCAAAAGTTGTTTTTGTTTTGAGAGCCATCTGTTAGGTTTTAAGAAAACCCAGAAAAGAACCTTACATTCGCCTGATTTAAATCTTAAACATAAAACCAACAATCCGAACAAACATTGTAGTTCACGCAGTCATTAATAGATCGCGTAACTGTACAGGAACTAACTTATATTATGTAGATGACACCAAAGCATTTTTTAGCGCTCAGAGCTATCTGTTAGGTTTTTATGAAAACGAATAAGAAAACCTTACACCTCATTTATATCCTAAATATAATCCAATGATCCGAGCATACATAGTAGTGCACTCGGTTATAAATAGATGGCGTAACTAAGCAGTTACTAAAATTAATGTAGATGGCGCTCTATTTGTTACTTAAAAATACATATGTGAAGGTTATTTTTTTTTACTGATTGATTGATTGCACAATCAAAATAAAACAAATTCGATAAATAAAATAAACCTTTTATTTTTCTGTTAAAATTTACGTTTTACTAACTTAAAGCCACTAGCTTATATCACAGTTTACCGACGCTCCCCACACTTGCTATCACATTCAACCTTATCATAGAACAAATATTATAATCTAACAATTGTTTTACTAAAAAATGCATTTTTACTCCACCCCGAATTCCACTTTTTTCAATTGCTCGTCTTCAAATTATTTTGGCGCGTTTTAAAATATGCATGATTATAAGTGGATTGTTAATTTTTAACGAAACTAATAAACAAACTCACATTCTTTGTAACATATAGCATATTTTTAATACATATTAAATACCCAACGCAGTTATGTCAAGTAATATTTAAAAACTCATGGTAGTTTTTAAGCGCAGCGAATAAAGACAGTAAATACATATTCTAAAAATTGTTTTTTCGCATTTGACTGGTCTTATAAAGACATGATCCTGTTACGTTGTTATAATTTTAGATTAGAACCTTTGATCGGATGGAAATAAAGAGTTATTTTGATTAAAAAAACTCAGCTTTTTAATTAAACATCGAAACTCTCTTTGACGATGTACCAACACGGTTGAACGAATTCGACTCAGTCATATCAACCTATATGGTACCTACAAAATGACCTAATTGTTTACTTACATGAAAAAAATCAGTACTTAACATGTTTGCTTTTTGCTTTTTTATGCCTTTCTAGCTAATATTAATCTAGAATTATCATCAGATGTTAAGCTGAATCCTACATCCTACGGCCTACATCGACCTTCATGTTCATGAACCGTATAACTAATTAACGTGATTGTCCATTAATCTTGATAAATATATTAAGGTCATGGAATATTTATCAAATCATGGATAGGATCATGGAATAGTTACGTTACGCCGCTGCAATCCATATTGTATTAGTCAAATAACTAAATAGTATGTGTCATCAGGTACCGATCATCGTTTTTCCAAAAATAAGACTTTCAAGATGACTAATACATTATTCCTTGTCATCAAGGGCACGAAGGATTTATCGTCCAAAATCTTATTTAGATCTTAGTAAGAAAGGTTATACTTTTTAAGCAATGTAAACATGTGTAAATAGAACATTATTTGCAAGTAAAATAATCAACGTCTTCCACACACGTGTCGCATTGAACAAAACAGCAGTTTACCATTTTACACCTGCATCTGGAGGTGACGTTTCTTTTACTTGTCAAATATCCTCTCCCACAGCATAGAGTGGCACAATTATGTCTATCCTTGCAGCTTCTATCTCTAGTACTGACGCACAAGTTAGGAGTTCTTTGTAAATAAATCAAATTCTTTTTATCTGCTCGTATCTTTTTACGAATTTTCGGAGCTATAGCCCTTTTTGTCGTATAATTCAGTAGTTTTTTCTTGACAGCATGATGATAATGCTTTTTAAGCACACCCATTGCCGAATTGAAAGGTCCTATTCGCTTCCAGCATGTTTTTGTCGTGCAAGATCCCGAGAATCCATGACATTTACACACCTCCTTCAACTGTTCTCCAATAGAGTCAATGCCTACATTGACATCCTGCTTCAGAATCTCAGCTATCTGGTCGTTGCCTGCGTGTTTATAATCGAAGAAATTCTTCGTGACTCTCTTTCCATGCTTAAAATCGTCGCCGCATCCAGCAACTTTCCATGTGGTATTTTTCCCAAAGTTTCCTATACAAGAGCAAGATGATAAATCGCCAGATGCGCAGGCCTTTGCCACCGAATGAGTTACTGATGCTGCTATCAATGCGTGAACAAAAGCAGTTTCTCTATATAGTTTATTAAATATGCTTCTTTTAGGTTTTTTATTGAAAACAATGGAACAGTTCCATCTGTCGTATTTGAACGTGTCTTCACAAGTGCTGATCGCTTGATCTTTTGCCATTTTCAATACATTTGATAATCCTTTATCTCTATTACACATTTTCGTTTGACGCTTCGATGATCGTAGCAATCCACATGGACTGGGGTGTAATACAGGAGACCTGTCTTTGAATAATTCCTCGACAGTCCTCTGAAGGATTGGTTGTGATCTGTGAATGTAAAATAACATTAAAGAAAACTTTAAATGTAGAGCACACAAATTTTTTAATCCAGAAAGGTAAAAATATAAATAAATATTACCCTTAATATAGAATTTTAAGGATAATATTTAAGCAGAGTAGATATCTTGGTATTACAGGACATAATTATTCTTAAAACATGTACAAGTCTATGGTAACAGGTGACGTAATTTTCAGCTTAAGGTAAATATTTTGCCCTCTTTTTAACAAAAAGCAAAGGAGGTAAACGAGCAACGCAATTGCTTTTTGCAATATGTTGCAGATATCTATATATCTGCAACACATTGAAGGTTAGAAAGGTCCACAGTTGAGTTGCTAGCCGTTAAGATCGGATAGAAGAATTCTTCGTCAAAAGATGTCGGCGTGCAATAGCCTACATTGTCATTATCTTGAATTCCTGCAGAATCATATGTTTAGATGCTTTTTGAGTTCGTTGGAGATTTTCGTATTAAATGTATTAGTTAGCAAGCTATTAATATGAATGTTGTTGGTTTCCCCTTGCCTACTGGACACCCTAATTGTGTATATTCTTAGATAATCATCATGAAACACGTTATAAGTTTCAAATAGATATTTTAATACTTCAAAACTTTTGGAATCCAACACTGATGTTTTTGATTTTGTTAAACGTTACCTTGGGTACTTTAAAATTAGTAACATGTAATTAATACAATCTAAAATCTTACCCTTCAACAGTTTTGGTGGCGATAGTGTTGATGGAAAATAATAACAAAATATTAAACACGAAATAACAAAACATGTTGTTTTTTTTTAGTAAGTGTTAAAGTTACATTGTCACTGTTTCGAAGGCGATTAGCATAGTGAATTTGACTCGGACTATGACTCGACTTACTTACCAGACAACTGATAGTGTATCGGGGACCCACCCTCGCCTGGTGGGTACCAAAAATGGTAATGGCAAACTTTACTCATAAGATTATTTGTTCAAATATTTAAATAAATCAACGATTCATGCAGACATATGACTAGACATGAGGACATTTTGATGGGCAACCTAGTTTTATTGCTTAATTAAAATAATAGAGCAAATGGTGTTTGGTTAGTTTTTTTCGTATATATATATATATTACTTTACTTACTATATATACTTACTATATATATATTTATTACTTTTCTATCTTATTATTATACAATTCATAGCTATTGTCCGGATGGTCTTACTTCTTCTAATCATGATATTTTTTTCTAAAGTTTTGGCTACCATCCCGACACACGTCTTTCGCCTCATACATATTTTTTGAATTTACCTCGGTTTCGGATGCTGTGACCCGTCAAAATAGGTTCAGCCATTTTGGAGATTACCCGGAACAAAGTCACACAAAAATTTTAAAAGAAATAAACATGTTTTGGTGTGTACCGTGTATATATTCATATGCAAATTGTATTTGTTTTACGGGATAGGAGGGCAAACGAGCAGGCGTGTCACCTGATGGTAAGTGACCAGCGCCGCCCATTGACACCTGCAACACATATGTCACAGTGTTACAGTTGCGTTGCCGACCTTTCCCTGTAAGGATAGGAAAGGATGTGGAAGAGGGGTGGGCCTCCGGGTCGTGGCATTTCACCGGTCGAACCGGCCCATTCATGCAGCGAACTGCTTGGCTCTGCCACAGTAAATACTGATGTATATAATTTACAATTTCACTAAATATATATAGTATCTCCAGACTAGGTTTGTTACCTGTACCCCAGATATTCGTAAAATGGGTATCGACTTTAGCCGTTCTACTCAGATATATTTAGCACCAACAATTACACTCCGACCTACTGACCCGCGCGCACTGATTAGTGGGCTTTACAGGCTATTGATATCCGTGGGCTGAATTTGCGATAGGGCCTCGGATAAGTACAACATTTTGTGAATCTATATGTTACGATATTTGAAAAATTTTATCGCATAAATAATTGATGTCAGAAGGCAATACTACTAACACAGCCCTTGGACACCTGCAGCACAGATTGTGTGACAGTTACGTTGCCGGCATTTAAAATGGGATAATGATGGAATCGGAAGTGAGAAGGGACTGTGAAAGAGGAAGGGATTTGGGGCTCCTGATTGATACCTGTCACACCGAGCGAAATGCGGCATGAACCACTCTACGTCTCTATGAGTCTGTACACCCACTATAGCTAATAAACAATGCTGCAAATTAATATTGTGCAGCAAATGTATATGACAGCACTTCAAGCATAAAATTAAATTCGCCAGAATAAATGGAGTTCAGTAAAATATCACGCTACTGTAGTAAATTGGAAGTAATTATTCAGTAGACAGTACCTATACGGACACAATGCAGCGTAATGAGAACAGCTGCACCGAAATACCAATATACGACTACTGAACACTGCGTGGATACTGAATTTCAGTAGCAAAATTTCCAAATATAGTATATAGATAGTTACTAAAAATTTACTTCAAAAGTGCAGAAGACTATTTAGAGTTATTTTTTCATTAAATTTAAACATACGTAGATATATAACTTCACGCCAAATCCCTCGCAGGGTAGGCAGAAATGATTCTTACACGCCTCACTCGCTTCTTTGCCTTTAATTACTCTTGTTATACACACGCGTTGATTTTTAAGGCTCCTGACATCACCTTCCTCCTGAACTTATTCTACTTGAAATTCTTTTAAATATAACGTATTTGTTATAATTTGAATTGAAGTGTCCATTAGCACCTATAAAATGAAGAATATATTAATTTTGATTCGACTATGCAGAAATTAAGTTCTGTACAAAATTAATTCGCGTTCAGAAGGGAACGGTATGATTTCACCCACAGTTAGAATCCGGAGCTCCATCATCTAAGAATATATTTATTCACAAAGTTTCACTCACTGTATTTTTAACGTAAACTGTATTTATTTTTTAATATTTACCTACTTTGTTTGCAACTAGGTGTACCGAAAGGTTATTACTGGTCATCAGTCTCATTTATTTCTTAAAAAATAATAAAACACACGATAAACAAATTAAATGTAGCAACGGACTTAGACGACAAATTTTCTCACCGAGAAAACTGGTACTTAATAAACTCTTATACGAGTAGTTTGGTAAGTTTTCTAATAATTTTAAAACCTTTTTCGATCGCAGTTTGTGATACAGCCTTTATATTATAACAAGATGTTTGAAGACTTGTGGGATGAGCCTAATCAACAATTCGTCATAATATAGAGACATGACAGCGTGGTTTTCTTTTTGTTCCCGATTCTTTGATTTCAAATTACCAATTCAACTTTTTGGTAGTGGTAGAGCCACGCAGTTCGCTGCATGAATGGGCTGACTCGACCAGTGATATACCATGACCGCTCAGAATGTCGACGTAAAGTGGCTCTTGCCGCGTTTCGCTTGGTGAGAGAGGTATCCGGAGGACCAACCTCATTTCCCATCCCACTTCCGACCCCTTCCATATCCTATTGTGAGGGCCGGCAACGTAACTGTAACACTATTTGTGTTCAGGTGTCCCATAGGCGGCATTTGTTGCTTGCCACCAGGTGACACGCCTGCTCGTTTGCCTTTCAATACCATAAAAACAACTTCAAACAATCACACACAAAAACCGCTTACATGATTACAGAGTAGTACCTTTCCGACATTCTATTTCTAAACTCTGACGGCCCTCGCAGTGTATTCGTAAAAGAACCGACTGGAGAATCTATGTCGGCGGATTCGATCCCCACCCGAGTACAAATATTTATGACAAGCATGAATGTTGGTATGGCGTCTGGGTGGTTTTGTGTGTACTATAAGTATGTATTTTCAAAAGCAAAATATTCTTTGTCTAGTTTCCCTAACACAAGCAGTTAGTTACTTAGCCTGAAACTAGAGGGCACGGTATCCTAATATGAACAGCATATTCCGATTGTTTTCCTCGCAAACTTTTAAAATAAAATTCTGCCTATGACATTTTAGAATACAGTATTATTGCGAATTATTAAAGTCGGTTCATTCTTTTGAGCAGGGTGTATTGATTATGAGCAGACAAACAAATCTTTCCTCTTTATGATGCTAGTAAGGCAGTATACAATCAAGTGTTCAAGGGAAAACCAACTTTAGCGTACATAGACTAAAAGTTCACATTACATTGTCACATCTGTAACAGGGAGCTACAAAAGGTTATTGAACTTGGCGTAACAAGCACAGCACGATTTTAAGCTCTTCGTCTGGATTCGCATGTTAGGGATGTTCTAGGTTCGAATCGAAAGTTTTTTACGATAATTTTCTAAATAAAATAATAAATCAATGCAATGGACTCGTTGCCGTCGGTTTCGTAGAGGAAAAAAGAACGCAGACTCACTGCCTAAACCGTCATGTACCAAGGACGGGATGTGATACAGGTTGCTAGAAATTATCACCAATACTTTCATGCTACAAACCTCACCGTCGTTTTTACCTCCTTTATTGCTGACCATATTATTATATTTTTGAATGCTTCGTTTAACATTAAACGGTAGCTATTACTTTCTGCTATTCGTCTCACATTAGAGCCACGCGGGTTGCTGAGTGGGCCGGCTCGTTCGATGAAATACCACGACCTCACAGAACATCGACGTAAAGTGGCTCATGCGACATTTCATTCGGTGAGACAGGTATCTGGAGGCCCATGTCGCTCACCCTCCTGGAAGTGTTCATAGACGATGCCAGGCACTTACCAACAGTTGACCCGCTTGCTCATTCCCACCCCTCCCTCTGCTTCTGTCCCATAAAAAAATTAGAGTAATTTTTTTAAATATCTGTTTTAATACATTACAAAACCAGTATTCAAATAAATTGTGTTTCAGTTTACATTTCATGAAATTCATTCCAACCTTTCATTTAAGTGGAACCTGGAACCTCCAGGTGTGTAATATGTTTGGCTGAACTTTCATATAAATTTACTTCATGGTATGGTATGTGTTCTCAGTTCTGTAAAGCGCAGTATATAGGACACTCAACTATATAAGTCATAGATTTAGCATAGACTATAATAGATGACACATGTCAGGATACATGTCAGTAATATTCATCACTGACAGCGCAACCGCGTATATTAGATTTTCAGGATATTGACATTTCAACACATGAACAATAACTACGTAAAAGTTGACACTTTGAAGCGCTTTTACGCACACATTGATAAGTCACTAACACATCAACCATCCATTTTTGGTTTTGTTGTTTGCTTGACTATTGCCTATTCTTATATCTTTGAGATAAGTAATGTTATTTTTATGAAGATCATAAAGTAATTCAATGTTTCAGTGGTCCAGTGGTCGAGCACCCCGCTTCTGAATCAAGGAGTTGCGGGTTCGAATCCTGGCTCACACAATGATAATAATGATGATAATGATTATATGAAATTCTTTTCGAAAGTTATGTGATATAAATATCGATGACTGTAAACTTTGTGCCCGCTATAGCAATAGGTTCGCCACCTATTCCATTTGGGATGTAAACATAACGGCGAGTCGAGGCTTAACAGCCCCTACCTACAACTTCAGGTAGAAAATTTCGGTGGTTTTTATGTTATTTATGTAATTAAGTACTTTTTTTCCAATACATTTCCAGACAAACAAACTTTTGGCGTACACCGAAAAAATTGTCATTAAAGTTAGAACTTTAATGGGATTTTTTACAATTTTTTCGATGTACGCCAAAAGTTTGTTTTTATTTTTTTGAATCTTATTGTGGTCCTTAATATTTTGTAAAGTGGGAAATATTGAACAACTTCATCTTTCCCCAAAATTACTGGAAAATAAGAAACTATTTGTATAGATTTTGATTACTATATACTTAGAGTATCTTTCAAATTCTTTCTTTTAATTTTTAAAAAGTAATCTATTCATATATATAAAAATGAAGTGTCTGTTTATATTATTGAAATTATTGCTTTTATTATATTTATTTTTTACAATTTTTATCAGTTTAGCTGTTTGTTCCGGGTGTGTCTCAAATCGCATGTCTGATTTTGACGGAACATTTATTGGCAGGTAGCTGGTATAATAAAGGTCATTTATTGCTACCCAATCGAAACAAAGTTCGCCAGTTCAGTTAATTTGTTATAATTCTAGTTTATCCCATATATAATATAATTGCCTTATATATTTGCCCACATTAAAAACTGTTGTGCGTAGTTTTAATAACGACTCATAATAACAGTATGAATAAATTTTATCTCGTTAAAACCTACTGCCCCTCTGATACCAATTTTAATTTGGAATTTTAACGTTACCTACTCATGTGAATATCACGTGCTTGGATCAAATTAATAGGACCCTTAGCGGCAGTACGTTTTTATTTCAACGACACTGACTAATTATATATGATGTTAATTTTTTAGCTGAGCTAAAAAAATAAAGATTTTTTAAGGGACTGTGGGGGCAAACGAGGAAGCAGGTCACCTGGTCGTAAGCAACTAGCGCCGCCCAGCTGCAACGCATATAGTATTAAAGTTGCGTTGCCGGTCTTTAAGGGAATGGAATGGACAGAAGTATATTCTCCGTATACCTATATCACCGAACGAAACGCGGCACGTGCATTTTACATCTATATTCTGAGAAGACGGTCGAGCCAGCCCATTCATGCAGCGAACTGCGTGGTTCTACTACTTATTATTCATCAAATATTCAACGACCTTTGAAAATCTTCTCGTTACAACACCAATAATAAAAATATTTGGAGGCTCTAGACAAAATGCAGAATTTGCATAAATCTAAATTATCATTGGAAATTGACATTGCCTTATCATTGTTTTATTAACGAACTGAATTGATACAGACTTCGCATTTTGTCTACAAAAGCTCAGTTCTGTCTATTCAATTCCCCAGGAAGCTCGCAAGATGATATGTACTTGCACAGGTGATTTCACGCCAAAAGTTATGTGTGATAAATATTGATGACAGAAAACTTTGTGCGCGGTATGGTAATAGGTTCACCACTTATTCCATTTGGGACATAAACTTAACGGCTAGCCACTGCGTCCTCCTTCGGGTATAAAAAGGCGTGAAGTAATATTATGTTTGTTATAAAAATAAAGTAACACAAGGTTTTATAAGAAACCCATTTATTCATATCAACACTTCACAAAATGTATACCAAAAAACATTACAAATATTATTTAACAAACACCCCAGGTACAAATAATAATTGTTTTTCTTACATCGATTTATTGATGATAACATCATCGCTATCTACGATTACAAAAAATGTCTACTTCACAATAAATAACTTAGGTGGAGACTAGAAAACACAGCTTTAATACACGTTCTAGGTAACGACATAAAACTGTTATATGGTCGACCATATTTTTATTTTTTAAACAACTTAATAGTTCTGCCGCATTAGAGGTAAGACAATCTATCTCTCCGCAATGCATTTTCTATAATAAAATTGACTTTTTGGAATGAGACGTCAGAACTCAAATCAAGAGAGCGTATGATGAGGTGAGTAAATACCTTTTTTAATGACAAGACTCTCTCTGCCTGATGCACATTGGATCAGGCGTGAAGGATATGTATAATGTATACATACGTATACGTAGATATAATAAGGTATAATGATTTAAAAGGGTATAATCCTAAAACGCACAGAACAACAAATTAATTATGTATTAATAAATCGGACACAAGCAAATCTTTGTTAAATCTATATAAGCCACATGATTATATAATTGGACATGGATTCTCTAAGCACGTGTTAAAATATAACAAAATACCCTACATCAGTGTATTACCCAACTGGGACAAATCTTTATAGGTAGTATGTAAATTTTGTGAAGCTAAACGACTTCATGAGTTTCAGATGGAGACTAGGCTAGATTAGGCGTCTTGATGTAGCCACGATTCCTACGAGAATAGGAATTATTTATTGGAAATTTAAGGAAATGTTAATTATGGGCTTAATAACAGTAGCCATGATCATTCCAACACTTATTTAAATCTAATTTTGGTATGATAACAAACATCTAAAAAATATATATATATAAAATCAATCAATTAAAATTACTATAATATTTACAATTATTTTGGCTACAATTACTTTTTACGGAATGTTAGTGGCAAATATTTCTGTACTAAATAATTTAATACTAACTATATCTAACTGGTGTTAAGCTTCTGTTGGCACTTTACTAATTCTAATAATTAGGGTATTTTTTTAGTGTTAGGAATACTAATTGTTAATATTAGGATGAGTGTGTAAAATTTATTAATAATAGTGAAATTTCAATAGATTTAAGGATAATAGATCGGCAATAGTCACCCAAACAACGAGACCAAAAATGGGTTGTTGATGTGTGAGTGACTTATCAAAGTCAAAACTTGGACATTAGCTTGGTTTAAAGGAAAGAATTTACGAACAAGAAAACGTATTTTATCATAATTTTTCAAAAGTTGAAACAAGTTATGGACAAGATATTGTTAAAAACCATTTTGTGGCGCCATTTTAATATTATTTCTAGCTGTATAAATATGGGTTGCTCAATTTAAAATACAAATGAAGGAAATTTGCATAATGGTTTTGATGATAAATCTAAATTTTATAAATAAAATTAGACATGCAAGTTGAGAACTATATATCAACTTAATTTTAGACCGAAGTTTCAGCTGACGCACTATTTTTTCTAGAATCTGTTTTTCTGATGCCACTGCTCCATGAATCTTTGCGCCTTATGAGTTCATTCTGAAAGTTATGTTAGCAAAGATAGAGACTTATTATAATTTTAATCTTGGCTAAAAATTTGAAGCAATTCCAACTTGATAATTTGAAGACATTTGCGTCAAAGAAAATATAGAACCTCCTAATTTTTCAACAACTATCTTGATAATAAATTAACAAATGAAATATAGTTATACTACAGTACTAGGATTTTTTAGAATTTAACCTTAAACATAATTTTAAAAAGAATATTCCGCAAACTCATTGTCAATAGAGTGTAACCAAAATAACATGATCAAAAAATCAATCAATCATCAGTCATTTATTCATTCATTATTAATCTGTGATCATTTTACAAATCCTATCAATATGACAAAGTATTCTAGACCCAACAATTCATTGAAGTCAGTAATTTACAATCTATTATATACACTAGACAAATATATTAAAAGAAATGAGTGCAGTGCAAATTGATGAATATATCAAATAATGTTTAGGTGACAATAAAATAACAGACTCTATACATAATCTACACATTCACATAGTAGGTAATATTATCAACTCTAACTATCTACATAATACAACGCAATCAAACATACATAAACTTTTGTTAGTCAATGCTGCGGACATGTTCTAATAATTATACTAACTAATGAAGATTTTAAATATGTGTCACTTATATTTACATTTGGAATATAAAGAAAATATGCATCAGATGAAATCTTATCATGAAATTGCCAAAATTTAAATGTAGATAAAATAGTTTGATGTAAATTAAATCTAAGATATGTACACAAATACAATTGTGATAATCCAAAAGTAGCATTCGAAATTGGCAATTACATAGATTAAGGATAAATTAAAAAAATAAATAGTCTATCTAATATTTATACATAATGTAAATGTTCTACATCTATATATACAATTTGTACATCATGCACTCTGTGGGAATCGTGATGCATGCATGCGTGTATCTTCTATGTCAGGGGATCATGCTGCATTCAAAATTTGGTGACGTTGACAACCACCTTGATCAATGAATCTTCCTCTTCCACCTCATCCATTGTTGATAATCTCCTTTCAATTTCGGACTGTGCTGTTTTAGATATCAGCTTTTTGTGTTTGTTGCTGTCAATAAGGAAAAAACCTCTTACAACAGATTCCTATCTATTCAAGACATTAATGAAGTCATACACTTACATCTTTTTGCCGCTCTTAGTCTTCGTGTCTTTAGCGTCGTTCAGATCTTTAATTTTGTTGCTATTGTTTACTTGTTTCCAAATGCCTGTTTTATTAACTTCCTCCGAAATGTTGATTGATGTTAACGGTATATTCATTATGTTTCCATTAAGAAGCGGGATCTGTAGATTTTCCTGGTATGATGGCGGGTTACTCTTGCTGGCTTCCTACAAGGGATAGCCTAAGATACTTCTTCAAAATATTTGACAATTATAAATCAATCATCAGTAATTACATTTCTATTATTAACAATACCATATAGTCCAATATGGCTTAAATTAGAATTGGTGATTTCTAATGACAAGTCGACAACACAAAGATGCACGATGATTTCAGAGGCAAAAATGAAATTCATATATAGGCGAAATCAAAGAGTTTATTTGGTAATACATTGATCGGCGTGGATAACAAAAGAATATAACTTCATGGTGAAATAAAAAAAAACTGGGATGAGTTATGAGAAGTATAGTTTCATCGGCAAAGTTTTAGTATTTTTGCATGCCATCCCACCTCTGCATCACCGAGTTCGCGGAGTTCATCTTGATTCCTCTTGGTCATCTCTGGCATGACATCATCTAATATTTTCATCTCACGTCTTGTAAAGAACAAATCTAATGCTTTCCGGATTCCAATCATCACTACTAACATAAGTGGAAAGAGAATTGATGTCATTGAGAATGACTTAATCACCCAGAGACAAACTAAACAGGTTAGTTGTATTGCAGTAAAAATATGGACACGCCGAATGGGAACCTTAAACAAAAAGAAGATACATACATAATAATAAAAAAACAAATATTAAAACTAGCCATAAAGACTGGCATTAAGTACCTAAAGGGAAACGCAAATTTACCTGTCTCAGGAACATATGATCTGGTTGATACTTCTGAGGCATGAACATTATCAATATTCTGTCAAAGAATTGCAAGCCTTTTAACGATGCTACTCCCATATACAAAAACACACCGAATAATACTGGCATCGGTATGTGACTTAGAACCGGTGTCAGCACCACTGAACATCCGATCATCAAAAAAATCAAAATATGAGTGACTCTTTGTTCTCGAACCCCGAGAAATTGTGGTTTTTCTCCCGGCGCTGCACATTCTGATTCCACCTTTAGAGAGTTCACATGGTTGATGCTCAGCACAGTGGCAGCTACGAACCACGGAAGGCCCATAACTGAGCATACTTGTATCAGAATTGCTAAGACGAATAAATCCAAGTGATAGCCACATCCCTTTTTCAATTTATTCTCTTTACGATTGACAATGACCGCCGTAATTTGTTGATCCATAAAAATCAAAATAGTCCCTAATAATGCCGGTAAAATGGCGACCAACGCTGACCATATTGGATTGCCACTAAAAGGAGTAATGACCCAGTTCCTTGTAGGCAAAGTCGGTTTGAATTCTGATGGTACTTCAAGTTTTGGTGTTTTCACTCCAACTTTATAGTCCAAAAATGACATCGACAGTATAGCTATGATTACAGAGAAGTCGCTTATTACTTGCCGAATCTGAAAAAAATACCTCGGTTTAGTTAAATTCGAAAATGTAAACAATAAAAAAATTTTGTTGAAAAATGTAAAATGTAAGTAAAATGTAAATGTAAATAAAGTTATTTTTACCTTAGATGGGAAAAATAAAGAGTTCTTAAAATCTTTTAAAATTATTGATATGGTGAATGTACCCAAGAATAATATGATCGACATTAAATACACATCTGGTACATAAATTTTAGTGTCACATCCTCCACCAGATAAGGTTCCGTTGTATACCTAAAATTTAATAATATTAATAATTCTAGCTATCACTTTTATAGTAATTGGGTAATGGTAATTGGACCAAAATATATATGCTAAAAGTCGTTATTTTAAGTGTGTTAGATTAAATTAATTTGTTACCTGACAGGACACTTTGTCAACCGATGTCCAATTAAAATGCTCCGGTACTTTAGAGTAATTGCTTGGCAAACAATAACAGTCATAATTGAGAACCTCATCAGGTCGAGTTTTTAGAGGATATTTTTTGCCGATGGATATTACATTTTCTACCGCCTGCAAACATCGGAATATTTCTTATTTTTTAAAAGAAAAACAATGAATAAATAACTTATTTATAATACACAATTTATCATGGTTACCTTGTATATAAAGATAAATGCTATCAGTGTTGCGAAATTTTCTTCAGTAAATCTCGTTATATAGCATACAAGCGCGCTTGCATCTATCGCCACTAATATTATTAAAATTATGGTAATCCATGTTCCTATACAAAACCTAAATGACATATAATTCCATCCAATTTGCCTACAAAATTCAAATACTATAGTTTCAAATACTAATACTGGTCCAGTGGAACCCAGAATCGTTAGTGGTTGCCCTGAAAAAAACCCATAACCCATCCCACAAATGAATCCGGAAATCAAAGACTCCATAGCCGCCATGTTCTTACCAGTAGCTTCCCCTAATAATCCACCAAAAGTTATTATCGGAGATAAACAGGCAAAATATAAAAATATCCACGATGCTATACATTGTAATGCTAAAGCATCTTTGAAGTCAGACCAATACCAAGGCATCTTTCTTTTCAAATCGTTAATGAGACCACCGAAGAGCTTGCCTGTACGTGCTAAGCCTGCCTCTTCTCTTTGTCTTTGTTCTTCCTCTTCTTCGTCCATCTCTTCTTTCTGGTTGTTGTCATTTGGACGTTTCCGAGGATCTTGTGACGGTATTGCAGCTGGTGGCTCAATTCGAATAGCAGGATCCCACTCTCCAGGTGGAAGAACTGTTACGGCATCTAGAAACTCATCTATACCGGCCAATAAATGATCCCTTTTTCTAGCTCTATAGGCTACTTCGTGAAATATTTCATCCGACATTAATGTCGCCATAGCTCGGCCGATTTCGTGGAAACTTGAGTTGCTATTTGGTGGTCCAAGTAAAACGAACATAAATCTAGTAGGCACTGGAACTTCGGTCAAATCACCCATAATTGTACCTGTTTTGAGTCTAACGAATGCTGATAGAGTTTTCTCTAGAAAATCTACTTCTCCAACTAATATGTTCGATGCTTCTGCACCTGGCGGTATTTTTCTCATGAAATTGGTGTTACTTTTATGATTTACATCTCCGTTCATTGGCAAATCTCCTGAACTGTGATTTCTTTGCATCGATATTGAACTTGGACTTTTCACCATAGTATCTTCGTGCGTTCCACCTAAAATAGATAATTCTGTAAATTCTTGTGTGATTACCAATTAAACCCCATCAAAGCCAACATTAATAATAATATAATTAAAAAAGTTGCTAAATGGTTTAAAAGCATGTACACATTAGTGTAATAACATTTAACAGATGACATATAAAACATCAACAATATTAGGAAATATTAACCAATAACCACAAAATCGCTAGCATTTTACTTATTATATGAGAATGAGCTTACACAAATACAACTGAATAGATTTTAAAAGGTATGTATATTGCTTGGATTTAGAAGCTAGATAAAAAGTAAAGAAAGCAAATATAGCTAGAGTGAAACTGATTTAAGATTAACCAAACGAGAATGAAGAGGTTAATGTTGTTATGCATGAAAAGATAAGAAAAGAAACAACATTAATCACGATAAGCGGTTACCCGCACTAGGAATGCCTAGGAAACGACTGATTTCTCCTTTATACGAGTGGCCGCTTGTTGAACTGCTTTCTTCAACTGTAATGAATAAATAGAATGCCAATTTTCATACGAATAAAGACAATCAATGCGATAGTTAGCTTTCTTCAGACATTATACCAATATATACAGGAATAAAATTATCCTTTGTGCGTGCTAGGTGATTCTTACGAAAAAAAAGAGCGTGGATTAGTGAATAGGTAATAAGTGTTTATCGTTTCACACGCAGAGCTAACCTGGTACAGAAAGATAAGAACCCCTGGCATCTGATGCTTGAAGAAGAGCAGTCTGAGGTGATGAGGTGGGCCCTCGACAACTCCTCGAGCTGGAGCGTCGAGAGCCACCTTCCTGGAAATCTGATAGGATCGGATGATCCATAAATTTGTGACAAGATTTTTTTTACATAAGAGTGATTTTCATGAGCTCTGGTTTAATTAAATACTCACTTTTACATGAAGAATGATTACGTCCAATGTCTGCCAATGATCGAATAAGCGGCAACCTAGACATATTGTTATGGTTTCGTCTTTCGTGCTGATGTCGATGCCGCCTTAGTAAAGCCTCTTTTACTTTCTCCCTAGAGTCATATCCTAAACTACCATCAGCTACCATATTATCTAAAACGTTATCAGCAACCTGTTCTAAAGAACCTGCTTCCATATCCAAAATTACTGATCCATTTAATATCAGACTTCTCAATTCGAAGAGTGAGTGAAGTGATAATGTAGCTACATGGGGCTTAGACCATCGATTGCCACCTTCCTCAACATCTTCTTCAAATTTTATCCACCTAGCTGTCTCTTTCCATTCAAGCTCATCGCCGTCTTTGACCAACTCCTCCATTTCAGAAAATAATGGATGAGATTCGAGATTGACATCATCGAGATCTTCTCCGAGTATGAATTGTACCCTTTGGGCTGGTGGGGTTACTGAAAGAAAATAAGAAATGTTGTTATTATTGATTCATTTAAAATCTCAAACAATGGAAAAATAACTAACATTGAAAGCTTTGGTAACTTCCAAAAACACGCGAACCGAAGGAAATCAAAAAGGAAAGCAGGTGTTTAAAATCTTATTAAGTAAATGAAAGAAATTATTTAGAAATCTTTTAACATGCGTACGTTGGGATAATTTAAAAAAAATGTAGTGCTTTTATGATTCTGTCAAAATAATTATCGTAATATCTAAAGGACAAAAAACAGTTCTATTTATAACGATGTCTTCTTACATGTTTCCCCATCATCAGTGACGCTCAATCTTCTTACTCGCGTCATTAAACCCGGTCCTATGGATTGGTAATATATATTTTTGTAACATATACATAAATAGAGAAAAATACTATTATTAAACTATAAGCCAGTAAGAGAGTTTTGGCCAAATTTGGCCGAAAGTTTTGCCGAAACCGAAACTGTTATAGTACTAATTCTGACTTGTGGTTATCTTTGTTGAGAGTGTATAAGGCACGATTCTTACATCCTTCACTTATTTGACATTCAATCAACGTTGTCATACATGCGCGCCGGTTTTTAAGACTAACTAAACTAAGGTAATGACTTACGGTGCCGAAACGTGGGGTCACTTACCGTGGGGCTAGTCCAAAATATTTATATTTTGGAATAGAGCGAGCTATGGTCGGAGTATCTCTGAAAGATAGAGTCAGGAATATATCCGACAGAGAACCGGAGTAACCGACATAGTTCGTAGAATAAGCTCGCAGAAGTGCCAATGGGCTGGACACATCAGTCGAAAGACCGATGGTAGATGGAGCAAGAAGGTCATAGAGGAGAGACCGCGACTTGGAAAGCGTAGCGTAGGACGCCCACCAGCCCGATGGTCAGACGACCTCAGAAAGGCTGCTGGAAAAGACTGGATGCGGAAGGCAGAGAATCGGATGTTGTGGCGCACATTGGGAGAGGCCTATGTCCAGAAGTGGACTGCAACAGGTTTAATGATGATGATGAACATAAATATTCCCAAAGATTCTGGGTTGACGTCAGGCGGCCAGTCACAAAACCGCAGCCAAATCTTTTGACTGTTTGGATAGTTCTAAAGGATAACAGTCATGTTGTGCCAACCCCATTTAAAGTGCCAAATGGGCAGGAAAATGATGATCATTTTTAGTTAAGTGGTACGTGAAAAGAGAATAATGATTCTTCTGAGCATAAATACAAAACAAAGTACATACATACATAACTTCACGCCAAATCCCTTGCGGGGTAGGCAGATAGAACAGAGCACCATAGGGCACGATTCTTACACGCCACACTCGTTTCGTTGACATTCATAACTCTTTTCATGCACGCGCGTCGGTTTTTGAGGCTCTTAACATCACCTTCCTCCAGAACACGTTCTATTTGGTCATGGAATGTGTGTCTTGGCCGTCCTCGACTCCTACATCCATCGGCTTTTGCATTGTATATCTGCTTAGTCAGTCTTGCATCAACCATTCTTTTTACATGTCCGAACCATCGGAGCATGCCCTTTCTTACTTTTACACCGACACTCTCTTTCAAACCAACTTCCTTCCTTACAACCTTGTTTTCTACGCGGTCAGCGAGAGTCACTCCGCAGATTTTGCGTAGTGCCCTCATTTCTACCGCGTTTATTCTACTTTCATGCACACTCTGCCATACCAAGCTCTCGCTTCCATAAGTTAGCGTTGGGATCAGGACTGCATTGTGGATTGCTAGCTAGGCTTTTCTGCTAATGTTTTTGCGCCCAGGAATCTGCCCAACGCTCCATTTACGCTATTTCCTATCGCCACTCGTCTTTCTACATCCGCGGTGTACCTTCCATCTCTGCTAAAAGCGCATCCAAGATATACAATTTCATTCACCTGTTCCAGCACTACATCATCAACCATTATCCTTGCATCAGTTCTAAATTCCTCCCTTTCAAACACCATAACTTTCGTTTTCGTCGCATTCAACTGCAAGCCTTTAATCATGTAATCATCTTTCATAGTAGTGACTAGTGTTTGCAGGTCCGACGGCGATTCGGCTAGACGCACGGCGTTATCTGCGTAAAGCAGGCAGCTCACAACTAGGTCACCCATTCGCATCCCTACATCCATCGATCTCACTCTCTGGAGATAACTGTCCAGGTACAGGATGAACAGTCGAGCGGACAGCACGGAACCCTGTCTGAAGCCGATATTGACGTCAAACCAGGGGGACAAGCCGCCGTCAACACGCACACACGCTGTGCAGCCCTCATAAGTGGACTGCACAGCGCGCAGCAGTGCCCCGCTCACCCCGTAGCCCGGGAGTATGCCCCACAGATCCTTTCGTAACACTCTGTCAAACGCTTTTACCAGATCCACAAAACCGCATAAAACCTTCCGGTTAACAGCCAGTTGTTTCTCCACGATGCTGCGGAGAGAAAAAATCTGATACATGCACCCTCGTCCGCTTCTAAAACCACCCTGAGCTTCCCACAACACTCCATCAGATATCACCCTCATTCTCCTTTCAATAATTTTCCCATACACTTTTGCTGCTAAACTGATCAAACTGATGGCCCTGTAATTGGCGCACTGCATACGTGATCCCTTACCTTTATACAAGGGCACAATGACAGTGCGCCTCCAGTCCATGGGAACCCTACCCGACCTCCAGCACAGATTGCTCAAGGTCAGGAAAGCGTCCCGGACACAGGTTCCACCGTGTTTGATCATTTCAGCAGACATCATATCAATTCCAGCTGCCTTACCATTTTTCATACTTCGTATCGACCATTCAATCTCTTCCATAGTAATGTCCTCGTCAGATGTTGGCGCAGCGGTGTCAGCCGTAGGCTCACTCGCGGCGCCCACATCCGGAACATACTCGTACATTTCCCCAAAGTACTCACTCCACCTGCCCAATACATCGCTTGGGTTTGCAAGAATGTCACCAGTCTTAGACATAATTTTGTCCATTCTGGATGTTGACGAAGAACCCTAAGACTTTCTAACTTCCCTCCAGAAGAGTTTGTTATTCGCCTCGAAGTTCTCCGTCAACCTCACTTCCTCATTCGCAACTAGTCTTTCACGCTTCTCTTTCACTAAGGCTTTGGTAACATTCCTGCAGCGGCGGTAGCTCTCATACTTTTTCTCTGTCATACTATCATTCTGATTCAAACTTGAGACATAATCCAACTATGCTTTTTTCTTTCTTTCGACGCTGGATTTCACATCCGCGTCCCACCAGGCATTACCTCTCAGAATCTTATGCCTCTTTGCACTACCACATACTTCTTTTGCACTATCCACTATACTATCTTTCATTCTTTCCCAGCATTCTTCAACACCTAGGTCAGCAAGACTCGTCTCACTGAGTCTTTTACTGACTAGGTCTACATACATACTCCGTACACTTCCATCTTCTAATTTCTCGCATTTTATCCTTTCAACCTCTCCTTCTTGAAAAGGCCCACGAAACGGCTTACCACCAGGAAGTGGTCCGTATCAAGAGTGGGGCCTCTGTAGGCTCTTGTATCCCTTAGAGTATTTCGGAGACGACTATCTACCAAAATCAAATCAATCATACTCTTTGGTTCATTCCGTCTCCACGTATACGTGTGAATATCTTTATGACGGAATAATGTGTTAGACACAAGGAGGTTCCGTTCCAGGCATACGTCCAATATCGGCTTACCAGCATCATTCACTCTCTTGTCACCATTCGGACCAAGGACAGCCTCCAGGCTATCTCTCTTGGTTCCGACCCATCCATTAAGATCACCACACAGAATTATCCTTTCATTTCCTTCAACCAGATCCAGAATATCCCTAACAGTTTCCCAAAACTCCTCGAGTTCGCGGGGATCCGCGGAGCTGACGGGAGCATAAGCTGCGACCAGGAAAACTCGCGTGTTCCCCAGTTTTATAGGAACCCAAAGATGTCTCGGGCCTACCGAGTCATAATCTTTCACTCCGGAAGCAAATCGGGAGGAGAGAACGACTCCAACACCCCCACTGGCACGGACGTCCGGGTCCACTCCGGACCATAGGGCTACCATGCCACTGGGGAGGTCCTCGGTCTCACTCCTCCTCCGCTTTGTCTCCGTCAAACATAAGGCATCCAGGCATCTCTCATTTATTACATCCATCATCTCATTCATCTTTCTTATTATACTACCTCTGACATTCCACGTGCCTATACGGCACTCCCCTCTCCTCGTCCCGCCAGGATTGGCGCTGCGTGAAGGGTGGCGGCCCCCTTCGCCGCATGCGAGTGCAGCCGCACCGACGGAGGCTAATCGGTGCCCGTCGCTTCCGGGGCACGCCCTAGCAGCCCGTCCGGCTGAGTTTGCTTCGGTCAAGATTGCGTCCCACTGGGACGGCAGGGGTCGCGACGTGCACACTCTTGACATGACCCCCTAACAAAGTATTATAATAATATCTCAAAATACCTATAAGTATATTATGAAAAAAAAAACAACTACCGATTTTAATATTGGTTTTTTACCTATTTCTTTTGGGATTTAACGTTTCAGGCTTAACAGCCATCTACACCGTCAATGCGTAAAGTTATGTTGTTGATTGGAACAAAATTAATACATATTCACATTGTTTTTCATTTCACGTTCTAATTATTATAAAATAATGAGCAAAATTAATCAAATTTTAGTATTTATTAACTTTATTTACAATAATAAGAACAAATAAATTAATTACATTATTTACAATATATACAATTAAAAATTCGGTTTAGGTTTCGGCCGGAAAATCAGTTTCGGTCGGACTCTAGAACACTTAGTTGAACTGGTTTTCCTGCTAAACTTAATTTCACCTTATATGCAATAATAGTTATCTTTATATATTTTTTATATGAATACTTTTATTTTTGGCAACTAATATTTTTAAAAGTTTTCTTTCTATTAACATCATAGATTACGAAATAAATTATTCTATTATTCTCTGCTTATCGATATATATATATGATTTATAGAATATAAGCTTATTATATTAAGTTTTTATTACCAGGTCTGTCTGTGGCATCATTTTCACCGTTACGATGATGATGTTTGTGTTTTCTATGAGAGTGTCGTCGTGCTGGTACATGTACTCCAACGAAGACCGTATGAGCTCGGTGTCCTATGAGAGATATAAAAATATTAGCTATTTTACATAACATAACACTTAACATATTCACGCCTTTTTCTATCCAAAGGTGTAGGCAGTGGCTGTTAAGCCTCGACTCGCCATTATGTTTTACGTCCCAAATGGAATAGGTAGCGACTAGAGAACCTATTGCCATACCGGGCACAAAGTTTTAAGTTATCGATATTTAGTCATCGATAACTTTCGAAATTCATTTCGAAAAGTCATCCGTATGTGCCAGGATTCCACCCCGCGAACTATGGATTCAGAAGACGTGTGCCGATCACCGGCAATGGCTGTTAAGCCTCGACTCGCCGCTATGTCTACGTCCCAAATGGAATAGTTGGCGAACCTATTGCCATACCAAGCATAAAGTTTTCAGTCATCGATATCTATCACACATAAGTTTTGAAAATAATTTCAAAAAGTCATTGGTGTGAGCCAGGATTCAAAGCGAACGGGGTGCTCTACCACTGGACCACCGAGACTGGCAAAATAGTTTATATAGTATGTATTGCAATTGACTAACCATCTAAGATTAACTTAACTAAAAACTTTCTCAATGTATTAAACTTTAGAAATAAGAAAATAAAAACTAACGCAACAAGAAATAAACATGTTTAAGTTAAATATTTCTACTTAGTATCTGCCACTACAAATGGTGGAATGATATTCCCGCCGGTAAACTCGCTGAGAACCTCAGAGACTTAAATTAATTACATTACTAATGTTCGCATTCATTTCTGAAACATTCTCTTTCTCCTCTCGGGGTGGAAATCACCATCATTAATAATGTAAGCTAAGAAAAGAGATTCGGCGGTGAGTAATTTGTCAGAAATTGTCTATTGTTAAATTTCAAGTAGATTTGTTATGATGAAATTGAATTTGTGGTTATTTTTTTTAGTTCCTTAATTTTCAATGGTTTTTTTGTAAAAAAGAATACTGGTATATGAAGCCGTACTGCAACTGAATCTTGAACCTTCTACTTTATAATTACATTGATCTAATCACTGTTCTGTCACGGATTATAATTATTTATTCACATATCATTAAATTAAGCGTAACCAGCGCCATCTAGTAAAATGATTCAAAATAAAACTCAATAACTACATTATATTCATCGCTTGAAATTTCTGATTTTGCGATCGCTACTTAATTTCGTACGTAATCAATTAATATTCAATAAATATCCAATTCTAAAAATATAGTTTGATAGAAGACAGTGCTAGGGCCTCCCAGTACGCGGCATGAATGGGCTTGCTCGACGGATAAAATACCACGACCTCTCAGAATATCGACGTACAGTAACACAAGTTATATTTCTTTTGGTGAGAGAAGTCTCCAGTCTCTTAAAGGCCGGCAACGCAACTGTGACACTATCAGTGTTGCTTGTGTTTATGGGCGGCGGTAGTTGCTTATCATCAGGTGGCACGCTAGATAGTTTGCTCCCTATACATTAAAAAAAAGAAAAGCAGATATTATACCTCCATATATTTTATTATAAAAAAACAATTTGTATTTTTTATATGTATTTCTAGATAATTTGTTATCTATACTTATATTATAAAGCGGAAGAGTTTGTTTGTTTGAACGCGCTAATCTCAGAAACCACCGGTCCGATTTGAAAAATTCTTTCACTGGTGTATAGTCCATTTATCGAGGAAGGCTTTAGGTTATATTATATTTTCAAATAAATTAGGGATCCTTACTATAAGTCCAATAATGTAACCTAAGGTGTAAGAAAATGACCCGAAAAAAATGCTTCCCCTGCGTACCCATCACATCACGTACCCTGCGAAAACTATTAATTATAGAACAAAACAATGTACTACACTTTTACAGAACATGTAATTGTATACAAAAATGGTCGCAACACCGTGTGTTGTAGTTATCTCACAATAAGTGTATTTTGAATTTTTTTAAATCATTAAATTGATGTCGTTTTAAAAATGCTTTATTTTGGACCTTGATATTTACTCTACTCAAAATAAATTACTTCAATAAAGACATAAATTCATTACCTTTCTAGAACTTTGAATAGTTCAATTCGGACATTTAATTCGAAATGTAATATCGCAATATATAAAATGTAAGTATTCGTTTCTTAGGCAAATATTCCGCGCACATATACGAGTATATTATGATCGGGAGTCCCGCCCGACTCGGTCATGAGCGCTGCTCATAGCTGGCAGGTAAACGTTTTTTATTCTTCTTAGACATTTTTTGTTTCTTTTAGTCCTAATGAATTTGTAGTATTTAATCGTCTTTTGGGGTATACATATATACATATTTATTTTGTAATAGTTAATAGGTGATGTGAATATCTCTGACCCCGTGTCTATTTAGACACATAGATTTATATTTAAGAGTATAATAAACGGGAAATAACGCGACACGTTTAGGTAAACAAATGCTTACTTTTATTATTAGCTTTACGTTTCGGCCTGGTTGCACTGGCCGTAGTCACAAGCAGACAGATAATTTGCTTACCTAAATGTGTCGCGTTATTTTCCGTTCATTATATTTATGTAATATGCAACGCGACCGGTGGGCCTCCGGGTACCTCTCTCACCGAACGAAACGCAACACTTTACGTCGATCTTCTGAGAGGTCGTGGTATTTCACCGGTTGAGCCGGCCCATTCATGCAGCGAACTGCTTATTATTTTAACTGCTATTATTTTCATCATGTCTAGGTTATTAGTCGCTAATATCAACAGCTAAGCAAGTGAGTTATGTATGTATCAGGAACTTGCATTGAAAAAAATATTATTGTTAGATAGCCCATTTATGAAGAAAGCTTTGGGGTATTAATAAGAGTGGGGCAATAATCTTTTTAGTGAAAAATGTATAAAATATGGCGGTACGAAGTTCACGCGGTCTGCTAGTCACACTAAAATTTCCTAAACATAAAGTAGGTATAGAAGCTTAGTATTTTTATTTTATTACAAAATTATTTCGTGAGAATTTCGTGACTTGACCGACATCTTATATCAAAATCTGAAAAATCCTCGTGGTGGAGGATTCCCAAACACGTCACCTTTCACAAAGCCGAGAAAATTGAGAAGCCTTGACTATAAAAGATGCCTCATTCAACTCAAAAATTATAATAAATTTAATATACTAGAGCGAAATCTAAATTAGCCGTCTTGTTTTTCTTTCCTATATTTTATGTAAATTAAAAACGAAAACTAAATTAAAGTAAGTTAAAACAAAAATAGATGTAAATTAAAACACTCAAACTTGGCAGACGGAGGTTTTCTGCAAATTAACATATTATATGGCCAAGTTGGCAATAGTTTCTTGCGTATTTTACTGAGAAACGTGGGTACAAATTCAGAAATACACATAAACCTATAGAACTTCTAAAGTATTCAAAAAGCCAGGACAAAGTAATAAATAAGTCTAAGCTATATACTACTAAAAATACAATCGGACACGTTGTATTTGGTCATGGAAGATGTGTCATGGCCGTACTCGACTCCTACATCCACCCGCTTTTGCATTATAAATCTGCTTAGTCAATCTTGCATCATCCATTATTTCTACATGTCCGAACCAGGAACCAGGTGATGTTAGGAGTCTCAAAAATTAACGCGCGTGCATGAAAAGTGTTATGAAAGTCCACGAAGCAAGTGCGGTGTGCAAGAATCGTGCCTTATGGCGCTCTGTCCTCTCTGCCTACCCCGCAAGGGATTTGGCGTGAAGTTATATATATATCTATGTATTACTAGAGATACTAGAGATTAAAAAAAAATATTTTAGTCGTCGCTTATGACACCCACCAGTAGACAAGGGGTGGGATGTCATGACGTTGTTTTTGTTTTGTTTTTTTATTCTAATTAGCCTATTCATTGCTTACTTATCATATTTGTACGACTGTCCATAACATTATGTTTAATACATTATGTAACTGCTCAAAATTCATTGAGGAAATTATGATAATTTATTAAAAAATATATTTATGATAAATATCTACTCGTTAATGCTAAAAATATTCACAGCCTCATTATTTTTAATACAATTCAAGTCCAAAAATACCCGAACAGAGACGGTAATTTTATCTTGCATAAATACATAAAAAAATATTATTTTATTTAATAAATCATCTGAATTTATATCTTTGTTTGGGCCAGTAATGTTCAGTGACATTATGGCACTCATTCCCTTCGCAATTAAGCGCCTAATTTTATGGGATGCTGCGCGAAGGAGCAAACGGGTCACCGGGTGATATACAGATATTATTAAAATTCAGTTACTGGCTGGTAAAGGAATGGGATGGGAAGGAAGGATGAGGGGTACAGTACGTGTGAAATGCCTTACAGTGGATTTCTTTATAAAATCTCTAACCATGGCAGTTATGACTGCAGTATTCAGATTAAGTAAAATTCGCAATTTATTTCGAACTATAATTATTTAATTATAATGACGAATGTTATTTTTCTTTCATGGGATAAGGTCATGTCACCTAATGGCAAGAAACAAACCCTGCCCATGAACACCTGAACACAGATTGCGTTACAGATGCGTTGCCCTTACAGTGGACTGATGGAAGGGGTCGGAAGTATGATGGGAAGGGGAGAAGGGAAAGGGTTGGACCTCCGGATACTTTTCTTACCGGATACCTCTTAAATCAAGAAGTTTTGGAATCGAATCCAGGCTCACATCAACGAGTTTTCGAAATCCTTTTCGGAAGTTATGTGTGATAAATATCGATGACTGAAAACTTTGTGCCCGGTATGGCAATAGGTTCGCCACTTATTCCATTAGGGACGTAAATATAACGGCGAGTCGAGGCTTAAAAGCCGCTGCCTACACTTTGGGTAGAAAAAGGCGTGAAGTTATTGTGTTTTTTTAATAGATAGAAGATTTCGGGTGGTTTTATGTATAAATATTTTAAAGAAAAAATGTTAATTTTCGAGGTTAGGCACTTTATTTGCAAACGCTACCGCGCTGGCTGAACCCTTAGTGATAAATAAAAACAAGTTATAACTTCAAGAAGGTCTAAAAAAAAGTTCGCGATAGTTATGTCTATCTCCTGGCGATAAGACACAATGACCAGATTTATTTCTTTACTTTTTAAGAGAAATAATGGCTTATTTGAGAGCGTTTTATAACATGTATCCTCATCCAAAAAAGTACCTTAAATCTATTTAATCATTATTCAACTTGAATCATTATAAGAAAATGTTTAGTACTTAAATGTTGTCACATGAAAGTAAAGCGTGCCACTTATTAGCAACAGCCCATTCATGTTGCTGAAGGTTTGTTTGCTGTCCAAAAGGTCGAGGTTTGTGTGCAAAAGGTCACCGGTTGTCACACAACTAATGACCTTTTCAAGTACTCCTATAGACCACATTAGATTTAAGGTTGCTCGTTATTCTACTAACCCGATCGAAAATTAGTAAGTCATCGATTTATTTTAAATTTATTTTCTTCCGCAATTTCAATTTTGTTCAAGTTTTGCCATGAATTCCGTCCTTCTAAAATTTAATTGTAGTGAAATAAAATAATTTCACCGCTAAGTAAAACTAAATCAAGCTATTTGAAAACTATCAGACTTTGTTTTGAATTCTTTCTCATCATCATCATCATCATCATCAGCCTATTAAAGTCCACTGCTGGACATAGGCCTCTCCTATTCTTTCTGCAAGTCAGAAATTTTGCGAGTAATTAATATTTAAAATCTCGGTGATCCAGTGGTCGAGCACCCCGCTTCTGAATTAAGAAGACGCGGGCTCGAATACTGGCTCACACCAATGACTTTACTTTCGACAAGAATTCCGAATAGTCTTTGGTGTGAGCCGGTGAGTGAAGCTGCGTGTATCTATTAGTGTTTTATTAAACATTTTGGGGCTCAAATTATACAGTTTCATAAATTTCGATAACAGCAATTTGTTGTATCAATTAACAAGTCTTTGATACAATATAAATAAATTTTGATAAACCGATTAACTAAATGGAAAAAGTTTTGCACTAAAGCAGCTATTAATTGAAAATCAACTATTCACTTTACTGTCCTAAGTTGTCATCAACAATTGTATTTTGTGATATAATATTTACTAAAAACATAGTACCTATTGCTTTGCATATCATTCAGTACAGGTGTAGGCAGTGGCTGTTAAGCCTCGACTTGCCGCTATGTTTACGTCCCAAATTGAATAGGTGGCGAACCTATTGCCACGCCGGGCACAAATTCGTCTGCCTCGTCATTTATCTCACGAACTTTCGAAAATAATTTGCGAAAAATCATTGGTGTGCGCCACCTCTGTATCACCGTGACTACAGAACACCTTCATCTCGTCAAATTTTCTACAACGCTAGTAAGTACCTTATGCCCATGGCATTACGACAAAAAGATCACGTATTATTTAAATAAATTATTATATTATTAAAAAAATATCATCAAAATACTTTGTTCTACCAGTAGAAACAATGATCCTGGCCTTTAACATCTCCGCTAAAATATTTTTTGGGCAAAATAAAAAATTCATAATGCTTTATTATTATATTCCAGGTACTGGTTTTTTGCCTTGTAATTTTTGTAATTCTCGGTATGTTTGTCTCGGCAAACATAATTTTAGATTCAACAGTAGGTTCTTTTTTCTAAATATTAATCTAAAGGGTAACAAGTATAATATTATATTATGAAGTTACATAAATTTAATTCACCAGTAAAAAAGAAACCACCCTCACCTTCAAAGTCTTGCTCTGTGTAGTCATGATGTGTGAGTTTCCTCGCTGCTGGATCAGTTGGTGCTTCGTCATCATCTGCTCTCGTCTCCATTGTCCAGAGTCTGAAATAACCTATTATTAATTATCATACAACAATAAGGAGAAATAAATTAATTACATTATTTACAATATATACTTTTTATGAGATAGGTGGGCAAACAAGCAGGCGTGTCACCAGATGGCAAACAACAAACGCCGCACATTGACAGTCGTTGAAAATACGAATACGCAAGGCAGAGAACAGTGGTAGAGCCAAGCAGTTCGCTGCATGAATGGGCCGGCTCGACCGGTGAGGTACCACGACCTCTCAAAAGACCGACGTAAAGCGGCTCATGCCGCGTTTTGTTCAGTGAGAGAGGTGCCCGGAGGCCCACCCCCTTCCCCATCCTTTCCTATCCCCTATCCCTTAGAGGTTGTCAGCGCAACAGTGACACTGTATGTGTTGCTGGTGTCCATGGGCGGCGTTGGTTGCTGGCCATCAGGTGACACGCCTGCTCGTTGGCCCTCCTATCCCATAAAAAAAAACAGACTGGCTGGAATTAAAAGCTCATAATATGCCCCCTAAACACTGATAGTGTTCCAGTTACCCCCCTACAATGCGATATGGAAAGGGTCGGAGGTGAGATGGGACGGCAAAAAGGGATGGGATGGACCCCGGATACCTCTCTCATAGAGTGAAGTCAAAGTCAAAATAACTTTTATTTTCATAGGTCTTCACTGACACTTAAAAATAGTCAACAAGTATAATTTAACTTATTATTTCAAATGAACTACTTAACACGAGCGCTTGAGGAAAGAGCGTCCGTGGGACAAAAAAAACACGGACGCAATCGCCACGAGCGGCCCGGAAACACGGCATGGGCCACTTTACGTTGATATTCTAAGAGGTTCAGCGTTCAGCGGACTTCAGTCAGACAATTAAAAGACTAGACGAGACTAAAACCCAGCATCACAACTGTGATAGAGATGTTTCAGATGTCCATGGGTGGCTTTTGTCACTTACTACCAGGGGAACCCTTTGCCCCCTATTCCATAAAAACCAGAATTGTACTCGAGTAGACAGAAATGCTGATATGTTTTAATTCTTATTTTAATTTGATTAAGAATTCATTAATATTATGAAAAGTTTTAAGATTTATGTAGTTATTATTAAACAAGTACCGTTAAGAAGTTCTTCGTTAAAAATAATTATTTATAAGTTAGATTAACAGACAAGATTTATAGATATTAACAGTAATTAATAGAGAAGATATTAATAGTCTCGGTGGTCCAGTGGTCGAGCACACGGTTTCTGATCCAAAGGTCCGGGTTCGAATCCTGACACTGGCTCACACCAATGAGTTTTCGAAATTGTTTTTGGAAGTTACATAACTTCACGCCTTTTGTTACCCGAAGGTGTAGGCAGCGGCTGTTAAGCCTCGTCTCGCCGTTATGTTTACGTCCCAAATGGAATAGGTGGCGAACCTATTGCCATACCGGGTACAAAGTTTGTCAGTCATCGATATTTATCACACATAACTTCCGAAAACAATTTCGAAAAGTCATTGGTGTGAGCCAGTGTCTGGAATCGAACCCCGGACCTCTGGATCAGATGCCGTGCGCCCGCCCACTGCGCCACCCAGACTCTAAGTTTGGAAGTATGAAGATATATTGTGGCATCTCTAAGAATATTTGCTTTATGAAAAGCCCAGCTCGACTGGTAAAACAACCTGACATTACTGAAAATCGGCATAACTTGGCTCATGCTGTATTTTATTCCTTTGGAGGCCCGCATCCATCCCCATGTCCTTTCACCTACCCCCTCCCGATCCTAACTATTTTAATAGACTGACAACACACCAGTTCCCCCCTCAGAGTTACCATTGGTAGCGCTAGTTGCTCACCACCAAGTCAGCTCTTTCACTTCTTGTTCTGGTCCATAAATCGAATCCTGGCTCATACTATAGACGTTTCGAAAATATTTTCAGTAGTTATGAATGATAAATATTTTGAGATACATACATGCAGGAGCTCACGCCTGTATACCATAGGGGTAGGCTTAGATTTTGACTTTCCAGAAGCTAAGATCCTTCATCTTTTGCCTCATCCACAGTCGTACATCTCGTCATGCATACTCGTTAGGTACTACGCAAATATTTTAAAATTTATCAATATTCAATTATCGCCTTTTAAAAATAAATTATCATAATTCTCATCGGTCTCATAATGACTAATCGTGTAAGATGCTTGATTTTAATATACCAACATATTGGAATTTCCAAAGAACATAATGTATTGGATGGTTGAGCTTCGCTATAGATCGGCTGTAGGATTCATAGGAGCTTGAGGGTATTAGAAGCTTATCTCAGTTCACAGTCTATTTAGCGCGACCGGGTATTACCAAATTTGTTATGGAACTGTACGTATTTTATTTATAAACATCGGATATCGAAATAAGAATGAAAAAATAAAACGTTACAATTTAGCAAATGCAATTCAGTGATACATTTTAGCGCCGAACAAGTCGTTGTTAGTTTTTTTTTATCGAGCAAAAAATCCGTGACAATATTTGAATAGTTATGGGAGAAATATCCCAATTTCTTGCGAGATTCAATTATATACTTCTTGTAAAATAATGGTGCTAAAATTTTATCAACCTCTTTCACTTTTGTATATATATAAAAACAATATAAAAGGTTCTAGTATGCAGGATATGAGTATCATGATACAGACAAACATTCTGATGTCTTCTATTGCCCAGATTTGAAGACCTTTGATATTATTTTTTCTACAATAGTAACGGTTACAATTTAATATGAGTTGGTTATATAATAAATAATTTAGATAAGTCTATTATCTCTATTATTATCTCTATTGCCTTTTCGAATGTTTTCTAATGTCTAATTGGATGACATGTTTATAATAGTAGGAGTGCTGAATTAGAAACGAAAATTCCTAATTTTGGGATGTCTAAAATGCTAAAATAGAAATATATTTTCGATTGAGAGTGATATCCCTGGAGAAATCATCATTTTGTATACAATATTATATAAACGTACAAATATACGGGTATTTACGAGATTTATTATTGTATTTGACGTTTTATGATTTGTGACTTAAGCATCTATAACCCAGACATAAAACCAGTACATAAAACCCGGATTATATAAATTGAGAAAAAGCATTGTTGCCATTAATTATTAGTTATTGAAGGAGTCAAAGATGGCGTCGGTGTTAAAATAATAACACATACTACTATGGTTCGGGAATCATCATTTTCATCATCTTCCTGCTCTATCCCACACTAAGTGGGGTTGGCACAACATTTCACCGTTTAAAACTATGTTCTCAAAAGATTTGGCTGGTTTTAGAACCGGCCGCCTGCCTGACGTTAACTCTTCTTGAGAATGTTTTCGTTGGTGGCATAGTGAAGGGGTTGGAAGTGGGAATGGGATGGTATAATGAAAGGGGTTGGGCCTCCGGGGACCTTTCTCACTGAGCGAAACGTGGCTTAAGCCACTTTGCGCCGGTATTCTGAGAGGCTTTACCAGTGGTAGAGCCAAGCAATTCGCTGCATGAATGGGCCGGCTCGACCGGTGAAATACCACAACCTCTCAGAAAACCGACGTAAAGTGGCTCATGCCGCGTTTCGTTCGGTGAGAGAGGTACCCGGAGGCCCACCCCCTTCCCCATCCTTTCCTATCCCCTATCCCTTAAAGGTTGGCAACGCAACAGTAACACTATATGTGTTGCTGGTGTCCATGGGCGGCGTTGGTTGCTTACCATCAGGTGACACGCCTGCTCGTTTGCCATCCTATCCCATAAAAAAAAAATTAAAATTAAAAAGGCTGTGATATATTACCGATCGAAACGGCCCATTCACGAAGCGAACTGCATGATACAAGACTGACTAAAAACATATACAGTTAAAAACGGAAATTTTGGGAGTTGAGGAAAATCCTGACACTTCATGAACAAATTAAACACTATATTATCGTATGTAATGCTTTAAAAACCGACGAGTGTGCATGACAATGAAAGTTGTGGAAGGTAGTTATGTAAAAATTGTTTGTGTTTGCTCTGTTTATTCTGCCTTCCCTAAAATACAAGTTGTATTAAGTTATAGATAATATTATTGGAGCAATATAATCAGATTATAGCACGTAATCAAGAAAAACAATCGCTCTCGATTTCTCTCTGATTAAAATCTTTCAGATTGCATAACAACGTCACAGTTAAGAAATGACAATTTTAAATTTCTCGAAGCTTCGCCTGTCTCCCTTTTTCAAACCTGCGCAAGGTTACTTCAATTTGAATGTCTCAACAATATTAAAACCAGCTTAAATTTACATGTTAATATATCAAAGCTATACAAATCCTGGGACACCTTATTTAATTAAGTCTCCCAACTAAATCTTATAATACGCCTTTTAATTTAATTAAATAGACACCAGTTGGTAGATTATTGAGTCTGTGTATTCAAAACAAGTATTCAGTACATAATAATTTCTTTTCAGAAAGTGATAGGTAAAATTCTTTGATCTAGTTAAGAAAATCTCGTGTTTGTTGTCATTTGGTTCTGAAACGGCTAAACAGAATTATAAAATTAAAATAAAATTTTGTCTTGAAGTGAGAAAATATTCCCAATACGTTTTATTTTATTGTTTTTTATGGCTTGTCATCAAGAAATAAATACATCTCAAAATCTGGTGTTAAATAGCAAGTTTAATGAAAAATATGACATACGACTAAGCTATTATGGTAACCAAAAGAGCGTTATATATTTCTTTTGATTTAGAAATAATAGGAATAGAATATTAAAATTATATATTTATACTAGCTGACCCGGCAAACCACAGAAATAAATCAAGATAGAACGGCCGCGATGGCATATTTCCATACATTTCGAGCGTGTCACTTTTTTGAAAAACCACGCCCTCAGCGTGACGTCATTTTCATTGTGAGCGCGGCGACTAGTTAGGAGACACTCACATTAGATTATCGATGTTAATATCTGCAACGTGTGTTAAATTTATTATTTTTATATCGTACCAACTTTATTGATTTTGTGTAACGATAATCATAGAAAGTAAAACATGTTAAATACTTCAATCCGACATATTAAAACCTAAAACATATTTTTCCAACAGTATATAAAATTTAATTATAAATATTTTACTGTCCTTGAAACTATACATATTTATTAAATATTTGCCTTTTTGTAAGGGTTGGCCTCACAGTCCTGGTTAAATAACGAAGCCGAACGTCTACATATACCTCGGTTACTGCCCATTTGAGAAGAACGAGATGATTTTCCATCGGCGATTGGTCAAATTGGTGAAAACTTATACTGTCAAATAAACTGCTGCCAATGTAATTACGAAACACTTTGGTTGAAATTTGTGGTGTTAGAATAAAGTAGGGACAAAGCAAGATATGAGCTGATACTCAAATTATTATTGAATTAATTTATCGATAAGTCCTAAGACTCAACGATACATGGAGTGCCCATCTCTAACATTCGAATCACAGCGATTAACAGACACAGCGATCAACTGGCAGGTGTATTGTGTATTTCGTTCGATTCGACGTACATTACGCGTATAATTTATACGCGCAATGTTTTTGTATACGAGCGTTGAATGCGGACAGCAATGGATATTTATCATAACGAAAAAATATATAACTTGTGATCGTAATTATTGAACATAGTAAAAGTAAAACAATAATTTATAATCTCAAAAAAATACTTTCTACTGATTTTCTGTACTTACTGATCATACGAAATATTTCCTTTTTTCATATTTGATTCACTACTTTTGTTTTTACAATTTTTCACATCATAATAAGGCATATATGTGACGTTTTATCTATTTTTTTACGTCCTGAACGCATGGCAGGAACGCTCGTTGCGTAATGAGAGCGAGTTTCGAAAAGCATGCAATATAGTGCAGGGTTTTGGCACGCTTGCCACGCCTATTCGCCGTTCTATCTTGATCTATTTCTGTGCGGCAAACGTTGTCTTGCCGAAAAATAAAATTTTAAAATAGCGATTTTTCGTAGTGGTTGAAAATTTAGGGTTGTATGTATTTTTGTAACCCCTTTTATAAAAAAATAGGAAACAGAAATATATCGAAAAAAAAAATTGAGGGGTGATCATCCCCCTAAATCACAAGGGTGATTTAGGGGGGTGATCACCCCTCAATATTTTGAAAAATAGATGTTATCCGATTCTCAGACCTACCCGATATGCATACAAAATTTCATGAGAATCGGTCAAGCCGTTTCGGAGGAGTTTAACCACAAACACCACGATACAAGAATTTTATATATAAGATATTTTATTTATATTTTCTTCAAAAATAAAACCATTATAACATATAGTCACTCATATACTTGCAATAACAATGACAATAGGCTTTCTTAACGGTGCTGAGTCTATATTGTCTATGGCTGCCTTTTGTTCACCCTTGTCATATAAACTGTTGAATCATTGTGTTACTTCTGTTAATACACTGCCGTAAAGATCCAACTGCTGAACCTCTACGATATTCCAGTCTTATGATGGGAGAAATTGTCCGTACCAGGACCTCTCTCACAATACCTACAGGAATAGGTGAGGAACCTATCGCCATACACCGGACACTCATCGATATTTACCACATTTAACTTTCGTAAAGAATTCTGATAAATCATTGGTGTGAGCCCGGAATCAATCCCAAGACTTGTGACTCAGAAACGGAGACCACCCGGAGACTAGTAAATGGTTCGTTTTTTTTTTATCCATCAGAATATTTATTAATACTATAAATGACATAAATAGCAACTTTGACATTACCTTATCTAATGTAATTAAAAGCACAATGACATGGATGCGATCAAATAATCTAAGCGCAAACATAAGTAAAACCAAATTTATGCAATTTTCAAACTATAAGACAGTACACGAAATAGTTAGCATAATGTACCATGACGAGTTCATAAATAAAGTTACAAGTACAAAATTTTTAGGTGTATATGTAGACCAATTTTGTAACTGAAAGGTACATGTAAAAAATGTAGTTGCTAAGTTAAATAAATTTGTATACGCTCTTCGTAAATTGCAGCGTGTGGCAGGTAAATCAGCCGCGCTCATTGCATACTATAGGTACGTAGAATTAAGATATGGATTATTACTTTGGGGTAATTCAACAGACATCAGTAAAGCATTCATAGCACAAAAAAAATGTATTCGTGCTTTATGTGATGTAGGGCCGCTTGAATCATGTAGGCCGCTGTTCAGAACTAATGAAATATTGACATTAGCAGGAATTTACATTTTCGAAATCTGTGTTCACGTCAAACGATTTCCAGACGAATTTACCTGTGCTCGCGACAGTTCAAGTTTAGGCAAAAGAGATCCTACGAAATTACTGACGATGACTAACTGCAAGTCATCATTGTTCCTAAATAATTGCTACATGATGTGCATAAAAGTGTTCAATAAAGTACCTAAACCAATACGTGAACTGCCACTAGCAAAAATGAAAAAGCCTTTGAAATCTTGGCTAGTGGCAAACGCTTACTATTCGGTTAAAGAATTTTTCGACAAATAGTTTTTTGACTTAATTCACTATTATTAAATTTTTGACAAACCTAATGTTGACTTCTCATTATATTATTTCTTTTTTTTACCAATTGACATGAAAAATGATTAATTAATATTTGATTATATTGAATGTGTGACATAGTTTTTGTTCTTTTTATGTTTATTTTTATTTGGAAATTTTCTGTGTAATTAAATTAAAATTATTTATGTATTAACTAGTAAATATTTGCATGCCAAATGGTGATGTGTGTTGGAATCATACAATTGTAACAGCTTGAATTGTACCACATATCTCGCAAATAAAAAATTCTTTCTTTCTTTAAATGGCTGTGTAATGTGAATGGCAAAAAAATATATTTAATAATTCACACAGACAGTGTTTTTACTACATTTGACATAGACAATAAGATTGCTTGTATTCTTTCGTAATCCAATTGACAAAGGAATGTTCGGGAACAAGATGTTTCTTACTTATTAAATCTAAGAACGCCTTCCGCGTGATCGTTGTACCAATTCAAGTTTTAGTTATAAGAATATTTCCTTAGGAATTTACGTAGAGATTCTCACAAAAAGAGAGAGTACATATATAGTATAGTTTCGCTGGCAGATCTGATAAAACTAAAAAGAAAAATATTTTCTAATTTTCAAATAAATAACTGGGACTTTTTGAAGTTTTTTATTGGATTGGGGACAAACGAGCAAACGAATCATGATGATGGTAAGCAACTAGTGCCGTCCATGGAAAACTAAAACACAAATAGTGGTATAATTGCTTTCCCATCCTTTGAAAGCGTATAGGGAAGGGGTCAAAAGTATGAATCCTCTAGACAAATATGTCACCGAACGAAACATGACATGACCAACATTACGTTGATATACTGAAACGTCGTGGTGTTACACCGGTCGAGTGATGCCATTAATGAAGCGAACGGCTTGGCTCTACCAAATAAGACATAACACTAGGACATTATATACATTTACACGCTTATAACGTCAGAAGTAGTACCCAGTGCCCAGGTATAAATTTGTAAAATATGGTCATAGTTGAAGTAACGTATTTTACGCCTTATTCTACCCGAAGGTGTAGGCAGCAGCCGTTAACCCTCGACTCGCCATTATGTTTGCGTCACAAATGGCGAACCCACTGCAATACCGGGCACAAAGTTTTCAGTCCTCGATATTAATCCACACATAACTTCCGAAAATAATTTCGAAGTCCTTGGTCCGGATTCGACCTCGCGACTTCTTTATTTAGAAGCGGGTTGCTCTACCACCAAACCAACTAGACTGTTGAAGTATATTTATTGAATAGGCATGATGACAAATTTTGAAAAACTGTTAAATAATGATCAAAAATATATATTAATTACGAAAAACACAATATTTCTGCTGAAAATTTAGGTTTACTATTCAAAAATTTGTTTTTAATACATAAATTTGAAATTCGTACCAAAACGCTTCAAAGTGTCATGGCGTCGCTTGTGACGTCACGTCTGAGTAGCAAAGAGTATATAAATAAGAGTCGGCACTCCATACATTGTCCTGAGCTAGTAACTAGCTAGCCTAAGAATTCATGTCGAGAGAGTGATTCGACGTTTACGTGAATTCAGTATGCTAAAGCCACATGCATGTGTGAATCTTAATCTGGTAAAAGTACTAGATGATGTTATTACCATTGCCTGCGGATTGATTAACTTGCAAGATTCTTTAATTAAAAATACATAAGTATGACCTAGTCTTTAAATATCTTTATTTTCTAAACATGTACATATTTACTTACCTATATTATGTTTGTTATATAATTATGTATAATGTTTGTTTATCTCAGTTGTGTGATATACAATGTCAAATATGTTCCTGGTTTTTTATAATTATTACAGCTATAAAATGTACTACAATTTATTTTGTATTGTAGTGAGTGCAATAATGATGGGACCAAAGATGAAGTTGTTCCTAAAAAAAATAAAACAAAATCTTTGAATCAAAAACTTGCTTTTTATTTATTTACACTTTTATACAATACTGGATATACATTATCTTTCCACAAAGGAACTATATAACCTTAAGAAAATCTGATACATATTTTTCATCATTACATAATGTTCATTATATCTACTTTCTTGTTAACGCTATAGTTGCAATCAGCTACACAGAAGTAGCCTTTTTTAAGACCTGTCAGTAACATTTGAAGTTGCATTTGCACATAAAACTTCTGGGTTGGTTTCCCATTATATACATAATTTTTACTTTTCTCACTCATAGGACACTTAATTTCAATAATACTATCTTCACATATCCCACCAGGTGAGCCTGCTAATATAGGATAGTTTTTAGATAGCATTAAACCACATATTTTAATTTTTTTCCCCAATTTGGCACTAACAAATATATATGGAATGGGTGGAATGGAATAGGTGGCGAACCTATTGCCATACCGGGCACAAAGTTTGTCAGTCATCGATATTTATCACACATAACTTCCGAAAACAATTTCGAAAAGTCATTGGTGTGAGCCAGTGTCTGGAATCGAACCCCGGACCTCTGGATCAGATGCCGTGCGCCCGCCCACTGCGCCACCCAGACTCTAAGTTTGGAAGTATGAAGATATATTGTGGCATCTCTAAGAATATTTGCTTTATGAAAAGCCCAGCTCGACTGGTAAAACAACCTGACATTACTGAAAATCGGCATAACTTGGCTCATGCTGTATTTTATTCCTTTGGAGGCCCGCATCCATCCCCATGTCCTTTCACCTACCCCCTCCCGATCCTAACTATTTTAATAGACTGACAACACACCAGTTCCCCCCTCAGAGTTACCATTGGTAGCGCTAGTTGCTCACCACCAAGTCAGCTCTTTCACTTCTTGTTCTGGTCCATAAATCGAATCCTGGCTCATACTATAGACGTTTCGAAAATATTTTCAGTAGTTATGAATGATAAATATTTTGACATACATACATGCAGAAGCTCACGCCTGTATACCATAGGGGTAGGCATAGATTTTGACTTTCCAGTAGCTAAGATCATTCATCTTTTGCCTCATCCAAAGTCATACATCTCGTCATGCATACAGGTCGGTGTCAGGTACTACGCAAATATTTTAAAATTTATCAATATTCAATTATCGCCTTTTAAAAATAAATTATCATAGTTCTCATTGGTCTCATAATGACTAATGGTGTAAGATGCTTGATTTTAATATACCAACATATTGGAATTTCCAAACAACATAATGTATTGGATAGTTGAGCTTCGCTATAGATCGGCTGTAGGATTCACAGGAGCTTGAGGGTATTAGAAGCTTATCTCAGTTCACAGTCTATTTAGCGCGACCGGGTATTACCAAATTTGTTATGGAACTGTACGTATTTTATTTATAAACATCGGATATCGAAATAAGAATGAAAAAATAAAACGTTATAAATTAAGCAAATGCAATTAATTGATACATTTTAGCGCCAAAATAGTCGTTGTTAGTTTTTTTTTATCGAGCAAAAAATCCGTGACAATATTTGAATAGTTATGGGGGAGATATCCCAATTTCTTGCGAGATTCAATTATATACTTCTTGTAAAATAATCTCTTTCACTTTTGGATATATATAAAAACAATATAAAAGGTTCTAGTATTCAGGATATGAGTTTGTTGATTCAGTTTTGAAGACCTTTGATATTATTTTTTCTACAATAGTAACTGTTACAATTTAATATGAGTTGGTTATGTTGGTATATAATAAATTATTTAGATAAGTCTATTATCTCTACTATTATCTCTATTGTCTTTTTGAATGTTTTCTAATGTCTATTTGGATGACATTTTTATAATAATAGGAGTGCTGAATTAGAAACGAAAATTCCTAATTTTGGGATGTCTAAAATAGAAATATATTTTCGATTGAGAGTGATATCCCTGGAGAAATTATCATTTTATAAACATATAATAATAGACAATATTATATAAACGTACAAATATAGGGGTATTTACGAGATTTATTATTGTGTTTGACGTTTTATGATTTGTGACATAAGCTTCTATAACCCAGACATAAAACCAGTACATAAAACCCAGATTATATAAATTGAGAAAAAGCATTGTTGCCATTAATTCATAGTTATTAAAGGAGTCAAAGATGGCGTCGGTGTTAAAGTAATAAAACACATACTCCTATGGTTCATCATCTATCATATGGTTAATCATCATTTTCATCATCTTCTTGCTCTATCCCACACTAAGTGGGGTTGGCACAACATTTCACCGTTTAAAACTATGTTCTCAAAAGATTTGGCTGGTTTTAGAACCGGCCGCCTGCCTGACGTTAACTCTTCTTGAGAATGTTTTCGTTGGTGGCATAGTGAAGGGGTTGGAAGTGGGAATGGGATGGTATAATGAAAGGGGTTGGGCCTCCGGGGACCTTTCTCACTGAGCGAAACGTGGCTTAAGCGAAACGGCCCATTCACGAAGCGAACTGCATGATACAAGACTGACTAAAAACATATACAGTTAAAAACGGAAATTTTGGGAGTTGAGCAAAATCATGACACTTCATGAACAAATTAAACACTATATTATCGTATGTAATGCTTTAAAACCCGACAAGTGTGCATGACAATGAAAGTTGTGGAAGGTAGTTCTGTAAAAATTGTTTGTGTTTGCTCTGTTTATTCTGCCTACCCTAAAATACAAGTTGTATTAAGTTATAGATAATATTATTGGAGCAATATAATCAGATTATAGCACGTAATCAAGAAAAACAATCGCTCTCGATTTCTCTCTGATTAAAATCTTTCAGATTGCATAACAACGTCACAGTTAAGAAATGACAATTTTAAATTTCTCGAAGCTTCGCCTGTCTCCCTTTTTCAAACCTTGGCAAGGTTACTTCAATTTGAATGTCTCAACATTATTAAAACCAGCTTAAATTTACATGTTAATATATCAAAGCTATACAAATCCTGGGACACCTTATTTAATTAAGTCTCCCAACTAAGTCTTATAATACGCCTTTTAATTTAATTAAATAGACACCAGTTGGTAGATTATTGAGTCTGTGTATTCAAAACAAGTATTCAGTACATAATAATTTCTTTTCAGAAAGTGATAGGTAAAATTCTTTGATCTAGTTAAGAAAATCTCGTGTTTGTTATCATTTGGTTCTGAAACGGCTAAACAGAATTATAAAATTAAAATAAAATTTTGTCTTGAAATTCAGTAGATCCATATGTGAGAAAATATTCCCAATACGTTTTTTTTTATTGTTTTTTATGGCTTGTCATCAAGAAATAAATACATCTCAAAATCTGGTGTTAAATAGCAAGTTTAATGAAAAATATGACATACGACTAAGCTATTATGGTAACCAAAAGAGCGTTATATATTTCTTTTGATTTAGAAATAATAGGAATAGAATATTAAAATTATATATTTATACTAGCTGACCCGGCAAACGTTGTCTTGCCGAAAAATAAAATTTTAAAATAGCGATTTTTCGTAGTGGTTGAAAATTTAGGGTTGTATGTATTTTTGTAACCCCTTTTATAAAAAAATAGGAAACAGAAATATATCGAAAAAAAAAAATTGAGGGGTGATCATCCCCCTAAATCTCAAGGGTGATTTAGGGGGATGATCACCCCTCAATATTTTGAAAAATAGATGTTATCCGATTCTCAGACCTACCCGATATGCATACAAAATTTCATGAGAATCGGTCAAGCCGTTTCGGAGGAGTTTAACCACAAACACCACGATACAAGAATTTTATATATAAGATATTTTATTTATATTTTCTTCAAAAATAAAACCATTATAACATATAGTCACTCATATACTTGCAATAACAATGACAATAGGCTTTCTTAACGGTGCTGGGTCTATATTGTCTATGGCTGCCTTTTGTTCACTCTTGTCATATAAACTGTTGAATCATTGTGTTACTTCTGTTAATACACTGCCGTAAAGATCTAACTGCTGAACCTCTACGATATTCCAGTCTTATGATGGGAGAAATTGTCCGTACCAGGACCTCTCTCACAATACCTACAGGAATAGGTGAGGAACCTATCGCCATACACCGGACACTCATCGATATTTACCACATTTAACTTTCGTAAAGAATTCTGATAAATCATTGGTGTGAGCCCGGAATCAATCCCAAGACTTGTGACTCAGAAACGGAGACCACCCGGAGACTAGTACGAGTAAATGGTTCGTTTTTTTTTTATCCATCAGAATTAAATACTATAAATGACATAAATAGCAACTTTGACATTACCTTATCTAATGTAATTAAAAGCACAATGACATGGATGCATATTTGATTGCATAAATTTGGTTTTACTTATGTTTGAAGCGCAAACATAAGTAAAACCAAATTTATGCAATTTTCAAACTATAAGACAGTACACGAAATAGTTAGCATAATGTACCATGACGAGTTCATAAATAAAGTTACAAGTACAAAATTTTTAGGTGTATATGTAGACCAATTTTGTAACTGAAAGGTACATGTAAAAAATGTAGTTGCTAAGTTAAATAAATTTGTATACGCTCTTCGTAAATTGCAGCGTTTGGCAGGTAAATCAGCCGCGCTCATTGCATACTATAGGTACGTAGAATTAAGATATGGATTATTACTTTGGGGTAATTCAACAGACATCAGTAAAGCATTCATAGCACAAAAAAAATGTATTCGTGCTTTATGTGATGTAGGGCCGCTTGAATCATGTAGGCCGCTGTTCAGAACTAATGAAATATTGACATTAGCAGGAATTTACATTTTCGAAATCTGTGTTCACGTCAAACGATTTCCAGACGAATTTACCTGTGCTCGCGACAGTTCAAGTTTAGGCAAAAGAGATCCTACGAAATTACTGACGATGACTAACTGCAAGTCATCATTGTTCCTAAATAATTGCTACATGATGTGCATAAAAGTGTTCAATAAAGTACCTAAACCAATACGTGAACTGCCACTAGCAAAAATGAAAAAGCCTTTGAAATCTTGGCTAGTGGCAAACGCTTACTATTCGGTTAAAGAATTTTTCGACAAATAGTTTTTTGACTTAATTCACTATTATTAAATTTTTGACAAACCTAATGTTGACATCTCATTATATTATTTCTTTTTTTTACCAATTGACATGAAAAATGATTAATTAATATTTGATTATATTGAATGTGTGACATAGTTTTTGTTCTTTTTATGTTTATTTTTATTTGGAAATTTTCTGTGTAATTAAATTAAAATTATTTATGTATTAACTAGTAAATATTTGCATGCCAAATGGTGATGTGTGTTGGAATCATACAATTGTAACAGCTTGAATTGTACCACATATCTCGCAAATAAAAAATTCTTTCTTTCTTTAAATGGCTGTGTAATGTGAATGGCAAAAAAATATATTTAATAATTCACACAGACAGTGTTTTTACTACATTTGACATAGACAATAAGATTGCTTGTATTCTTTCGTAATCCAATTGACAAAGGAATGTTCGGGAACAAGATGTTTCTTACTTATTAAATCTAAGAACGCCTTCCGCGTGATCGTTGTACCAATTCAAGTTTTAGTTATAAGAATATTTCCTTAGGAATTTACGTAGAGATTCTCACAAAAAGAGAGAGTACATATATAGTATAGTTTCGCTGGCAGATCTGATAAAACTAAAAAGAAAAATATTTTCTAATTTTCAAATAAATAACTGGGACTTTTTGAAGTTTTTTATTGGATTGGGGACAAACGAGCAAACGAATCATGATGATGGTAAGCAACTAGTGCCGTCCATGGAAAACTAAATCACAAATAGTGGTATAATTGCTTTCCCATCCTTTGAAAGCGTATAGGGAAGGGGTCAAAAGTATGAATCCTCTAGACAAATATGTCACCGAACGAAACATGACATGACCAACATTACGTTGATATACTGAAACGTCGTGGTGTTACACCGGTCGAGTGATGCCATTAATGAAGCGAACGGCTTGGCTCTACCAAATAAGACATAACACTGGGACATTATATACATTTACACGCTTATAACGTCAGAAGTAGTACCCAGTGCCCAGGTATAAATTTGTAAAATATGGTCATAGTTGAAGTATCGTATTTTACGCCTTATTCTACCCGAAGGTGTAGGCAGCAGCCGTTAACCCTCGACTCGCCATTATGTTTGCGTCACAAATGGCGAACCCACTGCAATACCGGGCACAAAGTTTTCAGTCCTCGATATTAATCCACACATAACTTCCCAAAATAATTTCGAAGTCCTTGGTCCGGATTCGACCTCGCGACTTCTTTATTTAGAAGCGGGTTGCTCGACCACCAAACCAACTAGACTGTTGAAGTATATTTATTGAATTATAAATATTACAAGACAAAAGAGTAGTGTTTAGGGAGTTTAGGGTCTTTAAAGATTACACTGGACGATCAAAACGCGCAAAACGGCTTATTAAAATTGGTAACTCTAAAACTCATATAATATTCATCTATCATTCATCATCAAAGTAACAACACACCGAGATAACTTCGTCATAAAACTAGTATTAAATATATCATAACATAACTTTACGCCGTTTTCTACCTGAATGGGTAGGCAGAAAATGTTAAGCTTCGTCTCGACGAATCGTTACGTTAGATCCCCATTGGAATAGGTGGCAAACCTTTTGCCATACACCGGGCACAAAGTTATCAGTCATCGATATTTATCACACATAACTTCCGAAAAGAATTCCGAGAAATCACTGGTGTGTGTCCGAAATCGAACCCACAACTTCGGAATCGGGGAGTTCGACCACTGAACCATCAAGACAATACATTACAGGTATCACAGATTCAATTTTATTTCTCGTACATGTATGTTATTGATGAAACAATACATTTCAAAGGAGTTTCGGATTGATCTGATTTTAACACAGCTTTCAGCATTTATTCAAGATGTCTTCTCTATTCAATTATAAACTCTTGAATACGAATCCTGGCTCGCACCAATGTCTTTTCAAAATTATTTTCAGCTATGACTCTAAAAATCCAGCGAGAACTGGCGGAGAAATGCCTTTGCCTACTTCTTTGAATAGAAAAGGCTTGCAGTAACAAAAAACAACCTAATGAATACATACCACTAAAGAGTAAATATTTCATTTGTCTTTTCATATAATACCATTTTCACAGCATCCCTTTGTCAAACTAAAAATAGTATTTGATATTTATGCTACAATATAAAATTATCCATTATTCCCCAAAGGTTAAGGTAGCCAGACTCGGTAATACGTGTGTAAAGCTAGAAAGGTCAAGTCAGCAGAATCACTTGTTTTATATCTCAAAATTTAGTGCTCATTTAGTGCTAATTTAGTGTTGATAACAGATATTTAGTGCTGTGATAGGGGGACTGAAAATGAGAACACTGCTAACTTTACATTAAGCTAGCAGTGTACCATTCGTCTCAGTCTGTCTCAGTCGGCAGAATCACTCGTTTTATATCTCAAAATTTAGTGCTCATTTAGTGCTAATTTAGTGCTGATAACAGATATTTGGAGCTGTGATAGGGGGACTGAAAATGAGAACACTGCTAACTTTTCATTAAGCTAGCAGTGTACCATTCGTCTCAGTTTGTCTCAGTCGGCAGAATCGCTCGTTTTATATCTCAAAATTTAGTGCTCATTTAGTGCTAATTTAGTGCTGATAACAGATATTTAGTGCTGTGATAGGGGGACTGAAAATGAGAACACTGCTAACTTTTCATTAAGCTAGCAGTGTACCATTCGTCTCAGTCTGTCTCAGTCGGCAGAATCGCTCGTTTTATATCTCAAAATTTAGTGCTCATTTAGTGCTAATTTAGTGCTGATAACAGATATTTAGTGCTGTGATAGGGGGACTGAAAATGAGAACACTGCTAACTTTTCATTAAGCTAGCAGTGTACCATTCGTCTCAGTCTGTCTCAGTCGGCAGAATCACTCGTTTTATATCTCAAAATTTAGTGCTCATTTAGTGCTAATTTAGTGCTGATAACATACATTTGGTGCTGTGATAGGGGGACTGAAAATGAGAACACTGCTAACTTTTCATTAAGCTAGCAGTGTACCATTCGTCTCAGTCTGTCTCAGTCGGCAGAATCGCTCGTTTTATATCTCAAAATTTAGTGCTCATTTAGTGCTAATTTAGTGCTGATAACAGATATTTAGTGCTGTGATAGGGGGACTGAAAATGAGAACACTGCTAACTTTTCATTAAGCTAGCAGTGTACCATTCGTCTCAGTCTGTCTCAGTCGGCAGAATCGCTCGTTTTATATCTCAAAATTTAGTGCTAATTTAGTGCTAATTTAGTGCTAATTTAGTGCTGATAACAGATATTTAGTGCTGTGATAGGGGGACTGAAAATGAGAACACTGCTAACTTTTCATTAAGCTAGCAGTGTACCATTCGTCTCAGTCTGTCTCAGTCGGCAGAATCACTCGTTTTATATCTCAAAATTTAGTGCTCATTTAGTGCTAATTTAGTGCTGATAACAGATATTTGGAGCTGTTATAGGGGGACTGAAAATGAGAACACTGCTAACTTTTCATTAAGCTAGCAGTGTACCATTCGTCTCAGTCTGTCTCAGTCGGCAGAATCATTTGTTTTATATCTCAAAATTTAGTGCTCATTTAGTGCTAATTTAGTGCTGATAACAGATATTTGGAGCTGTTATAGGGGGACTGAAAATGAGAACACTGCTAACTTTTCATTAAGCTAGCAGTGTACCATTCGTCTCAGTCTGTCTCAGTCGGCAGAATCGCTCGTTTTATATCTCAAAATTTAGTGCTCATTTAGTGCTAATTTAGTGCTGATAACAGATATTTAGTGCTGTGATAGGGGGACTGAAAATGAGAACACTGCTAACTTTTCATTAAGCTAGCAGTGTACCATTCGTCTCAGTCTGTCTCAGTCGGCAGAATCGCTCGTTTTATATCTCAAAATTTAGTGCTCATTTAGTGCTAATTTAGTGCTGATAACAGATATTTAGTGCTGTGATAGGGGGACTGAAAATGAGAACACTGCTAACTTTTCATTAAGCTAGCAGTGTACCATTCGTCTCAGTCTGTCTCAGTCGGCAGAATCACTCGTTTTCTATTTCAAAATTTAGTGCTCATTTAGTGCTAATTTAGTGCTGATAACAGATATTTGGAGCTGTTATAGGGGGACTGAAAATGAGAACACTGCTAACTTTTCATTAAGCTAGCAGTGTACCATTCGTCTCAGTCTGTCTCAGTCGGCAGAATCATTTGTTTTATATCTCAAAATTTAGTGCTCATTTAGTGCTAATTTAGTGCTGATAACAGATATTTGGAGCTGTTATAGGGGGACTGAAAATGAGAACACTGCTAACTTTTCATTAAGCTAGCAGTGTACCATTCGTCTCAGTCTGTCTCAGTCGGCAGAATCGCTCGTTTTATATCTCAAAATTTAGTGCTCATTTAGTGCTAGTTTAGTGCTGATAACAGATATTTAGTGCTGTGATAGGGGGACTGAAAATGAGAACACTGCTAACTTTTCATTAAGCTAGCAGTGTACCATTCGTCTCAGTCTGTCTCAGTCGGCAGAATCGCTCGTTTTATATCTCAAAATTTAGTGCTCATTTAGTGCTAATTTAGTGCTGATAACAGATATTTAGTGCTGTGATAGGGGGACTGAAAATGAGAACACTGCTAACTTTTCATTAAGCTAGCAGTGTACCATTCGTCTCAGTCTGTCTCAGTCGGCAGAATCACTCGTTTTATATCTCAAAATTTAGTGCTCATTTAGTGCTAATTTAGTGCTGATAACATACATTTGGTGCTGTGATAGGGGGACTGAAAATGAGAACACTGCTAACTTTTCATTAAGCTAGCAGTGTACCATTCGTCTCAGTCTGTCTCAGTCGGCAGAATCGCTCGTTTTATATCTCAAAATTTAGTGCTCATTTAGTGCTAATTTAGTGCTGTGATAGGGGGACTGAAAATGAGAACACTGCTAACTTTACATTAAGCTAGCAGTGTACCATTCGTCTTAGTCTGTCTCAGTCGGCAGAATCACTCGTTTTATATCTCAAAATTTAGTGCTCATTTAGTGCTAATTTAGTGCTGATAACAAATATTTGGAGCTGTGATAGGGGGACTGAAAATGAGAACACTGCTAACTTTTCATTAAGCTAGCAGTGTACCATTCGTCTCAGTCTGTCTCAGTCGGCAGAATCACTCGTTTTATATCTCAAAATTTAGTGCTCATTAAGTGCTAATTTAGTGCTGTGATAGGGGGACTGAAAATGAGAACACTGCTAACTTTACATTAAGCTAGCAGTGTACCATTCGTCTCAGTCTGTCTCAGTCGGCAGAATCACTCGTTTTATATCTCAAAATTTAGTGCTCATTTAGTGCTAATTTAGTGCTGATAACAAATATTTGGAGCTGTGATAGGGGGACTGAAAATGAGAACACTGCTAACTTTTCATTAAGCTAGCAGTGTACCATTCGTCTCAGTCTGTCTCAGTCGGCAGAATCACTCGTTTTATATCTCAAAATTTAGTGCTCATTAAGTGCTAATTTAGTGCTGATAACAGATATTTCGTGCTGTGATAGAGGGACTGAAAATGAGAACACTGCTAACTTTTCATTAAGCTAGCAGTGTACCATTCGTCTCAGTCTGTCTCAGTCGGCAGAATCACTCGTTTTATATCTCAAAATTTAGTGCTCATTTAGTGCTAATTTAGTGCTGATAACATACATTTGGTGCTGTGATAGGGGGACTGAAAATGAGAACACTGCTAACTTTTCATTAAGCTAGCAGTGTACCATTCGTCTCAGTCTGTCTCAGTCGGCAGAATCGCTCGTTTTATATCTCAAAATTTAGTGCTCATTTAGTGCTAATTTAGTGCTGTGATAGGGGGACTGAAAATGAGAACACTGCTAACTTTACATTAAGCTAGCAGTGTACCATTCGTCTCAGTCTGTCTCAGTCGGCAGAATCACTCGTTTTATATCTCAAAATTTAGTGCTCATTTAGTGCTAATTTAGTGCTGATAACAAATATTTGGAGCTGTGATAGGGGGACTGAAAATGAGAACACTGCTAACTTTTCATTAAGCTAGCAGTGTACCATTCGTCTCAGTCTGTCTCAGTCGGCATAATCACTCGTTTTATATCTCAAAATTTAGTGCTCATTAAGTGCTAATTTAGTGCTGATAACAGATATTTCGTGCTGTGATAGAGGGACTGAAAATGAGAACACTGCTAACTTTTCATTAAGCTAGCAGTGTACCATTCGTCTCAGTCTGTCTCAGTCGGCAGAATCACTCGGCAGTCAGGGTCGTTTCCTGTGATCTTATAACGTTGAGATCTGATGAAAACTCGATTTTGCAATACAGAATAATGCCTATAACTTTTCGATTATTGAAAATCTTCGATTTTTCGACTGAGACAGACTGAGACGAATGGTACACTGCTAGCTTAATGAAAAGTTAGCAGTGTTTTCATTTTCAGTCCCCCTATCACAGCACTAAATATCTGTTATAAGCACTAAATTAGCACTAAATGAGCACTAAATTTTGAGATATAAAACGAGTGATTCTGCCGACTGAGACAGACTGAGACGAATGGTACACTGCTAGCTTAATGAAAAGTTAGCTGTGTTCTCATTTTCAGTCCCCCTATCACAGCACTAAATATCTGTTATCAGCACTAAATTAACACTAAATGAGCACTAAATTTTGAGATATAAAACGAGTGAATCTGCCGACTGAGTCAGACTGAGACGAATGGTACACTGCTAGCTTAATGAAAAGTTAGCAGTGTTCTCATTTTGAGTCCCCTATCAAAGCACCAAATGTATGTTATCAGCACTAAATTAGCACTAAATGATCACTAAATTTTGAGATATAAAACAAGTGATTCTGCCGACTGAGACAGACTGAGACGAATGGTACACTGCTAGCTTAATGAAAAGTTAGCAGTGTTCTCATTTTCAGTCCCCCTATCACAGCACTAAATATCTGTTATCAGCACTAAATTAGCACTAAATTTTGAGATATAAAACGAGCGATTCTGCCGACTGAGACAGACTGAGACGAATGGTACACTGTTAGCTTAATAAAAAGTTAGCAGTGTTCCCATTTTCAGTCCCCCTATCACAGCTCCAAATATCTGTTATCAGCACTAAATTAGCACTAAATGAGCACTAAATTTTGAGATATAAAACAAATGATTCTGCCGACTGAGACAGACTGAGACGAATGGTACACTGCTAGCTTAATGAAAAGTTAGCAGTGTTCTCATTTTCAGTCCCCCTATAACAGCTCCAAATATCTGTTATCAGCACTAAATTAGCACTAAATGAGCACTAAATTTTGAGATATAAAACGAGTGATTCTGCCGACTGAGACAGACTGAGACGAATGGTACACTGCTAGCTTAATGAAAAATTAGCAGTGTTCTCATTTTCAGTCCCCCTATCACAGCTCCAAATATCTGTTATCAGCACTAAATTAGCACTAAATGAGCACTAAATTTTGAGATATAAAACGAGTGATTCTGCCGACTGAGACAGACTGAGACGAATGGTACACTGCTAGCTTAATGTAAAGTTAGCAGTGTTCTCATTTTCAGTCCCCCTATCACAGCACTAAATATCTGTTATCAGCACTAAATTAGCACTAAATTTTGAGATATAAAACGAGCGATTCTGCCGACTGAGACAGACTGAGACGAATGGTACACTGTTAGCTTAATAAAAAGTTAGCAGTGTTCTCATTTTCAGTCCCCCTATCACAGCTCCAAATATCTGTTATCAGCACTAAATTAGCACTAAATGAGCACTAAATTTTGAGATATAAAACAAATGATTCTGCCGACTGAGACAGACTGAGACGAATGGTACACTGCTAGCTTAATGAAAAGTTAGCAGTGTTCTCATTTTCAGTCCCCCTATAACAGCTCCAAATATCTGTTATCAGCACTAAATTAGCACTAAATGAGCACTAAATTTTGAGATATAAAACGAGCGTTTCTGCCGACTGCGACAGACTGAGACGAATGGTACACTGCTAGCTTAATGAAAAGTTAGCAGTGTTCTCATTTTCAGTCCCCCTATCACAGCTCCAAATATCTGTTATCAGCACTAAATTAGCACTAAATGAGCACTAATTTGTTAAAAATTTGTATCCTATTTAAACGTTCACTCTCTGAGGGAATCGTACCCAGGATATGGAAGGCAGCCTTTATTACTCCAGTACACAAGAATGGTGATAAATCTAATATTTCCAACTATCGTCCTATCTCCAAAATCTGTCTGTTTGCTAAAATTCTGGAACGTATAATTCACACTGACTTATATGCGTCGATGCACTGTATCTTGGATAACGAACAGCATGGATTTGTTAGGAAACGGTCTACTACTTCGAACTTAATACTATCGCTTGATTACATATCCGCAGGTATGGAGCAGGGTGCTCAGGTCGATGTAATATACACCGATTATAGTAAATGTTTTGACCGTATCGATCATGTGTTGCTTCTCGAGAAGCTGCTAGCCGCAGGGATACACGGTGACTTATATCGATGGTTTTGTTCTTATATTTCAAATCGGACACAGGCTGTCGTTCTCCTTGGATACACATCCAGATGGTGTAGTGTGCCGTCTGGTGTACCGCAGGGCTCCATTTTAGGACCTTTATTGTTCCTGTTATTCATTGCCGATATCCGACAGTGTTTTGAACATTCTTACATTCTACTTTTTGCTGATGATATGAAGATACACAGAATCGTTAGGGATACCTATGATACAAACCGATTGCAAGCCGATCTTCTTAGATTTGAGGCGTACTGTTACCGTCATAAACTGCAATTGAATGTGTCCAAATGCCACCATGTAACTTACTCGCGCCGGAAAACTATGATTCACTCTGAATATAAACTATGCAGCGAAGCGATCAGCAAGGTTAATAGTGTTATGGATCTGGGTATCGTCTTGGATAGCAAGTTGTTACTCGACCAACATATAGACCACATAATTAAAAAGGCTTCAAGGGCACTAGGGTTCATCATTAGACAGTCTGCTCATTTTAATTCTCTGAAATCCATAAAGGTTTTATATTGTTCATTCGTGCGTAGCCACCTGGAGTACGCATCACAGGTTTGGAATCCTCAGTATGAGATCTACCGGTCTCGTATTGAGGGAGTTCAAAAAAAGTTTTTACGTTATCTAGATTTTAGGGCCCGACAGTGTTCAGAAGATTATAGCCATCGCTGTAGGAGGTATCACTTTTTGCCACTGCACTGTAGACGGCAGATAAATGATGTATGTTATTTAATGAAAATTGCGAATGGTTCAGTGGACAGCCCTGAGTTGTTGGCGAAAATAAACCTACGCACCAACAACCCCGCGTATCGGCCGCGTCCACTTTTGCATATACCTCTTGCAACGACAAACTATAGATGTAATTCATTTATGTTGAGAAGTTCACGTGTTTTTAATGAGATGTCTCGTGAAGTGGATATTGACCTATTTCGCACAAAGGTATGCACAGCCAGAGGGGTAATGACTGGACATGTTTTTCAGTTTTAGGCACATAGTGGATGGGCATTAGCATTTTATTGTGTACATGTGTGTAGGTGTGTGCGGCATGTAAGTGTGTATGTATGTATGTGTATAGATGTGTAAGTAAGTAACAATCGACATATACTTATCTGTGGAGACTTGTAATCGGCAATTTGTGTATCTACTTGTTCTAATATTATTTATATAATTAGTCTGTAAGTCTTCCGAATAAATAAATAAATAAATAAATTTTGAGATATAAAACGAGTGATTCTGCCGACTGAGACAGACTGAGACGAATGGTACACTGCTAGCTTAATGTAAAGTTAGCAGTGTTCTCATTTTCAGTCCCCCTATCACAGCACTAAATATCTGTTATCAGCACTAAATTTGCACTAAATGAGCACTAAATTTTGAGATATAAAACGAGCGTTTCTGCCGACTGAGACAGACTGAGACGAATGGTACACTGCTAGCTTAATGAAAAGTTAGCAGTGTTCTCATTTTCAGTCCCCCTATCACAGCTCCAAATATCTGTTATCAGCACTAAATTAGCACTAAATGAGCACTAAATTTTGAGATATAAAACGAGTGATTCTGCCGACTGAGACAGACTGAGACGAATGGTACACTGCTAGCTTAATGTAAAGTTAGCAGTGTTCTCATTTTCAGTCCCCCTATCACAGCACTAAATATCTGTTATCAACACTAAATTAGCACTAAATGAGCACTAAATTTTGAGATATAAAACAAGTGATTCTGCTGACTTGACCTTTCTAGCTTTACACACGTCTCGGTAATACTAAATCGTCATAATATTACAATGGACGAAGCCCCGCAACAACAATTCACCTTCACTATACAAGTACAGCAATTAATTTGATTACTTCTTTCAGTGAATGGCTTCGGGAAACTCGAGTTAGCGGTTATTTTCACGTTTAATAAATTTGATATATTAATAAAACAAGAACTGGCTATAATATAAAATTTTCGTGTCGTCCGCGCCACTTTAGGTCAATCTTTTGATGTTTTTACGTGGTATTTCACCAGTTGAACCGGCCGATTCAACCCGCTTGGTTCCTCCAATCAGATCAATAAGATAGCGCGCGTTGAGCTAAACAAACAAAAAATCTTCATGTATATATCACTAGTATAGACAAACGACGACTATATAAGAGCACTACTTTAAGCTAAGTCTTTTATTAAGTACACAAAAAAGACTGACCATCTTAAGACACTTAGGGTTTCAGCCAGGGGTCGAGATGGAGTCTTCTGAAAAGTCGGGACTTTGAACCACTGGGCTATTGAAACTTTTGAATAAAAAGCTAATCTGCATCATGACAGGACCTTTTGCCAAATTTTTACGACCCTCAATGGAATAGATCAGGTGGCACTATACTCTAGAAATAGGATGTATGTCGAGGACGGCCACGACACATTTCCCATGACCAAATAAAAAGTTCTACCAGTGATGACAGGAGCCTTAAATTCGACGTGCGTGTAAGACAAGTGCTATTAAAGTGAAAGAAGCGAGTGAGGCGTGTAAAAATCGTGCCTTGTGGCTCTCTGTTCTCCCTACCTACCCCGCATGGACCTGGCGTGAAATTATGAAAAAAGTATCTGAATTAAAAAAGTTATCTGGAAAAAAAAAAAAAAATTATGGGATAGGAGGGCAAATGAGCGGGCGTGTCACCTGGTGGTAAGCAACCAACGCCGCCCATGGACACCAGCAACACATATAGTGTTACTGTTGCGTTGCCGACCTTTAATGGATAGGGGAAAGGAAAGGATGGGGAAAGGGGGGTGGGCCTCCGGGTACCTCTCTCACCGAACGAAACGCGGCATGAGCCACTTTACGTCGATCTTCTGAGAGGTCGCGGTATTTCACCGGTCGAGCCGGTCCATTCATGCAGCGAACTGCTTGGCTCTACCACTGATAAAACTACCATCAAATATGCAAATATCAATTTGATGCACTTCCACGTTCTGTTTTGGGTTCCCTTGTTGATATATAATTTCCATTTGAACACGTTCGCATACTGATTTTCTAGTTTAAATTCAAATTTCAAATTCTTAACACAGAACACACATTATGAAAGCATAATCAAATTGTATTAGAATGGTGGCCTTTCTCCAATTTCTCAGTCATTTTCATTTTGTATTATATATCTGCTTAGTCATTACTTCTACATGCTTTAACCACCGAAGTTTTATTTCAACACACTGTCATTTAAAAGGTCTCTACTAAAACTACTAAAGCGAAGGGTATCTTAAAAATGGGAATAAAATAGTCATTTTTCTTGCTCACCTCACATAAATGTCTAATTTTTAACGTTTCTTGTTAGTCGGACTAACGCTCTCTTATTTAATACTAGCCGACCCGGCGAACTTTGTTCCGCATGTAAAGTAATAAATGAGTAAAATTTGGATATTAAAAAGTTCTATTTGTGCTATTTATTGGCACGCGTTTTGGCGCGCAACGCAACTACTATGTCCCGCTATGCTAATACTGTAATATCTTCGTAAATATTCGTTTAAATTACATACTGTTAAGAGCAATATTGATCTATATTAAGTGCACAATCTATTTAATACACTTAACTGGATGGAAATTAATGCTGTAATGTTTCAAATCGCTTTATAAATAAGCCCTTATTACTCGTAAAAAGTGAAAAAATAAAAAGGCCATTGTGGGTTATACCTAAGAGATAGACATATGCCATTGCGGACTTTTTTGTAAATCTTTAGAAGGTGTATAACAATGTAGGACATTATTTTGTTTTATCACTTAGGGTTCAGGCAGCGTTTGCGATTAAAGATCTAAATTTTGAAAATTATCACTTTTTATACTACACTATACATGAATTATAGATCAAAACCACCCCGTTGACACCCTCTAACTATTAAAAAAAACCGCATCAAGATCCGTTGCGTGGTTTTAAAGATATACTCATATAAGGGGACAGACAGCGGAAAGTGACTTTGTTCTATACTATGTAATGATAACAACATAACATAACTTCACGCCCTTTATTACCCGAAGGTGTAGGCAGCGGCTGTTAATCCTTGTCTCGCCGTTATGTTTACGTCCCAAATGCATTAGGTGGCGAACCTATTGCCATACCGGGCACACAGTTTTTCAGTCATCGATATTTATCACACTTAATTCCCGAAAACAATTTTAAGAAGACATTGGTGTGAGCCAGTGTCAGGATTCGAACCCGGACCTCTGAAGCAGAAGCCGTGTGCTCGACCGCTGGACCACCGAGACTCTCTTATTTAGTTCTTCATATTTGTTTTTTTTAATAGCCGCCACAGAAATACACATAACGGAACATAAGATAGATGGAGTCTTCCTAAGATTTTGTAACTCCTATTTTTCTACAAGAATACGAAACTAAAATTTTGTATCTTGTAACATTTGGAGCGGAATTCGGAGAAAAAAAATCATTTCAGTAATATTCTGTATATAAATCTACGTATATTTATGGCTTCAAAAATGAGCATGAAAATGTCAATTCTAATTAATACCGTAGTTGTAGGTTTTGAGGTTGATTGTTGATGGCTATGACAATGTAACATTTCTTTCTGTATGTTTTTTGTTATATTTATTTATTTAATGTTATTTGAGCCGGGGTGGTCTAGTGGTTGAGCTCCTCAATTTTGATTCAGAAGTCGTGGATTCGATCCGGACTTACACCAATGATTTCTCGCAGTTGTTTTTCGAAGTTATGTATGATAAATATCGATGACTGACAACTTTGCGCTTGTATGTGGCAATAGGTTCGCCATATATTCCGTTTGAGACGTAACGTAACGATTTGGCGAGTCGAGGCTTTATCAGCTGCTGCCGATACCTTCAGATAGAAAAAGGCGTGAAGCTACGTACTTTGTTTGAGATACTTCTTCTTTTAAAAGAAGTAGCTTTTTAAAGCAGTATAATTTTTTACTGTCATAATTATTTATCATTACTGTGTTTCAGAATTCGAATCTAGAATCTTCCAAACAGAAGTTGGCTATTAATGTAAATGTTGACACCTTATTTTTGCCTCAAAAAAGTTATTACTTAAAGTTTTGATGAAAAACATCAGAGCGTAAAAAAACAGAAAAAGTGCCCCGACTTAAAAGTATGAGCAAAATGAGATTACAAGTAAAAATAAGAACGCTACCTGCTATTTATAAAAGGAGCTACTTTTAATCATGTTTAATCAAAGTTTACCGACGTTGTAGGAGTAAAGCCCGAATACTGAACCGCCACTCAAATCTGACAATCAATAAAGTGCTACTTACTGCTAAAATTTCATGTATTCTGTCTAATGTGACAGCTACTTAAACGCTTAAGTAGCGCTTATATATTTGAGTGGCGGTTCAGTATTCGGGCTTTTGACATGTGTTGTTATGAGATTACTTTTAAATATTTCACCTGAGAATATTAACGTATAGAATTGATATTAATAATAAGTACAAGAGTAAGAAATTTTTGTCTTTTTTTTAGGTTATTTTCTATGGATTTATAAATATTCGTTATATAAACGTAATAAAACTTTCAAATCCAGAACGTACAGCCATGCAGCTCGCTACATGAACGGGCCGACTCGACTGGTGAAATATCTCGACCTATCAGAATAACACCGTGACACATATTGTGTTTGTTGGTTTCCGGAGGCCCATCCCCCTTACCCCATTCCGTCCTATCCCACTCCCTTAAATGCCTGCAACGCAACTGTTACACTATCAGTGTTGCATCGGGTATCATCATCAAAAAACTATTGCAGTTTTTTATTTATCGAGCTTTAAATTAAAATCTATAGCTAGATAAACAAACTTACAAGAACATTTTAAGATAACTACCGTAAATTATTTAAGACACGATAAAAATGGTGACTTTAAAAACAAGTCAGTAAAATACAAGAAAATATAAAAATAAACATTACGTATTTAAGATTCTTCAAAAAACGAGGATTTATAAAAGCTATTAGGCTTCCAGAGCCTACATTTTCATTTCAAAGGTAACTTAAAAGGACTTTTTTAAACTTTAATGTATATTGGCGTCCCTCAAAGATGTATTCGTAAGTAAGATCACAGATAATTATTTATTTTGACTTCACGATCAAGTAATCAACTTTATCATGAAGTCAAAATAAATAATTATCTTCATTCTTTATGCTAAAAATATTTTTATATAAATATATATATATAATAATATTTCAAAAAAATCCCGGTGTTACAGTAGCCAAGCGCTCCGCTTCTGAATCATACCAATGACTTTTTACTTTTGTTTACTGTCGGAAGTTAAAAATACTATTAATGTTGTGATAAATATCGTTGATTGAAAACTTAGTACCCGGTATAGCTATAGGTTCGCCACCTCTTCCATTTGGGAGGTAAACATAACGGCGAGGCAGGGCTTAACAGCCGCTACCTTCGAGTAGACAAAGTGTGAATTTATGTTATGTAATATTTTTTATCTAGGAGTAACTCGGATTTGTACTAGTTGTTTCCAGTTTCTATGCTCGCGTACCGTGTAATTGCGTTGCGCTTGACAATTTCATTATTTTTTGCTTGTTCAACCAGCGGGTAAGATATAGAAAAACATTAGAAGTAATGTTATCCTAACCTCTAACAGTGGTACAGCCCGCAGTTCCTTATACGAATGGGCTGACTTAACCAGTGAAATACAAAATAAATAACATTTTAATCGGTTAAGGGGCAAACGAGCAGACGTGGAATCTGATTATAAGCAATTGTCGCCGGCCCATGGACACCTGTAGTACAGATAGTTTTACAGTTGCGTTGCCGGCCTTTAGAAAGAGACAAAAGAAAAGGTCGTAACTGGCATGGAGAGAGGATACATCTCTAAACAAGCAAAACGTAGCATGAGCCACTTTACGCCAAAATCCTGAGAGGGGTATTTCACGAGTCCACCCAGCCCATTCATGTAGCGAAATGCCGTGAGTAAGGTATCCGGACTATCATTTTCTTCCTTTTCCCTTTTACCCTCCCCTATTCCTTCATATTATCACCTAAACTTTTCTCAGCTGCTTTAGAACATGTATTTAGACAGCTTGAAAGAAAAACATAAAAGCACTTGAAGTGTGTTAACACCGAATGGAAAGGAGCATATTTAATTTAAAGTTAAAGACATAATTCGATTACATAAAATTAGAAAGCAAACCAAGATCATAGATATAAAACATAGAATAAAACAAATAAAATGGAAATGGTGCGGACATTTAATAAAAAGTACAACAGAGAAGTGAGAATGGTGTCCGAGATATAATAAAAGAAAGAAAGGTATACAATATTGTAGGTGGGAAGATGAGATAAGAAAGAAATCAGGAATGACTTGGATGAGGACAGCGAAAGATAGGACGTTATGGAGAAGTCTTGGGGAGGCCTATGCTGAAAAGCAAGACCATCTTGAAACCGGTGTCTAATTTAAATAAAATATGTTATGTATTCAGTTGTAATATTGTAAATAAAGGCTATTATTATTATCCAAAGGTCCACAATGCAACTGTGACACACATGGTATTGTAGATATAGATGGGCGGAACTAGCCAACTTAACCAAGCCTAACCAATAAACAGAAATCTTGATACTACAACATGGCAAGCTTATTACTGTACCATTTAGTTGGAAGGAGTAGGAAAATTCTATCACGCTGTCATGTATTCGCACATTACTTTATATATGGTTGACATTATATAATAGGTTGGGGAAAAAGTATTTTCGTATTTTTGTATGAAAAGTCAAGACATTTTTTTCAAAGTTTATTTACATTTATTTACAATATATATGTACCGTTTTGTTGAATAACTTTCTGCCATTTTGTGGGCAGAGACATTATCCTGTTACTGTAGAAACTTTGGGACTTCTGATCAAAAAAACGGGACAAATAGTTTTGGCAGTCCTCTCTTGAGGTCAACCTTACAGAACCTAAAGAATTCTGAAGAGACCGAAACAGGTGAAAATCTGAAGGCGCAAGGTCAGGGCGATATGGTGGATGCACTAGGACCTCCCAGTCGAACTCTCTTAATTTTTGCTGAGTGGCTAAAGATGTGTGTGGTCTAGCGTTATCGTGATGAAAGACCACACCCTTCCTGTTGATCAATTCCGGCCGTTTTCTCTCGACTGCTTCCTATAATCTCATCAGTTGCTGGCAGTAAAGATCAGAATCGATGGTTTTGCCGGACGGTAAAAGCTCATAATGAACAATGCCCTTCCAATCCCACCATACACACAGCATCACCTTATTTCGTGTTAGGCCAGGTTTGGCCACAGTCTGTGAAGCCTGGCCAACTTTCGACCACGACCTTTTTCGCACGTTCTTGTCGTACGTGATCCACTTTTCATCGCCAGTTATCAATCAATCTCTTCAAAAACGGCTCGGTTTCATTACGTCTCAATAATGAATCGCAAATGAGTACACGGTTCATTAAGTTTCTTTGAGTGAGCTCGTGTGGCACCCAAATATCGAGCTTTTTTGTATAACCAGCTTTCTTCAAATGGGTCAAAACTGTTTTGTGGTCAATTCCCAGTTCTTCAGCTACATCGTAACTACTAATATGCCGATCTTGCTCCACTCTTTCAAAAATGGCGTCCATTTTATTCGTAACAGGGCGACCAGAGCGAGGTGCATCTTTAACATCAAAATTTCCGGACTGAAAACGTTTGAACCAAATTTGTGCTACTCTTACTGACACTGCATCAGGTCCATAAACATCACAAATTTTTTTCACTGCTTGAGTTGCATTTTTGCCTTTTTTATAATAAAATTTTAAAATGTATCGAATTTCTTCATTAGATTCACTCATTTTTACGGAGAGAAAAACAAATGAAAAATAGCGGGAAACAACTTTTTTTTATTTTTTCTTTTCTTTATAATGTAACCTTTTTAATGTTACCAAAACCAGCCAGACACAAATAGTACAGTCAAAGAAATTTTATAATAAGTTTATACCTACGTTATGCGAAAAGACTTTTTCCCCGACCTATCATCAACATCTTACACATGTCGTTAATTGACAGCACATCCATCACACTGGTGTGATGATATATAAACAACTACAGTTTCCAAGTATTCTTGAACGAATGAATGAACGATGTTTTTGTCACAAAAAAAAGTTTATTTTCTCAACTGAACAGTGGTGACCGATTTTCAGTTGTTCATGACATATTGTAAATAAATCGTCGATATTAATACGGAGTAATATGGAAATATTTGACATTATTTGACACAATATACAAAGCGCCCTCTAGTATTCAAAGCTAATCAACTAAATGTCGTGGCAACTAGATAACGGATATCATGTAAAATACTTCCCTTTTGTACTATATATAATAAATACGTACAATATATAAATAAAAACACCAGTTTATAAATACTCTCGAGAGCAATGAATCCGGGTCACTTAAAGAATGTTAAAAATCTCGGAAACTAAAAATGATAGGTTAATGCAATAAATTGTATTTAATAGACAATGTAATACTCCTTAAATGAAAGTAAAAAAAATATGAGTCACCATACATTTTATTAACACAAAATTACATAAAGAAAAAATCTGCTGATCTCTCCTTAAAACAAAAATAGGAAACATGAAATTTTTGAACTTTATTACGATTTTCTTGAATTTTAATACTTCGTATTGCCTCCTCGTGCTTCCATTACTGCGTTTATGCGGTTTGGCATGCTGTACACCAAGTTCCTTATACGATTTTGGGGAATATTCTCCCATTCCTCTGTGAGAGCAATTTTGAGCTCACGAAGCGTGATTGGGGGAGGGTTTCGTTGTTTTACGCATCTGCCTAGCTCGTCCCAAGCATGCTCGATCGGGTTGATATCCGGGCTGCGCGCTGGCCACTCCATACGAGTAATGTTCATCTCTTGAAGGTAGTCATTCACAATCCTACCTGTATGAGGTCGGGCATTGTCATGCATAAATATAGCATCCTCACCTAAATTGACCATAAATGGACCAACGTGATCATTGAGGATTTCTTCCACATATCTTACGCTAGTTAAAGAGCCGTTTTCTATGATCACCAGCTCTGTGCGACTTTCAGAAGAAATTCCGGCCCACACAAGTACAGACCCACCACCGTAGGCTACTTTTTCCTCGATGCATGCTTGTTTGAATCTTTCCCCTGGTCTTCGATACACTCTGTGTCTTCCATCGTGCTTGTAGAGCATAAATTTTGATTCGTCGGAGAACATAACTTTTGACCAATCTTCAATACTCCAATTTACGTGGCTCTGGGCATATCTTAGTCTTGAAATACGATGCCCACGCTCCAGTTTAGGGCCGTTTGCAGGTCTAAGGGGTTTTAAGTTAGATTCAGCAAGCCGACGTCTTACTGTCCATGCACTTGGGTTACTTCCTCCGAGGCGTCGAAACTGATTGGTGAGTTCAGTTCCTGTGAGAAAGCGATTTCGAAGCATGGTGTTCACCAAGTATCGGTCTTCTCGTGCTGTGGTATACCTGGTTCTGCCCGTTCCTGGTCTGCGTAGGTTAGAACCAGTTTCTTCGTAACGTCGGAGAACTCTTTGTACTGTTGACAGCGACACACCAACAGTCCTGGCTGTATCGCGCTGACTCCGGCCGGTTTCCAGCATTGTAAGTATTCTGGTGCATTCTTCAGGCGTAAGCGACATAATTTCAGCTTGAATAATGAATATAGAGCACTATCAACATGGTTTATGTACCCACATAAATGACAGATTACAAACAAAAGCAAAACCAAATGCTGTAATTTCGTAGTTCCATCTTCGAAAGTGGCCCTTTTTCAAATTTGATTTTTTTATGATATAACTTTACAATAACTAAGAAGTTTTAATACCTTCATTTAAGGAGTATTACATTGTCTATTAAATACAATTTATTGCATTAACCTAGCATTTTTAGTTTCCGAGATTTTTAGGATTCTTTAAGTGACCCGGATTCATTGCTCTCGAGTGTATTATATTTTATGTAGGGTGATAAATATTTGTACTCGTGTATTTATATTTATTTCTTAGCACGATCAACGTTTTTGGTCTTAAACTGGAGGTTTCGTTAGTTCGTAGCCGGAAATTGCTTATGAAAATTTTAAAATTAATTTTATTACTAAAATATAAACCCGACTGTGCAAAATAACATGAGATTGTTATCCTATGAATTTCAGGGAATTATACAGCTAAGAGATATTTAAATATAGCTGTCATGCTAAAATCTATCAAATGTTTAAGATACAGTCTACACGCCTGCATTCCATTTTAAATAAGTAGTTTTGTTTTATGTGATAGAGCCACACAGTTCACTGCATGAATGGGCCGACTCGACCGGACAAATACCGCGATTTCTCAGTATATCGACGTAAAGTGGCTTAATTCGCGTTTCGCTCGGTAAGAAAGGCGGCGGAACCTAGACCCCTTCCCCTCTCCCATCCCACTTCTGATCTCTTTCATATCCCATTGTAAGGCAACGCATCTGTAACACTATCTGTGTACCCCTTGCGGGGTAGGCAGAGAGAACAGAGCGCCATAAGGCACGATTCTTACACACCTCACTCGCTTTGTTGACTTTCTTATGAAAGATCGACGCGCGTGCATGAAAAGTTATATCTTTTCATGCACGCGCGTCCATTTTTGAGGCTCCCAACATCACCTTCCTCCAGAACACGTTCTATTTTGTCATGGAAAATGTGTCTTGGCCGTCCTCGACTCCTACAGCCACCTGCTTTTGCATTGTATATCTGCTTAGCCAATCTTACTCAATATCACCCTAAACCATAATAAACGAGGTGAACGGGCTTTTAATGAGTCGCACATGCTCCTTGCTTCCTCTGGTGTAACATACGCAAATAGAGACTATATTAGTCACGAGATATGCTTGCTACGAAAGTAAATGACTAGCAAGTAGTAAAAGTAAATTGATAAAAAGTTTATTAATTTAAATAGTATTGATGGTTCAGTAGGTCGAGCACCCTGCTTCTGATTCAAGAGGCCGCATGTTCGAATCCTGGCAGGTATGTCTGGTACATATCGATGACTGAAAACTTCGTGTCCGGTATGGCAATAGGTTCGCAACCTATTCCTTTGGGGACGTAAGCATAATGGCGAGTCGAGGCTGAACAGCCACTGCCTACACGTTCGGGTAGAAAAAAGCATAAACGTATGTTATGTTTTATGAATATCAAGGAAATTTGTATAATAAAATTGGGTAGGATTAAAATTAAATTCAATGAACGCGATATTCAAAGATGATATTGTATACCAGCGTTTACATAAAATAAATAAATGTTGAAAAGATTTATACTGCCTTGAACTTAAGTCATGTGATTTAATTTCTTGATTTAAAATAATAGTTAAGACGTATAATTAAAATAAACAGCTTAAGTCAGGAGAAAATAAGCTAAGTCTTGTTGGATACTAATCATCTAAACTAAGTAAATTGAACTTTCAAAATATTAAATGCTAGCTAATACATATTGAGGATATTTTAGTTAAATCTTGAATTAAAATTACCAAAATTAATTTCATCAGAAAATAATTAATTCTTCAAACCTACTTGCGAAAAACTAAATCTATGTATATCAATATAAAAAGTAAACCAAACTTTTAGCTAGCGTTACAAGTTAAAGATTTCGTCAACTGCAAACCCAAAGGTTGACTTCAAACACTTCAGGATCCATAAAACACATGCAAGCCATTTCGGCAAACTCATCAATTTCATTGAATCCTATGTACACGTCAGAGTTCAGCTTCAAACTTACTACTCGCATCTAAGAAGTTTACTTACACAACATTATATGTAGTACACAACTACTCACAACTTATTGCCCGGTTTCAAGAAGGTCGCTTAAGGTAATTTGATCCAATAAATTTCAACACAAACATTGGTCCAATAACGGTCCAAGCTGACCCTTATCATACTTCAGAAGGGTCTCTCAGAATTTTGGTTGATTACATTTCAAAAAAAATACATTAGATCTTTACATTAGATCATTGACGAGCTTGTCATTAACGTTGATTTGAAATAAGTTTGAAGATTTATTACCAAATAATTAAATATCAAAGTAAGCATCGTAAGTATTACTAATAGTATGTTTTTTTATGGTGGAGGGGGGGAAAAACAAGCAGACGTGTCACTTGATCATGAGCAACAAACGCCGCCCATGGACATCTGAACACATATGTGTTACATTTGCGTTGCCGGCCCTTAATATGGAAGAGGTCGGAAGTGGGATGGGCAATAGCTAGTTTACGTTGATATTCGAAATGGTCATGCAGCGAACTTCGTGGCTCTACAACTGCATAAATTACGCATTTACGCTAAACCCTTTGCAGTTTTTTTTTTATGGGATGTGAGGGCAAACGAGCAGGCTTGCCACCTGATAGTGAGCTACCAATGCCGCCATAGATACCAGCAACACATATAGTGTTACTATTGCTTTGCCGACCTTTAAAAGGATAGAGAATAGGGTATAGGGAAGGATGGGGAAGGGAGGTGGCACTCCGGGTACCTCTCTCACCGAACGAAACGCGGCATGAGCCACTTTACGTCGATCTTCTGATGGTCGTGGTCGAGGTCGTGGTATTTCATCGGTCGAGTTGGCCCATTCATGCAGCGGACTGTTTGGCTCTACCACTGTTAAAAGAACTGCAGTGTAGAGCAAAATGACATTATTATGTTTCTTTGATGTCGTCATAACTTTTTTCATGAACAATTTTTGGCTAATAAGACTTCTTATATAAAATACAGCGAATGACTTAATACCTACAAATAAAATATCGAGATATAAATAAGTACTTGATTACTTTTTCTTTCATGTCTCTTAATGAAGTGGTGACTTAGAAATGTTTCGTTATTTAAAAAGTAGAAGTGTTCAGTTCCTTTCAACAAGTAAAGGAAATAAACAATAAAAACATTTATTATTAAATTAGACTACAGAGAGACTTTCATTAATTGCAATAATATAATTTTGCCGTGATTTTATAAATAAAATAATCACTCCATTCCAATAGTATTCCCCTTGCTTCATTATTTTATTGCATTAGTATTATCTGGTTTAAAGTATGAGCTTTACTCTATAGCATAAGTTTTCTCAACAATAAACACAAAGTGTAATTTCAAAGCCTTATAGCCATAAACCGCTGCCGAGTTGCCCAACTAAGTCCCGTTTATTTCAGGGAAAACACTTTACACTTCGGAACACAACATACGTCCTGAAACATCTTGAAAGTTCTATTTTATTGGTGTACCAATAAAATAAAAAGTATATATTAAGTAGGTACCTACAACGTGAATTTGCTTCAGTTCAATTTCAACGTACGGAAGTAAGAGGTTAACAAAATTTGCTGAAATAATTTCTTGTGCAAACATTTGCCGAGTTGCTCTTTTAAATTCTTCAAAAGTATCTCTCATTCTGAGAGTTGAATGATTACAATTCTGAGTAAATTTAGGTGCTTTTAAATTGAGCCTAATATGAAGGCTTTGATTCTTGATAAAACTTACCTTTTATTACAAAAACAACTTGTAAAAAAGGAGTAGTAACCTTTCTGTAAGGTTGTAGGTTCGGAAATTTTATCGGATGTTTTATGTAATTTTAATAAAAATGGAGTGTGGAATTATGAAAGACGCACAATTGACTTAGCTCATATACAGTACAAAGCGGAAGGAGATAAAGGCCATGACAGACTTTCTGAGGCTGTCACAGTACAAATTCATGACTGACTTTCTTTCTTTCGAAGTTTTAAAACCCGACGAGCGTAAATAACAATAGTTATGAAAGTTGAAAACGCAAGTCAGTACTTGTGTCTCAGGACGTTCTATTCTGTTTGCATCTGCAAGAGACTTGGCGTGAAGCTAAGTAAGTATGGTTAAAGATTCTCGGTGATGGAATCATTATACCATGATAATTTTTCTTTCTGATAATATGGCTTTCAGCGGTTTTTTATCGAATGCCTGTACTATTGACGTGTACAAATGAGTCTTTGAAAATAGGTCGTGGTTTAAAAAAGAACTTACGACCGCTCCTCGGGAGGGAAAAATAGATAATTAAATTTAACATGGAGGACCTTCGGTCCACTCTCTTGTCCTTTATCTGGTTACCCGAACCGTAAAATGGTTCATCATTCGATCAATACAAATCAGATTACATTCAGAGTACGAACTGTCCGTGCAAACCTAATATCCAATGAACCGTCACACTCGGTCTGACAGGATTTAGGATAATGGTTACGACATTTGTTTATTAATATCTTGAAATTATTGTAAAAATTTAATGGAACTTTGGTTTTCAGTTTAGAACGAATTTCTCGACACCGACGAAAGGCATTAAAAGATGAAGAAGAAGGGAAGATGAAGAATAAAACAGTTAAAATTTGAGTAACTGTATTTTTTTTTTGAAGAATAACCGCTGAGTTTTTTTGCTCGGCCTTTCTCAGTACTGGCCGCGTTTTTGACCCAGTGGTAGATTTTTTAACAAATACTTACCTTTAAATTTAAACTCAATATTTAATAATAATTATTCTCTGGTTTCAACTAACTTAGAAAAATAAGATAATCTAATACTTAAAAATAACAACTGTTACCTATTATATCATACAACAAAGGATCTTTACAAACGAAATTTTTCTTTAGTAAATATATTTTATACATAAATATTTAATTTTTGTTTCATGATCTGATGTGGGTTACCAATAGTAAAAATCATATTTTTAACATCAACTTTTTTGATTTTTATTTCCAAAAAGTGGGTGCTCTCTGTATCAAGGAAAATAGCTTTTGAACGACTACCATCTTTTTGTCTTTACTCGTGAAAATGATCTCTGTAAAGAGTTCGAAACGTCACGAAATAATTAAAAATGGGTTCTAAGTAAACGCGATATAATCCATAAAAAGTTGTTTTAATGTTATAACTGTATTTTTTTATTAGGTTTGAAATGTTGATCCTACTTTTACTACATAACTTTCACTAATTAAAATGAAGTAAATATTTGAAAATCTGAAAATGGAGATTTTCAAATATTTACTTTATTATTACTATTTATAGTCACCTATTTCTACGCAAACGAGATTTGAAAATATATAAATATTTTAAAAAATATCAGACGCAAACAACAATATAAAAAAAGTATTAATATGTAAAGATCACTATTTAAAAGCGTACCTTAATCTAAAATACTAGTATATTTTAAATAATCATACATATAAATACTCACCGGTAAATTTGTTTGAACTGGTCTGACACTGGTCTCCCGGACGATATGTAAGCCGATTTAAAGCTAGTTCCAACGAGCTTGATAATATACGAGTAAACATCATGATGCTCGCTGAAGCTCGCTTTAAAGCGCTCATCAGTTTTCTTCAACATCCATCTTCAGTCCAGATCCAACATACAACACAAGAAATACTGAATACATCACTAATCTATACTAAAACTTGTGGCTATGAAAAGCAATAAGTGATTGGCTATGATTTCGGCAATGAAAACATCAGCAAATCAGAAGCAAAAAGACTGAAAAATGCATAAATGAAAGCCGAAATAAAACGTATTATTTGGGACATTAAAACAACTTTTAGGATTATATCGCGTTTATTTACTACTAATTTTAGTCATTCATTTAGTCATGAACGTGATTCGCTAAAGTCTTAGAGATAAATACGTATTATTTAGATTAAAATTTGAACTAAATTGAAATATTTATTCCGTATATGTGAGAGCGCTTAAAAAGTGTGTTATAGCAGAGATTTATCTCTGGTATAACGCTTGCAGATCAGATTCAAACCGACAATGTAAAAAAAGAGTTTTGGTTTTCGAAGGTACCGAAATATTACTCCTATAATTTGGTAAGGTAGATTAAAAAGAAGAAGAATTTTACGAGCATCATTATTGAACCATTTGGGTTTATTTTAAACCATTATAAAATAGAAGGATTCCTTACCCAACAATCATTTCAATTTATTGCAATAAATTTTATAGATATACATGGTCCAAAGAATCATACAGTTCAGTCGTGACTCATTTTATAAAAGAGATTTTCCTTGCGCTCTTGAAAGATCACTTTATGAGGAGATATGAAATTGAAATAAGACATATTGATCCGTGATCTCCATATATCCATAATTCACAACTACCCTCGTCAGCAATCGGAAAAGTCGAATCAGCGACAGATTCACATGTAACTCAAGAATGGTCGAATGTTTCTTATTTGAAGAAAAAACTGGTTTATTGTCATCAAATATAAAACTAGCTCTATTTTAGTATATTAGTTATAAAATGTTTTCAAAATCTTAATACCTGAAATTGGGGCAGAGTTTCAGCTTTATTTTCATCTTAAAATATAGTCTCATAGAAATAGGCAACTAGCCTTTGTACCAATCTATAGCCTACGTTTTTTATAACAATTTACGCATAAAAAAAAACACTTACACCTATTTAAATAATTTAATTTAATTTAATTTAGTTTAGTTTAGTTCGGTTCGGTTCGGTTCGGTTCGGTTCGGTTCGGTTCGGTTCGGTTCAGTTCAATTTAATTTAATTTAATTTACGCAGTTCGCTGCATGAATGGGCCGACTCGACTATGTGTGGATCAAGATCAAGCACCTAGCTATAGAATTAAGAAGTCTCTTGCTTCGAACTCTGGCAATTACTTTTCGGAATTCTTTTTGGTAGTTACGTGCAATAAGTTCCGTCACCTATTCCAATTAGCACGTATATGTTCGGGGTGTCGAGGCGTAATAGCCGCTGCCTTCACCTTAGGCTTGAAGTTTGTGCAACTTCAAGCCTAAGGTGAAGGCAGCGGCGTGTGTAGTATTTATCATAACTTAACATAACTTCACGAATTTTTAAATTAAATTTTTCTACCCGAAGATGTATGCAGCGGCCGTTAAAACCTCGACTCGCCGAATTGCGTTACGTCCCAAATGGAATAGGTGGCGAACCTATTGCAATACCGGGCACGAAGTTATTAGTCATCGATATTTATCACACATAACATAAGAAAATAATTCCGAGAAAGCATTGGTGTGAATCTGGAATAGAGCCCACGACTTCTAAATCAGAAGCGGAGAACTCGAACACTGGACCTGCGAACTTATAATAATGAAGTATGTATGATAATAATAATATTATCTGATATAAATGCTGCATATTGAAGCTTTTTTTTATTTACGTGATAAAGTGATAATGTTCCATATACGACGCTGTTGCCCAGGTTTACGACATTACCTGAATTTATGGTTTAAATTAAAATAATAAACCTTGTTTCAGGGACCTCTTTGTCTTGTTTTAATTTTTAATACAAACACCGTGTATTATGAAATTATTATGTAAAAAAAATACATATACATTACATATTGTATTACATATTTAGTAACTTCAAGCCTAAGGTGTAGGCAGCGGCTGTTACGCCTCGACACCCCGGACGTGTACGTCCTAATTGGAAAAGGGGACGGAAATTATTGCACAGTGGTGACAACAATGGTAGAGTCAAGCAGTTCGCTGCATGAATGGCCCGGCATGACCGGTGAAATATCACGACCTCTCAGAACATCGACGTAACGTGGCTCATGCCGCATTTCGTTTAGTGCGAGAGGTATCCGGAGACCCACCCCCCCCCCTTCCCCATTCTTTCCTATCCTACTCCCTTAAAGATCGTCAATGCAACAGTAACACTATAATTGATTCTGGTGTCCATGGACGGCGCAGGTTGCTTACCATCAGGTGACACGCTTGCTCGTTCGCCCTCCTATCCCATAAAAAAACTATTCAAAAGATTTTCGGAAAGTAATTGCCAGTTAATGAAGGCGGGTCTTCTTGATTCAAAAGCTGGGTGCTTGTTCTCCACACCGCCAATACGGTATAAATTCAAATAACTACAAAATTAAAAAAGGTTTAATTACACATATATTTGCAAAAGATATTCTGTGCCTATTTAGTTTTTAAATATTCCGACCTGCTTAAATATTCCTTTTCTGATTGTTACTTGATATTGGCGTCTTAAGTTTCTGTGTCACGATTTAAGCTCTCTAGCAATTCTGAAAGGAGATTTCTAAATAATAATAAATTCAACCACGAAAGGTCACGAATTTATGATAAAGACGAGCGTATATATCAAAATACGGTAGTTTTAGTTCGGTGCATGAATGGGCCGGCTCGACCGGTGAAATACCACGACCACTCAGAATATCGACTTAAAGTGACTCATGCATTTTTCACAGTGGTAGATCCACGCAGCTCGCTGCATAAATGGGCCGGCTCGACCGGTGAAGTACTACGACCTCCCAGAATATCGACGTAAAGTAACGCATAAATTTAAAAATCTTACAACCTTACTAAGTCACATCCAAAACTCACGCCAAAAAAATATATATCTCACATAACAGCATTTAAATCTGTACTTCTATATACATATAATAGGTTGGGGAAAAAGTATTTTCGTATTTTTGTATGAAAAGTCAAGACATTTTTTTCAAAGTTTATTTACATTTATTTACAATATATATGTACCGTTTTGTTGAATAACTTTCTGCCATTTTGTGGGCAGAGACATTATCACGTTACTGTAGAAACTTTGGGACTTCTGATCAAAAAAACGGGACAAATAGTTTTGGCAGTCCTCTCTTGAGGTCAACCTTACAGAACCTAAAGAATTCTGAAGAGACCGAAACAGGTGAAAATCTGAAGGCGCAAGGTCAGGGCTATATGGTGGATGCACTAGGACCTCCCAGTCGAACTCTCTTAATTTTTGCTGAGTGGCTAAAGATGTGTGTGGTCTAGCGTTATCGTGATGAAAGACCACACCCTTCCTGTTGATCAATTCCGGCCGTTTTCTCTCGACTGCTTCCTTTAATCTCATCAGTTGCTGGCAGTAAAGATCAGAATCGATGGTTTTGCCGGACGGTAAAAGCTCATAATGAACAATGCCCTTCCAATCCCACCATACACACAGCATCACCTTATTTCGTGCTAGGCCAGGTTTGGCCACAGTCTGTGAAGCCTGGCCAACTTTCGACCACGACCTTTTTCGCACGTTCTTGTCGTACGTGATCCACTTTTCATCGCCAGTTATCAATCTCTTCAAAAACGGCTCGTTTTCATTACGTCTCAATAATGAATCGCAAATGAGTACACGGTTCATTAAGTTTCTTTGAGTGAGCTCGTGTGGCACCCAAATATCGAGCTTTTTTGTATAACCAGCTTTCTTCAAATGGGTCAAAACTGTTTTGTGGTCAATTCCCAGTTCTTCAGCTACATCGTAACTACTAATATGCCGATCTTGCTCCACTCTTTCAAAAATGGCGTCCATTTTATTCGTAACAGGGCGACCAGAGCGAGGTGCATCTTTAACATCAAAATTTCCGGACTGAAAACGTTTGAACCAAATTTGTGCTACTCTTACTGACACTGCATCAGGTCCATAAACATCACAAATTTTTTTCACTGCTTGAGTTGCATTTTTGCCTTTTTTATAATAAAATTTTAAAATGTATCGAATTTCTTCATTAGATTCACTCATTTTTACGGAGAGAAAAACAAATGAAAAATAGCGGGAAACAACTTTTTTTTATTTTTTTCTTTTCTTTATAATGTAACCTTTTTAATGTTACCAAAACCAGCCAGACACAAATAGTACAGTCAAAGAAATTTTATAATAAGTTTATACCTACGTTATGCGAAAAGACTTTTTCCCCGACCTAATAAATGAAATTAAAGTGTCTGTTTGTAATATTGACAAAACTGCTTTCGCTACTGCTAATTAATACCTTCATATGAATATATATACGATGCCTACATACAACAAAATATTTTTTTAACAATTTTTGTTTGTCTATCTTTCTGCCTGTTTGTTTCGGATAATCTTTGCAATTTCTGGACCGATTTTGACCCTACTTTATTAGCAGGTGTAACTATGCTACTTTTTTAGGATGTAATGTATAGTAATGTGTAATGAAAAGTATCCCGTCATCCACTTGAGGCCGCTCTCAACAAGGCAAATAATACCACCCTTGTATACATACTGAATTGTTTCACTCAAACATTTATATTACAATGTTTGCGATCAAAGATAATTCAACTTTTTTAAGTATAAGTCTCGGTGGTCCCCGGAGCACCCCGCTTCTGAATCTAGAGGTCCTGGTTACACTGGCTCACACCAATGACTTTTCGAAGTTCTTTTCGGATGTTATGTGTGAAAAATATTGATGACTGAAAACTTTGTGCCCGGTATGACAATAGGTTCACCACCTATTCCGTTCGGGACGTAAACATAACGGCGAGACGAGGCTTAACACCCGCTCCCTACACCTTCGGGTAACAAAGGCGTGAAATTATGTTATAATTGAAACGTATTGACATCACGTCAAACAAATTGTCGTATATATTATTACGAGTATATGTGTATATCTCTAAGTAAATGATGTCGTCTGATGAAATCTCAATGCATTGGCGCGTACAATAAATTACATTTACATAAAACATGTAACATTTGATTCGAATGAGAACAGAGGACAATGGAATTTTGTTTTTTGTTGTTTTTCATCTTGTGCTAATCCAATATGCCAGTGATGCCGTGTTTTGTTGCGCTAGAGAGATATCCGGAGGCCCACTACGCTCGCCCTTCTTTCCCATTCTACTACCTGACAGTAACGCAGTGGTAGCACTATTTGCGTTACATGTGTCTATGAGTGGCGGTAGTTGCTTACCATCATGTAACCCGCTTGCGCGTTTGTCCTCGTGTTCCATAAAATAAAATGAAAACAAAATAGAATATCATTCTAATATACCAGTATCCAGCAACTTAGTGAACTGATTTAACCGTCCTATCCTGTCCCTCCAAAGGTTGTTGTCCAGTTTGGCGTATTGCCTTTGATATATTATATATGTTAATATTGATGAACTCTCCTATGAAAATAATACAAGTTCCAGTGGATGAGTCAGCGCCAAAATTATCGTTGTAAGGCTTTAATCAAAATAGGTCGCTTGATTTAAAGGCCGGTCATAAAATTACAACCAAATCTTTTGACAACATGAATAGTTCGACAGGATGACATGTAGTGCCCACTCCACTCAGATTCGGATAATGGGCAGGCAGATGATGAATGCATTAATTGAATTGGTTGATATTTATAACATAACATAACTTCACGCCTTTTGTTACCCGAAGGTGTAGGCAGCGGCTGTTAAGCCTCGTCTCGCCGTTATGTTTACCTCCCAAATGGAATAGATGGCGAACCTATAGTCATACATGTGAGCCAGTGTCAAGAATCGAACCCGGACCTCTGGATCTGAAGCCATATGCTCGACCACTGGGCCACCGAGACTACATATTTTTTATTGCTATATAATTTTTTGGTTGATATTTATAAATTCTGGTATTAAAAACAACTAAATTAAAACAATGGGCTGTAAAATTCCTAGATTGGTGTCTTACAATAAGTGGTCATAAGTCTATATTGAGCATTGTTTAGAAGTGCTAAAGTTAGATAAAAGGTTTCAGTAGGAATTTCTTTGGCTTCGCCAGTGGAGTAAATCTCTTGATACCTGCTATGTTATAACTTGTCAAGTATATTTTGCCTCTCTTACTTAAATACTTATTTATGGTTTCGGAAATATTAAGTTTGGGGAAAGCTGACGACATAGCAAATTTTATGGACAAAGGAATTATACACACAAATCCCAAAATTTCTAAAAAGCAATTTTTCTTGCAAATGTCATCATAACTGCAGCCAAAGTCGTCGACATTTCTTATTACAATATTTGCGCGTTTCGCGTTTGGTGAGAAATGTATCCCGAGGCCAAACTCCTCCCAAATTTTCCCTTGATCGCACTTCCGATTGCCTCCCTATCCCATCTTAAATGCCAGTAGGGTAACTCTAACACGTGGTAGGCACTTACCATCAGGTGACCCGCTTACTTGTTTGCCTAAAAAAGTACATAAAAGAACTGAAAAAAGTACATGAATTGTTATTTTTTTATGGGATAGTTGGGCAAACGAGCAGGCGTGTCACCTGATGGTAAACAACCAACGCCGCCCATGTACATCAGCAACACATATAGTGTTACTGTTGCGTTGCCGACTTTTAAGGGATAGGGGATAGGAAAGGATGGGGAAGGGGGTGGGCCTCCGGGCACCTTTCTCACCGAACGAAATGCGTCATGAGCCACTTTACGTCGGTCTTCTGAGAGGTCGTGGTAATTCACCGGTCGAGCCGGCCCATTCATGCAGCGAACTGCTTGGCTCTACCACTGTTATTCAGAAAAAGAACGATATTAAAATCCGTAAAGAGAAGTAGCAATAGCTACGAATATTCCCGCTACGCTGCTACAATCGACTCGACCAAAACATTATTGGTTGGTTATAACGTATCCAACTTTTATCCGTAGTTGTATTTACTTGAAATGTTAAAAATCCTCTGCCTTGTCTCATATAGGTAAGTATCGAAATAAACAAAATTTTAAAAAAGGTTATAAGAAATTTGTAAATGTACGTAGATCATTTTAACAATTATTTCTATGACATTTTAATGGCTGAGATCTGATTACGAAATGGCATACCTGAGAGATGGAAATTTAGTTTCCAGAAATTGTGTGTGATAAATATCGGTTAAAAACAGCATAATTGCACTGTCTACACCTTCGAGTATTAGCGTGAGGATAATAATACTACTGTTAACTCGTGTTAATGATTCGAGGCACTAACGGATACCTTATTCCGGAGTAAATCTATTCAAAACGTGACTAGAATACCTACTTACACACTCTACGGTAAAGAAAAATATGCCGCATGGAAAATCTGGACTTAAAACTGAAATACGTCAATAAAATAAAGAAAAAGAAATATTTCAACATATTATAACATAAAACATAACATAACATAACTTCACGCCTTTTGTTTGCCGAAGGTGTAGGCAGCGGCTGTTAAGCCTCGTTTCGCCGTTATGTTTACGTCCCAAATGGAATAGTTAGCGAACCTATTGCCATATCGGGCACAAAGTTTTCAGTCATCGATATTTATCACACTTAACTTCCGAAAACAATTTAGAAAAGTCATTGGTGTGAGCCAGTGTCAGGAATGGAACCCGGACCTCTGGATCAGAAGCCGTGTTCTCGACCAAGACTTATAACATTTTATAGAATTTATATAAAAACAATCTCTTCGTATAATCTAGCGCTAATGTTTAACAAGTCCTAGAAATTAGCAGTGAAGGTAAATCTGTCAATAAGATGGTCTTCGGGACAAAAACAGCGTTCGAGAATCGAACTTCATACAATAAAATTATCACATGATAATATAAATACATGACAAACAGTTAAAACTCAACCTTATTACTCATACAAATTGTCTAAAGAATACTCAAGAAAAGTTATACTTAACTATATATATATATATATATATAGTTAAGTATATATATATATATAGTTATATAAATATTTATACTAATTTTTTTAAATAATTTTGTTAACAGTAAGTTTACCTGTTCAATAATGCATAACGGATTCACGCCCCGACTGAAAGAACTCGTCAATTTTTATTGTAACACCGAATAATGATTGATCTAATTTTCCAACTATCCGGTACACCTGCACTTAACAATTGTCAATATGTCGTACGACACTTAACTATAGAACCACATTTTATTTTGGATACACAGAAAAATTGTCTATTAAATTTTTACACAAGCGGACGAGTGTCGCTTGTGGAGGTGATGCCCGTCTGAAAACCGCTAGCTTGCGGGGGTTTCTGCGCAAGCGTACAAAGCCTTAGATATGGTACCAATCTAGCTAATACATACATATGTATTTATGTATGTTTTAATACAAATAGAAATTATATGAACTGTAGATGTATATCATTTTGATTTGGACATTCTAAATGGACTCACAGACGAGACTCGTGAGTTGAATACTATACCTATAGTACCACCACCACACTTCATTTTTTATTGTTTTGTAAAGGTGAATCTGTCAGGAGAGAATTTAATGTAGCCAGCACAGAATTAAGTAGCAATAAATAAAATTTGTGATATATTAATCTTCGTCAAAATTAATAAATATACAGAAGAAGAAATATACAGAAAAAGTTACACCCACGTATTAGTTAAATAAAAAATGGCCGCTTTCAACAGTCACAATTTAATTTAAAAGATTACACAGATAGATAGATCGCAACAGCTGTTATTTTTTAAAAAGTAATTGGTAAACAATATGTGCTTTGTTGATTGCTAGCGAGCTCGGTAGTTAATTTTCCAAAGATCTGTAGATTAAAAGTTTAAACTGAATATTGGGCGGGAAATTATACACGCGTAAATTGGTATTGGCAACTATGCCTGTGAGCTTGGGGATACAAAACGTCGCCATGACCAAGTCAAATAAACGCCATACAAGCCGGAAATTACTTTTGTTATTATGATAATGCATTAAATAGAAATCGCACAGAAATATGTCCCGTGGGTTTAACAAAAACATTATATAAATATAATAATATATTTATAACTTCACGCCTTCCACTTCCTTTCTTTCCACTTCTTACCTGATGGTGAACACCTAACGCTGTCCATGGACACCTGTAGCATATATGGTGTTACAATATATATGGTGTACAAAGGCCGGCAACGCCCTTTATCTTAATGGTAACGGGAGAGGAGAAAGATTTGCCCCTTCGGATAACTATCTCACCGAGCGAAACGTGGCAAGACCCACTTTACGTCGTTATTCTGAGAGGTAGTGGTATTTCACCAGTCGATCAAGCCCATTCATGCCGCAAACAAATAATATTATAGACGATAATAAGTAATAAAAATACTTACGCTACCTTTCTTACTATCTCCGGTAAAGAAATCACGGCCTATTAGACGAATAAACCTTGTTTTCAGACAATTTTGAAGCCCCCACAGAACATTGCCCGTCTAGACTCCTGGGGTCATATCCCCAGACCGCCAAACAGGTATACCGACGTGATTGTCATGGAATCTTCGTTGGAGACAAAGGGTTCGAATTAATAGCAATGCAGCAGACTCGAAATTAAATTGAGGTAGAAATTTAGATATATCTCGGGGTGGGGGCCGCTGGTGCATTGGTAAAACAACTCACTGCGAAAGCGAGGTCGGTGGGTTTGGTCCCCACCCCAGTGCAAATATTTATGACAAGCATGAATTTCACACACACACAGTGTCTGGATGTTTTTCTGCGCTTTACTATAAGTATGTATTTACAAAAGAAAAGTATATATCTATTAATATCCGTTATCTAGTTTTCATAGCATAAGCAAGATACTAGAGCTTACTTCCAAGATGTTATTATTATTAATCTAAGACATTATATTTCCTTAGTTTATCAAAAGAAGTTGATAGTGACTTATATGCTTACTTGATTTAACTATTCCATAGGAAAATTATCTGTTACTTCATTACCTTTACGGTCAAAGGTGTAGGCAGTGCTGAAAATCTAAGGTTGACAAGATTATCCCCATAATATGCTAATATTTTTAGCTATACTCAATCGGTGGTCAAGTGGTTGAGCACACGGCTTCTGACCAATGACTTTTCGAAATTAATTTCAAAAGTTATGTGTGATAAATATCGATGACCAAAAACTTTGTGCCTGGTATTACAATTGGTTCGGCACCTATGCCATTTGGGACGTAAACATAACGGCGAGTCGAGGCTTAACAGCCACTGCCAACACCTTCGGGTAGAAAAAGGCGTGAAGTTATGTTATGTTATTTTTAGCTACTTATAATAGTTGGATCTTAAAATGTAAGAATAATATGGCAAATCGAAATTCCAGCCATGCATAGAAAAAACTGATAAAAAACGATCTACAGCATAAAACTATATTAATATATTGAGATATATCTTTTTGTAGACCTATAATTATCTAGCTACTTACTTGAACTACAAACGAATTTTACAACAATAATTAAAGATCACATTGTCAGACAAATTTGTATTTTAAAATGAAAACCAATAGTTTCAAATTTGAGCGAACCTTTAAGACCGTGTAAAAATTTATATGTAAATATCATCGGAGAGAAAATACTTATAACTTTCCATGCTGAAAACACAAAGAAAATCCTACTAAATACATAACTTCACGCAAAATCCCTTGCGGGGTAGGCAGAGAGAACAGAGAGTCATAAGACACGATTCTTACACGTCTCAATCGCTTCGTTGACTTTCATACCTCTTTAATGCACGCGCGTCGATTTTTAAGGCTCCTAACATCACCCTCCTCTAGAACGCGGTCTATTTGGTTATGGAAGGTGTTTTTGGCCGTCCTCGACTCCTGTATCCGGCTTTTGCATTTTATATGTACAAAGAAAATAATATAAAATAATCTCCATATTTATTTAGCTATCATATAAGACAAGCACTTATTATTAGAACAATTTTAAACTTAATTTTATTTAAAATAATAATATGAAAAGTATTAACTTAGAATTTAATTAGACTAATTTTAAACAGTTTTGTTTTTCAATTTCGGCTCCTAAAAGGTTTTTTAACAACACAAAGCTATAAAATTGGAATTCTTTAACAATTTGAGCTCGTTAAGCTTGGCTCAATTTGCGGGTACGAAGTCGGTGCAGCTTAGAATTCTTATCACGTAGCTATAGCGGCACGCAATTAATTTCTTTAAAGATAAGTAAGTAAGGCATTTATTTTTATTATTTTTGTTACAATATTACGAAATAACGAAATAAATTTAGACGGTTTAGTAATTCAGTTCTTGGCTTTTAAATTAAAAGTCTCGTTTTCGAATACGAGTAAAAAAAAACCTTGACATTATTAAATATATTGTCTCTAACAATAATTGCTACAGTTGTTTGTATATATTATTCAAAATAAGTTAGAACATGTAAATCTTATTTACCAATATAAAAAATATTAGTAATAGTGTAGTTTAGTAATAGAAAGGTACGTTTTAAATATTATGTATCTACAACAAAATAATATTCACACAGGGCGTTTCATGTTCAACAATGTATACCTACCAACAAAATATGAAAATAAATTTGCAGACAAAATGCTTTGTCCAATAAGCAAGCGGCAGAAAAAAAATAACTGGAATTTTGATAAAGGTTTTAATATATCGATCATCCCAAGGATTTCCAGACTACAAAAAAAAAACGAAAAAGTATAATGTTAAAACTGCGGCCATGCTTGTTACGCCGAGTTCAATGACACTTCGTAGCATCCCTGTATCAAGCCACCCCCTACGAGAATAAAGCTATATATCTTCACGTTTATGTATACAAAGGGTTGTGTCCGGACAGGCTCGTAAATATGTTATCTTTCAGGTTTGGTGCTGACTAGTAAGGATTATGAAGGACAGACAATAGTGGATATAAAAGAGAAAAGTTTAAACCAGCGTTTTAAACAAGGACCTCTTATTTACAAAATTATATCAATATCGTAGTCTCGGTGGCGCAGTGGTCGAGCACATGGCTTCTGATCCAGAGGTCCGGGTTCGATTCCAGACACTGGCTCACACCAATGACTTTTCGAAATTGTTTTCGGAAGTTATGTGTGATAAATATCGATGACTGAAAAACTTTGTGCCCGGTATGGCAATAGGTTCGCCACCTATTCCATTTGGGACGTAAACATAACAGCGAGACGAGGCTTAACAGCCGCTGCCTACACCTTCGGGTAAGAAAAGGCGTGAAGTTATGTTTATGTATATCAATATCAAATCTTATTTAAAGCTTTCTTTAGACTTTTGTAACTCTTGCTATATAACTTTTCTAACCCCACGCTCACGAATACTGACTAAGCAGATATACAGTACAGGTTATAGGAGTCAAAGACGGACACCTCACACTTTCCTTGACCAAATTTAACGAGTTTTGGAGGAAGTTGATGTCAGAAGACTTACAAATCTACGCGTGTATGATGAGAGTTATAAAAGTCAAAGAAGCAAGTGAGGCGTGTAAGAATCGTGCCTTTAGGGGGTCTTGTCTCTCTGCATACCCCGCAAAGGATTTGGTAAAAAATTATGGATGTATGTATAATGTCATAATTGTCTCAAATTGTTGTCATTACTTAATATAAAACAAAGTGGTAGAGCCAAGCAGTTCGCTGCATGAATGGGCCGGCTCGACCGGTGAAATACCACGACCTCTCAGAAGATCGACGTAAAGTGGCTCATGCCGCGTTTCGTTCGGTGAGAGGAGTACCCGGAGGCCCAGCCCCTTTCCCCATCCTTTCCTTTCCCCAATCCCCTAAAGGTCGGCAACGCAACAATAACACTATATGTGTTGCTGGTGTCCATGGGCGGCGTTGGTTGCTTACCATCAGGTGACACGTCTGCTCGTTTGCCCTCCTATCCCCAAAAAAAAGTCGCTTTCCGCTGTTTGTCCGCTTATATGCTTAAATCTTCGAAATTACGCAACGGGTTTTGATTTTTTTTTTATAATAGATAGAGGTTATCAACGGGGTCTTTTGTATGTATAATTCATGTATGCAGTAAAGAGAAAGTGATAAATTTACTTTGGATGGGGAATAAAGTTCGCTGGATCAACTAGTATTATATATTAGTCTACTTTTAAAGTATAATTTCTCAGTAGATATATTTTTTATGTTTTTTTTTTTACATTTAACACATAACATAACTTCACGCCATTGTTACTCGAAGGTGTAGGCAGTGGCTGTTAAGCCTCGTCTCGGCGTTATGTTTACGTCCCAAATGGAATAGGTGGCGAACTTATTGCCATACCGGGTACAAAGTTTTTCAGTCATCGATATTTATAACACTTAACTTCTGAAAACAATTTCGAAAAGGCATTGATGTGAGCCAGTGTCAGGATTCGAACCAGGACCTCTGGATCAGAAGCCGTGTGCTCGACCAGTGGACCACCGAGACTTAGAAGTTAAAAGTGTTTTAAATTTAGACCATAAGAATTTCAAAGATTCAAATTTTCCGCGCGGAATCAAACATCAAAAAGTGCTTATAAAACATCGTACCGATAAACTCTCAGGATCAATATCAATCAATATTTTTATCAATTAAGCTCATCCCACAACTCTTCAAAGCCGGTGTCACGTTTCGTCACAACACAGTTATATCACAAACTTATACTTATACAACAAATGTTGTAACAATATTGGAAAACTTATGACATTAACAAGTTAATAAAATATTGTGAGTTCAGTATTGTTTATAAAGAAACGAGTAAATATTACTAATTTGTTTTGTTGTTTATTCTTTGTTAATTAATAATTGATCATGTAAACGCCTTATAACACGCATCTCAAGTCTTTCTGCCATCCGCACATAAGGTACATCAACATTTTCTATATTGCTATATAGAAAATGTAGCAACCACTGCTGTGGTTGCTACATTCATTTAAATCTTTTTAAAGCAATCTAAAGAGCTTGCAACCTGTAAATTTATTTAAAACTAGCTGACCCGGCGAACGTTGTTCCGCATTAAAAGTATTATCTGCTGTCCCGCTATGTTAATACTGCAATACCTTCGAAAATATTTGTTTAAATTGCATGCTGTAAAGGGCCAGGAACATCTATATTACATGCACAATCTATTTAAGACACTTAATTGGATGAAAATTAATACTGTAATGTTTAAAATCGCTTTGTAAATAGGCCATTATTTCTCGTAAAAAGTAAAAATATTAAAATGGTCATTGTGGGTTATCCCTAAGAGATAGACATATGCCCTCGCGGACTTTTTTGTAGACCTTTTATAGGTGTATAATAATGTAGTGCGTTGTTTTGATTTATCACTTAGGGTTCAGGCAGCGTTTACGATTAAACTTCTAAATTTAATTTAAAAGATTACACAGATAGATAGATCGCAACAGCTGTTATTTTTTAAAAAGTAATTGGTAAAAAATATGTGCTTTGTTGATTGCTAGCGAGCTCGGTAGTTAATTTTCCAAAGATCTGTAGATTAAAAGTTTAAACTGAATATTGGGCGGGAAATTATACACGCGTAAATTGGTGTTGGCAACGATGCCTGTGAGCTTGGGGATACAAAACGTCGCCATGACCAAGTCAAATAAACGCCATACAAGCCGGAAATTACTTTTGTTATTATGATAATGCATTAAATAGAAATCGCACAGAAATATGTCCCGTGGGTTTAACAAAAACATTATATAAATATAATAATATATTTATAACTTCACGCCTTCCACTTCCTTTCTTTCCACTTCTTACCTGATGGTGAACACCTAACGCTGTCCATGGACACCTGTAGCATATATGGTGTTACAATATATATGGTGTACAAAGGCCGGCAACGCCCTTTATCTTAATGGTAACGGGAGAGGAGAAAGATTTGCCCCTTCGGATAACTATCTCACCGAGCGAAACGTGGCAAGACCCACTTTACGTCGTTATTCTGAGAGGTAGTGGTATTTCACCAGTCGATCAAGCCCATTCATGCCGCAAACAAATAATATTATAGACGATAATAAGTAATAAAAATACTTACGCTACCTTTCTTACTATCTCCGGTAAAGAAATCACGGCCTATTAGACGAATAAACCTTGTTTTCAGACAATTTTGAAGCCCCCACAGAACATTGCCCGTCTAGACTCCTGGGGTCATATCCCCAAACCGCCAAACAGGTATACCGACGTGATTGTCATGGAATCTTCGTTGGAGACAAAGGGTTCGAATTAATAGCAATGCAGCAGACTCGAAATTAAATTGAGGTAGAAATTTAGATATATCTCGGGGTGGGGGCCGCTGGTGCATTGGTAAAACAACTCACTGCGAAAGCGAGGTCGGTGGGTTTGGTCCCCACCCCAGTGCAAATATTTATGACAAGCATGAATTTCACACACACACAGTGTCTGGATGTTTTTCTGCGCTTTACTATAAGTATGTATTTACAAAAGAAAAGTATATATCTATTAATATCCGTTATCTAGTTTTCATAGCATAAGCAAGATACTAGAGCTTACTTCCAAGATGTTATTATTATTAATCTAAGACATTATATTTCCTTAGTTTATCAAAAGAAGTTGATAGTGACTTATATGCTTACTTGATTTAACTATTCCATAGGAAAATTATCTGTTACTTCATTACCTTTACGGTCAAAGGTGTAGGCAGTGCTGAAAATCTAAGGTTGACAAGATTATCCCCATAATATGCTAATATTTTTAGCTATACTCAATCGGTGGTCAAGTGGTTGAGCACACGGCTTCTGACCAATGACTTTTCGAAATTAATTTCAAAAGTTATGTGTGATAAATATCGATGACCAAAAACTTTGTGCCTGGTATTACAATTGGTTCGGCACCTATGCCATTTGGGACGTAAACATAACGGCGAGTCGAGGCTTAACAGCCACTGCCAACACCTTCGGGTAGAAAAAGGCGTGAAGTTATGTTATGTTATTTTTAGCTACTTATAATAGTTGGATCTTAAAATGTAAGAATAATATGGCAAATCGAAATTCCAGCCATGCATAGAAAAAACTGATAAAAAACGATCTACAGCATAAAACTATATTAATATATTGAGATATATCTTTTTGTAGACCTATAATTATCTAGCTACTTACTTGAACTACAAACGAATTTTACAACAATAATTAAAGATCACATTGTCAGACAAATTTGTATTTTAAAATGAAAACCAATAGTTTCAAATTTGAGCGAACCTTTAAGACCGTGTAAAAATTTATATGTAAATATCATCGGAGAGAAAATACTTATAACTTTCCATGCTGAAAACACAAAGAAAATCCTACTAAATACATAACTTCACGCAAAATCCCTTGCGGGGTAGGCAGAGAGAACAGAGAGTCATAAGACACGATTCTTACACGTCTCAATCGCTTCGTTGACTTTCATACCTCTTTAATGCACGCGCGTCGATTTTTAAGGCTCCTAACATCACCCTCCTCTAGAACGCGGTCTATTTGGTTATGGAAGGTGTTTTTGGCCGTCCTCGACTCCTGTATCCGGCTTTTGCATTTTATATGTACAAAGAAAATAATATAAAATAATCTCCATATTTATTTAGCTATCATATAAGACAAGCACTTATTATTAGAACAATTTTAAACTTAATTTTATTTAAAATAATAATATGAAAAGTATTAACTTAGAATTTAATTAGACTAATTTTAAACAGTTTTGTTTTTCAATTTCGGCTCCTAAAAGGTTTTTTAACAACACAAAGCTATAAAATTGGAATTCTTTAACAATTTGAGCTCGTTAAGCTTGGCTCAATTTGCGGGTACGAAGTCGGTGCAGCTTAGAATTCTTATCACGTAGCTATAGCGGCACGCAATTAATTTCTTTAAAGATAAGTAAGTAAGGCATTTATTTTTATTATTTTTGTTACAATATTACGAAATAACGAAATAAATTTAGACGGTTTAGTAATTCAGTTCTTGGCTTTTAAATTAAAAGTCTCGTTTTCGAATACGAGTAAAAAAAAACCTTGACATTATTAAATATATTGTCTCTAACAATAATTGCTACAGTTGTTTGTATATATTATTCAAAATAAGTTAGAACATGTAAATCTTATTTACCAATATAAAAAATATTAGTAATAGTGTAGTTTAGTAATAGAAAGGTACGTTTTAAATATTATGTATCTACAACAAAATAATATTCACACAGGGCGTTTCATGTTCAACAATGTATACCTACCAACAAAATATGAAAATAAATTTGCAGACAAAATGCTTTGTCCAATAAGCAAGCGGCAGAAAAAAAATAACTGGAATTTTGATAAAGGTTTTAATATATCGATCATCCCAAGGATTTCCAGACTACAAAAAAAAAAACGAAAAAGTATAATGTTAAAACTGCGGCCATGCTTGTTACGCCGAGTTCAATGACACTTCGTAGCATCCCTGTATCAAGCCACCCCTACGAGAATAAAGCTATATATCTTCACGTTTATGTATACAAAGGGTTGTGTCCGGACAGGCTCGTAAATATGTTATCTTTCAGGTTTGGTGCTGACTAGTAAGGATTATGAAGGACAGACAATAGTGGATATAAAAGAGAAAAGTTTAAACCAGCGTTTTAAACAAGGACCTCTTATTTACAAAATTATATCAATATCGTAGTCTCGGTGGCGCAGTGGTCGAGCACATGGCTTCTGATCCAGAGGTCCGGGTTCGATTCCAGACACTGGCTCACACCAATGACTTTTCGAAATTGTTTTCGGAAGTTATGTGTGATAAATATCGATGACTGAAAAACTTTGTGCCCGGTATGGCAATAGGTTCGCCACCTATTCCATTTGGGACGTAAACATAACAGCGAGACGAGGCTTAACAGCCGCTGCCTACACCTTCGGGTAAGAAAAGGCGTGAAGTTATGTTTATGTATATCAATATCAAATCTTATTTAAAGCTTTCTTTAGACTTTTGTAACTCTTGCTATATAACTTTTCTAACCCCACGCTCACGAATACTGACTAAGCAGATATACAGTACAGGTTATAGGAGTCAAAGACGGACACCTCACACTTTCCTTGACCAAATTTAACGAGTTTTGGAGGAAGTTGATGTCAGAAGACTTACAAATCTACGCGTGTATGATGAGAGTTATAAAAGTCAAAGAAGCAAGTGAGGCGTGTAAGAATCGTGCCTTTAGGGGGTCTTGTCTCTCTGCATACCCCGCAAAGGATTTGGTAAAAAATTATGGATGTATGTATAATGTCATAATTGTCTCAAATTGTTGTCATTACTTAATATAAAACAAAGTGGTAGAGCCAAGCAGTTCGCTGCATGAATGGGCCGGCTCGACCGGTGAAATACCACGACCTCTCAGAAGATCGACGTAAAGTGGCTCATGCCGCGTTTCGTTCGGTGAGAGGAGTACCCGGAGGCCCAGCCCCTTTCCCCATCCTTTCCTTTCCCCAATCCCCTAAAGGTCGGCAACGCAACAATAACACTATATGTGTTGCTGGTGTCCATGGGCGGCGTTGGTTGCTTACCATCAGGTGACACGTCTGCTCGTTTGCCCTCCTATCCCCAAAAAAAAGTCGCTTTCCGCTGTTTGTCCGCTTATATGCTTAAATCTTCGAAATTACGCAACGGGTTTTGATTTTTTTTTTATAATAGATAGAGGTTATCAACGGGGTCTTTTGTATGTATAATTCATGTATGCAGTAAAGAGAAAGTGATAAATTTACTTTGGATGGGGAATAAAGTTCGCTGGATCAACTAGTATTATATATTAGTCTACTTTTAAAGTATAATTTCTCAGTAGATATATTTTTTATGTTTTTTTTTTTACATTTAACACATAACATAACTTCACGCCATTGTTACTCGAAGGTGTAGGCAGTGGCTGTTAAGCCTCGTCTCGGCGTTATGTTTACGTCCCAAATGGAATAGGTGGCGAACTTATTGCCATACCGGGCACAAAGTTTTTCAGTCATCGATATTTATAACACTTAACTTCTGAAAACAATTTCGAAAAGGCATTGATGTGAGCCAGTGTCAGGATTCGAACCAGGACCTCTGGATCAGAAGCCGTGTGCTCGACCAGTGGACCACCGAGACTTAGAAGTTAAAAGTGTTTTAAATTTAGACCATAAGAATTTCAAAGATTCAAATTTTCCGCGCGGAATCAAACATCAAAAAGTGCTTATAAAACATCGTACCGATAAACTCTCAGGATCAATATCAATCAATATTTTTATCAATTAAGCTCATCCCACAACTCTTCAAAGCCGGTGTCACGTTTCGTCACAACACAGTTATATCACAAACTTATACTTATACAACAAATGTTGTAACAATATTGGAAAACTTATGACATTAACAAGTTAATAAAATATTGTGAGTTCAGTATTGTTTATAAAGAAACGAGTAAATATTACTAATTTGTTTTGTTGTTTATTCTTTGTTAATTAATAATTGATCATGTAAACGCCTTATAACACGCATCTCAAGTCTTTCTGCCATCCGCACATAAGGTACATCAACATTTTCTATATTGCTATATAGAAAATGTAGCAACCACTGCTGTGGTTGCTACATTCATTTAAATCTTTTTAAAGCAATCTAAAGAGCTTGCAACCTGTAAATTTATTTAAAACTAGCTGACCCGGCGAACGTTGTTCCGCATTAAAAGTATTATCTGCTGTCCCGCTATGTTAATACTGCAATACCTTCGAAAATATTTGTTTAAATTGCATGCTGTAAAGGGCCAGGAACATCTATATTACATGCACAATCTATTTAAGACACTTAATTGGATGAAAATTAATACTGTAATGTTTAAAATCGCTTTGTAAATAGGCCATTATTTCTCGTAAAAAGTAAAAATATTAAAATGGTCATTGTGGGTTATCCCTAAGAGATAGACATATGCCCTCGCGGACTTTTTTGTAGACCTTTTATAGGTGTATAATAATGTAGTGCGTTGTTTTGATTTATCACTTAGGGTTCAGGCAGCGTTTACGATTAAACTTCTAAATTTAATTTAAAAGATTACACAGATAGATAGATCGCAACAGCTGTTATTTTTTAAAAAGTAATTGGTAAAAAATATGTGCTTTGTTGATTGCTAGCGAGCTCGGTAGTTAATTTTCCAAAGATCTGTAGATTAAAAGTTTAAACTGAATATTGGGCGGGAAATTATACACGCGTAAATTGGTGTTGGCAACGATGCCTGTGAGCTTGGGGATACAAAACGTCGCCATGACCAAGTCAAATAAACGCCATACAAGCCGGAAATTACTTTTGTTATTATGATAATGCATTAAATAGAAATCGCACAGAAATATGTCCCGTGGGTTTAACAAAAACATTATATAAATATAATAATATATTTATAACTTCACGCCTTCCACTTCCTTTCTTTCCACTTCTTACCTGATGGTGAACACCTAACGCTGTCCATGGACACCTGTAGCATATACGAGTATGGTGTTACAATATATATGGTGTACAAAGGCCGGCAACGCCCTTTATCTTAATGGTAACGGGAGAGGAGAAAGATTTGCCCCTTCGGATAACTATCTCACCGAGCGAAACGTGGCAAGACCCACTTTACGTCGTTATTCTGAGAGGTAGTGGTATTTCACCAGTCGATCAAGCCCATTCATGCCGCAAACAAATAATATTATAGACGATAATAAGTAATAAAAATACTTACGCTACCTTTCTTACTATCTCCGGTAAAGAAATCACGGCCTATTAGACGAATAAACCTTGTTTTCAGACAATTTTGAAGCCCCCACAGAACATTGCCCGTCTAGACTCCTGGGGTCATATCCCCAAACCGCCAAACAGGTATACCGACGTGATTGTCATGGAATCTTCGTTGGAGACAAAGGGTTCGAATTAATAGCAATGCAGCAGACTCGAAATTAAATTGAGGTAGAAATTTAGATATATCTCGGGGTGGGGGCCGCTGGTGCATTGGTAAAACAACTCACTGCGAAAGCGAGGTCGGTGGGTTTGGTCCCCACCCCAGTGCAAATATTTATGACAAGCATGAATTTCACACACACACAGTGTCTGGATGTTTTTCTGCGCTTTACTATAAGTATGTATTTACAAAAGAAAAGTATATATCTATTAATATCCGTTATCTAGTTTTCATAGCATAAGCAAGATACTAGAGCTTACTTCCAAGATGTTATTATTATTAATCTAAGACATTATATTTCCTTAGTTTATCAAAAGAAGTTGATAGTGACTTATATGCTTACTTGATTTAACTATTCCATAGGAAAATTATCTGTTACTTCATTACCTTTACGGTCAAAGGTGTAGGCAGTGCTGAAAATCTAAGGTTGACAAGATTATCCCCATAATATGCTAATATTTTTAGCTATACTCAATCGGTGGTCAAGTGGTTGAGCACACGGCTTCTGACCAATGACTTTTCGAAATTAATTTCAAAAGTTATGTGTGATAAATATCGATGACCAAAAACTTTGTGCCTGGTATTACAATTGGTTCGGCACCTATGCCATTTGGGACGTAAACATAACGGCGAGTCGAGGCTTAACAGCCACTGCCAACACCTTCGGGTAGAAAAAGGCGTGAAGTTATGTTATGTTATTTTTAGCTACTTATAATAGTTGGATCTTAAAATGTAAGAATAATATGGCAAATCGAAATTCCAGCCATGCATAGAAAAAACTGATAAAAAACGATCTACAGCATAAAACTATATTAATATATTGAGATATATCTTTTTGTAGACCTATAATTATCTAGCTACTTACTTGAACTACAAACGAATTTTACAACAATAATTAAAGATCACATTGTCAGACAAATTTGTATTTTAAAATGAAAACCAATAGTTTCAAATTTGAGCGAACCTTTAAGACCGTGTAAAAATTTATATGTAAATATCATCGGAGAGAAAATACTTATAACTTTCCATGCTGAAAACACAAAGAAAATCCTACTAAATACATAACTTCACGCAAAATCCCTTGCGGGGTAGGCAGAGAGAACAGAGAGTCATAAGACACGATTCTTACACGTCTCAATCGCTTCGTTGACTTTCATACCTCTTTAATGCACGCGCGTCGATTTTTAAGGCTCCTAACATCACCCTCCTCTAGAACGCGGTCTATTTGGTTATGGAAGGTGTTTTTGGCCGTCCTCGACTCCTGTATCCGGCTTTTGCATTTTATATGTACAAAGAAAATAATATAAAATAATCTCCATATTTATTTAGCTATCATATAAGACAAGCACTTATTATTAGAACAATTTTAAACTTAATTTTATTTAAAATAATAATATGAAAAGTATTAACTTAGAATTTAATTAGACTAATTTTAAACAGTTTTGTTTTTCAATTTCGGCTCCTAAAAGGTTTTTTAACAACACAAAGCTATAAAATTGGAATTCTTTAACAATTTGAGCTCGTTAAGCTTGGCTCAATTTGCGGGTACGAAGTCGGTGCAGCTTAGAATTCTTATCACGTAGCTATAGCGGCACGCAATTAATTTCTTTAAAGATAAGTAAGTAAGGCATTTATTTTTATTATTTTTGTTACAATATTACGAAATAACGAAATAAATTTAGACGGTTTAGTAATTCAGTTCTTGGCTTTTAAATTAAAAGTCTCGTTTTCGAATACGAGTAAAAAAAAACCTTGACATTATTAAATATATTGTCTCTAACAATAATTGCTACAGTTGTTTGTATATATTATTCAAAATAAGTTAGAACATGTAAATCTTATTTACCAATATAAAAAATATTAGTAATAGTGTAGTTTAGTAATAGAAAGGTACGTTTTAAATATTATGTATCTACAACAAAATAATATTCACACAGGGCGTTTCATGTTCAACAATGTATACCTACCAACAAAATATGAAAATAAATTTGCAGACAAAATGCTTTGTCCAATAAGCAAGCGGCAGAAAAAAAATAACTGGAATTTTGATAAAGGTTTTAATATATCGATCATCCCAAGGATTTCCAGACTACAAAAAAAAAAACGAAAAAGTATAATGTTAAAACTGCGGCCATGCTTGTTACGCCGAGTTCAATGACACTTCGTAGCATCCCTGTATCAAGCCACCCCTACGAGAATAAAGCTATATATCTTCACGTTTATGTATACAAAGGGTTGTGTCCGGACAGGCTCGTAAATATGTTATCTTTCAGGTTTGGTGCTGACTAGTAAGGATTATGAAGGACAGACAATAGTGGATATAAAAGAGAAAAGTTTAAACCAGCGTTTTAAACAAGGACCTCTTATTTACAAAATTATATCAATATCGTAGTCTCGGTGGCGCAGTGGTCGAGCACATGGCTTCTGATCCAGAGGTCCGGGTTCGATTCCAGACACTGGCTCACACCAATGACTTTTCGAAATTGTTTTCGGAAGTTATGTGTGATAAATATCGATGACTGAAAAACTTTGTGCCCGGTATGGCAATAGGTTCGCCACCTATTCCATTTGGGACGTAAACATAACAGCGAGACGAGGCTTAACAGCCGCTGCCTACACCTTCGGGTAAGAAAAGGCGTGAAGTTATGTTTATGTATATCAATATCAAATCTTATTTAAAGCTTTCTTTAGACTTTTGTAACTCTTGCTATATAACTTTTCTAACCCCACGCTCACGAATACTGACTAAGCAGATATACAGTACAGGTTATAGGAGTCAAAGACGGACACCTCACACTTTCCTTGACCAAATTTAACGAGTTTTGGAGGAAGTTGATGTCAGAAGACTTACAAATCTACGCGTGTATGATGAGAGTTATAAAAGTCAAAGAAGCAAGTGAGGCGTGTAAGAATCGTGCCTTTAGGGGGTCTTGTCTCTCTGCATACCCCGCAAAGGATTTGGTAAAAAATTATGGATGTATGTATAATGTCATAATTGTCTCAAATTGTTGTCATTACTTAATATAAAACAAAGTGGTAGAGCCAAGCAGTTCGCTGCATGAATGGGCCGGCTCGACCGGTGAAATACCACGACCTCTCAGAAGATCGACGTAAAGTGGCTCATGCCGCGTTTCGTTCGGTGAGAGGAGTACCCGGAGGCCCAGCCCCTTTCCCCATCCTTTCCTTTCCCCAATCCCCTAAAGGTCGGCAACGCAACAATAACACTATATGTGTTGCTGGTGTCCATGGGCGGCGTTGGTTGCTTACCATCAGGTGACACGTCTGCTCGTTTGCCCTCCTATCCCCAAAAAAAAGTCGCTTTCCGCTGTTTGTCCGCTTATATGCTTAAATCTTCGAAATTACGCAACGGGTTTTGATTTTTTTTTTATAATAGATAGAGGTTATCAACGGGGTCTTTTGTATGTATAATTCATGTATGCAGTAAAGAGAAAGTGATAAATTTACTTTGGATGGGGAATAAAGTTCGCTGGATCAACTAGTATTATATATTAGTCTACTTTTAAAGTATAATTTCTCAGTAGATATATTTTTTATGTTTTTTTTTTTACATTTAACACATAACATAACTTCACGCCATTGTTACTCGAAGGTGTAGGCAGTGGCTGTTAAGCCTCGTCTCGGCGTTATGTTTACGTCCCAAATGGAATAGGTGGCGAACTTATTGCCATACCGGGCACAAAGTTTTTCAGTCATCGATATTTATAACACTTAACTTCTGAAAACAATTTCGAAAAGGCATTGATGTGAGCCAGTGTCAGGATTCGAACCAGGACCTCTGGATCAGAAGCCGTGTGCTCGACCAGTGGACCACCGAGACTTAGAAGTTAAAAGTGTTTTAAATTTAGACCATAAGAATTTCAAAGATTCAAATTTTCCGCGCGGAATCAAACATCAAAAAGTGCTTATAAAACATCGTACCGATAAACTCTCAGGATCAATATCAATCAATATTTTTATCAATTAAGCTCATCCCACAACTCTTCAAAGCCGGTGTCACGTTTCGTCACAACACAGTTATATCACAAACTTATACTTATACAACAAATGTTGTAACAATATTGGAAAACTTATGACATTAACAAGTTAATAAAATATTGTGAGTTCAGTATTGTTTATAAAGAAACGAGTAAATATTACTAATTTGTTTTGTTGTTTATTCTTTGTTAATTAATAATTGATCATGTAAACGCCTTATAACACGCATCTCAAGTCTTTCTGCCATCCGCACATAAGGTACATCAACATTTTCTATATTGCTATATAGAAAATGTAGCAACCACTGCTGTGGTTGCTACATTCATTTAAATCTTTTTAAAGCAATCTAAAGAGCTTGCAACCTGTAAATTTATTTAAAACTAGCTGACCCGGCGAACGTTGTTCCGCATTAAAAGTATTATCTGCTGTCCCGCTATGTTAATACTGCAATACCTTCGAAAATATTTGTTTAAATTGCATGCTGTAAAGGGCCAGGAACATCTATATTACATGCACAATCTATTTAAGACACTTAATTGGATGAAAATTAATACTGTAATGTTTAAAATCGCTTTGTAAATAGGCCATTATTTCTCGTAAAAAGTAAAAATATTAAAATGGTCATTGTGGGTTATCCCTAAGAGATAGACATATGCCCTCGCGGACTTTTTTGTAGACCTTTTATAGGTGTATAATAATGTAGTGCGTTGTTTTGATTTATCACTTAGGGTTCAGGCAGCGTTTACGATTAAACTTCTAAATTTAATTTAAAAGATTACACAGATAGATAGATCGCAACAGCTGTTATTTTTTAAAAAGTAATTGGTAAAAAATATGTGCTTTGTTGATTGCTAGCGAGCTCGGTAGTTAATTTTCCAAAGATCTGTAGATTAAAAGTTTAAACTGAATATTGGGCGGGAAATTATACACGCGTAAATTGGTGTTGGCAACGATGCCTGTGAGCTTGGGGATACAAAACGTCGCCATGACCAAGTCAAATAAACGCCATACAAGCCGGAAATTACTTTTGTTATTATGATAATGCATTAAATAGAAATCGCACAGAAATATGTCCCGTGGGTTTAACAAAAACATTATATAAATATAATAATATATTTATAACTTCACGCCTTCCACTTCCTTTCTTTCCACTTCTTACCTGATGGTGAACACCTAACGCTGTCCATGGACACCTGTAGCATATATGGTGTTACAATATATATGGTGTACAAAGGCCGGCAACGCCCTTTATCTTAATGGTAACGGGAGAGGAGAAAGATTTGCCCCTTCGGATAACTATCTCACCGAGCGAAACGTGGCAAGACCCACTTTACGTCGTTATTCTGAGAGGTAGTGGTATTTCACCAGTCGATCAAGCCCATTCATGCCGCAAACAAATAATATTATAGACGATAATAAGTAATAAAAATACTTACGCTACCTTTCTTACTATCTCCGGTAAAGAAATCACGGCCTATTAGACGAATAAACCTTGTTTTCAGACAATTTTGAAGCCCCCACAGAACATTGCCCGTCTAGACTCCTGGGGTCATATCCCCAAACCGCCAAACAGGTATACCGACGTGATTGTCATGGAATCTTCGTTGGAGACAAAGGGTTCGAATTAATAGCAATGCAGCAGACTCGAAATTAAATTGAGGTAGAAATTTAGATATATCTCGGGGTGGGGGCCGCTGGTGCATTGGTAAAACAACTCACTGCGAAAGCGAGGTCGGTGGGTTTGGTCCCCACCCCAGTGCAAATATTTATGACAAGCATGAATTTCACACACACACAGTGTCTGGATGTTTTTCTGCGCTTTACTATAAGTATGTATTTACAAAAGAAAAGTATATATCTATTAATATCCGTTATCTAGTTTTCATAGCATAAGCAAGATACTAGAGCTTACTTCCAAGATGTTATTATTATTAATCTAAGACATTATATTTCCTTAGTTTATCAAAAGAAGTTGATAGTGACTTATATGCTTACTTGATTTAACTATTCCATAGGAAAATTATCTGTTACTTCATTACCTTTACGGTCAAAGGTGTAGGCAGTGCTGAAAATCTAAGGTTGACAAGATTATCCCCATAATATGCTAATATTTTTAGCTATACTCAATCGGTGGTCAAGTGGTTGAGCACACGGCTTCTGACCAATGACTTTTCGAAATTAATTTCAAAAGTTATGTGTGATAAATATCGATGACCAAAAACTTTGTGCCTGGTATTACAATTGGTTCGGCACCTATGCCATTTGGGACGTAAACATAACGGCGAGTCGAGGCTTAACAGCCACTGCCAACACCTTCGGGTAGAAAAAGGCGTGAAGTTATGTTATGTTATTTTTAGCTACTTATAATAGTTGGATCTTAAAATGTAAGAATAATATGGCAAATCGAAATTCCAGCCATGCATAGAAAAAACTGATAAAAAACGATCTACAGCATAAAACTATATTAATATATTGAGATATATCTTTTTGTAGACCTATAATTATCTAGCTACTTACTTGAACTACAAACGAATTTTACAACAATAATTAAAGATCACATTGTCAGACAAATTTGTATTTTAAAATGAAAACCAATAGTTTCAAATTTGAGCGAACCTTTAAGACCGTGTAAAAATTTATATGTAAATATCATCGGAGAGAAAATACTTATAACTTTCCATGCTGAAAACACAAAGAAAATCCTACTAAATACATAACTTCACGCAAAATCCCTTGCGGGGTAGGCAGAGAGAACAGAGAGTCATAAGACACGATTCTTACACGTCTCAATCGCTTCGTTGACTTTCATACCTCTTTAATGCACGCGCGTCGATTTTTAAGGCTCCTAACATCACCCTCCTCTAGAACGCGGTCTATTTGGTTATGGAAGGTGTTTTTGGCCGTCCTCGACTCCTGTATCCGGCTTTTGCATTTTATATGTACAAAGAAAATAATATAAAATAATCTCCATATTTATTTAGCTATCATATAAGACAAGCACTTATTATTAGAACAATTTTAAACTTAATTTTATTTAAAATAATAATATGAAAAGTATTAACTTAGAATTTAATTAGACTAATTTTAAACAGTTTTGTTTTTCAATTTCGGCTCCTAAAAGGTTTTTTAACAACACAAAGCTATAAAATTGGAATTCTTTAACAATTTGAGCTCGTTAAGCTTGGCTCAATTTGCGGGTACGAAGTCGGTGCAGCTTAGAATTCTTATCACGTAGCTATAGCGGCACGCAATTAATTTCTTTAAAGATAAGTAAGTAAGGCATTTATTTTTATTATTTTTGTTACAATATTACGAAATAACGAAATAAATTTAGACGGTTTAGTAATTCAGTTCTTGGCTTTTAAATTAAAAGTCTCGTTTTCGAATACGAGTAAAAAAAAACCTTGACATTATTAAATATATTGTCTCTAACAATAATTGCTACAGTTGTTTGTATATATTATTCAAAATAAGTTAGAACATGTAAATCTTATTTACCAATATAAAAAATATTAGTAATAGTGTAGTTTAGTAATAGAAAGGTACGTTTTAAATATTATGTATCTACAACAAAATAATATTCACACAGGGCGTTTCATGTTCAACAATGTATACCTACCAACAAAATATGAAAATAAATTTGCAGACAAAATGCTTTGTCCAATAAGCAAGCGGCAGAAAAAAAATAACTGGAATTTTGATAAAGGTTTTAATATATCGATCATCCCAAGGATTTCCAGACTACAAAAAAAAAAACGAAAAAGTATAATGTTAAAACTGCGGCCATGCTTGTTACGCCGAGTTCAATGACACTTCGTAGCATCCCTGTATCAAGCCACCCCTACGAGAATAAAGCTATATATCTTCACGTTTATGTATACAAAGGGTTGTGTCCGGACAGGCTCGTAAATATGTTATCTTTCAGGTTTGGTGCTGACTAGTAAGGATTATGAAGGACAGACAATAGTGGATATAAAAGAGAAAAGTTTAAACCAGCGTTTTAAACAAGGACCTCTTATTTACAAAATTATATCAATATCGTAGTCTCGGTGGCGCAGTGGTCGAGCACATGGCTTCTGATCCAGAGGTCCGGGTTCGATTCCAGACACTGGCTCACACCAATGACTTTTCGAAATTGTTTTCGGAAGTTATGTGTGATAAATATCGATGACTGAAAAACTTTGTGCCCGGTATGGCAATAGGTTCGCCACCTATTCCATTTGGGACGTAAACATAACAGCGAGACGAGGCTTAACAGCCGCTGCCTACACCTTCGGGTAAGAAAAGGCGTGAAGTTATGTTTATGTATATCAATATCAAATCTTATTTAAAGCTTTCTTTAGACTTTTGTAACTCTTGCTATATAACTTTTCTAACCCCACGCTCACGAATACTGACTAAGCAGATATACAGTACAGGTTATAGGAGTCAAAGACGGACACCTCACACTTTCCTTGACCAAATTTAACGAGTTTTGGAGGAAGTTGATGTCAGAAGACTTACAAATCTACGCGTGTATGATGAGAGTTATAAAAGTCAAAGAAGCAAGTGAGGCGTGTAAGAATCGTGCCTTTAGGGGGTCTTGTCTCTCTGCATACCCCGCAAAGGATTTGGTAAAAAATTATGGATGTATGTATAATGTCATAATTGTCTCAAATTGTTGTCATTACTTAATATAAAACAAAGTGGTAGAGCCAAGCAGTTCGCTGCATGAATGGGCCGGCTCGACCGGTGAAATACCACGACCTCTCAGAAGATCGACGTAAAGTGGCTCATGCCGCGTTTCGTTCGGTGAGAGGAGTACCCGGAGGCCCAGCCCCTTTCCCCATCCTTTCCTTTCCCCAATCCCCTAAAGGTCGGCAACGCAACAATAACACTATATGTGTTGCTGGTGTCCATGGGCGGCGTTGGTTGCTTACCATCAGGTGACACGTCTGCTCGTTTGCCCTCCTATCCCCAAAAAAAAGTCGCTTTCCGCTGTTTGTCCGCTTATATGCTTAAATCTTCGAAATTACGCAACGGGTTTTGATTTTTTTTTTATAATAGATAGAGGTTATCAACGGGGTCTTTTGTATGTATAATTCATGTATGCAGTAAAGAGAAAGTGATAAATTTACTTTGGATGGGGAATAAAGTTCGCTGGATCAACTAGTATTATATATTAGTCTACTTTTAAAGTATAATTTCTCAGTAGATATATTTTTTATGTTTTTTTTTTTACATTTAACACATAACATAACTTCACGCCATTGTTACTCGAAGGTGTAGGCAGTGGCTGTTAAGCCTCGTCTCGGCGTTATGTTTACGTCCCAAATGGAATAGGTGGCGAACTTATTGCCATACCGGGCACAAAGTTTTTCAGTCATCGATATTTATAACACTTAACTTCTGAAAACAATTTCGAAAAGGCATTGATGTGAGCCAGTGTCAGGATTCGAACCAGGACCTCTGGATCAGAAGCCGTGTGCTCGACCAGTGGACCACCGAGACTTAGAAGTTAAAAGTGTTTTAAATTTAGACCATAAGAATTTCAAAGATTCAAATTTTCCGCGCGGAATCAAACATCAAAAAGTGCTTATAAAACATCGTACCGATAAACTCTCAGGATCAATATCAATCAATATTTTTATCAATTAAGCTCATCCCACAACTCTTCAAAGCCGGTGTCACGTTTCGTCACAACACAGTTATATCACAAACTTATACTTATACAACAAATGTTGTAACAATATTGGAAAACTTATGACATTAACAAGTTAATAAAATATTGTGAGTTCAGTATTGTTTATAAAGAAACGAGTAAATATTACTAATTTGTTTTGTTGTTTATTCTTTGTTAATTAATAATTGATCATGTAAACGCCTTATAACACGCATCTCAAGTCTTTCTGCCATCCGCACATAAGGTACATCAACATTTTCTATATTGCTATATAGAAAATGTAGCAACCACTGCTGTGGTTGCTACATTCATTTAAATCTTTTTAAAGCAATCTAAAGAGCTTGCAACCTGTAAATTTATTTAAAACTAGCTGACCCGGCGAACGTTGTTCCGCATTAAAAGTATTATCTGCTGTCCCGCTATGTTAATACTGCAATACCTTCGAAAATATTTGTTTAAATTGCATGCTGTAAAGGGCCAGGAACATCTATATTACATGCACAATCTATTTAAGACACTTAATTGGATGAAAATTAATACTGTAATGTTTAAAATCGCTTTGTAAATAGGCCATTATTTCTCGTAAAAAGTAAAAATATTAAAATGGTCATTGTGGGTTATCCCTAAGAGATAGACATATGCCCTCGCGGACTTTTTTGTAGACCTTTTATAGGTGTATAATAATGTAGTGCGTTGTTTTGATTTATCACTTAGGGTTCAGGCAGCGTTTACGATTAAACTTCTAAATTTAATTTAAAAGATTACACAGATAGATAGATCGCAACAGCTGTTATTTTTTAAAAAGTAATTGGTAAAAAATATGTGCTTTGTTGATTGCTAGCGAGCTCGGTAGTTAATTTTCCAAAGATCTGTAGATTAAAAGTTTAAACTGAATATTGGGCGGGAAATTATACACGCGTAAATTGGTGTTGGCAACGATGCCTGTGAGCTTGGGGATACAAAACGTCGCCATGACCAAGTCAAATAAACGCCATACAAGCCGGAAATTACTTTTGTTATTATGATAATGCATTAAATAGAAATCGCACAGAAATATGTCCCGTGGGTTTAACAAAAACATTATATAAATATAATAATATATTTATAACTTCACGCCTTCCACTTCCTTTCTTTCCACTTCTTACCTGATGGTGAACACCTAACGCTGTCCATGGACACCTGTAGCATATACGAGTATGGTGTTACAATATATATGGTGTACAAAGGCCGGCAACGCCCTTTATCTTAATGGTAACGGGAGAGGAGAAAGATTTGCCCCTTCGGATAACTATCTCACCGAGCGAAACGTGGCAAGACCCACTTTACGTCGTTATTCTGAGAGGTAGTGGTATTTCACCAGTCGATCAAGCCCATTCATGCCGCAAACAAATAATATTATAGACGATAATAAGTAAGAAAAATACTTACGCTACCTTTCTTACTATCTCCGGTAAAGAAATCACGGCCTATTAGACGAATAAACCTTGTTTTCAGACAATTTTGAAGCCCCCACAGAACATTGCCCGTCTAGACTCCTGGGGTCATATCCCCAGACCGCCAAACAGGTATACCGACGTGATTGTCATGGAATCTTCGTTGGAGACAAAGGGTTCGAATTAATAGCAATGCAGCAGACTCGAAATTAAATTGAGGTAGAAATTTAGATATATCTCGGGGTGGGGGCCGCTGGTGCATTGGTAAAACAACTCACTGCGAAAGCGAGGTCGGTGGGTTTGGTCCCCACCCCAGTGCAAATATTTATGACAAGCATGAATGTCACACACACTATACAGTGTCTGGATGTTTTTCTGCGCTTTACTATAAGTATGTATTTACAAAAGAAAAGTATATATATCTATTAATATCCGTTATCTAGTTTTCATAGCATAAGCAAGATACTAGAGCTTACTTCCAAGATGTTATTATTATTAATCTAAGACATTATATTTCCTTAGTTTATCAAAAGAAGTTGATAGTGACTTATATGCTTACTTGATTTAACTATTCCATAGGAAAATTATCTGTTACTTCATTACCTTTACGGTCAAAGGTGTAGGCAGTGCTGAAAATCTAAGGTTGACAAGATTATCCCCATAATATGCTAATATTTTTAGCTATACTCAATCGGTGGTCAAGTGGTTGAGCACACGGCTTCTGACCAATGACTTTTCGAAATTAATTTCAAAAGTTATGTGTGATAAATATCGATGACCAAAAACTTTGTGCCTGGTATTACAATTGGTTCGGCACCTATGCCATTTGGGACGTAAACATAACGGCGAGTCGAGGCTTAACAGCCACTGCCAACACCTTCGGGTAGAAAAAGGCGTTAAGTTATGTTATGTTATTTTTAGCTACTTATAATAGTTGGATCTTAAAATGTAAGAATAATATGGCAAATCGAAATTCCAGCCATGCATAGAAAAAACTGATAAAAAAACGATCTACAGCATAAAACTATATTAATATATTGAGATATATCTTTTTGTAGACCTATAATTATGTAGCTACTTACTTGAACTACAAACGAATTTTACAACAATAATTAAAGATCACATTGTCAGACAAATTTGTATTTTAAAATGAAAACCAATAGTTTCAAATTTGAGCGAACCTTTAAGACCGTGTAAAAATTTATATGTAAATATCATCGGAGAGAAAATACTTATAACTTTCCATGCTGAAAACACAAAGAAAATCCTACTAAATACATAACTTCACGCAAAATCCCTTGCGGGGTAGGCAGAGAGAACAGAGAGTCATAAGACACGATTCTTACACGTCTCAATCGCTTCGTTGACTTTCATACCTCTTTAATGCACGCGCGTCGATTTTTAAGGCTCCTAACATCACCCTCCTCTAGAACGCGGTCTATTTGGTTATGGAAGGTGTTTTTGGCCGTCCTCGACTCCTGTATCCGGCTTTTGCATTTTATATGTACAAAGAAAATAATATAAAATAATCTCCATATTTATTTAGCTATCATATAAGACAAGCACTTATTATTAGAACAATTTTAAACTTAATTTTATTTAAAATAATAATATGAAAAGTATTAACTTAGAATTTAATTAGACTAATTTTAAACAGTTTTGTTTTTCAATTTCGGCTCCTAAAAGGTTTTTTAACAACACAAAGCTATAAAATTGGAATTCTTTAACAATTTGAGCTCGTTAAGCTTGGCTCAATTTGCGGGTACGAAGTCGGTGCAGCTTAGAATTCTTATCACGTAGCTATAGCGGCACGCAATTAATTTCTTTAAAGATAAGTAAGTAAGGCATTTATTTTTATTATTTTTGTTACAATATTACGAAATAACGAAATAAATTTAGACGGTTTAGTAATTCAGTTCTTGGCTTTTAAATTAAAAGTCTCGTTTTCGAATACGAGTAAAAAAAAACCTTGACATTATTAAATATATTGTCTCTAACAATAATTGCTACAGTTGTTTGTATATATTATTCAAAATAAGTTAGAACATGTAAATCGTATTTGCCAATATAAAAAATATTAGTAATAGTGTAGTTTAGTAATAGAAAGGTACGTTTTAAATATTATGTATCTACAACAAAATAATATTCACACAGGGCGTTTCATGTTCAACAATGTATACCTACCAACAAAATATGAAAATAAATTTGCAGACAAAATGCTTTGTCCAATAAGCAAGCGGCAGAAAAAAAATAACTGGAATTTTGATAAAGGTAATAGGTAAAAGGTAAAGGTAATAGGTAATATATCGATCATCCCAAGGATTTCCAGACTACAAAAAAAAAACGAAAAAGTATAATGTTAAAACTGCGGCCATGCTTGTTACGCCGAGTTCAATGACACTTCGTAGCATCCCTGTATCAAGCCACCCCTACGAGAATAAAGCTATATATCTTCACGTTTATGTATACAAAGGGTTGTGTCCGGACAGGCTCGTAAATATGTTATCTTTCAGGTTTGGTGCTGACTAGTAAGGATTATGAAGGACAGACAATAGTGGATATAAAAGAGAAAAGTTTAAACCAGCGTTTTAAACAAGGACCTCTTATTTACAAAATTATATCAATATCGTAGTCTCGGTGGCGCAGTGGTCGAGCACATGGCTTCTGATCCAGAGGTCCGGGTTCGATTCCAGACACTGGCTCACACCAATGACTTTTCGAAATTGTTTTCGGAAGTTATGTGTGATAAATATCGATGACTGAAAAACTTTGTGCCCGGTATGGCAATAGGTTCGCCACCTATTCCATTTGGGACGTAAACATAACAGCGAGACGAGGCTTAACAGCCGCTGCCTACACCTTCGGGTAAGAAAAGGCGTGAAGTTATGTTTATGTATATCAATATCAAATCTTATTTAAAGCTTTCTTTAGACTTTTGTAACTCTTGCTATATAACTTTTCTAACCCCACGCTCACGAATACTGACTAAGCAGATATACAGTACAGGTTATAGGAGTCAAAGACGGACACCTCACACTTTCCTTGACCAAATTTAACGAGTTTTGGAGGAAGTTGATGTCAGAAGACTTACAAATCTACGCGTGTATGATGAGAGTTATAAAAGTCAAAGAAGCAAGTGAGGCGTGTAAGAATCGTGCCTTTAGGGGGTCTTGTCTCTCTGCATACCCCGCAAAGGATTTGGTAAAAAATTATGGATGTATGTATAATGTCATAATTGTCTCAAATTGTTGTCATTACTTAATATAAAACAAAGTGGTAGAGCCAAGCAGTTCGCTGCATGAATGGGCCGGCTCGACCGGTGAAATACCACGACCTCTCAGAAGATCGACGTAAAGTGGCTCATGCCGCGTTTCGTTCGGTGAGAGGAGTACCCGGAGGCCCAGCCCCTTTCCCCATCCTTTCCTTTCCCCAATCCCCTAAAGGTCGGCAACGCAACAATAACACTATATGTGTTGCTGGTGTCCATGGGCGGCGTTGGTTGCTTACCATCAGGTGACACGTCTGCTCGTTTGCCCTCCTATCCCCAAAAAAAAGTCGCTTTCCGCTGTTTGTCCGCTTATATGCTTAAATCTTCGAAATTACGCAACGGGTTTTGATTTTTTTTTTATAATAGATAGAGGTTATCAACGGGGTCTTTTGTATGTATAATTCATGTATGCAGTAAAGAGAAAGTGATAAATTTACTTTGGATGGGGAATAAAGTTCGCTGGATCAACTAGTATTATATATTAGTCTACTTTTAAAGTATAATTTCTCAGTAGATATATTTTTTATGTTTTTTTTTTTACATTTAACACATAACATAACTTCACGCCATTGTTACTCGAAGGTGTAGGCAGTGGCTGTTAAGCCTCGTCTCGGCGTTATGTTTACGTCCCAAATGGAATAGGTGGCGAACTTATTGCCATACCGGGCACAAAGTTTTTCAGTCATCGATATTTATAACACTTAACTTCTGAAAACAATTTCGAAAAGGCATTGATGTGAGCCAGTGTCAGGATTCGAACCAGGACCTCTGGATCAGAAGCCGTGTGCTCGACCAGTGGACCACCGAGACTTAGAAGTTAAAAGTGTTTTAAATTTAGACCATAAGAATTTCAAAGATTCAAATTTTCCGCGCGGAATCAAACATCAAAAAGTGCTTATAAAACATCGTACCGATAAACTCTCAGGATCAATATCAATCAATATTTTTATCAATTAAGCTCATCCCACAACTCTTCAAAGCCGGTGTCACGTTTCGTCACAACACAGTTATATCACAAACTTATACTTATACAACAAATGTTGTAACAATATTGGAAAACTTATGACATTAACAAGTTAATAAAATATTGTGAGTTCAGTATTGTTTATAAAGAAACGAGTAAATATTACTAATTTGTTTTGTTGTTTATTCTTTGTTAATTAATAATTGATCATGTAAACGCCTTATAACACGCATCTCAAGTCTTTCTGCCATCCGCACATAAGGTACATCAACATTTTCTATATTGCTATATAGAAAATGTAGCAACCACTGCTGTGGTTGCTACATTCATTTAAATCTTTTTAAAGCAATCTAAAGAGCTTGCAACCTGTAAATTTATTTAAAACTAGCTGACCCGGCGAACGTTGTTCCGCATTAAAAGTATTATCTGCTGTCCCGCTATGTTAATACTGCAATACCTTCGAAAATATTTGTTTAAATTGCATGCTGTAAAGGGCCAGGAACATCTATATTACATGCACAATCTATTTAAGACACTTAATTGGATGAAAATTAATACTGTAATGTTTAAAATCGCTTTGTAAATAGGCCATTATTTCTCGTAAAAAGTAAAAATATTAAAATGGTCATTGTGGGTTATCCCTAAGAGATAGACATATGCCCTCGCGGACTTTTTTGTAGACCTTTTATAGGTGTATAATAATGTAGTGCGTTGTTTTGATTTATCACTTAGGGTTCAGGCAGCGTTTACGATTAAACTTCTAAATTTAATTTAAAAGATTACACAGATAGATAGATCGCAACAGCTGTTATTTTTTAAAAAGTAATTGGTAAAAAATATGTGCTTTGTTGATTGCTAGCGAGCTCGGTAGTTAATTTTCCAAAGATCTGTAGATTAAAAGTTTAAACTGAATATTGGGCGGGAAATTATACACGCGTAAATTGGTGTTGGCAACGATGCCTGTGAGCTTGGGGATACAAAACGTCGCCATGACCAAGTCAAATAAACGCCATACAAGCCGGAAATTACTTTTGTTATTATGATAATGCATTAAATAGAAATCGCACAGAAATATGTCCCGTGGGTTTAACAAAAACATTATATAAATATAATAATATATTTATAACTTCACGCCTTCCACTTCCTTTCTTTCCACTTCTTACCTGATGGTGAACACCTAACGCTGTCCATGGACACCTGTAGCATATATGGTGTTACAATATATATGGTGTACAAAGGCCGGCAACGCCCTTTATCTTAATGGTAACGGGAGAGGAGAAAGATTTGCCCCTTCGGATAACTATCTCACCGAGCGAAACGTGGCAAGACCCACTTTACGTCGTTATTCTGAGAGGTAGTGGTATTTCACCAGTCGATCAAGCCCATTCATGCCGCAAACAAATAATATTATAGACGATAATAAGTAATAAAAATACTTACGCTACCTTTCTTACTATCTCCGGTAAAGAAATCACGGCCTATTAGACGAATAAACCTTGTTTTCAGACAATTTTGAAGCCCCCACAGAACATTGCCCGTCTAGACTCCTGGGGTCATATCCCCAAACCGCCAAACAGGTATACCGACGTGATTGTCATGGAATCTTCGTTGGAGACAAAGGGTTCGAATTAATAGCAATGCAGCAGACTCGAAATTAAATTGAGGTAGAAATTTAGATATATCTCGGGGTGGGGGCCGCTGGTGCATTGGTAAAACAACTCACTGCGAAAGCGAGGTCGGTGGGTTTGGTCCCCACCCCAGTGCAAATATTTATGACAAGCATGAATTTCACACACACACAGTGTCTGGATGTTTTTCTGCGCTTTACTATAAGTATGTATTTACAAAAGAAAAGTATATATCTATTAATATCCGTTATCTAGTTTTCATAGCATAAGCAAGATACTAGAGCTTACTTCCAAGATGTTATTATTATTAATCTAAGACATTATATTTCCTTAGTTTATCAAAAGAAGTTGATAGTGACTTATATGCTTACTTGATTTAACTATTCCATAGGAAAATTATCTGTTACTTCATTACCTTTACGGTCAAAGGTGTAGGCAGTGCTGAAAATCTAAGGTTGACAAGATTATCCCCATAATATGCTAATATTTTTAGCTATACTCAATCGGTGGTCAAGTGGTTGAGCACACGGCTTCTGACCAATGACTTTTCGAAATTAATTTCAAAAGTTATGTGTGATAAATATCGATGACCAAAAACTTTGTGCCTGGTATTACAATTGGTTCGGCACCTATGCCATTTGGGACGTAAACATAACGGCGAGTCGAGGCTTAACAGCCACTGCCAACACCTTCGGGTAGAAAAAGGCGTGAAGTTATGTTATGTTATTTTTAGCTACTTATAATAGTTGGATCTTAAAATGTAAGAATAATATGGCAAATCGAAATTCCAGCCATGCATAGAAAAAACTGATAAAAAACGATCTACAGCATAAAACTATATTAATATATTGAGATATATCTTTTTGTAGACCTATAATTATCTAGCTACTTACTTGAACTACAAACGAATTTTACAACAATAATTAAAGATCACATTGTCAGACAAATTTGTATTTTAAAATGAAAACCAATAGTTTCAAATTTGAGCGAACCTTTAAGACCGTGTAAAAATTTATATGTAAATATCATCGGAGAGAAAATACTTATAACTTTCCATGCTGAAAACACAAAGAAAATCCTACTAAATACATAACTTCACGCAAAATCCCTTGCGGGGTAGGCAGAGAGAACAGAGAGTCATAAGACACGATTCTTACACGTCTCAATCGCTTCGTTGACTTTCATACCTCTTTAATGCACGCGCGTCGATTTTTAAGGCTCCTAACATCACCCTCCTCTAGAACGCGGTCTATTTGGTTATGGAAGGTGTTTTTGGCCGTCCTCGACTCCTGTATCCGGCTTTTGCATTTTATATGTACAAAGAAAATAATATAAAATAATCTCCATATTTATTTAGCTATCATATAAGACAAGCACTTATTATTAGAACAATTTTAAACTTAATTTTATTTAAAATAATAATATGAAAAGTATTAACTTAGAATTTAATTAGACTAATTTTAAACAGTTTTGTTTTTCAATTTCGGCTCCTAAAAGGTTTTTTAACAACACAAAGCTATAAAATTGGAATTCTTTAACAATTTGAGCTCGTTAAGCTTGGCTCAATTTGCGGGTACGAAGTCGGTGCAGCTTAGAATTCTTATCACGTAGCTATAGCGGCACGCAATTAATTTCTTTAAAGATAAGTAAGTAAGGCATTTATTTTTATTATTTTTGTTACAATATTACGAAATAACGAAATAAATTTAGACGGTTTAGTAATTCAGTTCTTGGCTTTTAAATTAAAAGTCTCGTTTTCGAATACGAGTAAAAAAAAACCTTGACATTATTAAATATATTGTCTCTAACAATAATTGCTACAGTTGTTTGTATATATTATTCAAAATAAGTTAGAACATGTAAATCTTATTTACCAATATAAAAAATATTAGTAATAGTGTAGTTTAGTAATAGAAAGGTACGTTTTAAATATTATGTATCTACAACAAAATAATATTCACACAGGGCGTTTCATGTTCAACAATGTATACCTACCAACAAAATATGAAAATAAATTTGCAGACAAAATGCTTTGTCCAATAAGCAAGCGGCAGAAAAAAAATAACTGGAATTTTGATAAAGGTTTTAATATATCGATCATCCCAAGGATTTCCAGACTACAAAAAAAAAAACGAAAAAGTATAATGTTAAAACTGCGGCCATGCTTGTTACGCCGAGTTCAATGACACTTCGTAGCATCCCTGTATCAAGCCACCCCTACGAGAATAAAGCTATATATCTTCACGTTTATGTATACAAAGGGTTGTGTCCGGACAGGCTCGTAAATATGTTATCTTTCAGGTTTGGTGCTGACTAGTAAGGATTATGAAGGACAGACAATAGTGGATATAAAAGAGAAAAGTTTAAACCAGCGTTTTAAACAAGGACCTCTTATTTACAAAATTATATCAATATCGTAGTCTCGGTGGCGCAGTGGTCGAGCACATGGCTTCTGATCCAGAGGTCCGGGTTCGATTCCAGACACTGGCTCACACCAATGACTTTTCGAAATTGTTTTCGGAAGTTATATGTGATAAATATCGATGACTGAAAAACTTTGTGCCCGGTATGACAAAAGGTTCGCCACCTATTCCATTTGGGACGTAAACATAACAGCGAGACGAGGCTTAACAGCCGCTGCCTACACCTTCGGGTAAGAAAAGGCGTGAAGTTATGTTTATGTATATCAATATCAAATCTTATTTAAAGCTTTCTTTAGACTTTTGTAACTCTTGCTATATAACTTTTCTAACCCCACGCTCACGAATACTGACTAAGCAGATATACAGTACAGGTTATAGGAGTCAAAGACGGACACCTCACACTTTCCTTGACCAAATTTAACGAGTTTTGGAGGAAGTTGATGTCAGAAGACTTACAAATCTACGCGTGTATGATGAGAGTTATAAAAGTCAAAGAAGCAAGTGAGGCGTGTAAGAATCGTGCCTTTAGGGGGTCTTGTCTCTCTGCATACCCCGCAAAGGATTTGGTAAAAAATTATGGATGTATGTATAATGTCATAATTGTCTCAAATTGTTGTCATTACTTAATATAAAACAAAGTGGTAGAGCCAAGCAGTTCGCTGCATGAATGGGCCGGCTCGACCGGTGAAATACCACGACCTCTCAGAAGATCGACGTAAAGTGGCTCATGCCGCGTTTCGTTCGGTGAGAGGAGTACCCGGAGGCCCAGCCCCTTTCCCCATCCTTTCCTTTCCCCAATCCCCTAAAGGTCGGCAACGCAACAATAACACTATATGTGTTGCTGGTGTCCATGGGCGGCGTTGGTTGCTTACCATCAGGTGACACGTCTGCTCGTTTGCCCTCCTATCCCCAAAAAAAAGTCGCTTTCCGCTGTTTGTCTGCTTATATGCTTAAATCTTCGAAATTACGCAACGGGTTTTGATTTTTTTTTTATAATAGATAGAGGTTATCAACGGGGTCTTTTGTATGTATAATTCATGTATGCAGTAAAGAGAAAGTGATAAATTTACTTTGGATGGGGAATAAAGTTCGCTGGATCAACTAGTATTATATATTAGTCTACTTTTAAAGTATAATTTCTCAGTAGATATATTTTTTATGTTTTTTTTTTTACATTTAACACATAACATAACTTCACGCCATTGTTACTCGAAGGTGTAGGCAGTGGCTGTTAAGCCTCGTCTCGGCGTTATGTTTACGTCCCAAATGGAATAGGTGGCGAACTTATTGCCATACCGGGCACAAAGTTTTTCAGTCATCGATATTTATAACACTTAACTTCTGAAAACAATTTCGAAAAGGCATTGATGTGAGCCAGTGTCAGGATTCGAACCAGGACCTCTGGATCAGAAGCCGTGTGCTCGACCAGTGGACCACCGAGACTTAGAAGTTAAAAGTGTTTTAAATTTAGACCATAAGAATTTCAAAGATTCAAATTTTCCGCGCGGAATCAAACATCAAAAAGTGCTTATAAAACATCGTACCGATAAACTCTCAGGATCAATATCAATCAATATTTTTATCAATTAAGCTCATCCCACAACTCTTCAAAGCCGGTGTCACGTTTCGTCACAACACAGTTATATCACAAACTTATACTTATACAACAAATGTTGTAACAATATTGGAAAACTTATGACATTAACAAGTTAATAAAATATTGTGAGTTCAGTATTGTTTATAAAGAAACGAGTAAATATTACTAATTTGTTTTGTTGTTTATTCTTTGTTAATTAATAATTGATCATGTAAACGCCTTATAACACGCATCTCAAGTCTTTCTGCCATCCGCACATAAGGTACATCAACATTTTCTATATTGCTATATAGAAAATGTAGCAACCACTGCTGTGGTTGCTACATTCATTTAAATCTTTTTAAAGCAATCTAAAGAGCTTGCAACCTGTAAATTTATTTAAAACTAGCTGACCCGGCGAACGTTGTTCCGCATTAAAAGTATTATCTGCTGTCCCGCTATGTTAATACTGCAATACCTTCGAAAATATTTGTTTAAATTGCATGCTGTAAAGGGCCAGGAACATCTATATTACATGCACAATCTATTTAAGACACTTAATTGGATGAAAATTAATACTGTAATGTTTAAAATCGCTTTGTAAATAGGCCATTATTTCTCGTAAAAAGTAAAAATATTAAAATGGTCATTGTGGGTTATCCCTAAGAGATAGACATATGCCCTCGCGGACTTTTTTGTAGACCTTTTATAGGTGTATAATAATGTAGTGCGTTGTTTTGATTTATCACTTAGGGTTCAGGCAGCGTTTACGATTAAACTTCTAAATTTAATTTAAAAGATTACACAGATAGATAGATCGCAACAGCTGTTATTTTTTAAAAAGTAATTGGTAAAAAATATGTGCTTTGTTGATTGCTAGCGAGCTCGGTAGTTAATTTTCCAAAGATCTGTAGATTAAAAGTTTAAACTGAATATTGGGCGGGAAATTATACACGCGTAAATTGGTGTTGGCAACGATGCCTGTGAGCTTGGGGATACAAAACGTCGCCATGACCAAGTCAAATAAACGCCATACAAGCCGGAAATTACTTTTGTTATTATGATAATGCATTAAATAGAAATCGCACAGAAATATGTCCCGTGGGTTTAACAAAAACATTATATAAATATAATAATATATTTATAACTTCACGCCTTCCACTTCCTTTCTTTCCACTTCTTACCTGATGGTGAACACCTAACGCTGTCCATGGACACCTGTAGCATATATGGTGTTACAATATATATGGTGTACAAAGGCCGGCAACGCCCTTTATCTTAATGGTAACGGGAGAGGAGAAAGATTTGCCCCTTCGGATAACTATCTCACCGAGCGAAACGTGGCAAGACCCACTTTACGTCGTTATTCTGAGAGGTAGTGGTATTTCACCAGTCGATCAAGCCCATTCATGCCGCAAACAAATAATATTATAGACGATAATAAGTAATAAAAATACTTACGCTACCTTTCTTACTATCTCCGGTAAAGAAATCACGGCCTATTAGACGAATAAACCTTGTTTTCAGACAATTTTGAAGCCCCCACAGAACATTGCCCGTCTAGACTCCTGGGGTCATATCCCCAGACCGCCAAACAGGTATACCGACGTGATTGTCATGGAATCTTCGTTGGAGACAAAGGGTTCGAATTAATAGCAATGCAGCAGACTCGAAATTAAATTGAGGTAGAAATTTAGATATATCTCGGGGTGGGGGCCGCTGGTGCATTGGTAAAACAACTCACTGCGAAAGCGAGGTCGGTGGGTTTGGTCCCCACCCCAGTGCAAATATTTATGACAAGCATGAATGTCACACACACTATACAGTGTCTGGATGTTTTTCTGCGCTTTACTATAAGTATGTATTTACAAAAGAAAAGTATATATATCTATTAATATCCGTTATCTAGTTTTCATAGCATAAGCAAGATACTAGAGCTTACTTCCAAGATGTTATTATTATTAATCTAAGACATTATATTTCCTTAGTTTATCAAAAGAAGTTGATAGTGACTTATATGCTTACTTGATTTAACTATTCCATAGGAAAATTATCTGTTACTTCATTACCTTTACGGTCAAAGGTGTAGGCAGTGCTGAAAATCTAAGGTTGACAAGATTATCCCCATAATATGCTAATATTTTTAGCTATACTCAATCGGTGGTCAAGTGGTTGAGCACACGGCTTCTGACCAATGACTTTTCGAAATTAATTTCAAAAGTTATGTGTGATAAATATCGATGACCAAAAACTTTGTGCCTGGTATGACAATAGGTTCGGCACCTATTCCATTTGGGACGTAAACATAACGGCGAGTCGAGGCTTAACAGCCACTGCCAACACCTTCGGGTAGAAAAAGGCGTGAAGTTATGTTATGTTATTTTTAGCTACTTATAATAGTTGGATCTTAAAATGTAAGAATAATATGGCAAATCGAAATTCCAGCCATGCATAGAAAAAACTGATAAAAAAACGATCTACAGCATAAAACTATATTAATATATTGAGATATATCTTTTTGTAGACCTATAATTATGTAGCTACTTACTTGAACTACAAACGAATTTTACAACAATAATTAAAGATCACATTGTCAGACAAATTTGTATTTTAAAATGAAAACCAATAGTTTCAAATTTGAGCGAACCTTTAAGACCGTGTAAAAATTTATATGTAAATATCATCGGAGAGAAAATACTTATAACTTTCCATGCTGAAAACACAAAGAAAATCCTACTAAATACATAACTTCACGCAAAATCCCTTGCGGGGTAGGCAGAGAGAACAGAGAGTCATAAGACACGATTCTTACACGTCTCAATCGCTTCGTTGACTTTCATACCTCTTTAATGCACGCGCGTCGATTTTTAAGGCTCCTAACATCACCCTCCTCTAGAACGCGGTCTATTTGGTTATGGAAGGTGTTTTTGGCCGTCCTCGACTCCTGTATCCGGCTTTTGCATTTTATATGTACAAAGAAAATAATATAAAATAATCTCCATATTTATTTAGCTATCATATAAGACAAGCACTTATTATTAGAACAATTTTAAACTTAATTTTATATAAAATAATAATACGAAAAGTATTAACTTAGAACTTAATTAGACTAATTTTAAACAGTTTTGTGTTTTAATTTCGGCTCCTAAAAGGTTTTTTAATAACACAAAGCTATAAAATTGGAATTCTTTAACAATTTGAGCTCGTTAAGCTTGGCTCAATTTGCGGGTACGAAGTCGGTGCAGCTTAGAATTCTTATCACGTAGCTATAGCGGCACGCAATTAATTTCTTTAAAGATAAGTAAGTAAGGCATTTATTTTTATTATTTTTGTTACAATATTACGAAATAACGAAATAAATTTAGACGGTTTAGTAATTCAGTTCTTGGCTTTTAAATTAAAAGTCTCGTTTTCGAATACGAGTAAAAAAAAAACCTTGACATTATTAAATATATTGTCTCTAACAATAATTGCTACAGTTGTTTGTATATATTATTCAAAATAAGTTAGAACATGTAAATCTTATTTGCCAATATAAAAAATATTAGTAATAGTGTAGTTTAGTAATAGAAAGGTACGTTTTAAATATTATGTATCTACAACAAAATAATATTCACACAGGGCCTTTCATGTTCAACAATGTATACCTCTACCAACAAAATATGAAAATAAATTTGCAGACAAAATGCTTTGTCCAATAAGCAAGCGGCAGAAAAAAAATAACTGGAATTTTGATAAAGGTTTTAATATATCGATCATCCCAAGGATTTCCAGACTACAAAAAAAAAAACGAAAAAGTATAATGTTAAAACTGCGGCCATGCTTGTTACGCCGAGTTCAATGACACTTCGTAGCATCCCTGTATCAAGCCACCCCTACGAGAATAAAGCTATATATCTTCACGTTTATGTATACAAAGGGTTGTGTCCGGACAGGCTCGTAAATATGTTATCTTTCAGGTTTGGTGCTGACTAGTAAGGATTATGAAGGACAGACAATAGTGGATATAAAAGAGAAAAGTTTAAACCAGCGTTTTAAACAAGGACCTCTTATTTACAAAATTATATCAATATCGTAGTCTCGGTGGCGCAGTGGTCGAGCACATGGCTTCTGATCCAGAGGTCCGGGTTCGATTCCAGACACTGGCTCACACCAATGACTTTTCGAAATTGTTTTCGGAAGTTATGTGTGATAAATATCGATGACTGAAAAACTTTGTGCCCGGTATGGCAATAGGTTCGCCACCTATTCCATTTGGGACGTAAACATAACAGCGAGACGAGGCTTAACAGCCGCTGCCTACACCTTCGGGTAAGAAAAGGCGTGAAGTTATGTTTATGTATATCAATATCAAATCTTATTTAAAGCTTTCTTTAGACTTTTGTAACTCTTGCTATATAACTTTTCTAACCCCACGCTCACGAATACTGACTAAGCAGATATACAGTACAGGTTATAGGAGTCAAAGACGGACACCTTACACTTTCCTTGACCAAATTTAACGAGTTTTGGAGGAAGTTGATGTCAGAAGACTTACAAATCTACGCGTGTATGATGAGAGTTACAAAAGTCAAAGAAGCAAGTGAGGCGTGTAAGAATCGTGCCTTTAGGGGGTCTTGTCTCTCTGCATACCCCGCAAAGGATTTGGTAAAAAATTATGGATGTATGTATAATGTCATAATTGCCTCAAATTGTTGTCATTACTTAATATAAAACAAAGTGGTAGAGCCAAGCAGTTCGCTGCATGAATGGGCCGGCTCGACCGGTGAAATACCACGACCTCTCAGAAGATCGACGTAAAGTGGCTCATGCCGCGTTTCGTTCGGTGAGAGGAGTACCCGGAGGCCCAGCCCCTTTCCCCATCCTTTCCTTTCCCCAATCCCCTAAAGGTCGGCAACGCAACAGTAACACTATATGTGTTGCTGGTGTCCATGGGCGGCGTTGGTTGCTTACCATCAGGTGACACGTCTGCTCGTTTGCCCTCCTATCCCCAAAAAAAAGTCGCTTTCCGCTGTTTGTCCGCTTATATGCTTAAATCTTCGAAATTACGCAACGGGTTTTGATTTTTTTTTTATAATAGATAGAGGTTATCAACGGGGTCTTTTGTATGTATAATTCATGTATGCAGTAAAGAGAAAGTGATAAATTGACTTTGGATGGGGAATAAAGTTCGCTGGATCAACTAGTATTATATATTAGTCTACTTTTAAAGTATAATTTCTCAGTAGATATATTTTTTATGTTTTTTTTTTAAATTTAACACATAACATAACTTCACGCCATTGTTACTCGAAGGTGTAGGCAGTGGCTGTTAAGCCTCGTCTCGGCGTTATGTTTACGTCCCAAATGGAATAGGTGGCGAACTTATTGCCATACCGGGCACAAAGTTTTTCAGTCATCGATATTTATAACACTTAACTTCTGAAAACAATTTCGAAAAGACATTGATGTGAGCCAGTGTCAGGATTCGAACCAGGACCTCTGGATCAGAAGCCGTGTGCTCGACCAGTGGACCACCGAGACTTAGAAGTTAAAAGTGTTTTAAATTTAGACCATAAGAATTTCAAAGATTCAAATTTTCCGCGCGGAATCAAACATCAAAAAGTGCTTATAAAACATATCGTACCGATAAACTCAGGATCAATATCAATCAATATTTTTATCAATTAAGCTCATCCCACAACTCTTCAAAGCCGGTGTCACGTTTCGTCACAACACAGTTATATCACAAACTTATACTTATACAACAAATGTTGTAACAATATTGGAAAACTTATGACATTAACAAGTTAATAAAATATTGTGAGTTCAGTATTGTTTATAAAGAAACGAGTAAATATTACTAATTTGTTTTGTTGTTTATTCTTTGTTAAATAATAATTGATCATGTAAACGCCTTATAACACGCATCTCAAGTCTTTCTGCCATCCGCACATAAGGTAAATCAACATTTTCTATATAGCAGTGGTTGCTACATTCATTTAAATCTTTTTAAAGCAATCTAAAGAGCTTGCAACCTGTAAATTTATTTAAAACTAGCTGACCCGGCGAACGTTGTTCCGCATTAAAAGTATTATCTGCTGTCCCGCTATGTTAATACTGCAATACCTTCGAAAATATTTGTTTAAATTGCATGCTGTAAAGGGCCAGGAACATCTATATTACATGCACAATCTATTTAAGACACTTAATTGGATGAAAATTAATACTGTAATGTTTAAAATCGCTTTGTAAATAGGCCATTATTTCTCGTAAAAAGTAAAAATATTAAAATGGTCATTGTGGGTTATCCCTAAGAGATAGACATATGCCCTCGCGGACTTTTTTGTAGACCTTTTATAGGTGTATAATAATGTAGTGCGTTGTTTTGATTTATCACTTAGGGTTCAGGCAGCGTTTACGATTAAACTTCTAAATCTTGGAAATTATCACTTTTTTTTACTACACTATACATGAGTTATAGATAAAAACCACCCCGTTGACACCCTCTAACTATTAAAAAAAAAACGCATCAAAATCCGTTGCGTAATTTTAAAGATATGCGCATATAAGGGGACAGACAGCGGAAAGTGACTTTGTTTTATATTAAGTAATGATGATGACTAGCAGACCGCGCGAACTTCGTACCGCTATATTGTATGTAGCTTCCCGCCTCACGGTGTTACTCGAGTACAAACAAAATGTCGATTACCACGATGATTACACATAGCCTATGTTACTCAGTGATAATGTAGCTTTCTAAAGAAAAAAGAATTATTAAAATCGGTCTGGTACTTTTTGAGTTTATTCGTTACATACAAAAATACAAATGTTTCCTCTTTATAATATTAGTATAGATAAATCTATTTCAAATTGACCTTTACGCCTACAAGAATATTTTTTAAATCCTTGACTAGTCATCTCTTTATGTCGGAATTTTAACCAAATGGAGATTGTATTTGGGGTGGTTAAGCCGCATAAATGGGCCAGCTCGATTGATGAAATACCATGACCGCTCAGAATGTCGACGAAAAATGGCTCATTCCGCGTTTCGCTCGGTGAGATAGGTATCCGGGGGCCTTGCCCCTTCCGCTCTCCCCTACCCATCCCGCTTCCGATCCCTTCCATATCCCATTATTAGAGCCGGCAACGCAACTGTAATACTATCTGTGTTCAGGTGTCCATGGGCGGCGTTTGTGGCTTGCCATCGAATGACAGGATTTGTTTGGATGTTTTAACATTTTGTTCCACCCTGGCGATAAACCAACGGTCATGGCGAGTAAAGGATAATATGCCGGCCGTATATTTTCACAATTTTCATGTTTTTATTAGCTTTTTATTAGCTTCACTTGTATGTTTGTATGTTTGTAACCGACTTCTTTGGGCGCAATTTTGACCCACTTTGAACAGCTAGATTTCGTTCAAACTTTGTAGATTTATCGAGGACCGATGACAATACACTAATTTGATAAAATTATAGAAAACCGAACAAAAAATAGAAAATAAATAATAGTTTAAAAAACTAAAAAACACGCTTTTTATAGAAAACCGAACTAAAAAATAGAAAATAAGTTTTAATAAAATTAAATTAAGAATAGTGTTGAAAATTTCAATAAATATAGATTAATAAAAGTGTGAATAAAAAAAAATTAAAAAAAGCGTGGGGTTCTTTTTAAGATCATAACAAAATGGTAATCACTCTACTCATATCTGTCAACAAAATATTTATAACTATTGACACCATGCACCCCACGCGTTTTTTAATTTTTTTTTTATTCACACTATTATTAATCTATATTTATTGAAATTTTCAACACTATCCTTAATTTAATTTTATTAAAACTTATTTTCTATTTTTTAGTTCGGTTTTCTATAAAAAGCGTGTTTTTTAGTTTTTTAAACTATTATTTATTTATTAATTAACTCTCAAGAACTTTTAAAAATTAGAAATCATATTTATCAATTTTTTTTGTACCCCTAAAAAAAACTGTAATTAATTTTCATGAACTCTTGTTGTTTGAGATTAAGTGGCGTAGTTTATTTAGGTGGCTAATTCTAACATACAAAAATTATAATAAAAACTGAACTGTGTAGGCACGAGTAGTCTGTAGGTCTAGCACCCCGCTTCTGAATCATGAAGTCGTGGGACTGAATCTGGGCTAATGCACACCAATGACTTTTTGGAATTCTTGTCGGAAGTTACATGTGATAAATATGCCTGATGTACGTCAATAGGTTCCGAAACCTTTTCCATTTGGGACGTCTATACCTATGGGTAGAAAAACGCGTGAAGTTATAACAAAAATACACGCTTAGGTTTAGAAAGCGCACGAACTCGTTGCATTAAATTGACAGAACGGAACATTTGACCTCGCCGTGACCGGATACTCGAACATCTCAGTCCATTTAACGGGAGAACGCTGAAAGCTTCGGTGAAAACTGGTTCAAAGGAATTCGAAGCGTGAAAAAAAATCTATAAATCATATTCGTTCAGTAAATCGTGGACACAATAACACTTTTTTTCTTTACTTTTGAATACATTGAACGCATCTAAAAGGTTTCTTTTTTAAAGGAATGTGCGTGATTTTCGCTTTTTGTAGGTACTTATAAAAATAGAGACTTCTTAAGGATCCAGAGATGGAGATACTCACACATATTGAGAAAAGAATGATTGATTATTAACCTGAATGTGGAGGGAAATAAAAGACGAGGAAGACCAAAGAAAATATGGATCGATTGTAAGGAAGAAATGATTAAAAAGGGTGTTACTGTAGAAGATGTAAATAATAGAGAAGTGTGGAAAAGATAAAACCTATTTGGCCTCCTGAAATTATAGGAACAGGTCAAGAATATGATGAAAGAGCCGGAGATTATTTAAGTTTTAACATATTAAAATTAGATTTTTAGTTTTAATTAGATTTTTAGTTTTAATTAGTTTTAACTAATTTTTAGTTTTAATTAGATTTTTTTTTATGGGATAGGAGGGCAAACGAGCAGGCGTGTCACCTGATGGTAAGCAACCAACGCTGCCCATGGACACCAGCAACATATATACTGTTACTGTTGCGTTGCCGACCTTTAAGGAATAGGGGAGAGGAAAGGATGGGGAAGGGGGGATATGGGCCTCCGGGTACCTCTCTCACCGAACGAGACGCGGCATGAGCCACTTTACGACGGTCTTCTGAGAGGTCGTGGTATTTCACCGGTCGAGCCGGCCCATTCATGCAGCGAACTGCTTGGCTCTACCACTGTTATAGATACTACACATTTTTTTAAACTCTATCACCTTTCTTCTGATCAAATTGTAAATGAAAATATAGACACAATTACAGAAGATTTTATTCTTTTTTTATTACTCTTTTATTAGCTTCACCTGTATGTACGTTAGTATGTATGTTTAATCAAACTCTTTGAGCTCTATTTTCTCCTACTTTAAAAGATCCTATTTTTCTTAAACTTTGCAAACCTGTTAGAGACCAATGACGATTATAAAACTACAACTGTCTATATCATCTGATATTTCATTAATTGAATAAATTTGTTCGAATTAACTTCGAATCCTGGCTATCGAATCGGAATCTGGCTATAATAAATATCGATGACTGAAAACTTTGTGTCCAGTATGGCAATAGGTTCGTCACCTATTTCATTTGTGACGTAAACATAACGGCGAGTCGAGGCTTAACCGCCACTGCCTACACCTTCGAGTAGAAAAAGGAAGTTTATGTTAGTTTATCAAGTAATTAGTTTAATCAGTAATTGCTAGACCATTAGTTGTTTTATTGCGTATACAGTTAGATAGGTAGATAGATGTGTTCGTCCATGGCTTACTTGATTATGAGTAGCTCTTAAATCACTCGTGTGTCATGAATATTGGAAATCAATACGGAGTTATAGTGAAGTTGTCCACAACCTACAACATGCAATATTCATTATCTGAGGATGGACAATAACCAATATAATTTTAACAGTGGTAGAGCCAAGCACTACGTTGCATGAATGAAAATGAAATACCACGACCTCTTAAAAGATCGACGTAAAGTGGCTCATGCCGCGTTTCGTTCAGTGAGAGAGGTACTCGGAGGCCGAGCCTCCTTCCCCATCCATTCCTATCCTACTCCCATAAAGGTCGGCAACGCAACTGTAACACTATATGTGTTGCAAGTGTCGATGGGCGGCGCTGATCTCTTACCATCAGGTGATACGCCTGCTCGTTTGCCTTCCTATTCCATAAAAAGCAAAAGCTAATGTGATTACTAATAAACTGTATTTACTGTCAGTAATAAAGCCACGAAGTTCGATGCATAAATGATTTTTTTATGGGATATGGGGCAAACGAACAAGCGGGTAATCTTACAGTAGGAGTCGTGCCGCCCATCGACACTTGTAATACAGATAGTATTACAGTTGGGTTGTCTGCCTTAAAGAGACTGGGTTGGGAAGTAAGGTGAACCTCCAGATGTCTTTCACTGAACGAAACACAGTGCTAACCACTTTACGGCGATATTTTAAGTGGTCGTGGTGCTTCACCGGTCGAGGCGACCCATTCATGCAGCGAACTGCGTGGCTCTACGTCTATTAAAACGCCACGACTTATCAGAAAATTAACGTGTAGTGGTTCATACCACGTACTAAAGTTGTCAAAATATAAAAGGCCCGTTTTGACATTTGAGAAAGACCCTAGAATGTAACTTGAAACGAAACTGAAAGAAACAATAAAATAATAATTAATTACATAAAGTGTTATTAAAAAAGATACATTTTTTTTTGGCGTTTAAATAATATGATAGACCACCTTGCGAGTATTCTTTTCGCGCTTACTTTATAGTAGCATGCAATTTCTAATTATTACGAAACGTCTCATAAACAATTACGTTCTCAGTTTTTTTTTTTAAAATACTAGTTTTGTAACCAATTAATTATTGAATTTCACCAGTTTCATTTGATTTTTATTGTAATTAAATATTGTGTAGTGATCATTACTGAAAGGAATAAGGAAAGGAATGTTGCCAAAGTTGGCAATACTGATTTCTACAAAATGGCTTATTACAATGTCATATTTATCGATGAGACTTGGCTAAACTCGAATCATTCCGTGCCGCAGTCGTGGACAGACGATACCAAGGCATCTTGCTCAAAAGTGCCAATAGGAAAAAGTGGACGCCTAATAATCTGCCACGCCGGATCAGCCGGGGGAGGTTTTGTGAATGATGCCTTACTCGCATTTGAGTCTAAAAGTACAAAAGAAAATCACGAAGAAATGGACGCAAATAAATTCACAGAGTGGTTTACTAACTTGTTAACAAACCTCCCCGAACAGTGTAAAATCATTATGGACAATGCACCTTACCATTCAGTTCAAATAGATAAACCACCTACTCAAGCAAACAAAAAGGCTGATTTAGTGGCATGGCTACAAAGACAAGGCGTTGAAGCTGACCTGAAATTGATGAAAGCTGAATTGCTGGAACTAGTAAAAGAAAATAAACCTGCGAAACTAAAATATAAAATTGATGAATTGGCACTTCAGCATGGACACAAAGTGATAAGACCGCCGCCGTACCATTGTCAGTATAATGCCATTGAGTAGATCTGGGCTCAAGTCAAAGGATACGCAGCACGCCATAATACAAAGCCGCCGTTCTCCACTAAGAAAATGATGACATTGCTAAAAGAAGCTTGTGCCAAAATTACTAAAGAAGACTGGGCAAAAGTGGTAGAAAAAACTCGAAAAATAATAAAAGATGATTATGACAGAGACGTCAATATTGATAATATAATTGAAAATGAAATAATTATATTTACAGGTGACGATAGCTCAACTGACGATTTTGGCTCATCATCTGAAGAAAATGATTGATTTTAATGATAGTAATTAAATGAATTTCCCTTTTTCTTGATTTTTTTGTGATTGAGTGAATGTTCTTTAACTAAAAATATTAAATTAAAAACAAATTGACCTTTCGTACCATTGTATCATTTAAAAATACCTACAATATTAAAATTTTCTGACTTTAATCCAAAATACTTTACAATAATCTAATCGATCAAAAACTCATACGAACTTGAATCGATTTGTCGTGAGTATTGAGTACCGAGTCGTATGGTTACATTACTAATTACGTCGCGATGACAAATATCAAAACGGACCTTTTATATTTTAACAACTATAGTTACTGGTACTACATGAAGTTTCCACATACTTCGTTTAGTTAAACAGTTTCGCCATAGAGGTTGATTAAATGAAAACAATAAATCTTGCTGCGTCTTAAATGTTTAGATTTATTGGATTTTTAATGAAAATGATTTTTTTTGTTCCTTCATGCACCTGACACCCGAAGACATCGGCTTTTCCTTGTCTCCGCTGAATATAATCTTGAATCCCATGGAAAATAGAGATTGAGAAAGAGTTCATTATCACCGCGAACAATTTCTTTAGTCAAAAGTCAGTATACGTCCGGATTCGAAACCACAACTAGGCAAATAGAAGTCCTCATGCTAAACCACCAGACCATTGAGAGTTATATTTAATACTAATCTTTAAGTTTAAATAAGACATCTTAACATCATTTTAGACGGGCCTCGTGGTGCATTGGTAAACCAAAACAACTGCAGAAACGAGATCGGGGGGGTTCGATCGCCGCCCGAGTACAAATATTTGTGACAAGCATAAAAAAATTATGGCCTCTGGATGTTTTTCTATGTATTTTCTGTATGTATTTACAAAAGAAAAGTATATATGTATTAATATCCGTTATCTAGTATCCGTAACACAGGCATTTAGTTGCTTGGCTTGGAACTAGAGGGCGCTGTGTGCATTGTGACCGAGATATTATTATTATTATATTTGAGATTTATCACATCTTTTAGAAAAGAGAAACTTAATGTTAATCTTGAAACAGCAAATAGCAAACGTCGATTTCTTATGTTTTAACATACATTCCCACATATATTAAATTTATGACGCCATCTTTTACGGTCGTGACATTCACATATCAAATACCTATTTATATCTGTTTTATTATTTTTATTAAGATTTCTCCTGAAACTGATGTCAATTTAACGACAATCTATGAAATAAACAATAACTTTGAAATACTTGCCTACCCACTACCACCAAACTGGTCATGTTTACATATAACAAGCAAAAGCTTTTACGTAAATGATAAACAATATTTAAATCGCCATAATGATATTACTATACGACGAACAAATACTGGGTTATTTTTGAGTAGAGCGAGATTTATCACACTTAAAATGGTAGCATCCATTCTTGTGGTTAGGTACATCAGCATTACAAGAAACAACTGCTAAATAACATAATTTTTTTGGTAACATTATATTCCTATGTGTGTGTTTTTTTATGGTTAAGGAGTGCAAACGAGCAAGTGGTTCACCTGATGGTAAGCAACTACTCACCGCCCATAAACACCGTGGTGCGTTGCCGTCCTTTATGTGAGTAACAGGAGAAAGGAAGGTGAAAGAGGATCGGGCTACCGGATACCTCTCTCACCGAACCAAACGCGGCACGAAACACTTGACGCCGATATTCCAAGAGGTCGTGGTATTGCACCGGTCGAGCCGGCACATTCATGCAGCAAACTGCAAGACTCTACCACTGTTAAGTGTTAGTTAGATTTCAGGGCTGATAAAAATCCGCTGTATTAAGGGTCATCACAATATTACTTTGGTATATGTTACTTTAAATACTAAGTTATTGTAATAAAGAGAGATTAGTTATTGTAGTAAAGAGATATTAATAACTAGCTGACCCGGCGAACTTTGTTCTGCATCAAAACTATTTTATATACCTACTACTAGCTGACCCCGCAAACGTTGTCTTGCCAAAAAATAAAATTTAAAAAATAAGGGTTGATCGTAGGGGGTTGAAATTTTAGGGTTGTATGTATTTTTGTATCCCGTTTTATAAAAAAAATAAGAAACAGAAAAATGTCGAAAAATTAAAAAAAAATATTGAGGGTACCCTTGTGATTTAGGGGGATGAAGAATAGATGTTGTCCTATTCTCAGACCTACCCGATATGCACACAAAATTTCATGAGAATCGGTCGAGCCGTTTCGGAGGAGTTCAATTACGCACATCTAGACTCGAGAATTTTATATATTAGATATACAGCGTTTTTTTTTAATAAATCTCGACAGTTATCACTTTTTCTTTCTACATTATACATGAATTTTGTATAAAAACCACCCCGCTGACACCATCTATCTATTAAAAAAGCCGCATCAAATTCCGTTGCGTTGTTCCAAAAATCTAAGCATTTAAGGGGACAGACAGCGGATAGCGATTTTGTTTTATACTATGTATATTAATATAATAAAAATAGTAACAAATGTCATTTCACGTCTGAATCAAAAGCCGTGAGATCGAATCCAAGCTCACTACAGTGACGGAAATTATCCTTACTCAACGATCGTCAGCATGGCATGGGCCCGATGTATGGCAATACCTATTCCATTTGGGAAGTAAAAAATCAACTAATTAAGCCTAACAGCCACTGCCTACACCTTTGTGTATAAATAATTACACATTTTTATCATTTTTAAGATAAAATACATGATAATTAAAATTCAGTTGTATCGATTACGACTTAAATATATCTCTAAGAAAATATATACTTATCGTCAACAAAATAATGTATGTATTAAGTAATCCATGAATTAGAACAACACTCACGTAATGCGTGCTTAAGTATAATAAATCAGAACCCATCTTGTACCAGAACGTTATAATTAATCATTATCTGTATGGATTACAAAAAGAAAAACACTCCACTAATTATTATTGGTGAAATTCAATAAAGACATCGGTTTGATAGCTAATTAAAATTCAATACTGATTTGGTAGAAAAACAGTGCAAACTCGGAAGGATAAAGGACATACATTCAGAGTCTTGCAGTTCGCTGCAAGAATAGGCCGTCTCGACCGGTGAAATACCATGACCTCTCGGAATATTGGCGTGAAGTGGCTCGTGCCGCGTTTCGTTCGGTGAGAGAGGTATCCGGTGGCCCGATCTCCTTCCCCCTCTTACGCCCTTATAGGACGGCAACGCACCACACTGTTTATGGGAGGGCACAAGTTGCTTACCATTAGGTGACCCACTTGTTTGTTTGCCCTCCTATTCCATAAAAAAAACTTTAGTACTAAATTTATCGTTTTCTAGCAGAAGGTGTCGTCAGAAGCCTTTAAAAATAATCCATTTCAAGAGTTATGAAAGTTGCAGAAGCAAGAGGAGCGTGTAAGAATCATGTCCTGGGGTGTTGTTCTAATGTAAATCTAATATTACTTCGCATTATTATTGAAACTATAAAATTATGTATCTCTTTATAAAACAGGAACTAATAGAAAGTACCACACCAGTTTCTGGGACACAAGGAATGGTTTCATAAAAACACTTCTGTAACTTTCCGTGAGAATCAAGCTATATACACAAGGAAACTCCATTTAAATCGGTTCAGTGAATTCAGCATTAACTCGAAACATGGAAACTGTTCTTTCTTTATGTATTGTATTGTTATGAAGATATTAGACGCCACTCTCCTTCTAAGTCGAGGGAGAAATCAATCAAATCAACAAATCAATAAAGTCATCTGTGGAAGCCTAAAAAGAACTAAAAATCGGAGTGTAATAAAATATAATATCAGAAGGACAATGAACATGGTACAAATAAAGTTACTTTATAGATACAGGAAGTTGGTCCAAATAAGGAAGCTTCTACATCCATGGGAAGAGAAGGGGTGACACTCTTCTCTCTCTCTCACCTCTGATTTGTAACCTTTAATTTAACCCGTGAAATAATGATAAAGAGAATATGTATACTATACTGTATCTGAAGACTAAATTACAAGCGTGACTTATCATGCCATACGTATCTATCGTATTTGCATGCAAATGACTTTGCCCACAGCAGTAGATACCTTACAGTACAATTATAAGCTGACCCTCTACCTTAATGTAGTACAAATTGTTGTGATGCCTTGTATTTCTGTTTCATTAGTTGACCTGGCGAACTTTGTTCCGCATTTAAGTAATAACATAACATAACTTCACGCCTTTTTCTACCCGAATCTGTAAACAGAATAGGCGAACCTATTGCCATACCGGGCACAAAGTTTTCAGCCATCGATATTAAAGTAATAAATAAGTAAATTTTAGATTTATCACTTTTTCTTTATTATATCATACATAAATTATAGATACATGTGGTATGTATCTATCCCGTTGAGACCCTCAATCTATTAACCGCAATTTAAAACCGCATCAAAATCCGTTGCGTAGTGTCAAAGGTTTATGCATATAAGGGGACATACAGCGGAGAGCGACTTTATTTTATACTATGTAATGAGTAATCAGCTTCCTATAATGTGATGTATCTTATGTCAAGTTTCAACTTTCCTACGATTTTATCATATTATGTATAGATCATCGCAAAATAGATGACTCAATTTTGAGAGTAGATACTTCAATTTGTTGTGCGAGTTAGGTGCGTATTCCGCCTTCTTAGCCATTAGCAAACTTTTAGAAGCCTTCTAAAATATAATATTATTTGAAACTTAATTTAAAATTTATGCAAACAAACGAGTTTCCGATGAGTTTTGTTTTTGACTGCTTTTGTTTAATTTAACCGAATTTTATTGATCGATGTGGTCAGCTCCAGTTTGTAAGCTATTATGTGTTTGTTGAATTAATCTTAAGCAAAATGGAGACACATTTATTTTAGGTATAATAGTCTTTCTCCTCAGTGATAGAGCAGACAGCAGTGATAGAGTGATAGAGCCACGCAGTTTGCTGCATGAATGGGCCGGCTCGAACGGCGAAATACCATGACTTCTCAGAATATCGGCGTAAAGTGGCTCATGACTTGTTTCGCTCGGTATGAGAGGTATCCGGATGCCCAAAATATTCCAATGCCACTTATGACTCCATCCCATCCCACTTCCAACCGCTTCCCTATTCCAGTTTAAATGGCAATGCAACAGTAACACTATCGGAGTTTCAGGCGTCTCTGAGCGCCTGTAGTTGCTCACTATCAGGTGACAACCCTGATCATTCGCCTGCCTATCCTATAAAAACAATCTTACAACCGTATTGTATGGACACATATTACCTATATACAACGGTTATATCAATATCACAAACAGACACAACAATTTTATTTTTATGTTTAGTTGTTATTCGTAACATATCAAATACAAAATTAAGTATATATGTCTAAATTTGCCCCATTCATATTCTTATTTCGCGCTGTATTATTACTTAACCATGTATTCAATTAGGGCCGTTATTCATGAAGGTTGGACGATTTCATAAGAGTGATTACGTTGATTCATTGCTTGTTTCTATTATAAATTACCTACAGCCAGCTGCACGTCGTAATTTCAGTAAATCTTGCAAAAAAAAACTAAAAGTTTAACAAGAATTCGCTGGTTCGCTGCATGAACCAGCTCGACGGGTGAAATACCACGACCTCTCGGAATATCGGCGTGAAGTGGCTCTTGCCGCGTTACGTTCGGCGAGAGAGGTATCCGGAGGCCCGATACCCTTTCTCCATCTTTTCCCCTCCTACTGGTGTTCTTGGGCGGTGAGTAGTTGCTTACCATCAGGTGACCACTAGCTCGTTTGCCCTCCTATGCCATAAAAAAATAAGATCGCGTCCTTTTCTTAGATAGTCAGTTGAAGAACTGTTTACAGCGTTAGACTATAAATGATTTTTTATTGATGAACGATTTGTTTAAATTTTCAGTAAGGATGAACACACCCGGAGCGGTTTTTTGCGTACAGATTTTTCAAATATGAACCCGCTTTTTCTGATTTTACTAAATACATATTAAATAAACATACGTCTTTGTTACCCGACAGCGACAATGGAATATCTATGTTTTTCTAGTACCTAGTCGAGTTTCGTTTACAGGTCTTACAGTTTGCTGAATGAACTGACCGGCTCGACCGGTGAAATACCACGACCTATCGGAATTTCGGTGTTAAGTGGGTTGTGCCGCGTTTCGTCCGGTGAGAGAAGTATCCGGAGGCCCGATCCCGTTTTTTTCCCCTCCTACTCCCTTAAAGGACAGGAACGCACCACGATGTTCATGAGCGGTGAGCTTACCATCAGGTGATTCACTTGCTCGTTTGTTCTCCCATCCCATAAAGAAAATACTCTGTACGGTAAAGGAACTTTTTACCGAGAAGATGTTTTATTACACGTATTGTTTATCTGTTTCGCCTTATATCTACGAAACGGCTGGACCGATTTTGCTAATTAAGCCTAATTTTCTTTAAGAAATTTTTCACATCTTTATGAAATACCACGCAAATGAAAACGCAAAAACAATCAGTCGTTACATAAATTGAAACAAAAAGTAGTGTATTGTCGTCAATAATATATTTTTCAGTAATTAATTAATTTTAACTTAAAACAAATATAAATACACATTAAAAGCTATCAATTTTTATTTGATTTCTTCTTGTCTGGCAATATGCCCATCTCCTCTTGGTATTTCCTTATCAACTGCTCTTGTACATCTGGCATGCATGGAGAGTACCTTGAGTACTCCATACTGAATTCACCTTTGCCTTGTGTCACTGATCTGTAGAAGACAATACATATATTTTAATATACAAAGACATATATGATGGGCCTCGTGGTGCATTGGCAAAAGTACCGACTGGGAAATCGAGGTCAGGGAGTTCTCGATCCCCACCAGAGAACAATAATTTTTGTAAAGCAATGGATGTTTGTATGGTTAATGGGGTGTTTTTATATGTATTATAAGTATGTATTTACAAAACAAAAGTATATGTATTAATTAATATCCGTTATCTAGAATTCCTTAACACAAGCATTTAGTTACATAGCTTGAAACTAGAGCGCGCTGTGTGTATTGCGTCCAAAATATTATCAATATACACATAGATACACACATTAAAATTCACATATACATATTTTTTAATTTACGATCGTAGTACCCGAAGGTAATACGGATAATTGTCTGAAATCATGAACTCATCGTGGGAGTTGATTGCCGTACTTGCTTTTACTCGTGGCGTCGCTCGTATTGAAGTCCTCTTGTTCTTCAGTTATTTATATAAAGAGTATCCTTCCTGATACTTTTTACTATAATGTAGGGTAGGTAGAGTAGAACTGACCTGAGATCCCCGGCGTACCCGAACATGTTGTTGAGCGGCACCTCGGCGAACAGCGTGGTCCAGCCGTCGGCGCCCTCGGTGCCGGTGATGATGCCGCCGCGCTTGTTGAGCTGCCCCACCACGGCACCGTGGAACTCCTCGGGCATCACCACCTCCACGAACATCACCGGCTCCAGGATCTGCCATGCGCCCATCTCGAACACTGCCCGGACAGATTTCAACATGAGACCGATCAAATAAATACTGCGATTATATAACACGAAAAAATTAAAGACTGAGAGCTGATACTGTTTTTTTTTATATCTACAATATATTTATTGGAACGAAGTTCCTTACGGCAGGCTTGGAGGAGATAGGGATTTCGCTGCGCGACCGAACAAAAAAATTAAATAGTAAAACCGTAAGAAAATGTCCGTGGAATAAAACCGTTAAATGAGACGTGCGCAGGCGCAACAGTCGTATACACAAGCGAGTAGTGTATAATACCTTTCTCTTTCTCTGATTATCGATTCTACATTAGCCGAAGGAACTCCGTTCCTACCTGGTGTCCCACGACACCATATCTTTATTTTGTTACACTTAAATTGCAATATGTACTATAATTATTACAGAAAGATTTTAACTTCTATAGATTCGAAGATAAAATTAAGTTAAAAACATCTTGTTACCGTCTTTAACCGCTCCCTTTGCGGCCAAGAAGAAGGCCAGCTCACTGGAGTCCACAATGTGATGGGCACCGTCCTGCAGCCGGAACTTTATTCCAGACAACTTGTGACCCGACAAGTATCCTTTCTGGCAAGAGTCCAGGAATCCTCTCTCGACGCCGGGAACAAACTGCCTGGGCACATTTGTACCAACTGTTTCGTCTACGAACTCTAACACTGAAAATGTATACAGTTTAATAATATAATATTGCCGCTTTAGTTCTTTAGCTTGGAACTAGATGGCCTTATACAGAAATTTTGTAATATTGCAAGTGTTAATGTAAATTGTAACACTCTCATGGCGAAACTCTGAAACCATCATGATTATACATGTAATATTTTTTGTTAAATTCTTACTAAATTGATTTTGAAAGTTTTTATCCAAAACATTCATTCATGTTTGAATGTAATTGCGTTACTAGCTTCTACTACTAGCTTCACTATTTAAAATAAAAGAAAAGCTTATGAACAAAGTAGCTTTCAAATAACTAAATTTTAAAAGTATATAAATATATTACATGTGTTCTGTTCCGGTTCTAGTGGCTCCAGAATGCCGGACACCCTCGCGTACTGACCAGCACCACCCGACTGCTTCTTGTGCAGGTAGTCGAATGCGCAAGGTGACATCAACGTCTCTCTGAAATTATTATATAATTAGTAGCTGATTGTTGCCTTGCCAAAAAAAAGATTTAGATAAAAAAAATAGAGGTTTTGTAAAAAAAATTGTATGCTGTTCCATAAGAAAAAGAAAATATCGAATCATTAAAAAAAGGCCTAGGGGCTACCCTTAACATTTAGGGAGAGGAAAAATAGATGTCCAACTCTCAGAACTACCTGAACTACGAAAATTTCAAGAGAATTGGTCAAGCCATTTCGAAGGAGTTTGGTAACTAACACAGTGACACAAGAATTTTATATATTAGCATTCTTTGCTGTATATTTTGAATAGATATCCATGGCTACTCCATACTGACCTGAACGCTACCTTCGGCTTGCCCAACTCCACTGGGCAGTTGTACTCTCTTTCCATTCTCTGTGCATAGATCTCCAGGTGGAGCTCACCCATGCCAGATACAAGGGTTTCTTTATTATCAACATCATAACGAAACTGGAATGTTGGATCCTCTTTTGTGAACCTGGAATTTGACACATTTGTCACAGTAACAAAAAAATAAAAAAGGAAGAAAATAAAATCAAATTATGTCATAGAAGTTAAAGGAGACAGGTAAGCAATTTACTGATTACCCAGGGATATTTTATATTTTCAATGACTTTGTAAAGTAAAACGTCCCCTCATCTTGGGGAGGAGGCTTGTGATTGCGTTACGAAAAGTGCGATCAGACGAAGTGAATAAAAGTTTAGAGGGTGATATTAAGCTTGCGAAGATAGAAAGAGTTCTTTTTCTTCGTATAATACTGCAGGGGATCAAGAGTTTTACTTTAATCGTCTGCTCTAATGCATACTCGTTTTATTTAAAACACCTGAAGCAATCTCGAAAAAAATCATCAAAATATCTGATCTAATTGCTCTTCTCTAATCGGCTGATTTATTTTCTAAATATTTCACTTATGGATTTTCAATAGGTTTATTACATATATGTAATCAAGCTAGTATTTACCTGGCCACAGCTTTGGAGAAGTTGTCTCTGTCCTTGTTATTTTTCGGTTTGATAGACATAGATACAACCGGATCGGGCACGTGTATAGACTCCAAAGCCAGCTGTATTTTGCCGTCATTCACAAATGTGTCTCCTGAAGCGCAATCGACGCCAAACAACGCGAAAATATCACCGGCCATCACTTCATTCACCTCCTCCATATTATTTGAATGCATGCGAACGAGACGTGAGATTTTTACCTAAAATTGAAATAGTAAGTATACTTTTTAATTAATTTGTTAAATTTATGCTGCGGCAGCCCTATAAAGATTAGTGTCACCCAATCTCTTCTCGCGGGTATAGTAAGAGGTGGCTATAGGATGACCTGATACGAATCGCATATTGATTTGGATCTTCTAGTTCAGGTATCCCATATTAGAATCCTAGCTCACATCAACGACTTGTCCAAGTTACGTGTGACAGTGATACAGATACAGATCCACGCAATTTGCTGCAAGAATGGGCGACGGGTAGACCAGTGAATTACCACGGTTTTGAAGTAAGTCGACGAAAAGTGGTTTGATATGCAGGGTTCCCGATCCCGATTATAAGGGATGGTAACGCAATTGTATGTGTGTTGCTCTCGGTATTGCAGATTTTCATGAGCACCACTAGTTTTTTACCATGACTTTTTGAATAAAAATTTCGCTAATAGATAATACTTAGATATTGATAAAAGAAAAATCACCTTTCTTCCAGTTCTAGCATTAAAAATGTTGTCTCCCCTTTTCAGCATTCCTTGGTAACATCTCAAATATGTCAGTTGCCCAAATTTACTCACTTCCAATTTAAATGCAAGACCAACAAACGGTTTCTTGTCATTCCTGGAAGAATCAAGTACTATTGTTTGACCTTCTCCATCTTTGCTTTCATTAAGTGTAGCAGTATTCTCCACTTCACCAGGATTGGGCAGATATTCTAACACAGCATCAAGCAGAGGTTGCACACCTTTATTTTTGAGTGCAGTCCCAACCAGCACTGGTGTGAATGTACGTTTGAGGGTGGTGCGGCGGACAGCTTTTTTTATATCATCAACTGTGGGTGCCTTTTCTTCAAGAAATAATTCACCTAAAGATAAATTTTAACCACATATTAATATAAAGTTTATAGGTAATAGACTCAATCCAATAAGTCATGTTTGCAGATCTGATTAAAGACAACTACATAATTGAAAAATCAAAAGAGTTGAATCCATTTAAATACATTATACCAATGGGCAAACTAGTTAAAATTTTTTCATAATACTCACCCAAAGTTTCATCAACATTAGACAAGTGTTCTATAAGCTCATGTCTTCTCTCCTGAACTTCAGCTCTGTTGTCTTTCGGCACTTCATCATAACGGACATTTTCACCATACTGCCCTTCAAAATAAATTGCCCTCTCCTCAATCACATCTAGAATCCCTTCACATTCCTTTTCAAGTCCAATGGGCAATTGTATGAAGGCAGCGTTGTGCTTCATTTTAGACCTCATTTGTTTGATAACTCTGAAAATAGTTTAATTGTCCTATCAGTTTCATGACCCCAGCATCCACTTTCAAAATACATCCTTAAGTATTGGCCTAGAATTTAGTTTGCCTGCACACTATCAAGCAAGCCAGAGACAAAATAACATACATATATCACAGTCTCCTGTGTAATATAAAATATTTAGGGTTTACAAGGATCTATCACTTTATATGTTAGGAGCCTCGAAAACCGATGCGAGTGAATGATGTATCACTCAAAGTCAATAATGAGAGATGATTACTTTCTAAATCAATAATAATAAATAAAAAACTCACTCACCTGTAAGGATTGGAACCCAGTCTATCAAGCTTATTAATAAATGCCAAACATGGAACATTGTATCTCTTCATCTGCCTATTGACAGTTAATGTTTGACTCTGAACTCCACCGACGGCACACAATACCAGTATAGCTCCATCCAATACTCTTAAAGCTCTTTCAACTTCAACCGTAAAGTCCACGTGACCAGGTGTGTCAATAATATTGATATTGTGCTCCTTCCATATAGTGTATGTCGCAGCTGATTGTATAGTAATACCTCTCTGGCGTTCTAACTCCATTGAGTCCATGACAGCACCAACATTATCTTTTCCTTTAACCTGAGGAAGATGAGATCATATTTCATGTAAATTTCATTTAAAATTTATCAGTCTTGCTTCCTCTCCTGAAATTAGTTTATATTATACTAGCAGACTGCGAGAACTTCGTACCACTATATTGTATGTAGCTTCCCACCTCACAGTGTTACTCGCATACAAACAAAATGTCGATGATGACGATGCTTACAAATAGCCATAGCCATTACTCAGCAATAATGTAGCTTTCTAAAGAAAGAATTATTAAAATTGGTCCAGTACTTTTTGAGTTGATTTGTTGCATACAAAAATACAAATCTTTCCTCTTTATAATATTAGTGTAGATTTACTTGGATCTTAAACTATACAAATAATATTAGCATAGTAGTATTATTTAAATTTAAGATAGTTTAAAACTTAATTATTCACATACATTTTTCTATATACACTTTAAATATATAAACAAATTTGCAACTAATATAATAAATATGTATGGACTTAAATTTAATAGGAGGTTAGCACTCTTGGTTTAGCTTGGCAATCCTGTCAACATCTTCCAGATGAATAATAGTTTTTCACAGAAAATTATTTATATTTTATGCAATTTTTATAGTTTTATTGTGTATTGTTAAAGATATAAATATGTATTATAATTCTATTTAATAATAACAGTAGCTCAATGTAAAAAGGGTTAAGTTAAAAAAATTACCTCATGCATTGCATCTATTCTCCCTGTGTAGTACAATATTCGTTCGGTAAGTGTGGTTTTACCAGAATCAATATGTGCAGATATTCCTATGTTCCTTATTTTTTCCAATGATTTGTGTTCGGCATATTTCACATATGAAGAGAATTTCTGTAAAGATGAAATTATAACATGCAATTCAGGATATACAATTACTTAATTAATAATTAATAAAATTAAAATAATAAATTACGTAAATCTCCCGAATAAACGTGAAAATATTAAATAAATGAAACTACTATTACCTGAGAAGTAGAGTGCTTATTGAGAGTACGGAATGCATTTGCACTGCGTATTAAATTTGAAACAGTCATTATGTAAATGTATTAAAATATCACAGTAATATAAATCTATAATAATAAATTTGAACAAATTTTTAAGGTTACATCTAAAGCAACCTCTGACTTCTTTGAGTGAAGTGAAGTGAAGATAGTCAGGGATTTACAGGGGTGCATTCAGAAACAGAGTTTTAGCCTACCCTAAATTCCATTAGTACAACAGAAATATGCGAATTTGCGAATGCACAGCGCCTGCTTTTGAATTCTACAGTAAATTGACAATATAATTATAGATCATTTAGATTGATGAAAAATCTAAACAATCCAAATTTAATCAGCTCTGGGAAAGGGAGGGGAATTATAAAACAGGTCGCAGGTCAGATGTGAAAATAGAAATAATAAATAGAGGTAATAAATTTTACCGGTAACTACTAATACTATAACGTAACGGAAATTATAATTTTTATTTTAAATCAAATAAAAGTAACATTTCCTACTGCTGTAAAAAATACATTTTATACCAAGCTAGTTGCAACTAGTTTTTTAAAACTTTGTTAGCGTGTAATAATGCATATAGTTTATGCACCTCTTTATTATACTTCTTTTAGGTAGGGCCATGCAGTTCGCTGCATGAATGGATCGACCCGACCGGTGAAATACCACGACCTCTCAGAAGATCGATGTAAAGTAGCTCATACCGCATTTCACTCGGTGAGAGAAGTACCCGGAGGCCCAACCCCCTTCACCATCCATTCTTATCCTACTCCCTTATAGGACGGCAACGCAACTGTAAGTGAATGTAACACGATATGTGTTGCAGGTGTCCATGGGTGGCGCTGGTCACTTAACGTCAGGTGACACGCCTGCTCGTTTGCCCACCTATCCCATATAAAAGTTCCAATAAATGCCAATTTTCGTCAAGTAAAGTGAGAGACAAAATTGAAATTAAGCAGTGCCGGCAAAATTAATGGATATAAACTAAATGTTTTATTTTAATTAATAAATTGCCACGTTCATTTACATTACATAAAGAACTTTTACCTAAAGCTATCGTTTAATAATCAATCTGATCTCTGATGGCTTTAGGGTTCGTCTTTGCCAGGAGGCATTGTACCACGAAGTGTAGATACACTGGAGTCCGAACAGTCTAAGCTTTTACCAGTGGTGTAACTATTGCGTCTGGGGCCGTGGAAAATTCTATTGATAGGGCCTTATCAGTAAAAACCCACACGTTGTACTTAACTTAATTTTAATACTCTTCGAGATTTTCAGCGTACTCCATTACACTTTGTGTACGTCCCACTAATGGCCATAGCCCTCATAGGCGAGATGGAATAGTCTGACTAGTCTGTAGTCCCCACACAAGCCCAATGCGTATTAGAAACTTCACATTCATCCATAGAACATAATATTTCAATGCATTCATCTAGACTGGCGCGACCAGCTGGTCCTTTAGGGCTCGTATTTTAATGTGCACAATATTATACTGACATCTTAGTTACCTTTCCTGCGTCTGCTTGCGCTAGAATTTCGGACACACCTATTAACGTATACGTACGTCGCCTTTAGTAATAAACAGATCTATCAACCGCGACAAAACTGCCTCTCGAAGGATGGTGCTCTCTACCGACGAAAATTCTTTGAACTAAATGGAGACCATTAGGTTCCTTTCAAAAAATTGAAGCATAGACAATCAATCCACTTCAATATGAAGTTACGCACAAATCGGCAGTGATGAATAATAGACAAAGGTAGAAGTTCGGAGTTGGAAAAACAGTTTATTTTCAGTTTCAAAAAGAACATGGCCGTGTTAGGGCCGTATGTGAGTGTAAATATGAATGGGCACAATAATATTCATAGTCAGTTAACGAAATCGTTAGAAAGAATTTTGGAAGATGCCTCTTTATGTGGTGAATTAAAACTAAATGGACGTAAGTTAAAGGAATTCCCCAAGCCGGGAAAGTACGATCTGAGTGATACAGTTGTGGCTGGTAAGTAGAAGTTTTATAAATAAATCGTGTTGCATTTCTATGCGGTTTATGTTTTGTATTTTATTTCTGGACTTGTCTTGTGTAGAGGACGTAATAGATGTGACATTTTACAAATGATACCCATATATTTTTAAAACCGGCATTCCGTCCGTAGCGTCCTCATGCTTTCAGTAATAACATCAACTGTACATAAATAATTACTCAAACTTATTTCTTTACAAATCAAATTTATGTTTTGATCAAATCTAGCTTGTAAGATATTAATTGGACTAAACGTGTTTTTATATCTGTGGGCACACACAGTTACATTCGACGAATTGGCCTGCACCTAAACATTCTTACAATCAATTAAACTTGTGGAACTCTGTGGAACATTAGTGTTCTAAACCTAACATAACTTCACGTTTTTTTCCACCCGAAGGTGGCTGTTAAGCCTTGACTCGCCGTTATGTTTACGTCCTAAATGAAATGGGTGGCGGATCTATTGCCATACCGGGCACAAAGTTTTCACCTAACTTGCAATATTAATTTTAAGTCATAGAACACTGGCTCACAGCCAGGATTCGAACCCGCGAGTTCTTGAGTCCGAAGCAGGGTGCACAAGCACTGCACCACCAAGACTTAAACAAGATAATTTATTATTATAATTACTGTTCTTAAATAGCTTTTATTATTATTTTAAATTAAACATTTTATACCCTATTTTAATTAAACAGTTTACCTGTTTTTGTAGATGTTTTTTTATCCAAGTTTGGTTTTTTTTCCATATATCTGTTCTCTAAGTTATAATATGACATGTATTAAATATTTCCCATTTTATAAATACAATCCATTTACCTAAAGATTAACTGAGAAAAGATAAAGAATTATTCTTCAAGTAACCAATATTAACAAGTAAAAATAATGTAAAATTAAAATCAGATAATAATATCTGATTGGTATTAAATGTTCTCAACCTACTAAAAAATATTTATCCAATATCTCTGTCTGTATACCTAATTAACTTGCAGAGACCCTATATTAAACATCCCTGCTTTTGAGATAAAAATTTATACATACTTAAAAATATACTAAATGTGACACTGTTCTGTTGACAAATTTTCATTATTTACATTATATACCTATATTTGTATGATGGTATAGTTATCTATATAAATATTATTCGTATTGTAGAAATGGGTTGGTTTTTAATGATTTGTATATTATTAATTAACAGAATGTGTGATGTTTGTAACCAATATTATGGATACAAGTTTGTATGTTATTCTTCTGCTTGTACAGTAGCTGCATAGCCAATTATCAATAAATTTTATACTGCCTTCTCATGCATACAAATAATATACTTACATAAATGATACATACTACTTCATTATGAGACCAGTGTTAGTATGCAGAGCTAACACTTAAAGTAATGAAAATTTGAACTATTGTGGTATGATACATTGTTACTACTGTTTGGTATATCTACTGCAGGTTTAAACTATTTGATTTCATTTTGTATAATACTAGTAGACCCGGCGAACTTTGTTCCGTATCAAAAGTAAAAAACTAGTAAATTTTTGATATCATGGGTTTCAATTTGTGCTATTTATCAACTTTAACTGCTCTACCACTATGTTAATACTGCAATATCTTTGTTGGTTGAAATGTGTTGCATAGTTTTAAAGATATAAGCATATAAGGGGAGAGACAGCATAAAGGGACTTTATTTATACTATGTAATGTTGTGCTATGACATAAAATGTGGGAATGTAAACAACTGAATGAAACTAATCTAAAACTTTGCACCAAAATGAAACAACAAATATTGTGTATTAACCAAATTTTGGGTTACACTTTTCAAAATGATCTCTGATTTCTTAGCATTAAGCAGCAGCAAAATACAAATCCTGCAGTAAGCATACTAACTTTACATTTAGGCTTGAAACATTGCTTTTTGTAACATTGTTCTAAAAAGTGGAAAGTGGTCCCTATCACCCATCACTGACTACAACATTATCTGCACTTCGGGTGTAACTTGAACAAAGACAACCAAAAAAGCATTTTTTTAAAAATCCCTTGTCAGTAGTTTTGCGGCCAATGCGCCAATTGAATAAATATTTAAACAGGTGACAATAAATAATAAAGTTATTATATGCACAGGTGCCTACAATAAAAAAAAGGACTTTTTAAATTTCGAACTAGATTCCAAAATATTATTATCTCATTGGTCTCTTGATAGTCTCGGTGGACCAGTGGTCGAGCACACTGCTTGTGCATCCAATGAAAGTTATGTGTGGTAAATATTGATGACTAAAAACTTCGTGCCTGCTATAGCAGTTGGTTCGCCATCTATTCCAATTGGGACGTAAACATAACGGCGAGTCGAGGATGCCTACACCTTCGGATAAAAAAGGCGTGAAGTTATGTTATAATTACGTTATGCATAAAACGTCATATTATGGCATGCTAAGTATTTTTTTTACCAACAATGTACATATTTTGAATAAAATAACGTACATATCATGTCTAACGTAAAACAGCGGATGTCTAGCTTCATAAAATTATTAAACATATTACTTTATTATACTGTTTTAAAATATAATGGTTAATGTACTTTAAGTAAATCGTTAATGCTTTGTGTATAAATAAATCTTATTTCTATAGGCAACTATGTATCTGAATAATAATTAAGTAGTATTCGTTGGAATGCTTTAAAAAACAATTAAATATGGACCGTTACGGACTGTGAATTAATTACAACATTTGATTTATACAAGACAATGACATCCATTCTATTTTAGGTCTTCATTAGATCAGTGTCACTAATTGGTAGAGGACACATGCACGTATACGTTACTTTACACCCTTATTATCCCCAAGTATAAGCAGCAGAAATAATCCTTCGATACTGTAGCCTCACTCATCCAACATTTATCAAAATTATCTTTTTCCCAAAATCCCATTCAACATGGATGATATAGAAAAAATTAAAACCTATTTAATGCAGTACTTAGTTCTTTGTCTATGGCCCAAGAAACTTTAACCTTGTATTATGCGCGTCCCGCTTATTCAATCAAGTTTTTTTTTTTATTGTTACGATCTGAGCACAGGTGTAGGCTACGAAGTTTTGCATTCATTCAGGTATCATTGACAATTTATGTTTTAGTATACATACAATGTATTATAATGTTATAGAGAACAGGTGTAGCGTGTTCGCTCATGCGGCACCCACGTATTCAGGAGGGGACTATAATAATATCAAGTAATTCCAGTTCACCGGCTTTACTTCCCCAGGGTATAGCTTTGCAGTTTTGTACTTGAGATCGTGAGGTGTCGGAATCGATAGCCTGTTCGAGCTATGGGTTAATATTACTGTCCATAAATTTATCTCCCTATCACATGGGGCCAAAGTCAGTTTGTGATATGCATATCTATCTCCACGAGAATCAGACGTGTTAGAAAAAAAAACCAGTTCGTTGTTCAACATAAAACACAACAAAGAACTTTATAATTTAATGAATAGGGATTATTTTTGGGGAACAAGTTGCATCGGGAAATCATACAAGTTTGTAGATTTCCATACAAAAACGTTGACATACATAAAGCAGGTACGCGTGGGCGGATGAGTAAAAAAAAAGTAAACACGCTCATCACGTTATCAGTTACGACTATACGGGTAGGTGCTTGTAGTTTCCACTGGAATAGGAAATAATATTAATGAATATTTATACGAAACAGTCTATGTTATTAATTCTATTTATTATCCACATATCTTTTTGCGTCACTTCACGCCCTTTTCTATCGAATACAGCGGCTGTTAAGCCTCTACTCGCCGAATTTTTCCGTTCCAAATGGATTAGATGACGGAACCTATTGCCGTACACCGGAATAATTGTGTTGTCGGTCATTCATATGTATCACACATACCGTCCGAAATTAATTAAGATAAGTCATCGGTGTGAGTTATTAAATTTAACTAGTCCACATTCCTAATGCCTGCCTCATATTTATATTTGAATGACATCCTCGTCTCGTCACAGCCCTTATTTCACTAATAGACAGTTTCATTGTCTTCGATATCTCATCGTCAGGCGGTATATCACCATCATCACCCATTGTCCTGGTACATTCACGACTATTTAAATATTCACATGCGTGTTCAACGCTGGCGAACTTTATAAGCTTTTGGCATACAATACCATTTACATTCGATTCGTTGTGTACAGATATGATAAGAATACTGATTAGTTTTATTATTACCCTACCATATGTGATGAACATGAATCAGTGATGCTCGGAAACGGTGGTAACTGACTTTTTCATATGTGCGGGTTTATTTTAAATGTGTAATGTTAATTTTAGTATGCAAGCGAACGCGAGGCTTCCTCCGCGCCGGGTTCTTGGGGTTTTTGGTACACGTTTTAATATTTACATAGGTTATACCTATACTTACCTGTGTGCCGTTTTACGGTCGGTCGACGCCGCTCAGACTAAAAAGGGTTATAAACGAATATAAAATATTCAACCATTTGTAATTAATGTAAGCCGCAAAGCTCTGCACGACTTGTATTTGCCCGAATTTAATTTTAGAACCTCTGTAGGCAGGCAGTAGAGATTTGTACAATTGGGCAGAACAGTGACATTCGCTAAACTATGAACCGGTTTGAACTGGAATATCTATTCGGAACTTTGGTACTATCTCGGATAATATAAAGTCGTAGTAGTACCATGCGTTTTGATACTTATTTAGCTTCTAAAAGTCGATTGATGAAAGTATTAACCCGGCCTTTTTTATTGCATTGAAGATAATAAATGATCAATCTTTATATTTTAACGTCACACGACATGCTATACGTATATATATAAAAGAAAGCTTGAAAATTGTAAATCCGAAGCGGTTTCTAAACGGTTTTTGCTTTGCGTGCAAAACTGCTCGTGGGAAGTGCGTCGATTCAATTAAGAATATTAGATTAACTCGTCGCTTTAGTTAAAGATATGCGCTTGAGAACTTTATCAAGATGCAATAATGTGCACAAGTCTCTCCGCTCGCCAGATCACAAGGAGGCTTCTGTTCTTGACGCTGTAAGATCGTTACATTGGTTTATTTCTGGATGTGTAATGCACTTACCATCTGGGTAGTAATTTAGAAGATTAACAAACAGATTAAGTAATGGTTGAGAAGTGTTTGTTCTACTGTTTCTTTTTATGGGAAAAGGAGGCAAAGGAGTAGGCACGTTATCTGGTGGTAAGCTAGTAGCGCCGGCCGTAGACATCTGCAATAGCGAGAGGACCGCTGTTTTTTTTTGTGAAATAGGGAGAGTGATGGAGAAGACTAAGAATACCTTTTTTTTTAACGCGAGGAAATGCTTTATTCACACCCCCGCCTTTCTTCGGCGTGAGGCTCCCCAGAGCGGGGCGGCTTGACCGCCGGCTGTAAAGAGGCGCATAGCCGGTGGCGCCACCGACGACTCTCCCCAGCCGCACCGGGATCATCCTTCCCGGGCGACGACCCGGGCGCTCTCCGCGTCGAGCGGGATCGGCTCTCTCCGGACCCTGGTGGTTTCCGGCCCCGAGTAAGGCGGTAGAACCACAGCGCCACACATTTATGAGGCCACCTCCAGGCCCAGCCCGGTGATCCGTCTGAAGATGATTGCCACCCCCAGCTCGGCGAACCTGAGCGTACGCGCGAATTCGGGCCCGGTGGCGACCACCAAAGTGTCGTCTGCGTAGCACATGACACTCACGCCACGGGGCAGACTGGTGCGGAGGACCGGATCATAGGTGAGGGCCCCAGCACGGACCCCTGCAGAACCCCGCACGTCACGTCCTTTGCTCCGTCCCGTTCCGGTCGACATTGTCCACCCATCTCTCCTGCAGGTAGGCTCCGATGACCGACCTTAGATAGGGAGGCACCTCGTGGTAAACGAGGGCCTCCCTGATGGCCGGCCAGGGGAGGGTCCCGAAGGCGTTAACAATGTCCAAAAATACCGCCAGCGAGACCGCCGGTTCCGACAGGGCACGCACACGACGCACCGCGTCCATGGTCGAGCGCCCCTGCCGGAACCCGAACTGGCAGTGCGGTAGGTCAGGGCCCAGCTGGGCGACAGGTACGGACTGATACGGGCGGAGCTCTTCGAAAGATTTATCTTCCCCGCCTCGTTCAGCAGACATATCGGCGGCAGGACGACGTAGCCTCTCCGGTCCCCCCTTTCTTCCTGATAAGCACCAGTCTCGCCGACTTCCAGTCGAGGGGTACACCCCGCAGCGGAGGCAGTTTGTGAACAACTGCTTCGCCTTGTTTCCCAAGACTTTCAAAGCGAGGGCTAGGACCCGGCCCGGAATTCCGTCCGGACCGGGAGCGGCGCTGCGGGAGGCCAGCCGCGCCACAAATCGCCCGAGCTCGTCCTCCATCACCGCCAGCTCGTCGGACCACGGAGTGCGGTCCGATTGTGACGGAGGATCCGAGGGACCGCCCTGGACCCTAGGGAAGAGCGTGTCCGGACCGGGTCCAGGAATACCTAATTCACTGAACGAAATACGTCATACGCCACTTTAGGTCGTATTCTAAGAGGTTGTGGCATTTCACCAGTCGATCCGGCCCAACGGCCCAATAATCAAGCAGCGAACTATCACTGAGCATTAAGTGTGTCTGCAAATATGAGGAGTGACCGGACTTCTCAATCATTCCATTGACAGAACGCCAAACAAATTGTAGTGGGTGTCAAAACAAATGAACCATTTTCTTTATGGCAGTTGTCTTGACCTAGAAAGGTCGTTGGCACCCAATACGACAGGCGCCCTATAAATACTAATAACTCGAGCGAATAAAGAGTGGGATTAAAATGAGTTATAGTATCGATTCTGTAGCCTGTCAGTAATGACATGAGCGAAAAGGTCTATGCGTATATCAATTTTTTAGTGCATTAGTGCTCTTAGTGCATCTAACTATGCACTGAGTGTTATAGTCAAATATTCGCCATTGGAATTGCTAATTACGAATATGCGCATGTGGCCGCGTTAATTTGTTTAATTTCTCTCTAAGTAGATATAATTTCGCGATAACGGGATCGTAATATTGGGATACATTTTATTTACTAATATTTTCATCAATTTCAAGGCGGTCTAATAATGTATCTTAATTTTTTCATTAGCTGCCATATACATACACACAACTTCGCGCCAAATCCCTTACGTGGTAGGCACAGGGAACAAAGCGCCATAAGTCTCGATTTATAATACGCCTCACTCGGTTCTATGATTTTCATAACTCTTTTCACAAACAATTTTTAAAGTTTCTAACATCATCTTTCTCCAGAACTCGTCTATTTGGTTATGGAAGGTGTGTCCTGGCCGTCGTCGACTCCTACATCCATCCGTTTTTGCATTGTATATCTGCTTCTTTCTTGCATTTATACAAGTATGTAGTAATATTCTCATCAAAATATTATCGCATTTGTTTTAATAACTCAAAATGGTAGTCATTTGTCTGTTTTATTTGTCAATAATTTATACTTGAAGTTGATTTTTACACATTTGTTGAAGTAACGACAAAATATCACTAGGGGAAAGTATGTTTTAAGGCCAAACTGATACCGGTTTATCTAATATCAATAAAATTGTCGGATAGTTTTATTACTAGCTATAACTATAAGGTTGTCTGTGAAAAATAATATACGTGTATTGTTAAGTACTCACTCTTGTAGAACTCTAGAAGTACATAGCACTGTTCAAAATAATAGACATAATATACGCCAATCTCTCTATCTTTCAATGTTAATCCTTTTAAATTAGTTAACCTGACGGCTTCGTTAACTCAATAACTGTTACCTAAAATATTGTAAGAATATTGTAAGAGTCCTTCCCGAAGGTGCAGGCAGCGGCTTTTAAGCCTCGACTCGCCGTTATATTCACGTCCCAAATAGGCGAACCTATTGCCATACACCGGGCACAAAGTATTCCGGCATCGAAATTTATAACTTCCGAAAAGATTTTCGAAATGTCATTGGTCTGTACCCGGTTTCGAACCCACGACTTCTTGATTCAGAAGCGGGGTGCTCGACTACTGGACCACCGAGACGTAGATAAACAAATCTTTTTGTAATTGTCTAAACTAAAATTTTAAATCATAATCAGAAGCAAGCTATTAAATTTTTATTAATTTTTTTTTTTTTTACAAATCCGTTAAGTGCTACTTCAGATATCTCATAAGCCTCTCTGGTGTAGAAGAGCTGCGTCAAATGCTGCAGCTTGTGAACCGAAACTGACCCATATCCAAGGCATTGACTCTGCTGAATACTTAATAGAATGACTATAATCGGCCTATCAGTGATATTATGTATGTATTAGGGATAATCATGAAAAGTACCATAATATTTTGTGTGAAATTGTTATGCTCCTATTTTTGTATACTATCTGGGCTACAAATTCTTTGCAGAACTTTTAATTTATTTTTAAAATTTTGCACTTCGGAAACGTAATTCTCTTCTATATATTTACTATTTATTATCATGTTAAATCAACAAATAACTGAGAAATACCAAAGTTAATGTCAGTGAGCCATGAATGTACGATTTAATAAGAAATTTAACCCAAAAAGTTAGCCCAAGCTGGTTCTCAAATTCGTATAGCAGTATAGACAATAATTTATTTGTAGATAATTATAAATGCTGTCCATAGGTTCAGCTATTATTACTGATGATCGACTTGGCAATGAGTGGGTGTCTAGCCAACTCAGTGCCAAGTCGTTGTGAACACATAGCAAATCATTATTCCGAGTTCCAGGGTACGGTATCTATGGCTACTGTGGTTTGAATGTGGTTTCCCATAAAGGGAAGTAGATACTTGAACAGCGATGCCTTCACCGATTGAACTTCGATTTGCCCCAGTTTTCTTGAATACTGATTTGGTGTCAACTGTGTACTTGATCTTTTTCTTTCTTTCGTTTCTTATTCTTTTTCTTATTCACTGCGATATCACTAGCCTGATTACTATAATATTTTGGTGGAATATATTCAGTATTTTCAGACGGATTTAAACTACAACGAAAATACCCTGTAAATAATAAATAATAAACAAAGTTTAGCTCGTCACTTCTGATTCAGAAGTCTTGGGATCGACTCCGGGCTCACACCAATGAAGTTACGTGTCATAAATACCGATGACTGAAAACTTTGTGCCCGGTGTAAGACTATAGATTCGCTACCTATTCCATTTGGGATGTTAAATAATGATTCGGCGAGTCAGCCGCTGCCTTCGCCTTCGGATACAAAAGGCGAGAATTTATGTTGTTACGAGACAAAATTTTGTTATTGAAATCATTGATAGATCAAGTACTGTCATTGGTTTCAATAACAAAGTTTTGTCTTTAAAAGTAAAATGTGTGTGTACCGTAGAACACTTATACACAACACGTTTACAATGTCTGATTGCCACTTTAAAAACAATAATTTAATCAGCGCAAGGCTCAAATTGTAAAGAAGAAGATCAAGACCAGGCAGACCAGACCAGACAGAAAATTATCAAAGAGAATTTCAAAACTTGGAATTTATCACATTTACATATGATACATAGAGAAAACACAAACATTTAATTTCTAAATATACCTCTAGTTAATAAGCGGCAAAACGGGTACTATTAACAACTAAACTTGTTCTAGTCATTATACTTATAAATATAAATACATCTAGACTTATAATAGACTTTTAACAGAGAAGTCTCTTTTTTTTTCAATCGTAGCCAAATTGCCAGACTAAGGATTTCTTGAAATTTAAAAAAAATGGATATTTTGACTTGCTTTGCATTTTTAATTGAACGCGTCAATCTCAGGACCTACTAATTCGTCCTATTTATTGAAGAAGGTTTTGGGCCAAACAACATGCATAAAGCATTTCTCGCGTAAAAAAAAGGCACGATCAGCTTGTTATAACATTGTATAGATAACTCAATATCGCCCACAGCGGCTTTGAAAGCTTTTGCAATTGTGTTTTATGTTCCTGGCGATATACTATGGCGCTTGTGTAATCCGACTTTATAGTTTACGACCGTTAATTGTGCTAACATCCCATAAAATACGCCCTGCTTTTCCCCTGCCCTTAATTCGATTATGATTGTACCACGCTTTCATGTAAGAAACAGCTTTTCAGATTGATTTGGTTGGAGTAAGAACAAACTTTTGGGATTAAATTAGGCAACATCGCCTAATTCGACTATTGAAGCTTTCTTATTATACGTCGCGATAGTCTAGTGTTCAGACTTCCCAGGATCGAAAACGATATAGAGCAACACAAACAATCGTAACTTGTGCGATGTATGTTTACCTGGGAATAGATTTACACTATAGATTGAGGAAGATATGATACGATAAGATACGTATATTGTGTGCATGAACAGTTCTGGTTTCTTTGTTAGCCAACTTCTTACATGATTAAGAGAAAATAGAGGAGTAGCATCTTAATTAAATGTGGAAATATTAATGTTGGCGAGAAGGTATTTCATTTTATGAAGCGTAAAATATATTGATCGTAAATTTACTTCGTAATTTTATGACTCGACCTGATATTTGTACGTGGTAGCGATATTGCGATCATGTATATTGTGTAACATCACGCTTCCAATATCCCAATGTGTATGTAGGCAGCGAGGTGCATTTTATCGCGCCCAATTTTTAAGTGCCCTATAGCTAATAAGTGGTGAACCTATTGCCATGCTTTTAGGTACAATTCTGTTAGTCATTGATATTTATCATCATCACATTTTCCAGAAAGATCCCAGGAGTCGGTGGTGTGTGTCCTAGATTAGAAATCGAAACTTTTGCGATCATAATATACTGTTTGTTTTTCCCAATTGAAATATCGCATTGAAAGTTTAAACTGGATTTTATTGCGTAAGTTAAACACCACAGTGGTGTCATACAACGGCTTCATTTTAAGACTATTTTACCTCTTCTGCTTCTTGAAGTACATCTGCAATGAATCTCTCAAAAAGTCTTCATCCGAATAATTCCTTTGAGGCGCGTGAGGTTTTAACAAATTGTCCAAAGTTTAAACCAACCCTTTGAGTTGTCATAGACGTTGGTCATTTAATAACGTCACATCCTCTACGCGAGACGGAACTGCGCTTCCCGCCTTCACTTTTCCGCTCGGCTGCATTGGCTCCATTGCAACTGTCACGCAACTGGGAAAGGCTATTGTTTCAAACTTTTGCCTCTCCTTGTTGGGTGTCGTACAATGAAATTGTAGTATGTATTCAGATATCACGTAGACCTTATAATATGTATCACTAAATCAATGGTTATCAGGATTTGTCTATACATCTGTACTCGAATAACGTAAAACTTTAGAGAATTTAAGAGGTTAGATGTATCATTTAGTCCCATGAGAAAATCAAATATCTCCAAAACCACTCGACATATCTTCGGAAGAACTATACTATAGAAGAATATTTTAAATTAAAAGCTGATTTCTCAAAAATAAAAAAACCACTGGTCGTCGTTAGATGAGTGGCCACACGTGTAAAGCTGCGGCTGCAACTTGAGGTTAAAAGAAAAAAAAATTTCATCCTTAAGTTGGGTCACAAATCTCACACATAAAAAAATGATATATAGTTTTGTCGCGTGCTGTTGTTATTATTATTGTCGTTGGGCGTGCGCAGGCGAGGCATAAAGAGGGGAGACCCCCACCACACTCACACGTGCCCCATTATATATTCAAACGATCTCTAAACAATACGACCAAACACAAAGAAAAAGATATTGCAGGCCAGGATGTGTGTGAAGACTTACGAGTCGGCAACTTTTTTCTGGTGACACTTAAGTTCATAAAAGCCCATATCCTATAAAAAAAAGTTTATCCAAAATATTTTAGGTGATGTAACTCACTAACACTATTTACAAAATATTCATAGAATTTGTCTAAGCACTGATAGTTTTGCTGGGCTGATTGGTGGGAGGGACTAAAGTCAGAAAAAACAACATAAGGATAACTATCCTTGCGTAGGCGAGAAAATGAAACCACCTAATCTATTAGAAATCAATAAATTCTGATTCAAAACGACAATACGAAGATTGTTTTGCCAAGTCTTCATCATGAAGCTCGTGTTTAGCTGTATCGCCAAGGGTTTTGTTAAACTTCGGTAAAAATGGAGGTTCCGTACGACAGTTGAGTATTGAATCCCATTCAATGCCCTTGAACCATTTGTGGTTTTTGAAATCCAGCACACCATTTTTCATTACACCAAATCGATGAGTTATATCGACCTGTAGAACGTTCCGAATCAGATCTCTGAGTTCACTGTTAAAGCTGGATGGACATCTGTATTTGCCGCTTACAATTTTTTCATACGTTCTCATAGAATCGTTTGCGAAAAATGGCGGATAACCAGCATTCATTTCGTAAAGCAATACTCCAAAAGACCACCAGTCAACTGAGAAGCCATAGCCTTTACTCAAAATTAGCTCGGGAGCTAAATAATCTGGTGTTCCGCACAAGGTCCACGTGCGTCCCTGTAGCATTTTGCAGAAGCCGAAATCGCATATTTTCAAATATCCGGTTTTTTCTATCATTATGTTCTCAGGCTTCAGGTCGCGATAAACTAGGTTACAGAAATGCAAATATTCCAAGGCCAATACAACTTGACTTGCGTAGAACTTGGCGAGCGGTTCATCAAATTTACCCATTCGACGGAGATGCAGAAACATTTCACCGCCTGGCACGTAGGGCATGATAAAGTATACGAAAGTATTGTCTTTGAATGTGAATTCCATGAAGACTGTAAATGGAAACCTGATGGCTTCGAGAATACGCTTCTCGTAAAGCGTGTGCTCCACTTGTTTCATCTTCACAATTTTCGCCTTTTCCAGTACTTTCATTGCGTACAGTTTATTCTTCTTCAAGTGTCTCAACAGTAGAACCTTACCGAAGGCGCCAGTTCCTAATATCGAAAGTCTCTCCAGGTCATCCAAATCCACATCATAGTTTTGTTTCTTACACCATCGATCGTCGAATTCCTTTTTCAGTTGCTTCAAGTGCGTGATGTACTGCTGCTGTTGTTGATTACTATAACCGTCGTGAACTTCCAATCTCTCATTGAAATGAGATGATGTGGTCCCAGGTCCGTATCCTTTTTTAGAGTACATTCTCTGATAATATTAAATATAACATTTGTTTAGTCAATCTTTACTTTTTCTATGTCATTAGTTCCATGACCGTCTCGATTGTGATATTTTTGGTTACAACTGATGAAAAACAACATAACTTTTTACGCCTTTTTCTACCCGAAGATGTAGCTGGCAGTGGCTGTTAACCCTCGTCCCGAAGTGATGTTTACTTCCCAAATGGAATAGGTGGCGAACCATACCCATACCGGGCACAAAGTTTTTAGTCACCGATATTTATCACACATAACTTCCGGAATTAATTTCGAAAAGTCATTGGTGTGAGCCAGGATTCGAACCCGCGACCTCTGGATTCATAAAATTTGTAAATAATAATACGTACTTATAATACATAGAAAAACACCCAGACGCCACATAAATATTTAAGTTTGTCACAAATATTTGTGCTCGGGTGGGAATCGGACTCCCGACCTTCCTGCTGCAGCCGGTAGTTTTTACCAATGCGCCACGAGGCCCGTCGATGATAAATTAAATATATTCATAAAATGTTATGTTTGCATGTAACATATTTGTTGACTTAAATTTTCATCTACATCGGAATAAGCATTCATTTATATAAGTTGTCCTGTATATAATATCACAATACGGTACATGGCATTTGCGGTTTTCGTCACTCTAGGGAAAAATATTTATTTTTAAACTGTACAAGTTTAAATATAGCAATTGGCATGTCATATTTAAAATTATTTAATTCGTCAGGATAAGGAAATACTGCCTCCACATCATATACCGACAAGACCACGTACTTCGGTTAGTATTATTATTACATTAGAAGATTACACACTTAACAAGAAAATTGGAACTGAAATACTGCTGTTTTTATAGAGAGATCGAAAATAAGGGAGGGGTTCCATCGAGGCACGAGCGAGACGTAGGGTGAACGAACTGCCCGAGGGGTAGGTGGAATCAGCTGTGTTTAGGGGTGACATGCTCACGCCATATCGCCGGCAGCCGGTGGCCCGACAGTTGTATATTGATTAGTTGGCACATGTTCTGAAATAACTGTGTATCGTAGTCGCGATATTCTCAGTAAATTTCATGACTAGTTCGGACAGGATATTAGAGTACATAAGATTTTTATGTTTTATATGGTTGTTTTCATAGATTAGAGTGAAATTAAAAACAAATATACGCCGCTTAGTATTGGTAGTTACGGTTGGTACGAAACTTGGACTGTCAATCTTTAACTCCTCGGTTTACAGGTCACATAAAGAATTTAAAAATAGAATACTAATAAGCCTATGGAATTCGTAATAATATTTACCGCTATGAAGAAGACCTACGCGTCGTCAATTCCTTTTTATAAGTATGACGCACGCGGGACCTACATTATTTCATATCATTTAATGGATTAAGTACGGTGAACATTTTTAGAACAACATATGTCAGGACATATAAAAAGATAAATTCGAATTTAGAATTAGGTTTTTTTTTATGGTTTTATAAGTTGGCTTCGGAGCTTATTGTCCCAATTGTGCCAGTGTCCCATTTCCGTTATTTTCTTAAAATCTCATTGGCTTTAAGAACTATATGTCATCAACGAATGAATCAACGATGTCATCCGTAAGTAACTAAGCTTCAATGAACTTGTGACTTAGGCGTGCTCCAGTTTTAAAGCATTCTTTATACAATTTAGTTAGTAGTTTTGTGTTATTTTACGCTGTATGATTTTATTGGATGATGTAATCCAACCTCAGTGGCCATAGGTGCGTATTATTATATTGTACGTGCTGAGATCTTGATGAATCGCTGCCAAGGTCGAACAGGTTTCGTAGTGGTCGTCGTGAGCAACCTCCATTGTACAATTGGGAATTGACCAAATCGGTGTTCCGATATCATTGTTGGTGTCTGGGTATATTGTTGCAGCGCAATGAGACACTGTTGCATCATTCTCCTGCGCTTGTCCCACTCAGAGTATTGTCGGCTGACAATATATCATACTTTTCAACTATCCATGCTGTCAATGCTGTTTTGCCTGTGGTTCTGTGTCCGGCCGTCTGCCAGTTGCTAAACCTTAAACTGGGTTATCAAATTTTATTTACAAGTGCTGACGCAAATTAAACGTGTTATGCATGTTTATTAAATCAATAGAACGAGGCCCTGAAGAAGGTGATGTCAGGAGCCTTAAAAACGACGAGCACGACAAGTTTTATGGAAGTCAAAAAGCAAGTGGTATTCTCTGCCTACTACGCCATGGACTTGGCGTGAATTTATGTATGTTTATCTGAAACTTTAAAGATTTGATATTCTGATATGTGTACTATAATAATAATAATATTTTGGACACAATACACACAGCGCCCTCTAGTTCCAAACTAAGCAACTAAATGCTTGTGCTATGGATACTATACATATAACGGATATGAATACATAATATTAAATTATACTTTTTTTGTAAATACATACTTATAATACATAGAAAAACACCCAGACGCCATACAAACATTCATGTTTGTCACAAATATTTGTACTCAGGTGGGGATCGAACCCGCCAACCTCGATTCAGCAGTTGATAGCTTTTCTAATGCAGCACGAGGCTCGTCGTGCATTAGTACTGGTCGCACTATATTAGCTTAATAGAAGAATCGGTAATTATTTATTTCGCCTACTTCGTATGCAAGTAAATGCATGCTATAACTTGCACTTTTTGTATATCTAAATATTCCCGCGGCAACATTTTACTAAACCAAAATAAATACAGCTATTTTCGTATTCAAACTCTTCACTGATTACGTTACTTTAGAGTATATGCAACATGCATTTAGAGATGTTTATTATTAAGAAAACGAATGTGGAATTAAATAATTGTGCTCAATAAAAATGTATTAGCAGATTGTAGTGTTGTTGCAACGAAGATAGATAGACAAAGCTTTGTATGTCGAGATTTATGGCTCGGTCGCCGGTCAAGGTTGGAGGCCCGCAGTGCGCTCATGTATCCATCGGCTTCTTGGCACAACACCAGATATTTAATCTATGCGATGAGAATACGAGATACGGAAAGCTTGTCGCTTGTGATGACACAAATGGATCGAAATATTATTTATTGCTTTGATAAATCATTACTTTTCACTATTCATTGGGGCGTGTGTTTCTTTTATGTGCGAAGAACCCAAATTATGTTTGAAGTTATCTTGCACATATATAATTCTACAGAGTTATGTGTGGACAATTTTCTATTTATAAGTATGTATCCGGCATTTTTAAATACGCGTCGTAGCAAAAGGAGACTCTGATGATGAGCGTTTAAAATAGACTCGTTAGAATGCGGTACGGTAATGACGGTTATTTTTCGAGGACATAAGAACTGGAACACGAAACTTGTTTCCTAAAAGCCACGAGCGCCGTGTCAAACGATTCGTTGTTACTTGAGTCGCGGTTATTAAGCACATGTTCTAATTTTGAATACAGAAAATCTAGCTAAATTGTGTAATCGCTGAGAGTGAAAAGAAAGCTTTGATCCCCGGTTAAATAGAGAAAAAATAGAGAGTGTTTGTGTTTGTCTATTGCATCGTATGGCCGCAATGGCTGAGCGATGTTTAGTTAGGTTATTAACGTTGAAAAGAAAAGTTTAACCAAATGTATACCGATTAAGTGTGTTCACAAAAGATGGTTCTAATGTTGTTATTATTAAGCCTATTTAAGTGACCAAAAATTTGTATTCAATTAGCAGTTCCTCGTGACTCCATTCAGAGGGGAGATAATTAAATATAACGCTGGACCTGCGTTTTATTTAATTATCCAAAAATACCATTTCGATTTATAACATAACTTCACGCCTTTTGTTACCCGAAGGTGTAGGCAGCGGCTGTTAAGCCTCGTCTCGCCGTTATGGTTACGTCCCAAATGGAATAGGTGCCGAACTTATTTGCCATACCGGGCACAAAGTTTGTCAGTCATCGATATTTATCACACATAACTTCCGAAAACAATTTCGAAAAGTCATTGGTGTGAGCCAGTGTCGATTTATAGACGATAACTGAAAAAGGCAAATTATTTTGTTGAACCTTAAAAACGTTTTCGGAAAACAAGAGGGGCTTCTGAGTATGTATATACTTTGATGAATAAGTGAATATATTACAAGAAAATATTAAAGAAGTCGTATTAGCTGTCGTTAACAGCGGTAAAGCCAAGCATGAATGGGCGTATCAAATACCACAATCTCTCAAAAAATCCACGAAAAGGAAAACGAATCGCCCTCTATAAAGTCCGGCAACGCAGCTGTGACCTCGTCGACATTGCAGATGTCCATGGACGGCGCTTGTCGTTTTCCACAAGGTGACTAGCATGCCCCAAAATTCATTACCCTCACCGATTAGATTAGATAGTAACGAGGCTCTGGTGATGAGGAAGAAATTAAACTTATTATTGATGACAGCAGAGTATTATTATTTGTATTCTATAAATACGCACGCCATAACGCACCCCATTTCTCCCTGTCTTGTGCCACTTGCATCCAACGGCTGCCTGCTCCTTTTATTAAGTCATCGGTCCATCTAGTGACGGGACGGCCCACGTCGCGCAGTCCGTGGTCGCCACTCAAGAACCTTTCTTCCCCAGTGTTCGCCGATTCTTCGAGCGATATGGCCTGCCCACCTCCACTTCAGCGTGCTAAATTTAAAGACTATGTGGGGAGCCCTCTCCGTAGCACGCTGAGCGTGCTTGAGCTCCCTGATGAGGGCAGCATTGAAAGACCACGTCTCTGTTCCCGAAGACATCGCTGGCAACAAAAACTTTTCCTGAATCTAACAAGTACCAATAAGTAGGTTATAGTTGTCGGATCGAATGCATTGAAAGTAATTCCACACTATCAATGTTATCAATTGACGTGGATATTGATGTTTGTCTATAATATGATAATGGTTACCTGGAAAATAAGTGTACCTACCTATAGGCGATCGGATTTAACGTTAATATGTATTGTTCAGAATTCAATATGGATAAATTTGCAAGCGTCTACATATCATTACGACACGCACATTTTGTATTCGTAGACGTGACACGGGAACTGAAATTGTTCTCGCCGTTGTCGAGCTATTTTGACACAACCTCTGCCATTTACACGTTGTCAGTCAAAAGTTCACGGTCATCGGGCTTCACCACATTATCTAATGGCCTTTATACCACGCCAGTCAGCCCCTCGTCGTGTGGAAATAATAACCTTTTTTTATATATCACCTTTCTACCCTTGAGACCGACCGACAGAATACTTATATATTACATAGATACATAGTCACTGAGAACAGATCGCCAAAAGGCACGATTCTTACCTTTCTCACTCGCTTCTAGTCTTCGCTTTTGTCTTGTCATACACGCTCGTCGGAGTTTTTAGGCTCCTGATATGACCTTCCGTAAAGACACCGTTCAATTTCATAATGGAAAGTGTCTCGTGAACGTCCTCGATTCCTGTCCTTCCGCTTTTGCGCTGTATATCTGCTCAGTCAATTCTTATATATATAACACTAAATAAATGTTACTGCAATATATTTGCATATATTCATAACTTTTTTTTATCACGCCCTTTGTACGCAAATGATTTCCAAGTTCTAATTAGGTACTTTTAGACAATATTCTATCTGTGAAGATTTTATGAGTAATGTTTACGCCCCAGTTATAAATCACACACACACACACACACACGATTACATCACTAGAGCTGCATCCAGCTGAGGTCCTCGGGTTTATTTTTGTTATATCTATATAAACTGCTTCTGTATCAAACATGGCCTTTGATGTCGCTCGACCGCCTCCAGCCTCACATTGTTTTACGCTCATTAATTTAAAAAAATATCGCACACAACATTATGCATAATATGTAGGGTTATGTCATTATGTTATATTGCTCTTAGCTTATTAACAATCGTCCAAGGAATTTTGGTTGTGAGCGTTCGTTCCTTTCGGCATTCGATGCTTACTTCGCCCCTATCTACAGTTTCACGTCTCTCAAAATATGTCATGCAGTTTCCAACAACGACGACCTTTAAAATTCGGGTGGATTTTTTTTCACAACTTATCAAATATCGAATCGATAATCGACAACTATTCGATAGTAATGAAGATTACCAGATTCTGTATTATTCATATCTTTAGATAGAACTTTTAAAATAAAAACATTTCCATATACTTGAGAATATCACGCTAGCAATACTGGGTATTCGTGCCGTTTCAAGATTACTCGAGTGTTTAGTGACTCAACGTAGTATATAGTTTATGACAGCCGCCGGAAGCTCTCTGATAATAATTACCGATTGGCACCAGTTATTTTGTTCTCGTAATTGCAAGGCTTTTAACTAAATATTACTTATATGTTTTATAGATATATATAGGAAATTGTCGATGTGATCTTTTAAGTCGTGTTTTTATTATAAACAAGTAATAGAACCATATAAATTAGTTGGCTTTGAGTATATAATAGATGACTGATTTCTTTTTTAATACTCTGCAATTGCACTGCATTGGGCACAATTTTGTCATTCATCGATTTTTGTCTTTTCCCGAAAACAATATTAAATAAACATTGAAACAACTTTTTATTGGATTATATCGCGTTTATTTAGAACTTATTTTCTATATATTTCCCGACGTTTCGAACTCTTTACAGAGAGGATCTCTGTTGTTTCTGTTCATCAAAAGTTGTTTCAATGTTATGAATGTGATTCGCGAAAATCTTAGAAATAAATAAACAATCTTAAATTTAAAATGCATCTGGTTTGGAACCCGAGGCTTTATATGCTTCTGTTAGACACCTAAACTATGTAACCTAAAAACTAGTTTTTTTTATTTTTCTCGTGTGATAACTATTTGAGCGTGGGAGATATCTTTGTAGAATATTAAGTAGGTACGAGACGGTTACGTGAAAACCTCGCACTGAATTATTAATCACCACTGATTCTGATGTTTCACACATCTTCATCATCTTCCAGCCTATATGCTCCCTTAGGTCTTAGATCCTCCTCTACTCCTTTTTTCTTCTTTTCCACCCTCTGATATTTCATACACTGATACAAATAAAGTTTAGCACTTAACAGTATTAAACCCTGACGGCGTTTTACTTGAATTTGATACGAGAAACATTTGATTGTAAATAAACTCGGTATATTATGATCTCGAAATAGATGACTGCTCTATTTAAAGTTCAAACATCGTGTTCCAGTGTTGTGAACTAACATAAGTAATAATATTTATCAGGATATAGTTAAAACAACTAACTGAATTATTTACAAATGTATTACAGAGAAAGGCAATTTATATTAATCGGATTTTACTTTAATTGGGGTAGGGGAGTGAACGAGTAACGGGTCACCGTCCATGGACACCGGCAATACCGATATTGTTAGTGTCTTTGTCGGCTTTTAAAGAAGCGAGATTGTAAGGAGGTGGACTTCCGGATACCAACTCTTAGGCGAACGAAACGCGACATCAGTCACTTTACTTCGATATTCTGACAGGTCGTGGTATTTCACCGCTCGAGCCGGAATATTATACAACTGCGTGGGACTACCACTTTAAATATATGATATTCGTACAGGGAGATGTCGAATTTAATATTTAATAGTCAATCTCGCCAAGTCATAATTACAGTGACGCCTCTGAGAGAGCGCTAGAACTTTCATCGAGACTGGAGAGTGGGTGTCGTCTTCATTGTTCAAAGACGTGCCAGCCTCTTAGACATTAATGTTTAAACGACATCCTTTTGTTATCGCCGTGTTTCAGCGGAGAAAAGAAACCTTTGTTCTAACCTATACCTACTTCGCACGGGATGGGAACAGATCTTGATGGAAGTAGGTATGCTTTTGTTTGTATCTGTAAGTATATTTTTTACACTGCGGATCGAAATAGTTTCAAAACAATTATCAAATATATGGGTGAATATACGCTATTTGTATTTTTTGTGTCCCACAAGAAAATGTAGTCTGCGCCATTCAATATTTATAATTTGTATACTTGACACTTTCTTTACATTGGTAATAATGGTGGCCAGACGATTTTTCCATTTTTTTGAGTTTTATAAGTGCCAGAGGAAAATGTAGTGCCAGGGGAGTGACACCATTGGCAGAGTAGGGACAAATTAAAGCAGAGAGATGACATACCGTTAATTATTACTATAGAAAAAGGACTAATATTAAATAAAACAGATATAAATTATAGTATTTGAGTATTATACATTTATTATACAAGATTTAGTCGTATCAAATGCAACTTTAATAATAATAATTTTTATAGCTTAAGTTTCATCACCTGTATCAAATAGCAGATTTATATTTTGCTTAACATCTCGTCTCTTCTGAGATGAATATCACAGCATAATGGTTTATAAATAAAAACATTAAAAAATTCGAAAACCACGTTTAAGGCATTACAATCTATAAATAAATGAAACAAAAATATAAACTTCTTTCACAAAAGAAATCAATAGAACTTCAAATGATACACCTATCAGTATCCAGGCTATCTAAACAAATAGACTTGAATAATATCACTCATAACTCCACATTCGACTACACGAAAGTTATGATTGTGGAGAGAAAGAGGTCGAAGTGTGAGATGATTTTGGATGGCGAGAAATTGGAGCAAGTGAAAGAATTTGTATATTTGGAAATTATGTTTACTAGAGATGGAAAATGTGAGGAAAATATTGAAATGAAAGTGACTGCTGAAAACACCCTTGCAGATCGAATGAAAAATAGCATGATAAGGGAACGATGCAAGTTGAAGGATTATATGGAGACCAAGGTAAAGAGAAGTATATAAGTATGTTAAGATGGTTTGATCATGTTACAAGACTAAAAGAAAGCCGACTGACTAAAAGACTATATGAATGCCAATGTGATCAACGGCATCGGGAGACCAAGACAGGGCTACCACGACCAAATAAATGGACCATTTTAAAAAAGGCTAAATAGTAGTATCCGAAACCAGGGTAAATGCATGATGACATGTAATACTGTGGATGAGGCGAAAGAAGTGTGTCAGGATCGTAGCTTGCGGAGAGCCAAAGTCTCTGTCTACCCCTATGGGATATAGGCGTGAGTTTATGTATGCACGTATGTATAAATCCACAGCATGTATCAAAAACATTAAAAGAAAAATATACAACAAAATGAACAATTTTCTCGAAACTAACTATATTTCATTTAAAAACTAAACAATCAAAAAAATACTTTTCAAATACATCAACTGGCTTTGGAAATTTGTAGGATACTCGGTTACCTTTTATACGTATGTTATGCGCTGGTAACTTGGATAAACCTTTTATACTTATGTTAGGCGCTGGTAACTTGGATAAACCTTTCATACGTATGTTATGCGCTGGTAACATGGATAAAATCTGTTCGCATTTTATATCATTGGAGATCTTTAAAAACGTAACCATGACCTCTCCTTTTTTTCATCAAAATCTGAAGAACATACATGTTTTTTGTTTGTCTGTATGTTTCTCGTCTTCGTCCATCTATACGTTTTATTATTAATGACAGTCAGCAGAATGACAGACAGCATTATCTACTCTAGATGGATTAATCAGATGAGTAGATGTCTATGCAAACATTTCGTTAGACACATCTTTCTCAGAATCACTGTATACAGTAGCAACATCCAATTTGTTCTTTTTTTTGTTTTTGGGGTATTTATTACCACCTAGGATGGAGTGAGGATGAAAATTGCTTCAAAAGCAGCTTGCTTACTTTTCTCAAACTTTATACCAGCTAATCTTCTCTCTTCATATTTTGCTGATAGCTCTTTTGTACTCTTTCAGACATCACGTATGTTCATAATGTGTCCTCTTCCTTTTCATATTGCTACCTTTCTTTTTTCTTTTAATTTTGCATTCTTATGTCATAGTTTCTAATTCTTTAACAATTTGCTTTTTTATTTTTCAGCTTGACGTTTTCTTTCTAGCCTTTCTTCCCTTGTTTGCTTTTATTTAACATTCGCCATGATGTCTAATTATGCCATAGTATCTAGAACAATTTATATTAAGTCTTAACACATTAAAAATGTCAAGAAACATAATTTAGTCACTTCTCTGGCGCTCTTGTATTTCCTCTGGTGTGAACTTTGCCAGAGGAGTTACGCCAGAGATTGAACAAAATTGCACCTAACCTACAAAACTAGCATCACTCGCTTTTATCACCTCAATTTAACGTAATACATGACATATATGCACATTAAACATTACATTGAGCAAATAAACAATTTCGTAACGATAAAATTCAAAAATATATGCTTACCAAAAGAAATACTCCAACGACTGGCACAAACACGTTCTCCGACAAAGAATCGCAAACTGAGGCAAAATTATTAGAATTTTGCCTAACGCCATTAGCTTGCTTTAAACTTCACATTGTTGTAGACGCATAGTTCAGAGTCAAAAGATATCTTGGCGATTTTAAGTCAGAAATTTACGTCTTCGAGTTACGCCAGACGAAGTGACATAATTGTAACATGACATGAATATAAGTTATTTTTTTTTATATTAATAAATAAATTTACTGTGTTTTGATAAAATATGTTTGAATGTTTATTAAAGCACACGATCATGTTTAAAATAAAACATAATTGCTTACATATTTTAAGAATATTGCCATGTGATCATGATAATCCATAAATGGGAATGCCAGAGGAGTATACATTTACAACAATTTTAAACCATAAATGCCTTAAATTAAATTATTATCGTGAATATACTTTGTGGTCCAGATAAAGGGCTATATCCTTTATAGTTTAAGTATACAGAAATACTATTATAATAAGTTTAACATAAAATTTTTCTAAAGACCATTGAAATCCAAATAGCGTATATTCACCCATATAACATATAAAAGTTTTAAATAACATATTTAATCGAGTCCACCAGAATGAAGGTTGTGTTTTTCGGAGTGAGTGTAGATTTTACGAAATTTATACACGCAACATAGTTGGGTAATTGTAAATATTTTAAAATAGTTATATTTGATTAGTGTTCATATCAGATGGACCTAAGCAAACTTTGCTAGGTAGATATCTGAGTCTTGCAGCCCCTAATTTTATTTGAGAATGGAATTTACGCAGATGATGAATGAATGTCCCATTTTTTTAGTTTTATTATAGTTGCACTGTTATTTTAGTTTTACACGGAATTTCTTAAAGACAAAAACTTAAAATATACTATAATTTAGCTATCGCTATTCACGTGTTTTTAGTTTACAAAAAAAATGCGTGAGTAAATAAGACTTTTAATTACTGCTAAAAATGAGAACAATGTACTTTTATTTTAAGGAAATGGAGACCATTTTAAAGAGGTGATGGTACTCTGCTTGTTACTTAATAAATACATGCTAGATCTTCTTAATCCAAGATCTTAAAAATTCAATTTAGTATTTTTGTTTGTATTGGATAACTTGCTTATCATTAGTTACATAGTATTTTTTTTTATCTATAATTCATGTATAGTGTAGTAAAAAAAGTGATAATTTTCAAGATTTAATTGCAAACGCTGCCTGAACCCTAATTGATAAATCAAAATCATCTACTACATTATTATACACCTTGAAAAGGTCTACACAAAAGTCCGCGATGGTGTATGTCTATCTCTTAGGGATAACCTTCAATGATCATTTTTATTTCTTATTGTTATCTGACGCGAAACAAAGATCGCTCGATCAACTAGTATGTTATAATATCTGAAAAAGATAATTATAAAATCATTTTAATCCCGCTTAAATTTCAAGTGACTGGTTTCTAGATAGGAATTCAGTGGTAGAGCCGAGCAGTTCGCTGCATGAATGGGCCGGCTCGACCGGTAAAATACCACGACCTCTCAGAAGATCGACGTAAAGTGGCTCATGCCGCGTTTCGTTCGGTGAGAGAGGTACCCGGAGGCCCACCCCCTTTCCCCATCCTGTCCTTTCCCCTATCCCCTAAAGGTCGGCAACGCAACAGTAACACTATATGTGTTGCTGGTGTCCATGGGCGGCGTTGGTTGCTTACCATTAGGTGACACGCCTGCTCGTTTGCCCTCCTATCCCATAAAAAAAAAGGAAATATTTTGAACATTTGTTGGCAGCGTAGTAAAAATACCCAATATGTAGATTCATACACATTGGCCAATGATTTATATTGATACCGGTTTTGGTGCAGTTTCGCCCCCCCATTGATAGTGTTGACACAAATTTGAGTTTGACCGTATGACTCAACGTCATATCTGATGTTTATGGTGGACCAGTTTGGGCCAACCTTTGCACCGAAAGGGTCAGAATATGATACGCGAACCGTTTTATACTTCGCGGGCGGTGATGGTACCGCTTTTATTTTGTCTCGAATAACTTGTAGGTATTATTGTATTGCGATGAAAGAATTTTATACATTTTTGGTTATAAAATACAAGAACAGGAATCGATAAAAATATACACGTTATAATTTATTTATAACATTGGTTACAACAATGTTAAATGTACCGAGATTCGTGTGCAGTTGTGTGCATTTTTTTTGTTAAAATAAAAGTCGTCAATGCACCATACTGTACTTTTACTGTGGCATGTTTCATTCAGAATCTTTGTGGTCAGTTATAAAAAATAAATTAATATAATAACTGGTCAGTAAAATATTGAGAACCGCTGAAATAGAGGAATGATATCGATGACTTCGTTGTGGAAAACATGGTCATTGATGAAGCTTTTCGTTAAAAATACTTTCATTTAATTACTTTCATACCTCAATTAAATTTCAATTGATTGAGGATATTTGTTTTACATATCTTCACAAAAAGGCGAACGCGCACATACGCAGTGTTTTCTCGTCTTGCCTAGAAAAACATGTCCAATGTCCATATTTATTTTTATATTTGCTCCAAAACGAACGAAGCCTGCTTCATGCCCCGATACTATTTAACTTTCTACACAAACAAATAAAATGATCTCGTGACCTGCCATTTCTTTGTTACGACTTATAAAAACCTCACATCGTACAAATCGTACAAAAACCGTGTCCCATTATAAGCGGTCGTAATATTCAAAAACTATTGCATCGCTTACAAATAAATCAGTTTTAAATGTCGCGATTTAATAAGTACTGGGCCTCTGATCGGATTACAACCTTAACATACACCAATCAAATTGTGTCCAAGGTATAGCAACAGGTACACCTACCTATTCCATAGTAATATAAAATAACTTAATCCGTGGGGTACGCGTAGTAAGTATAGTTCAACAGACTGGTCCAGATTGATGAAATCTCCAACTCGAGGAATTTACTGAAGAAATACCAGCGGGGTATTTGCGAGTACAAAAATTTATGTTATTAAATAAATTAATACACGAACGAGGAGTCAAGCAATAGGATCGATCCTAAGTACCAAATAAAATGCATTCAATTCAAGTGATGATGTGCTCTTATTTCATATCTTTTAGTGCGCTACTAAAACTTTCAGCGGGAGACACTTGAGAGTTTTTGAACACATGTTTCTTTATTTACTCAGCTGTCATTAACGTCTTGTCTGTTATTAGTGGGTTGATACATCGCATTGAACGCGTACAACAACAGTCTTAGGCCAATTGATCTAAATAACGCGATACCAGTTTAGATCACGTTTGAAACGGCCGTTCTATTCATAAACTTAAAATTCGTTGCTTGTATCGATATTAATTGTGTTATAATTATGAACGTTTAATAAAATTGTGTCTTTTTGATATTTTTTAAGGTATAGGCGGCAAAGGAACAGGCGTGTCACCTGATGGTGATCAACAAACGCCGCCCATGTTACAGTTGCGTTGCCGGGCCTTACAATAGTATATGGACTGTATCGACAGTGGGACGGGAAGGCGAGGGGGAAAGGGATTGGGCCTCCGGATACCTCTCCCACTGAACGAACCCCGGCAAAAGGCACTTCACGTCGATATTCTAAGAGGTCGTGGTATTTCACCTGTCGAGTCGGCTCATTCGTGCAGCGAACTGCGTAACTTTACCACTGTTAAATTATAATAATAATAAGTTTTTATTTATAGACTACACTGGCCCACTTCTTAGTTTACATTTACTTATGAACTATGTTAGTGAACAAAATATAGAAAAACATAAAATAACAATTTTTAATTTTATTTAAGGCTAGGATCTCACTAACACTCGCATAAAATTTACGAACATGGGTGTATCAAATTTATCCGCGAACGTCCTCATGATGCTATTGGTACTTGAGCGCACTCTTTCCAGCAGTGATGAGGTCCTGTTTCTCATAATAGCATAAAAATCGTTTGTGAGATTCTGTGCAAACATGTTAGATAAGCTACAGACGCGCGCTTTTGACTAGCAAATAGATGTATATAATTCGAGAAGTAGGTAAATAATTTGAGTTTATGTTTGATTACGATCTATTTTAAAATCTTATCATAACTAATCCCAACGATTACGATACTTACGATATGAGAAAGTGGGCGTATCAGAGAACCGTAGAAATATTGTAGTAGACTCAGAGAATTGACATATTTGACGTGTGAATTATTATGTGATTTTACTTATTGCCTTGGTGTGAAATCTGTTACTGAGAATAACTACTAAATAAACGCAATAATATATTTGAGCCACTAAACTATATTGTACATAAGTAATAGGCACAGACACCAGTAGATTCCTATAGACTTCCGACATTCCACTTTTGCTACAGGAACCCACTGTCTAACTACCGACTTCCTATCGTTCACCGTTTATTCATTATGTCCGTTACAATCCCATAACTGTACACCATTAGTATCAATTTTAGAGGCCGCCTAGTCAAGTATATTATGGTGTATAGGTATGTTCATATTTTGACTTTGGGTGGTCCATGGCCCAATAGTTTAAGTAATTCCCATCAGAATGTTCTAGAAGCTCTTAGAACTTCGCATATGTAATGATCTAATCTAGCCAAGAATTTATAAATCTTATCTAGATGAGGATGAGCACTTAGCCATAGCCTTATCTGCAAGCCGTGTCGAGGACGACCACGACAAATTTTCCATGGCCAAATTAAACATGTCCTTGCAGAAAGAGATGTCAGTAGCCTTAAAAACCGATGAGAGTTATAAAAGTCGAAGAAGCGAGCGAAGTCTCTAAGAATCGTGCCTCATGGTACTCTCTACCTGCTTCGTAAGCGATTTGGCGTGAAGTTATAAATGTACTGTACTATCGCTTCTGGTATCTTACATCCGTAGCAATATATAATTATGATCATACATGTTGTTGGCATGATTACGTGAAGTAAATGCAACTGCACTCGGAAGAAGTTTTGTAGTATTTATCTTTTTTATCAGTGCGGTATTTGCTTTCACACTGTTGATGATATGCTCGTGATAGTATAATGTAGTAAAATTTAAGTTAATATCGAATTTAGGATTTTCTAAAAAATAATGCAAATGATCAATTTAGTGGCTAAATAATATATAAATATGTGGCAAAACGGTGGTTGCATAGTTATTTATTTATTTATCACGCAACGCAATGGTGGCCCTTACTGAAGATGTTGCTGAAATTCACTTCCCATCTGAAGTATAAAGTTATCGGCTTGTTGTTTAATTCGTTGATGTAAGTTTACATTTTACAATCTTTCTAGACAATTATTATAAAGATAATATGGTAATGTTATCGGGCAGCAGTACCAGTTTTTCTTGCGGTCGCTTTACCAAAGACCGCACCGACCACAACATCTAAGGCTGTGTCAACGAACCAACGACTTACTAACTTGTGTACTTTAACCAGCCTATTTCCACTTGGGAATTTGTTTGTAGTACATATTTTTTTAATAATTTGTTACGTTATTTATAAAATAAACTATTGTTAATTACGAAAAGTGTATAATCTACATTAACCGGGTCATGTCTGTATAGTGGAGATATCCGTAGAAAAACTAATGTGTGCACTTCAATAGAGGCACATAAGTCACATAATGAATGTGGTTTTTCAATGATAAGGATTAAGTTAAGATTTTGGTACTGTATGTTTGTCTTGTGGAAATATTCCCATAGGAATCTTTATATTTTTTTTTTCATTACAATTGAATATTAAAAAACTTATTGTGATGCAAAATTTTCAAATGAATCTATTGCAATCGTTGTTATTTAATTTTTTTGCAATATAAACATAGTGTCTTGACTAGATAATATGAAATGCAAATTTAATTAATCAGCCTGGACTAGATCAAACTATTGATGGTGGATCTTGAGAAGAGAATTTCACGAGCCGGGAGCTGCGGACTGCCAGTAGATAATTAAGACTTAAACAGGCAGACACATTACACTAACATAAATGTCTTCAGCGCCATTGTGGTCAGCGAGTTCATCAATGAATTTCTTGTTCATTGAAATTGTTTCTTAGTTAGTTTTACGATTCCCTTCAGTTTATTGCTAAGCCACAAAGCACCCCAACTTTTACTCATTATTTATTATCCTCATGTCCCGTACTAGCAGGACCCCACAGTTATGTGAGTTAAGCCGTGTCAGGGATAATGAATTTTGGTAAAAATGTTATAGTTTTTGTGTCCTTAACACTCACCTAAAGTATGATCAGCGGCAAGGCATCGTCGGAACTTCTAGAGTAAAATCTAGTTTCTAATTTCCAGTGAAAATTAATTATAACTTTTGTAAAGTTATAATTATTTCGGTATCGGAATCCGGGATTTACCCCAAATAGATCTACGTGTTAAATCTTTGGAGTCTTTGGAGATAACGATGACATGTTTGAAATAAAACAATGAATGATAATAGTTAGCTTGAGGTTATTTTAATATTGTATTTTATATTTTTCCTTAATAGCTATTTTAATATAACTTATCTATACATTCTCAAGTGGGCTCTTTATATATATTCACTATCGCTCTTTATATATATATACGACATTTTTCAATATAAGGTTTTTGTTATAGGATTACTCGTATTAAGTAGTTCTGAAGTCAATTAAACCTGGCATCAGCGCGATTGTTTTGCTTTTGTCTCTAATGAATGTCTAAGTCTGTTCATGTAACCTGTTGTAACATTGTGACTATTTAATTAGTCCACTTTAACCAAATATTTTTCGAAATTGCTTCACTTAGACGTGATCAAGTGATAAATGGATACACAGACATGTAAAAAAAGTTCATAATGATGGTGATGAACAATCATGATGTAATTGTTGTCGGTAATAAGAGAAAGAAATGTTTATCACAAAATATCACATTAAATTCTTACATACAATGAACATAATATGTAAATACTATTTTATCATTTATTTACTAACAACTTACAAATTCTTACTTAGAATTTACAATGTGCAACTCATTGTGGAATTTCTGTAAAATAGAAAAAGGTGAAGTGAGTCTAACACTATTAGTAAAAGCTTTTTCAGCTCCGGAACCTTTTGGTGGTCGTAAAAATTTTATGTACGCAAAATAGATACCGGAAAATTTATGGTGCCAGTTGAACCAGATGATTTTTTAACCGTGTTTTGAATGAGAATGTGTTTATTTAGTTTTGCACAAAGTAATCCCTCCAATTAAGAAGTTCCCTTGGCATTGCCTTAGTAACATACTATTGTGGAATAAGGTTCCTAAAATTGAATTAATTTTGTTGAGTTTTAAATTACTTTTTCCTTTGTTGCAGATTTATCAAAGAATCGGTTCAGTGAGCTTCCCGATGAACTGATTGCCTACATTTATTTAGAAAAGTTACTGTTGTCACAAAACAATATCAAATCAGTACCACACGCTGTTGGCGGTCTTCAATCTCTCACATATTTAGATCTAAGGTGAGTGCGTGAATTATTATCTAATAAGTGTCTAGATCACAGCAGAAAATAAATTATGCTATTCTTTAACTTATTTTTAGTTTACCGTTTCATAGAAGCTTATTGTGTTGATTAGCATTGAAAGTGGCGTTACGCAAGACCTGCATCATGTCCATTTTGACATTCAAACGATACTCTTCCGGTACACTCTTCAAATGCGGCAACAGTGATAGTAAAAATAGTTTATCCGTATCATCATTCTCTATCTTGGCATGGGTATCCACATTGGCAAACGCGAAGTCATCTATCTGAGCGGGTATTTTGGACAATTTAGATTGTTTCGCTGGCGTTGGTGATGCGTTTGTGAGGTCTGTTCCGTCGTAAGAGTCATCTCTGGAATCTTCTTGGGTATCGACACCTTCCGCGTTTTCATCATCGCTACTCTCATCTCTCTCCGTGTCCAGTTTGATCTTTTGTTTCTTTCGCCATTTATCAGCTTTTGGTTTATTGAAAGAATCATCTGTGTCGCTCCATACTTCGACATCGTCCTTTGGTGGTTTCCACTTATCATTCACGAGGAACTGCAACTGTTTGCTGTAGATGTACGGTCTCCTTGTTCTCGTCGGGTCGCTCACGTACTTCCGAAAACAGTCGCGTATGCTTTTCCATTTCTTTTGGAGTTGCATTTCTGTAAGAGATTGTTAGTTAATTGAAAGTCATATTTAGATTTTTAGTACATACTAGTAAAACATTATTTACAGTATGTATAACTAGTATTAGATGTGTTAAATTGACATATTTATCTGTCTATCTATCTTCTTAATTCATTAGCTTCCGGGACCACCTACAGTCTCCCCAATCCCATATTGATCTATATTGTTTAATGTACGAGGTTCTATGACCACCTGCTGGCATTTTCCTCAGTTTCGTCGTGTAATATTAATTTATTATCAATGAAGACATGATTATTCCTAATTTGCTGCTAATGTTCATAGAAGAAATATGTCATACAAAAACACATTAGATTATTATACATCTTTAAAACCTATCTAACAACTTATAAGTTATTTAACCAAACTATCCTTCGCATAATATCAATATCGATTCGAATTCGTGGTCTTCTAAACAATTTAACACTCTTATGTGGCCGACGACGGTATTCATTATTGTACCGGTACCGCCATCTATTGGCAATTGACATGTACTCTTCACAAAAACAAACGTTTTCATTTGTGTTTATCTCTCAACCGGCTGTATGTTTGATATACAAATATTACCTTCGATAACAATCATAATACTATATACGTAAAATCGATTATGATAACTTAGATAACACGTACCTAATTCTCTCATTTCACTTTTGGTGATATTCATATCGGACTGCATCAACTCCACGACGACCTCATTCCAAAGTTTGTGCCTAGTATTCCTGGCTTTGTATTCAGTGCCCTCGTAGTTCCATATGCCTGGACGCTTTCTGACTTCTTCAATAAGCCTCTCGGGATCGTATTCGAACTGCATTTCGTCCGTCGTGTTTGTTTCGGGTCTTCGATATACCGCTGGCGAAGTAGGTAAGTGTGTGTACACACGGGCGGGCGTTTGCCGAGCGACTGGCGCGCAGCGGGGGAACGCCGCGGTTCTCACACCAACATGGCGTGTACGAGCGGCTAGGGTGTACAACTGTATCGGAGAAAGATAATGGACAATATTTATTTGATTTAATGTACAATAAGTGTATGATTTGTTGTTCAATTATATGATTGAGAATATGAAATTTTGCTGCTGGTGTAGCTTAAACTCAAATAAATCAAGGATATAAATCTGTACTTTTATCAGCGCCGTAGTAAAGAAGTATCGCTTCTTTTATAGTAGAACCGAGTGATCATCTCCATTTCCATAGAAAACTCAGCGTTGATGAGCGCTGTTTCTAACAATGACAAATGTGAGAGATTTTTTCTGAGTATGAAAAAACAGTTGATTAGTTATTGCAGGGCAGGCAGCGGTAGCGTGACGCAGTTAGCCCACGATGAAGGAGATGGAATTGGCCTGCCCCTGGCCCCCTTTTCTCCCTTTACCCTTACCCCTTACGCTCGAGATGTGAACGACGCTTATCATTAGGTGATCTGCTAGCTCGTCTGCCCCACTACCCATAAAAAAAAACAATTTAATTCAAGTTGAAATTATGTGCATATGTATTTAGCCCTAAGTCTAAGTACTACACACACGTCTTGTAATTGCAATTTGCATCCCTATCCTATAAAATAGGCGAGGCATTCGGAACTATTTGCGAAAGGTAAAAAATTGTCAGTAGGGGGTAGTGTGGTCACCGTACTGACCAGCGCCATGACAGCACCGCTCGTTTACTAATATCGAGCGGTGCGCGCTCTGGCAGCCAGGACACAAGCGGTCGGGCAGCGATGAACGAGATGTTACTATACAATTCGCGTTTATGCCCGAAAAGAGAACCGAACGCCAACCACTTCAGTTGTTTGTTCATTAAATAATTATGAAAATGGTCTGATGAGACTGTAGTAGAGACGCTGTATCTTAACTGTGGTCTTTAAATTGAAAGATTATTTTTAAAGAAAAAAAATACTGTCATACTTCACACGATTTAATTAGGATCATATAAGAATCATCATAGGATCAGAAAATAAATGAACATGCGAATTGATCTTTTCGAACCCACTTATTTTTTAAGGCGACGAAAATTAAACAGTGGTCCGTTAATATTTCTAATTTAAGAAGCATGTTTCTCGGATGAGTTTTTTTGCCCAGATAGTAATGGGTGCATTCGATAAGCACTTAAAATGTTACTTAATGTGTCTGTGTGTAGCGACTAGAACAACTTTTTTTTTATATAACTTCATGCCCGTAATACCCGGAGGCGTTGGCAGTTAGTCGCGAACATTGAAGTGTGGTAAAACTTGTTAATTGCTTAGGGCATAAGTTTTTGGTAGACCGGTTTTTTTCACACGTGATCTCTGGGAGTTCATTTGACAGAGCCATATTAACATGGAACCTGTGAGCTAAAAGTAGAAGTAGATACTGACGCAAGAGATGGTCGCTATCACATCAAATCCCTCAGTCACCTCTTATGCCGCGGCACTATTTTTATTCTCGATAATTATATTTTTGCTTTACACCAGTCTACATATTATAATGTGTAGAGTCTCGGTGATCCAGTGGTCGAGCAACATGGCTTCGGATTCTAACACAGACACTGGCTCACACCAATGACTTTTCCAAATTGTTTTCGGAAGTTAAGAGTGAATAAATATCGATGACTGAAAACTTTGTGCCGGGTATGGTAATAAGTTCGCCACCTATTCCATTTGGGGCGTGTAAACATAACGGCAAGACGAGGCTTATCAGCCGCTGCCTACACCCTCGGGCGTGAAGTTATGTTATGTTAATATTATACATATATACATGAACCTAGCCAGTATATTACTGATTGATTAAACTATAATGTTGGATGAATTTCACCTGTAAATATCTCGATTAAAAAAATTAATACTCCTAGATAAACAAAGACTTTCAATTTAACAACTATTGTCTTGGTAGAAACAAGATTTATAATACTATCATTCCGTATTTGTTAAAAATGCACTCTTAAGGTTAAGTACACAGAGTTCATTGGATAGGTGAGGTTGATGACCTCGGACGTCACAGCTGACTCGAGTCTGAAGACGTCGGTGATATGAATTGGTAGACGAGCAGAGGCCGTGTTTACTTATCAGCTGTGATAACTACAAACATGACTTCACGCCACGTCCCTTGCGCCTTAGGCAGATAGAACAAGAGCGACTCTCTTACACAATTCACTCGCTTCTTTGACTTTCATAACTCTTGTTCATATCTGTTCGTTGGTTTTTAATCTCCTAACATCACCTTCCTCAAGGACTCGTTAAATTTCGTCATGATAAAAGTGTTTCCGTTCTTGACTAGCTATTCTGAGAGGTCGTGGTATTTCACCGGTCGAGCCTGGCCCATTCATGCAGTGAATTGAGTGGCTCTACCACTGTTAAAATCAGGATCACAAATCCGCTTTGTATGTTTACATTTGTTCACTTCAAAAGAGCGATCACTCTGCGCTCTGAGCGGGGCCCCTAATTATTGTGGCCTGGCAACGTAAACCTTTTGCACTTAATGCTGTTATGATTTACAAACAGTATCGTATCTACACTGAAATACTCGCTATAAACACACTCAACCGTTCGTCAACAAATATTTGTTACTCGTCTGTGAAATTTAACTAGTTGTTGCCTCGCACTTTTTCTCATTAAATAAATCATAGGTCCTTGTCCCAAGTGGTCACATTTGTGAAACCCCCCCTCCCTAGTGTGACGTCACAAATTTGCAATTTTACATCTAAAAGTTTTAAATTAAAACAGCAGTTTCACCATAGGTTTTATTTTCATTTAAATTACTTGTTTTTATAAAATCAACATCAAATATTTGAAAAAATAACAAATCCATAAACTATTAATTAAAGAAAGGAAATTAGTCGTCTTCAGTCCATGGACATCCACTCCTTTAAATTACATATTTATAATTGGCATAGAAGCATTTATAATTGGAATCTTTGTAATAGGTAAAACTTGCTGCTTCTTATGTAGTTGTTTGTGTTGGTTATTGGCTTTAGTAGAAATTATTTTTTTGCTTTAATTATTTTTATTGTCTTAGTAGAAATTATTTTTTAGTTTTAGTTAATATTTCAAATTTCTTGATTCAATTTAATGCGAAATGTGATGTCACAAAACTTAGGACCCCACCCACCCCTTGTCACACCATGTCACACTTCGTCGACCCCCTCCCCCCGCCCCCTTTACGTGTGACGTACTTTATGGATGACTCCCTAGATTACGGGTAGGGCTAGTTGTAGAGGTGTGAAATCTGGCTCCAGTCAATGACTCTTCGCAAAATTTTCAGAAACCCGTAATTCCTATATCATCACCACTTAGGGATCTAATATTCCTATGTATTTCAAAACATGCCACGCTGCATATTCCTGACGTTATAAAGGGCGTGAACGTATATAAAACCATGGAAATTTTCATTAACATATAACATATTTATATGCATGCGCAGTAGTCTGTCTGCACATATAAATGATCGCAGTTCGATGCTCGCGCACGCACCGTGACGCCCAATCGACTACCGTTGCACGTGTAGTACAGTAGTTAAAGTACTCACATTGGTACACTGTACGCTTTCGAAAAACTAATTCTACCAACCATATGTGACAAACAATAGCACACAACAGTTCAAAGAGCTTCTATTGTGCTGACATTTTTGTATCGTTTCGGTATAGTGAGCAACTGTCGACGAGTGCGTTAGTTGTAGGTACATGTTTAAAACATTACTGATAAAAATGCCTTAGAAACACGTAACAGCATATCATATTATCGCACACTAACTGTCTTGTCATACATAAAGTTTAAACATAATGGTCGTTATGCAATACAATTTATGCAAACCGTTTTCTAACTAAAGCTAAGTTGAATAATTTCTTCTACCGATAACATACAGCTCGGTATCTAGTTGGCAATTTTCTAGTACAATACCACGGGCCTCGTGGTGCATTGGTAAAACTACCGACTGCAGAATCGAGGTTGGCGTGTTCTCGAGTCCCACCCGAATACAGATATTTATGACAAGCATGAATGTTTGAATGGCGTCTGGGTGTTTTTCTATGTATTATTCGTATGTATTTACAAAAGAAAAGTTTATACATAATATTAATATCGGTTATCTAGTTTCCATAACACAAGCATTTAGTTGCTTAGCTTGGAACTAGAGGGCGATGTGTGTATTGTGTCCAAGATAATACATTATATATTTGATCGTAGGTACGTTATTTTAAATTCATATAAAACCGTTATTTTTCGTTTGAAGGGCAACGACTGTGTTATTTTATTACCTTAACAGTCTGTTGTGTGACCGTTTAGTGTTCGTAATCAGTCGTTGTTTCCGTATTGTAGTCAGATTTTTTGCATTTTCACCCCATAATGCGAGTTTTATGGGTTTAATTGCAATCTAAAACCTATAAACACAAACATTTTTTTTATGTTTTGATGGCCTCTCAACCTGTTTAAAGTTGACACAAATTTCCAAACCACAGTGAGACAGGTACAGACGAGATTCAAATTATATCTCCCTGGCTAAAAATAAATGTTTCCGACAGGATAACTACAATAATATTCACTAGTTTGTCGGTCCGTATATTGCCTTCCGCATCTCGATGGACGCGAATCGATATAATATGCCCCGACCTTGAATCATCATTGTGGAGCGCGCAAATAAATTTGCGCGACATATTGAGAGGGGGAAGTAATCGGGCCACCAGTGTCGCTGTTCACAGGGCACTTGTACAGGGTCGTGAGGGTTGCCAAATAGCGTTTCATTATTTTTAATAGAATTTTATTCACTCCCCGTTCGCACAAAGTCATCAGTGAAGTTGAAATTTCTTTAAATATTTGTCATAGGTGTGTTGAGCTCAAATTTACTATTGAAAACCACTGAACCCTCAACGACAGATCATCATGCGGTTTTCACTTGACGGTGACCGAACTGTGAAGTGGCTTTTCATAAAGCAATAAATCACCTTTTTAATATAACACATGAATTTTGGAAAGATAAGCTAGTGTTATTTTTTTAGCTTTTATATTTACACGTAGTTTCACATAGATTAGAAACTAATGGCAAATGATGATCTAAGCAAACTGGACAAGGCCATGGATGGCCAGATGGATCTTGGCACCAGTACTTCACTCGAGAGGTACTGCGGGCATCAACTACATAACAGTAAACTAATATTTAGCCCGCTCGATTTTTTATGGTATATGAGGGCAAACGAGCAGGCGTGTCACTGGATGGTAAGCAACAAAAGCCGCCCATGTATAGTACGATAGTCTTACAGAATTCACGTTATTATCTCACTATTTTTTTCTTCTTCAATAATAATATTCGGATAACGTGGCGTATTTATTCAGCCGGAGGGCTTCACCCCCCAGTAACAAACACTTGGGCAAATGTTTTCATTGTGTCCCCCGACTAATTTGGGTTGATTTGGAATGGCGTGGGTACGAAATCTTTTGTGGAACTGACTGAATATTTCATCGTTAACCCCGACAAGACTAAATTAGTTTATGGACACAATTAATATGTTTGAGAGTTAATTGTAAAGTATATTATCATTATTTAATTTGATTGTTATCTTAACAAATGTAAGATCCAGTAGATACGACTTGTTACTTTTACGCCTTTTAAATCCGGAGTACTCTGTATACTATGTGTTGTATACAGTAGTAATAGGTGCAATAATATTACTAAAATACTCGAATTAATAAGTTTTTTTTTTACGGTTTTAAATACGCAGTGAGCGTACATTTACGTAAATTAATACTGCTTTTAACGTTACGGACATTATCACAAGATTATTTTCATTACCTAACGTTGCACGCATACATTATGAAGAGTTAGTATCTTTACGTGAATTAAAATATGTACCGTGATCTTGAGATTTTTTTTAGTAAACTTTATACAAAATTTAAATATTATAGCGATAAATGTATGATATTTACTTCTATATCTATAAGGTAACTTTATATCTATCTAACCTACTTACGATTGTCCTAATATTTGTATATTTTCCTTATAAACTCAACATAATTGTTGATAAGTACTGGTTCGATAATACTAAAATGCATCAGACATGTGTCAGGCACATCTACCAGGGATAGAAAAAAACCGCCGATTTAGTAACAAAAATGGAGTTACATGTAAGTATGTAACTTACATGTAACTCCATTTTGACGTTGTGATGATGAGCACAAGCAATATTTACGGAGTGATACTTGAGCAGTACGCGCATTCCATGTTATACATAGTTAGGCAGCTGAGAGTTGGTCTCAAAGATAGAGAGAGATATTAATGTGTCTGGTGCATTATTTCCATATGTCCGAACCACAGGGTTCGGACACATGGAAATAATGAAAGATAGAGCAACAGTGGTAGAGTATTGCAGTTCGCTGCATGAATAGGCCGGCTCGACCAATGTAATAACACGACCTCTCAGAATATCGGTGTGAATTGGCTCGTGCCACGTTTCGTTCGGTGAGAGACGTATCCGGAGGCCTGATTCCCTTTCCCGATCCTTTCTCCTCCTACTCACTTAAAGGACCAGAACGCACTACGGTGTTCATGGGTGTTCAGAAGTTGCCTACCATCAAGTGACCCACTTGCTCCTTTGCATCCCTATCCCGAACAAAGTATGTTTAAACGATACTATGTAAAAGCGAAAGTCCATAAGTTCCAAGGAAGGCGACAATAGAGTTTACCCAAATTATGGGATCTAATCAGAGGATGAAATGACCGTTAGTTTGTACAACTACGGTTACATAGGCCAAAGAAGCAAGTGAGGCATGCTAGCAACGTGTCTTCTGGCACGCGGTTCTTTCCACCAACGCCATAAGAAACTTGCCCCGTATTTATTATGGTGTCACTATAGACAAGCCGAAAGTTACTAAGTTACATAATTGTCTATACTTTTGCGAATTATCAATAACTAGATGTGATAACAATAGAACATTAAGTGCGTATATTCTTTGTATCGGTTTGCGGAAGAGTCGGGCTTGTAGGTATAATTGAATTAACAGCTGGTTCTACTAAGCGTTGTTACAGACACTGAACATACCTATACAGTTAGCTGATAATTTACAGAGCGGCGAAAGCTTGTCGCTGTTTACATTGCAATCCAATGACAACCTCGACGTATTCACGTTTGTGTGTGAAGCTACTATAGCTTCGTCGCCGTGTATGGTGGTCTTCCGATAACGGGGTGTCGAGTTCGCGAGCGTTGATATCCGAGAAATGCATGATGACACGTTGAACATTTTGTTGTGTTTTTCTTTTTGCTAATCGATACACGAACGGCTTATTGTTTTATAGAAATGGTGTTTTATTTACGTGGAATTTGGTCCTGTTACATTCACTGTTACGGTTGTCCATTGTCGAATTTGAGGATTTAGACAGCGACATATATACAAGTCTTAATATGCTGATTTTTTTATTCATGTAATTATAGGTGGATGAGCCTATTTCATAACATATAATTTCCAAATATATTTCTAAAAATTTTCGCCAAACACTCTTTTGCCTCCATTCTAATGGCTAATTTCTGCAAGATATGCAGCTTTGTGAAATGTTAAAAGTAACATAATATTAACACATGCAATTCTGCTGTTAGCACAGCAAATAATAAAGTCGAGAAGATATACACCAACTTAATTAACTAGAGTTTTGTCTAAAAATAGAATTAAACAATGTGTAATCTTTCTAAATATTACTAATGTTATTTCACAAGTGAAAGTTAACTGGACTATCATGAGTATGTGTTTTTAAATTATAAAATAAGTCCTAACAGTGACTAATAGCAGTAGGTAATTAGTTTTTTAACGTTTTTGTATACCTAATATATTAAATTAACAAATTTAAACAATACAGCCACGCAGTTCGCTGCATGAATGGGCCGGTTCGGCCGGTGAATTACCACGACCTCTTCGAATATCGATGAAAAGTGGCTTATGTTGCGTTTCGTTTAGTGAGAGAGACGTATCCAGTTGCCCACCCCCCTTTTCCCTCCTTTTGTGTTCTACTCCTTTGAAGGTCAATAACGAAATTGTAACACTATATGCGTGGCAGGTGTCCATGGGCTGGTGCTAGTCACTTAACATCAGCTGGCCCGATTCCTCGTTTGACTTTCTATCCCATAAAAACTATAATTTATTATATATATCGTAAAATAGAAAACAATAGTCACGAACGTTAGATATTGATGAATCGCAATAGCAATTGTGGCCGCCATTGTCTGTAAACTAAACGTGATGCCACTTGAGAGACTTGAGTACCCAATAATGATTTAAGAGCTAGCTCATCGGATTATGTGGCTACAATGCAGTTGATTGCTTATATTATGTAAACATTGGTTGTATACTTTTTTAATTATTTGAACTTATACATTCAAATGAAGGCATATTTCTACCCGGATTATTCCATACATAAATTTTCCGAAAATTCGTTTTAAATGGATTGTAAATTACTTTAGAGTTACATAACAAATATCTTTAATATTGAGGAGTAGTTTCTTATTTATCAGCCTGTGAGTTGCCATGTTACTCATGTTAGTACCTACCTACATAAAAGAAAAGCGAGCGGGATTCGAACCGACGAAATCTGACCGGGCTACCGTGAAGTAACATTAGTCACCGAACATATCTGTTCATTCATCATTCACACGTGTTTTAGTAGTTTAAATTTTATTACAGATATTAAACATCGTCGTTAACTCGAGTATCTTAATCGTAGTAATAATTATGGAAAAATTAAAAACTAGATTAGTTTTATTCTAATCTCTCTCTTCTTTCTGCCTACCCCGCAAGGTATTTGGCGTGAAGTTATATATATATATATATATATATTTATCATAAACATGGACAAAGAAAATCCGCTATCGTCTATTCTGTAAGCTAGCTCCCTTACAGAGAGCGACGTCCTTTCATTCGTTTATTGATTCAAACTTACAGCAGAATTGAAAACTGCTTTCAGACGAATACCTTCCCTAGGGATGTCTAGACTGGAACTAACATGCCTACTATTAATTGAAAGAGAATGTGTGTGTATGGTATACCTATATGTTTATAACTTACAATAACTCAAGATTTATATTCAAGTTGTTATTAATTATACATAAATAGTCTCGGTGGTCCAGTGGTAGAGCACACGGCTTCTAATCCAGAGGTCCGGGTTCGAATCCTGACACTGGCTCGCACCAATGACTTTTCGAAATTGTTTTCGGAAGTTAAGTGTGATAAATATCGATGACTGAAAACTTTGTGCCCGGTATGGCAATAGGTTCTCCATTTGGGACGTAAACATAACGGCGAGACGAGGCTTAACAGCCGTTGCCTACACCTTAGGGTAACGAAAGGCGTGAAGTTATGTTATGTAAAGATATATATTTAAGTTGTTATTAATTAAACATAAATTGTAAGCGTTGTCAGCCGTTCAAACGATATATATGTATATGACCAAATTTATCTTTGATCTTAGTTGTGCAACGGCTGTGCGATGCCAGCAATAAACCGTTAAGTTTATACTATTAATAGAATAATAAATAGTGTTTTGAAACACATGTGTTGATGTGTGCAATGTAACCATTAAATATAAGCATTGATTTATCTTTAAAATTGTGATTAACAAATAATACAGCATTGTCGTGTGAGGTCTTATAAGTTCTCAAAACGTGTCTTCTTTAGAAATTGATCGTAAATTGAGTTAGTTTCACATAATCTCTACTATTACGAAAAAAATGGAAGTACAACCCCCATGTATAGATCAGGAAGTCGTGAATATATTCTAATTAACGAATGTTACCAATACTGGTTGGTTATCTTGGCACGATCTCACGTGAAACTAATGAATGAAGGTTGTTTGACGACTGATTTATATTACAGCTGATCTAATTAAACTCTACGAATCGAGGTAAAAGCTGACTTTTTTTTAGTGAAAATATCTTAAATAGGATGAACAGGTTTGTTTGTTTACTGTTAACGTACTTTTGCGCTTTGGTCAATCTTGTTAGACAAATAAGGTTACATTTAGAATTGAGTGCACTCTGGCTTAATAAATATACCGTATTGAGTAAAAATTGTTTTTCATGAAAAGTAAATTAAAATCATCTGATTAGAGCTGTACCAATGGCATCGTCATCATTTTCCTGCCCTTTCCCCCACTCTAAGTGGGATCAACACATTGTGTCATACTTTTCCATTCTCTTGTATCACTCGTCGTTTTTACACTTACTCCCTTTATGTTCATATCAACTTTTATAAAGTCCATTCATCTCTTTTTCGGCCTCCCTCTACTCACGACTTCCCCCTCCTAACAGAAATCTTTTCAGCGTTGATGTGATGTATATTCAAGTGGGTTAAATATCGATGACGGTAATTTCTGCTCGTCATATGGCAATGCACCCGGGAACATGCGCGACTGCCATCGAACCCACCAGGATTTACTTAAACAGTACACATACATACAAATATACATTAACAATAAGTTTAATTATAAACATACCTATTCTTTTGTCCACAGTTCAAATCAACTAACAGAAATACCGCGCGAAGTATGTCAGATGCCGCTCCAAGTGCTCCTGTTGCAAGACAACATGCTAACGACTCTGCCCAAAGAGATCAACAAGATGACGTCACTGGCCGAGCTGGACGCATCAAACAACAGACTGACGCAAGTCCCCATGACCCTCGGGGATTGCGCCGGCCTGCGGGTGCTCGACCTTAGCAACAATCAGCTGGGACTTCTCCCATTGCGTAAGTTTCACTTTTGCTTTTTACACGTGACCTGGATAGGAATATCTTTACATAAAATATCTATGCCAATTCTTCAGGGAATTGTTAACCTTTAGTTATTGAGGGTAATGGGATCATTCACTTTGCGACAATAGATCGTCAGTGTAACAAACTTATCTATAAATTGTTCGTGAACAAAAACGAAACCATTTTTAGTTTGTTATGTATAAAACTAAGTAGATAGTAAGATTGAAACCGGGTTTCAAAACTGTATCAGCCAAGTAAAAATTGAAATCAGCCCATCTAGAAAACCTCTGTCGAACGAGAAAAAATATTGTAAGGCGTCATGAAATTTTGGTCATTTTATTTATAGTAACGCTGTGCAAAAGAAAGAAACGTGCGTTACAAAGGCGTATTTCAGGAAATCACTGATAGGAAATAATTGCACGTCATGTAAACGGTAATGCATATATATTGTATTGAGGAAGAAGTACACAGATGTTTTTCAAATTAATAGTTATTGAGATAAATGCATTGGCCAACGTCTAGGTGGATGATTACCTGCATATATCTGAACATAAATACAGCCTAACGCTGCCACAGACACTTTGTCGTCGGTACAAAAAATGCGACAAAAAAATTTGCATTAAAACAAAAATAATAATTTTCACAGTAATCCCAGCGCCAACTAGTTTTCTAAGTTTAGTAAATAATTTAGTAGCTTCTGTTATTGGAAACTGAACAACGTATACTATTAATATATAGTAAAACGTCCAGACAGTAAGTTGGGCAGAGATTGTACCCGCCGACCTTTTCTCAGGAGTCAGTTGTTTTGTTGCGCCACGAAGCTAAAACCAAATAAAAATGTAACAGTCATTTTTAATATTTAGTCACTCCTAAGTATATATTAAAAACAATGGTAAATATTTCAGAGATCACATACCTTCGACTGGAGCACTTGGATGTGAGCTGTAACTGCATATCATCACTACCACTGGAGCTACGGAATATGAATACCTTAGTCACACTCAACCTGGACCACAATCCTCTCGTCTCACCACCGACTACTGTAAGACAGTAGTTTAAACAACTAGAATACAAAAAACAAAATAACAACCCGGTATACTGCAAAATAACAACATAGTCTCCGTGGTCCAATGATCGAGCACACGGCTTCTAAATCCAGAGGTCGCGTGCTCAAACCAATGACTTTTCGTAATTAATTTCGCAAGTTATGTGTGATAAATATAGATGACTAAAAACTTTGTGCCCGGAATGGCAATTGGTTCGCCACCTATTCCATTTGGGACGCAAACATAACGGCGAGTCGAGGCTTAACAGCCACTGTCTACGGCTTCGGGTAGAAAAAGGCGTGAAGTTATGTTCTGTTAAAATAACAAACCGAGTATGCAAAACGAAATTAGTCCTCACCTATGAATCAGACTCGAAGTGGGCTTGGGGACCATATTAGCCAATTCTTAGTTATTATTATGCCTAATATTAACTTGGCCAGCTTGTCTCTGACTGCGAAATATGTGATGATAGACAGACCACTACCGATTAAGTATTAGGTTGTTGCAAAATATCTGTCGTATTTCGTTCGGTAAAATTCGAAATAGCATAATTTTTTTTGCGACACTTTTAGAGCCATGTGGTTATTCCTGTCGCCTAGTGTATTTACTTGCGTCTCTAAAACCGCGTGTTATTAAAATTGTATCTAGTTATTTATAAAATTTGAGTCCTTAAAATGGAGGTTGATAAAACTCATCTTCGACACTGCATACTCTATGAGTATCAAAAAGACAGTAATGCAACTGAAGGTACCAAAAATTTGTGCAACACCGTCGGAGAGAACGTGGTAGATGTTAGAACAGTTCAAAGGTGGTTTTCAAAATTTCGAACTGGAAATTTTAACCTTCAAGACGCACCTCATACCGGCCGACCCTCTTCTTTTAATGAAGATGAATTAAAGGCCATTATAATGGAAGACCCATTTATAACTAGCAGAGAGATAGAGGGAAGACTGGGTTTTGATCATACAACAATATGTCGACATATTAAAAAATTAAACTTTTATCCTCTTCTAAAATACGACATAATTTATGCAACGACCTATTAAATAAATGTTGTAGGGATACGTTGAGTACGACTTATCAATATATTATGTCACGTCCAGATTTAGCTATATAAATTGTATTTGTTGTAACAATATAGTATATATGTATCTATTTTAGTATTTATTAATCGCAGTACATTTCGTATACAGTTTTTAAATTAAGTAAAGGATTTTAGTGCAGTTTTCAGCAATAGTTAGTAGTGATTTTGGTTTCTTACTATGTACAATTGTTTAATGAATATGTACATATTTTAATGACTCTTTTTTAAGAAATTCAAAGAGTTAATTAAATGTTAATATGACAGTATTTAGTTCAAGATGCAGGTGATAATTTATATCCTCGTCTGATGTTAAGTACAGGACATGCAATTAATTTTGTATTTTCCTTGTTGTCGTATATTCTTGCCCTATATTGATTGGTCTGATCAGTGTAGGTATTTAAAATAATACATGCCCATAACATTGAAACAAGTTTTAATTGATTATATCGCGTTTATTTAGAACTTATTTCTTATTTATTAATTTATAATATAATCCATTAAAAGTTGTTTCAATGTTATGAATGTGATTCTCGAAAATCTAAGAAATAAGTAAAACATGCTCGACAAGAAAATAATAAATGTTTTTTTGGTTTATCTGTTGCCTCCAAAAAAAAAAAAAACAATACAGTAATATATTTAAGATGTTTAATTAGTGTGAAGAATGTCTAGAGGCCAGTTTGTGTTCCCTTAAAGTATTCAAAAATTGGTTAATTTTCTAGATGTGTATGCGCGGGCGTGTGCACATATTCAAATACCTGGAGAATATGGCGAATAAGGATGTAATACCGCACAGAAGACTGGACGAGACGAGACGCTCCACCAAGCACAGCTCGTACATCAGCAGCACGCCGAACACCACCGTCCCCAATCCAATGATCACATCTGGGAACGCTACAATAGACTGTCTCAGACACAAGCCGAGGCATGTCATCGACAGTGGCTACTGCACTGACGGAATTGAGAAGAGGTGGTCCAATGATGGTGAGCTTATTTTATACTAGCAGACCGCGCGAACTTCGTACCGTCATATTGTATGTAGTTTCCCGCCTCACCGTGTTATTCGCGTACAAACAAAATGTCGATGACGACGATGATTACACATAGCCTATGTTACTCAGTGATAATGTAGCTTTCTGAAGAAAAAATAATTATTAAAATCGGTCCAGTACTTCTTGAGTTTATTCGTTACATACAAAATTACAAATCTTTCCTCTTTATTATATTATTAGTATTAGTATAGATTACATTTTCGTCGAGGACGGCCAAGGCACAGATTCCATGACAAAATAGAACGTGTTCTGGAGGAAGATGATGTTAGGATTAGGAGCCTTAAAAATCGACGCGCGTGCATGAAAAGAGTTATGAAAGTCAACGAAGCGAGTGAGCCGTGTAAGATTCGTGCCTTATAGCTCTCTGTTCTCTCTGCCTACCCCACAATGGATTTGGCGTGAAGTTATGTATGTATGTAGGTACATTTGCATTGCTAGATTGGTCCACAAAGAAAACAATTCTGTGGATCGAAAAACGTGGGGAAAAAACGAAAGAAGCAAACGGACAAGTGCAAATGCGGAAGAATGTAGGAGTAGAGGAAGGCCACGACACAGGACACGATCAATTTGATCATAAAAGGTGTTCTATCCTAATACTACTGCTATTTATATTCATTAGCCCATTTATAAATCAAAAAGAACTAAACCGTTCTTGATCAAAATAGACATTCGGGAACCAGTTTAATCATACATCATCAACCAGATATAGATTTAGGCTATAATATAAATACATAGTAGTATAGTATAGAATCAGGTTTTTCAACATTAAACTCAATATGCATTTATGCACGAAGTATAAAAAAAATCACCATGTCCCATTTGCTAGGTAGAGGCGTTGTAAGGGTTTTCCTTCTACGTGTACTGGGAACTGGTTTATTCAATTATATAACATTTTATGAGGATATCTGTATTTTCCTTTAGTAACATTAATGGAAATAATATAAATGCGCATTTGATGTTATAGCGAAGTGGCCAGAAAGAACTCGATGTCCTAAGATACGGTTACGGACACTTTTGTACTCTATATCTGCTTAGTCAGTATTGAAGTATTAAAGAACTTTTAGAGAAGGGTCATTAAGAATCTCTTAATGACCCTTCTCGCGTCGTCAAATAAAAATGTATTTAAGAAACATTATGGAATAGTTATTACGAAAGTGTAACAATAAACTCTGATTTCGGCAGTCAATTCACTTTTAGTCCTGGCCCCAATTTTCTTTTTTCATTCTGGTGGCGATGCATGATATGTTTAATTTTAACGGGTTCCGTCGACCATCCATAATGACTGTGGACATTTTAAAAAATCACTGCCGGCCGTAAAACCCATAAACGACGCATATAATGAAATGTCTCCGTCCGGAAATAGGAGTGAATAGAGACTGACCCAAATCCGGTCACCATACAGCTATAGCCACTAGTGACACTGTGACATTTAAAACCTATTAATTTGTCGTTTAAATAGTTATGCATATAGTATCGGGCTCGTCCTAAAAAAATACGGCAACGAAAAATTTGTTTTCAAATTCTGATAGAATTAGAAAATGGTGGATTGCGTTTATAAAAGTTGACAGGATTAGTGTTTGATGAAGAATGTCAAGTCATTCTCATATGATTGTGGATGGACTGTATAAAAGTTGATATGAGTATGAAGGGAGTAAGGGCGGAGATGACGAGTGATAAAAGAGAATTGAAAAGGATGACATGTAGTGCCGACCCCACTTAGAGTGGGATAATAACGGGAAAATTATGATATTCCGTCCGGGTGGTGTGATTTTGGCAAACGGCCTCATGACGGCTCTTTTAAACTAATTTATTCATAATCAGACTACAAAAAAATACGATATTATAAACTATACACAAAATTCTGTGAGACGAGGCGTATTAGCCGCTGGCGACACCTTTGAGTAGATAAAGGCACGAAGTTACGAAAACATAATCTAAATTTACGAAACGACAAAACTGGACATTTTATACTCGCTGGTTTTTAAGACTTAAGTGGCTTTTAGTATAAGTGTAATTGATGCCGTATTAATTAGATCCATAAATTTAAAAAAAATACTAATCCCCAGGCGGTGGCGAGGCAGGCGGAGGAGGTGGTAGCGGCAGATCCACTCCGAGCACCCCTTCCACCCTGTCTCCAGGTGCGGCATTATCGAGGGCGCAGTCTTTATCCAGCGAGACTCCTCTGGCGCCTTTAACACCGTTGCTCTCCGGGTAAGTTGTTGCAAATAATTTATATAATTTTTATAATAACAATAAACGTGTAGGGCAGTAGATACTCCAAAAGAATAAACAAAATGAGGCCAAAGAATTAATATCATATTATTTTCTTTACCGACTTAAGAAAAAGAAGATATTAGCGATTCAAGTAATGGTCTTTTTTGACGGTTTTCGGTATTGAATAAGTTATATGCACGGTTGCATAATTTAGATTCGATAGTAAAATTTATTTTTCAAAATGATTCTATATTAGGTACTTAAAAATATAAAATTTTGCTAATGATACAATTTGATACAGATACTTTGGTCTTAGTTTTATCAAATAAATATAATATTTAGCGTTCGCTAATGCTGATAAATTAAAAGGATCATGTCAACAACGTGTTTAATTAACAATGCGTGACATATTGTGCCCTAGTATTGTGGATTCTTATCATTTAGTTCCCGAATTACCTCAACCGAACAAGCAAATAAAATCTTGAACATTTTGCAAAAGTCATACGTCTTGAGATATTTTTTTTTAATACGTCTTAATTCGTGATCCATAGTAGGTAATTGGTACTTATATTATTTACTATAGACAACTATTCTAACAAGTACTGCCTTAACAAGGCATAATGAATAATATATTACGAAGATAATTAAAAAATATAATTAAATTACCAAATAAAGTCAGACAAAAATTGCAAAACTACTAATTTATCAGCATTACGGGTAATAATAACACGTATTGAAGGTGTTTTTGGTGTGTTAAATAGTAGTAGTGTTCTCTAACTGTTGCAGTATTTATTTGTTTAATTAACTGCGCGCGTGTTTATGACTGTCGCGATATTGCTACAATAATAATTATAATAATGTTAATTAATTACGCAAATGTTTTGATAGAATTCAGGTAAACACTCGGTGAATAAATACACGGTGTCAATAGATCTTTGCAATATGGTACGATACGGCAATATCGTAACTTCTTATAAACACGCGGTCTAGAATTTCGTTTGGAACGAAATATGGAACTTGGATCTATTAAGGTTTTAGCATAACAAAAATCTATATTGTATTTATAATGATTAATTAACTATTAATTGATATCGATTAATTGATATCGATTATAGAATTTGTTGATTTCTAAATCATAGTTCCGTATTTTGTTGACACTTTTTATAGAGTTTTATTTATTAATCTTGGTCTACAAGAAGCATATGTATTTATATATAGTGGGGGGTTTTCTTTTATTTTTATAGCTAGAACTAGCAGCTTATTATAAATTTTCTTATTTTGTTCTGCCACGGCCGAAACAGAGGTAAAATTAATTAATGAATTCATCAGCCCCTATTATCACCCGTCACACCCCCATTCCTCTGTCTCATGAGCCATATTAACCCCCCGGTGTTGTCCCTTTCAGCGTCCGTATATCACCCGATGGGATGTCCAATGGAGATGATAAGAGTAAAATAGCCCATCAACAGACCTACAGGTAGGGACATGTCATGTACGCACTACATTCACTAACATACATACATTATACGCACTGGTTTGTATTATTTTTCTACTAACGTGTTTGACATTATTTGGAATCATGTGATATCATGACTTTTTATTTAAAAAAAAAACTAAAGATTTTTAAACTAATTTTTGGTACAAGTTTTTAATATAATGTTATTTCAATCTAAGTTAAAATATATAAATAAAAGTCACGGTGGCGAAGTGGTCGAGCACACGGCTTCTGATCCAGAGGTCCGGATTCGATTCCAGACACTGGCTCCCACCAATGACTTTTCGAAATTGTTTTCGGAAGTTATGTGTGATAAATATCGATGACTGAAAACTTTGTGCCCGGTATGGCAATAGGTTCGCCATCTATTCAATTTGGGACGTAAACATAACGGCGAGACGAGGCTTAACAGCCGCTGCCTACACCTTCGGGTAACAAAAGGCGTGAAGTTATGTTTGTTAAAATATACGTTTGATGTACGTATACGCAAGTATGCGTACACGTGCTTACTCTATTAAAGAAATTTTAGACATGCGCTCTTATTAAAAGTGAGATTGAAATAATATTGCATTAAAATATAGTGCTACTACTACTGGTTTTCGACTTACTAACTGATTTGGTTCTAAATTAATACATTTTACGTTGAGTGCTCGAAGTTCCAAAAATAACATATCAGGCCAATAACAAATAGTATTTAGAAATGTATGGATGTTATTTTTATTTTACTAATTAAGGAAAATATCAAATATGGATTTATAAATAATAATTACTATTATTTAATTTAATTTATTTATAACTAGTATTTATGGCTATGAGGACAACCACGATACGTGGTATTCAATTGGACCAAATTTTGATGACATGAGCAGTATAGGATATATTATGCATATTATAGAGCATATACCTATTTTTTTTGAAAACGCTCGGTGTTCGAATCCTGGCTTACACAATGACTTTTCGAAAGTTATGTGTGATATATATCGATGACTTGAAAACTTCGAGCCCGATATCGCAATAGGTTCGCCACCTGTTCAATTTGGGACGTAAACATAACGGCGAGTCGAGGCTTAACAGCCACTGCCTACATCTTCGGGTAGAAAAATGCGTGAAGTTATGTGTTATATTTATAAACTTACAAGCTTAAAATGCAATATACTCGTTGGTAAAATTTTACGGTGAAACTAGGCGTAGTAACTTTAACTTAAATGCACTAATTGGGGACCCTTATCTGCAGCGCTAATTATCGTTACACAAGCTATGCTCACTCGCTACTCGAGTACGTACGGGAACGTTGTTATTACTCATTATAAATTCTAGGAGAGAATTTTTAATTAATACTATAATTACATTTCTACCAGCTATGCCGGATCGGATTGAAAACTTTAGTCTGATTACTAATTTTGTACAGTGTGACTCTGAGGAAAATAAATTGTTTTTTTTTTTTTAATGAATGCTTGATGTGATGTTCTTGAAAACATGTTCTTACACGAAATTAATTACTCTATAAAAGACTGTTACTAATTTTTTTTTCATAATATTTCAGACAATACAAAGAAGCTTTAAGACAACAACGCCAACAAGACATCTACCGTCCTCGCACAGAACAACCCTCACCGGAATTGGATTCATCACCACAATCCCAGAGTCCTATACACCAAAAACCGAGTCACTCCCCAGTCAACGGCTGCAGTAACGTATCCTCTAGTCTTTATAAAACCGCATCATCCAACAGCACACTAAACACCACATCACCAAATTCATCCATAGCACCAAACTCCCCACTCCTTCATTCAACTCCTAGGAGGTACCAGAACCAACCCACCCAAAACGGCAACGGAATAGCGGAGAAACAGGAGGAGAACAAGAGGCCCGTACAAAAAGTAGTGCCATCTAGGAATGTTAATAAGATATATTCCACAGTTAACGGGAATGTGGAGTGTAACGGACGTGTCGGTGGATCGACGGAGACTTACATCAAGCCCACGTCCCCCACAAAGTCACCAACGAACAATATAGGATATAACAGTCTAGGAAAGTCGAGTATACCAAGACAAGTGAACGGTGATAGTGCCAAGTTGTTGACGACCAGTGTGTCGTACTTGAAAGGTGCAGCGCCGAAACCGCCGGGCAAGATGGCGTGGAACAAGGACGCGCCCGCTGACAAACTGAGCTTCACCATGAAGAGAGAGTTTGACAAACAAAAGGAGGAGTCCGACTTACTGGACCAGTTGAGGACGGTGAGTGCTTATTATATACTAACTTCAAAGGAATTATTGGCTGATATACATAAATAACTTCACGACAAGTCCCTTGTGGGGTAGATGGCAAGAATAGAGCGCCATAAGGCACAACTCTGACCCATCCGCTTCTTCGATTTTCATAGCTCCTGTTAATTGATGGTATCTAAGGCTCCCGACATCACCATCTGCTACAACACGTTCAATTTGATCAGGGAAATTGTGACCTGGCCGATTCTCAACTTCTGCATTCTTCCGCTTGGAAACTTAAAAGTACAATAAAAGATTTCGTTCTCTTGCACGTTATCGTGGAAAGTGAATTAGTCACGTGATCGATTGATATACCGTAGCGAGCATGTTATTTGATTGGTTCTGTCAATTATCCGTGAAAACTCATTAACTATAGTGCTCCCGATTGGTTTGTTAACATGTGTGTTAACAGCGCCCTCGGTAACGAATCGAAACAATTACTTAAAAACCTTACTATTTGTAACATGAGACAATTTTTTTTCTGTCTATATATTAAGCTTTTATTGGTTCCTTAAGTAATATTTATTTCTTAGATTTTCGCGAATCACATTTATAACATTAAAACAACCCTGCATGGTGCAACCCTATATTATATTTATATCTTTATCTATATTTATTTATATCTATATTATATTTGTTCATTACTCGTGAAAATGATCTCTCTAAAGAGTTCGAAACGTCGGGAAATAAATAGAAAATAAGTGCTAAATAAACGCGATATAATCCATATAGGGTTGTTTTAATTAATGTAATGTTTATTTTTTTTCCTCCTACACTAGCATCCAGATTGGCTGGCAAGAAAATGCTTTTCTTAAACTATTGTATAATGTGCACTTATGTATGGCAGATAATCGAGTGCCGCCTGAAGATGTCCCTCCCGGAGCAGCTGGCGCCGGTGCTGTGCGACGGCGTGGTGCTGTGCCACCTCGCCAACCACGTGCGGCCGCGCTCCGTGGCCTCCGTGCACGTGCCGTCGCCCGCACAGGTAGCGCACGTGCACGCACACGCACAATGTACACATACACATTCACACATCACTGTAACCAATAGTCAATAATAATTTATGATGCATATAATCCTGGGTGACAGACAGACATTATGGTGACAGTATATTTCTAAGTATTCTCAAAACTACCAAGTAAAAAAAATCAAATATGATAATAATAATAACGTAAAAAATTCTCTGAAATTAAAAATATCTGTCAATAAATTAATTACACAAGTCATTTAGTATTAATATTGTGCAATTATAACGCGTATATTGTGCAGCCTTTTGATAAAGTTAGTTACCTTTGATAAAGCTGAAACGTCACAACACTGACAGTGGACTGATAGTTCACAAGAGTCTATTTTGTACGACTTAATTAAGTAAGAACAGTTTTATCGCCAAAGTTATACGATATCTGTTTACATAACAAATTATAAACTTGAATGGATTATTTTATTTAGTTATATTCACTAACGTTAATTTCTAATTCCGTTTTTTTTTCTTTTCCAGCCCAAGCTAACGATGGCCAGGTGTAGAAGGAATGTGGACAACTTCTTGGAAGCGTGCAGAAAGATTGGTGTTGAAGAGGTGAGCTATATTCTCATTATTTATTTCATTATATTTATAAAATTAGTCTGTAAGGTTTTTTACATTAACATCGTCGGTAAGCTAATGAGATATCTTCGAGCTTCGTATTTTCTTCTGTCTACCTCCAAGAGACTTGGCTCGAAGGTGTGTTGTTATTGTTTTTGGTGACCTAAAAAAAAATAACGCGAATATGTCGATATCGAAGATGTGAATATGTAATTCTATTTGGCGCGCGTGTCCGTTGCGAATGTTGCAGGGTCTTGTATGTAATCCTATCAAGTGCTACAGAAATGTTATATGAAACTAAGAGACGGGTGGCGTGTGTTGCAGGAGGTCCTCTGCTCGCCCGAAGACATACTGGGATACCGACCGGAGTGCGACGAAGAGGTGGATTTGTTGCCTCTCGCTCGCACTGTGGCCGCACTGCTCACACACGCCACGCCGCACGCGCACGTACACGCAGACCCGCGCACGCAACACTACGATACCGACTATTACACGCACGAACATTCCGAATCACTCGAAGTTAATTATTATCAAAATCAACTGAGAAAGTATTCAGAGGAACGCTTCATTAGCAATTTTAATGACAACAATAAACATTACACGATCGACGAATCTGAGGAGTATCAGCTGAACTGTGAAAATAACAACACTGACGCTTACCAGAGCGTCCAATATTCACCAGTATACGGCACGACTGAGATAAAAAATAGAGGACCTTATTACCAACGGAATAGAGTGCAATTCGTGACGCCCTTCTGCAAGGCGGACAGCGTACTCAAGAGCGAACACTTTGAAATATACGACACGGATGAAGTGGACTTTCCATTGGTGACTCGACGCGTCGGTGATGATGAAATTGATAGATACGACAGGACCAAGATGAATCTCGACATACAGAATAATTTGAATACTGTGATTAATACTGAGACAGCGGCCAAGGAGGATGAAAATAGAGTTTTGTACACGTGGCTGTGTCTGGGCACGTTCTTCGTGTCCACTATTTTGCTAATCATTTATCCTCTTTAATTTTACAGAACTTGATCAGTGGAATTTTCATTATGGTCGATGAATGTCTTCTATATAGTTGATATCAAATGGACTAGCATTTTTTATATTTTTTTATACTGAATATGTATTATAAAAAATAATGGGCTCTTAAAATTAATTAATACTCTTTAAAGAAAAGTTGTTTCACTTTTAATTCAATTTATACTAACATCACAGATTTATCAAAGCCATAGATGTAGCCATAGATTTTTTTTTGAGTTATCACCCGTTCTAGTTTGTCTATAGTTGCTTTCATAAAAAATAATACATGTATCAATCATATGAAATTTCTAGTCTTGTTTGATACAACTCTTTGATTAAATGAAGTTTAAAATACATATGTATAAAGTAAAGTTAACCTCTATTGCCTTTTGACACAGTCTGACTGTAATGATAATGGTCTGAAATAGAATTTTGAGGCTACATTTTTTTTAGATCTTACAACTTAAGTCTGATAGGAATTGGACCGTATATATGCGATTTACAATAAGGTGTATATCTATACTAAGTTTTACATTATCTGGGAATTATGTATAGTGAACGTTTGCGGTGAATTTTTGTTTGTTAGTTTGTTTGTTGATTTGTATAGATTTTTGTAATTTGAATTCGTATATTCCACTCGTTAATTTCATTCCGTTTGGAGGCATTTATATTAGGATGTTCTTTTTTTAATGTTAGCGTTTGTGATTCTTTTACATTTAGCCATTTTTGCTTTGTAAAGTTTATTGGCTGCTATTGAAGTTTGTTTGTTTTTTCTTTAAAGCGTGTGTTGATTTTATCACAGGTTTTGCAGACTGTCTTGGCAGGATAATAATATCAAAATTGGATTGTTTTCGGTCTAACTTACACATATAAAACCAATGGTTTTTTATGTTAAGTTTATGTGATAAAATTCGACCGAATCTCAGCAAATATCGGTTGTTGTTCTTTGCAGAACTATAACCTGATACGAAAATTTTGCTGCATTATTTTAATGTTTTGTTTCCTATGAATTTGCCATAACCTTAAACATCAGCAGCAGCAGCAACATGCTTTCTTGGACAATACTTATCAGACAAGATACAGGGTCATAACATAGTCTGCAAAACCTCATAATATATCTTTTAGATCTCAAATGATTTTATTTGTGTTGAATGTAATTTCAATTCGCATGATTAAATATATTGTTGTGTTACAATAATATTAAGATTTAGATACTATTTGCTACTTAAACGCCCGAATACTGAACCGCCACTCAAATCTGACAATTAATAAAGTGCTACTTACTGGCTCAAATTTCATGCATTCTGTCTAATGTGACAGTTACTTAAACGCTTAAGTAGCGCTTATATAATTGAGTGGCGGTTCAGTATTCGGGCTAAAGACACTCATATATAACAAACGCACTTAAGAAAGTAATGAAATACTTAATATTAATGCAATCACTGCAGATGTAATGTAAGAATATGAATAATAAAAAAAAATAACAATTTAGATTTTTGCAAAGTTGATACATTTTGAACTTTATGTGGGCCTTATTTGAAGTGATAATTCAATGAACACTATATTTGATTTTTTGTATTATAATGAAAATAACAAAACCGAGGAATTTCAACGTCTCGATCAAAGGTACATTGAAATTAAACAGAGTTTACAAGAAAACAATAAAAATATTGGTGCAAAAAGATTTTTTTAAAAATAATGAATAAATATTGTAGCTTAGCTGTTTATTCGTAATCGATATAATTTCTTATGAAATAAGGAATTGTGCAATGTATGCCTTAATACGAAATGTCATATCGTTATTGTATTATTAATACAAGAGCTAGATGTCGCTGTACTGTTGTGACGGTGGGGAGCGGTGATTGTGGTGGCGCATTGTGTGTATTGGAAATACCTTGTTAAATATTTACTGTACCCTTTTTGATAACATTTTTATCCAATAATTATTATGCCTTAATTCATGCTCTGACTACAGCTTGAGAGCTCTGTAGCTACTATTACTCTGATATACTGGCATTTCTCTCATTTCTGTCTTCCACCGCTGAAACAGATAGATCTTTGATGTAGTATTTTTAATAGTGTACTGAAATTAATTGTTTTATACACAATGCGCGGTGTCCCTTAGATAAGGTTATATCAATGAAAATTAATTCGTAGTATTATAATGAGGCTTCTTAACATTATTTAATAAGATTATCAAAAAGACAAATGTTTTTTATTAACTATGTAACGAATATTCCTTGACAAAGCCAACCAGAAATACGATGCCAATAAGTTTAATATGGACTATATGTATAAACAAACATATATTGAAAATATTTTATACATTTAAATTATTTACCGAAGACAAAATGAAGACGTTGAGTTCAAAATAACTGTGAGATGTACTAATGTTAAAAAATTTAAATTATATTGTAAGCATTCCAAAGATGTGACTTATGAAGACTGTATACTCTTTCTCTGCATCATTTTATATTTAACAAACAGAACCAATAAACATTGATCTGCATTGCGATCTGCGATTGGGATATGAATCCATTTTTCTAAAAAACAATTCTTTATAATCGATAATGTTTGTTTAATTTTATCTTAAACGGCTGGACAGATACAAATTTTTTACAGATACAATTCGAAAGATTCACAAATAAGAACGGTAGATAAAGCTGCAGTTGGTTTAAGTTATTTATCTATACTACAAGTAAACTGCAAAAAAAGCATTCAAATCAATCCAGCCGTTTAGGAAGAGTTTACTGTCAATACACCTACAGAAGAATTATATATATAAATATATGTTCCGGAAAACTCAACTATGCCTTGCTGTATAAGTGACCAGATTGGACAGTGGACGGGGGCCATATATCACAATCCTCTAAAGTCACTAGTTTCAATCATTCAGCCAATATATTTGTATGGTGAAGAGGCATATTATGTTTGTTAGTTACAAGTGTCCGTCTAATTGTTGTGATGAAATTATTCAGCATACAGTTGCAAGAAAATGATAGAACTCGTAATTGGGTGACATGGTTTGGTACTCTGGCTTTATGTTTAGTTGGCAATGCCAGTTATTAACTTCTTAATAGTGCCAACTTATTTTCATGGTTCGAAATCTGATTCGGGTCCTCTCTATCAGAAACTGCAAAGCTTAGCCACTATTCCATCGAGGAAACTATATATTTGGACACCAATTATTTATTCATGTATTTTTAACGCGAATTTGTCCATTTCCTTTTTGTACATTTATCTCTAAGATTCAACAGCACAGAAGGCCATTAATGTTGATGCGTGACATTTACTCGCACCTAACTCTATCCTACATGATCTCAAATCTTGTCTTTAAAATGACAATGAGAAATATTTGTCATAGAGTACGTCGCTTTAATGCTTAAGCAATGCATTTTCAACCAGTCCCTAATAGTCAATATGTATTCTATTTTAGCGGAGCGACTTATCGCTAAACTACGCGATAACCAACAGTTGATAGCCACTGAAGCATCCGACTAATTTGATTCTCGACAATTCATTTCTCAATTATAAACTATTTCAAACTTTAGGGAATATGAACAGTCTTGTGATTAGTTAAAAAAATAATAGTGCGTGGTGTCCCTGCGCGCGGTAGAAGTGAAACTTTATAATTCTAATCTACTAAATATGAAAATAATTATCAATGAAAGAGTTTAACAGCGTTAAACGCTCGAAAGTCCCATTAGAAGTTTCACTTTAAAAGTAAACACTTTTAATGGCCAAGTGACTTGTAGCCTCACGGTCGCCAAAAGAAATGAATTTAAAACACTTATTCTGAAGCCTAACTACAAGTCCAAAACGCTTAATAGGTGATATGAGCATCTATATACTTAACTCACCAAACTGTATGCTGAATAATATAAATTGATTGAAACTGTCAGTTCTTACTCACTTTTATCTGGTCATTATATTTGTAAATGTCCTACGCTTTCCCCCTAATTTTAAACTTTATTATTTTGAGCTTTAAAGTTGCAAGTACAATGCTATAAAACTATATGTTAAGAGATATAAAATATATTACATCTAATATATTATACATTATAAATAATTTTGAAGTTATTAGCAGTAAATATATTTATTAGCTTTTGGTGCTTGGGTACTTATTTACGTAGCGTGTAGTTGAGCTGAATTCTATATATATGTGTAATTATTATATTTTGAATTTCACTATCCGAAATGATAGTGTTTTAATTCTAATGTTAAATGATTTATGCTGGGCAGCTTTTGATTCGAATGAATTTTTGGTCGAATCTCGACGTTCTTATATAAATTGTTCTACTTTCTGATTTGAGTTAGATATCATCAGGCGATTCCAAATTAAGTTAGACCGGATCATATTTGCACTATTTTATTTTCTGAAGATAAATGAAATTAAACGCCACAATTTGTATTGTTTTTTTAACAACGATTGATTGATGATTTTGTTTTAGGGTATTTTGATTCCTGCAGCGACAAATTGTTGAACAGCTGCTTTTTGTATTTTTTTAATAACATCATCTTTGGCTTTTGTTGCTCATAATTTTCTTGCCATAATATATGTTAAGAGTGTGAGCGCACAGTATACATATAATCAGTACATAACAGTGTTTTTCATATTTCATGGCTATATATAATAATTGTAGACGATTCTATAAAGAATAGACGAAAGGATTTCAACAAATGAGCGAAAAAGACATACCAAGGACTAAAACTATGTCTCCTGTAATAAAACGCATATAGTATAATTACAACACACCTTCTCGCCGATATCTCTTGCGAAGTAAGCAAAAAGATCTGAATGCCATAAAATCCGGTTTTTAAGAACTGACTTGGTAGTCCTCTGTAATTATTGTGTTCCACACTGTCATTGACTTTTATGACTTCTGACGTTTCTTTTTTGAGGCCATTCAAGCAGATTTATTACAATTATTTACCCCCATCCCCCTTGTCAGCAAAAGTAAGCAAAAAAAGCTCTTTCCCCCCCATAATTACGTCAACATTTTTCAACTAATAGGTATCATATTTTTTTATTGTAACATTTTTATTGCCATGTGTATAAAAATTAAATAACTACCGATGACGTTATCATCATCTAGACCCCATGTCATTAAAAATAAGCAATGCAAAGAGCCCCCTATAGTGTACGTAATACTTGAACAGACCCTTAGATAAGACAGGTCAATTTAGTCAAGTCATAATCGGATATAGTGTCGCGGGGTTTCTCCACTCCACGTATATCAGCTTAGTCGATTCTTTCATCTTCCATTCTTTCCACATGCTCGATCTACCGAGGCATGCTTTTCTTTACCTCACGTTTCTAGGACTTAACATACACACACATACATAGATTCACGCCAAATCCCTTGCGGGGTAGGCAGAGAGAACAGAGCGATTCTTACACGCCTTACTAGCTTCTTTGACTTCCATAACTCGTTTCATGCACGCGCGTCGATTTTTGAGGCTCCTAACATCTTGGATTTAAATTATATGTAAATGTGCGCTCACCTTGGAACATACCCGAATTTCATTTGTCATGAATGTTAGGTTAGTGAATTGATTAATACGACAAATATTCAATCAAATTTTCAGTATTACCCTTAGACGTAGTTTTGCGAGATGGACTTTTACATAACGCACTTTTGTGAATTTTTATTACTTACTATATGATGAGATACGATTACTAAGTCTTTTTTTTCCTTTGAATATATTAGTTTTAACTCAGAGATAGAGGGAGGTTTGAAATGTACTTTTTTTTTGTATGTATGTACTTACGATGTTTTAACATTTAAAGAAATAAATTTCTTATTTGCAATATGTGTGTTTATTGAGATAAAAATATGCACAATCCCTTTCGATACTTTAGTTACCTCGTGTATGAGGACATTGCTCCGGAATAACATAGCTAAGTTCAAATATAAAACACAAATATCTCCTCGTGATTCAGACGAACGACTTCTAAATTGAGATTGGTGAGTTCGATGCTCACACATCATGTGTGATGAAAGTGTGTTCTTATAATTGCTTAGCTGAGAACTAGATGGTGAATTGCGTTCAAAAATATGAAAAATAAATTCAGCTGAAACACTCACATTGTTGACCAATAATAATAGATAATATTCTATTCCAGAAATTGATGTGCTGTGCCGCGGACGTCCTCGAAGGTAAGGGTACCGTCCAAGTAGCGATAACCGTGACTGAACTTTTGCGAAGACACAAAGCACTTCGGGCATCTCCGCACACACAATCCATACATGCGTCGACCACCTAGCATCCAAAACTTGCGCTTGCGCCTGAGTCTGCTCTACTATTGTAGACCAGTAGACCAAATCATGACTTTTACGGGACCGTTTGGAAGTTGAAGGCTTCTTGTATTAGACGATTGGTTATTGTATATAATACCTAACAGTCTACTGTGAAGTTTTAGGGTATATATATAGGGTTTTTCAATAAGAGCGACACGATTTTGAGTGAAGGTCTTGATTTATGTGCCCTAATTCTCGCAATGTTTGCACTCGCACTAACGTATACTCAATTTGGTCATGAAGTTTTATCATTTGCAAGCGCTGCTCAATAATGTACCTCGACATGGTGAGATGGCATCGGTGTCTGAATCCTAATCAACAGCGGGTCTATTATGAGTTCTTAATTCCTGACAGCTTAAGCGCTGCCTTGCGAATTGGTAAATCGGATTGGTTGATAAATCGAATTTAACAGTTACTAATCATCAATGAATAGCTGTTATTACCAGTTGGAAATTCGAATGCGCAAGGCAGCGCGTAAGCTGGCTGAAGTTAAGAGGTCATGATAGGCCCGCTCTAGTCGCTCTTATTGAATAACCCTTTGTTGAAAAGAATAAATTATCGGTATTGCGTTGCGATAATTGTCTTGTATATACCAATAATTTAAAAATTTGTGGTCGACACAATAAAGTTTGCAAATGTACTTACAATTACTGATTGTCTCATTTAAAAAGAGGTCGTAGCTAATTTATTTTTTGCAAGTATGTACTAAATACCGTAAGGAAAGTAGGTTTGAATTCTTGAAGTGATTTGACTAATCAGAAAAGGAATTTACTAACATGTGCTAATTAATAAATACAAGGCGAATTGATATTTGTATTTCATCAATGTTAGATAAACTTGTGATTTTTACACAATACTCATTTTTATAAAAGTAATATAACAAATATATTTATGTTTAGTTGTGACCTTTTTTTAATTATCTTTTAAATGATATTGATGAAAATGATGATTATAATTTAGGAGTACTTTGTATAGTCTATTATGAGTTGCTGATTTGATGTACAAATATTATTTGATATTGTATATTATATATTTTTTTGTGTGATTTATAATAATGTATATTATATAGTGATTTTTCTTGTGATTATTTATATAAAATAATATATGGGTTTCTTTAGAATATAATTTCTTATGTTTAATATACGCGTGTATCGTCTTAGAATTCTGCAAACTTTATTCATTTATGTATATTTCTAGTTTTACTTAAATCATCTTTTGCGCATAATAACAAAGTTGAAACCTGTAATTATCACTTAACAGAAAAAAAAAACAACAAATACTCACAAAATGATGATACACAAAAGAAAAAGGATTATTTCTAGATATTAATTAAATTAAATAAAAAAAAATACTAATAATAGTTTTACTAAATTCTCTGTCTAAATAACTTACATTACTTACATGAGATACGAAGATGAGTGTAAAATAAACAAAATAAATAATGCAAGATATTTTTCTTGTATTGATACACATTGAAGAAATGAACCACCGATACCATTTATAATATGAAATAAAATTAATTACGAGGGAACGCAGGAATAAGTTGAAAACTAAAAATACTCACAAACTTATGAATGTTTCACCTTACGTACTCTTAGTATTTTTATTGACTTAGTTAATATCTAATTACTAAATAAATACTTATGACAGAAACATCTCTTTAGTTCACGATGAATAAATATCATGAATTTAAAAATACATTATGAATTGTTTTTATTAAAATTTGAATATTTATATTTGGTCACAATGATATATTTAAATTCGACTATCACATTATTCCTGCTATTTTCTTTCTTTCTGGTAAGGTTACTGAAAATATACTTAACAGACAAATTGTATCTAATAATAACATCACAATTACTCGAAGACAGTAAATTATTAAGGGAAGCACTCTAGGGTAGATATAACGTCATGCTAGTACGCGCGGGGGCGGAGCAATAATCTTTTGCCCTAATAAAACGCGGTCACATTTAATAAAAGTCAATCACAAATAATAACGCTTTAACAAACATAAACACACAAACCACGAATTTACTAGGGGTTAATCTACAACAATAATAAATCTAAGAAATTGTCTCCTAGTCTTAGTAAAGTGTAGTCGTTTGGACGTCATATAACATTATGACGTCATTTATCACTATGACGTCATTTACTAAAAGTGCCTCTTTACACTGGCGAGCAATGATATACACGTTTCTAGTGTTTAGTGTCGCAATATTTAATAGTCAATTATATATATAGATACTCGTAAATTGTGCATATTCCTTCAAATGTTGTTTAAACTTTTTAATAATTAGTTTTTTAATACTAAAGTTTTTGCCCATTTTAGATTACTCAATACTAAAGTAAATTTATTGAAATTTTTTGGCTCCAAAACTTTAAATTCCTGAACACTATCAAGTTATCCATGGACTAATCAATGGAATTACATTTTTTTTTACAATATATCTATTTAAATATAAAATGTACGTTACTTATATGGTGAATAAGTAATGACATAATTAAATACACTAGTCAAAATTATTTAAGATTTTTAAACATTAGAACTTGTAATGAGTTAAAAAATCATGTATTAAACAATTGAGTCACTTAGTCTAAAATTGATATTATTTACCGAATTTCACATACCTATAACAATAATAATATCATGGACACAATACACACAACGCCCTCTAGTTCCATACCAAGCAACTAAATGCTTGTGTTATTTAAACTAGATGCCTAACGGATATTAATACATATATATATCTATATATATACTTTTTTTTTGTAAGTACACACCTATAGGTGTTATTAGCTTTTTTTATTAGCTAATTACTATGAACTTAGGTGTTATTAGCAAAAAGTCGAAAGTGAGAAAAGCCATCCTTGGCTTTTCATGGATTGGATGGATCAAGTAGAACTTTATTTCTAGCATACTGTAGCATACGTGAATACTTTATGATCAGGCGTACAGCAATATAACTTTGTATATATTACTTATGTCTTAAAAGTTTAAATTGTTTTTGAACTAGGTATTTAATATGAATAAGTAATACAGCCAAATTATCTATGAAATACTAAAAAAATTAACTGCAGCCTTTTCATTTTATATTGTTACTGCAATGATGAATTGCAATGCATTTTTTTGGCAAAAAGAGAATCCGTCTTAAAATGTTCAATTATTATATACTAGCTGTGCCCGCGACTTCGTACGCGTGGAATTTGTGATCAGATAGCTATATTTTTACATAGACAGTTGAGAAGTAATTACCTCTAAAATGAAATTGTAACTGGTAGGATAAGTACAGATTGCGGTAGCAATGGTTGTTGCCCGCATTGTTTATTTTTCTAATTCGACGCCAACGCCATCTAGTTAGCGAATAGGAAACATTTTTTTTTAATGGTGTAAAATTATAAAATTACGAAGCAATCATTACACCAATAAATACCGAACAAAAATATTAACAGTTTTTAGCATATACAAATACATTTTTTTAATTGTCTTGCTCATCTCTGAAAAGAATTAACGATACAATTTTAAAGAAGAAAATGCACAACTCCATCTATGACTCTTAAAAACATCTATTGACCGCAAGCGCATGATGAAATTTCAATTATTTATATTCAAAAAGTGTTTAAACATGTAATTCGACTTGATGTTTTTAAAATCTCAAAGATTTATTTATATCTAAAACCAAAAAGTGCTTACACGTGTAATTCAACTTAATGTTTTCTGTTTTGTAAATCTCATAGATGGCACTGTTTTAAAATTGTCTGTTATGTTTAACGGCATAAGTTAATTAAAATGTGAAGCTAACTTATATTATATTATTATTATTATTATATGTATAGATTAAAGCATGGTTATTAACATAATAACACCATAACAACATACAAATATGCGTCGTTAGATTACACGTTGCTACAGAATACATTGAAGAAATAAAGGTTCACTGCTCGTTCCTCGTAGGTGATAGCGTGATAATATGTAGCCTATATGTTGACCCGACTTCTTAATAATTTTCGTGCCAAATTTGAAGTAAATCCATGCAGTACTTTTTGAGTTTATCCCGGACATACATACAGACAAACAGACAAACAGACAAACAGACAAAAATTCTAAAAAGTATATTTTTGGCTTCGGTATCGATTGCAGATCACACACCAAGTATTCTTTTTAAAAAATATTCAATGTACAGTTTTGACTTTTCTACAATTTTATTATATGTATAGATATTTTTGGATTCATCTAATCAAACACACTATGTATAAAATCGTCGTTTATAAGGAAATTTACTCGCTCGGGGAATTGTCTAGTTTGATGTATTCGAATGCGTGTAAGGAAAAGTACTGAAACATAAGGAACGTATTACCCGAGCGCGATAACGTGAGACACTGCAAGCTCCCGTATTGTACTGTAGGTAAAACATCTTGGTCTCGTACTGGCTTAAGAGTTTTTTTTAACTAATTCAATATTTTTGGCTTTTAATATTGTATTTATGACCCAGTTTGCACGCTCGTAATAGCCTAATAAATTTGTATAATACGTGTAAGGCGGCGTTGTTCCAATTACAACAATCGCTATATTAAGAAAATAACAGTATGATGAAACTTGTTGTATTTCTTTTGTGCACAGTACCACAATGCGTCTGTGATGTCACCCAGGTCTCAAGTTGTCGTGCTCGATTTGTAATATGTATATATATTTTTTGTCCTTTTAGAATTTAGACAATTATATCTTTAGTCGTCAAATAGTTCATTTCTTATGAAGACATTCGGGTAATATTCGTATGTATGTATTACTACTAATATTACTTAGACTGGAACGTTATATATGACCAAGTTGTAAAAATTGATATTGAAACAGTGTTAGTAAGTTACAGAAACACAATGATGACTTGAAAATTATTGGATAATTTAGTAGAAGATAATTATATCTACAAAGTCTATATGGTCCAGTGGTGAAGCCCACGCTTCTGAATCAAGTAGTCGTGGAATCGATTCCGGGTTCACACCAATGTCTTTTCGGAAGTTATGTATGATAAATATTGACTCTATGATTTGACATCGTTGTGTCCGGTATATGGCAATAGGTTCCACCAGTTATCCATTTGCAACGTCGAACATGAGGAAGTCGAGGCTTAACAGCCGCTGCCTACGCCATCGGTTAAGAAACGGCGTGATGTTATAAATTAAATCTTCTCCGTCTTATGATAAGAAATTATTATTTAGTGTAGTATTATTGATGGACCTTTTCAACGCTACGTCACATCTTGAGGTTGAGTTGGCCAATCAAGTTTTATCACCGATTGCTATCAACACTGATGCGTTATGAAGAGCAAATTTATAATTATCTAAATATATTACCGATTTTTTTTTTCAATGAAAATCTTTGTTATTTAATACTTTATGCAGTTATTATTGCACATAATATATTTTAGTAGTTGTCACAATACATAAAAAAGCGAAACTATAACTATAAATTAATAATGAACATTTCAATATCAATACTTTATTATTAGCTTTTTATTAGTTTATTAATTACAGATGGTTTTTACTGGAAGTGTATAGTTTGCTTCGAGTGATAAAATCTGTAATATCGATAATATCAGTTTAGTTTGTTCAAAAAAAAAATTGTGAACTATATTCTTTACACGACTGTATTTTGATTTGTCCACAATGCTTCAAATTTTGGTAAAATATTTAACAGATTATAAGATATCATTAGGATATAAACATAAAGAAACTATTTTTTTTTACCACCGAATTCTGCTCTTAAAAGAAATCTTATAATACTCATATTCTTATTACTTTATAATATAGTAAGTACTATTCTATTACGTTCATGTAATGCGTCTTTAACAACACATATTTGTCAAAATAGTTTTGTTGGGAGAAAAAAAACTTTTTGGTTTGCATCATTAATCTGTGCAATTTTTTTGACATATTATTATGGCGCGCTTTATTGATAGCAGTGTTCGATTTATTAAAAAAAAAACGCTCTTGTCATTATTACAATTTATTAACGTTGATTCTCACTATCATAAGTCACAATTATTATAAATTGTATTTTTTTTTAAATTTATATATCTATGATACCTAGAAGTCGTTTTTTTTTGCGTTAAGTTTTTTCGTATTTGGAAAACACATTTGTCTTTTTAATTATATATTGATTTAACGTGGATACATTGTGAGTGTGCTGTTCTTTCATTTACTTTAAAAAATATAAGTATTTCGCTTCTGAAGTAATATAATATATTTGATTCAAAATTATTCTTCTAAGTTACGTTTAATTATAATTATTAATTATTTTTAGTCATCTTGGTTTTACACATATAAATCTATTTAATTTGTACGTAATATATTATGTAAATTGTACGGAACAAATTTAAAATATGTACTTCAAATTAATGTATTAATTTATCATTTATTTTTATCTTGTTTGAAGAAATAAATGATTTTTTTAATTTTTAGAATAGGTTACCAGCTTTTTAAGAACTATTATGAAAGTGTTACGAATATTTGTGACGCTTCCAGTAAAATAGTCTTAACCGAGAATGGGAATGTCAAAAATCCATTTTTTATTAAAACGTTTTCTTGACATATCTATTATGTAAAAGCTATATATTAGTTTTATTGTAATTATTAATATTCAATTATTCTTTTACAGATAAATCATATTATTAATAAGACGTTTAATTTAAAATTCAATTCACTAGTGTATAGCGACAGACAGTCTAATATTATTAAAATGATTTATCAGTTCCGCTATTGAGTGGTAGATGGCACCACTATGATTGTGATTCAGATTACCATTATAATATATGACAGCAATATTTGATTGTATTCATATTTTTATAGAACTTATTGTTATTTAACAGTCTTTATAATAACTCTCCAAAATATTGTATAAAGTAGAATTAAAAAAACATTAAAGAACTGAAAGTTTTGAAGTCGAGTCTTTGTCCTTTTCAAAGATAATGTGCCAAAGACTATGGTGAAGGTATATGTAATGTAGTTTGATTGTAAATTAATAGTTTTCTTTTTTTTTTTTATATAGCGCACTGGTCTCTTAGGTTAAGTACGTTTGATGTAGCATTATCTTATCTTACACAATTGTTTATATGTAGATAATAAAAAAGTATATACATTTGGGAAATTGTATTTTGTTTTTAATTGTCCATCTTTACCATTATCATCAGCCTGGATATGTCAACTGCTGAACGTAGAACCTTTTCGCAGGCCACAACTTTCTCTTTTTTTTTTTACCCAGTGGAAACCTGTTAAAGGTACCAACAGCGCCGGGGGGTGCCGTTGGTTATGTTGGACTCTCCATCCCTCCTGACCACCACCATCGGGACGGTATACCAACTAAAACCACTGGGATGTTCCTCCTCACCACATTCGACGGGGTCGCGGGAATCGTGCTAACATACACCTACCGACCCCGTCTGTGGCTACCTACCTCGGGGGGCCTTTCTCGGTCCCCCTTTCATCTCCACGTGAGGCGCTCCGGAACACATGGAGCGCCTTTCGCCTCGGAACCTTGCCTCCTAATCGAGCGGTAAACCCCCCGGTTCACCACTCAGAGGTCCCTTTATGGCGGCAGGCGGTCGGCATAAGCCCGCCTCCTGCGGCCCCTTCTTCCACGGCAGATCCAGGGCGCAAGAGGGTTATTCTCGCGCGTCCTCTCCGCGGCCTCCTTCTGGGAACTTTCTCTAGTCCATCTGCACGCACTCCATACCCCAGCGGTGTGGACACCGGCAGTTAACGCCTTGATATACCCTACCATATGCCTTCTTTTCGTTCCCGTGGAATGTTAGAGCACATTGTATTCACCGTGTTAACATAATCGTCATCATACATAACTTCTAAAAAGTATATCGATGTGTGCCTGGATTCAAACTCGGGACCATGTAAGCAGAAGTTCGTCACGTAAATCACTAGTAAATTTCGGCGATTAGTGCAAACAGGATGTTTACCTAATACACATTAAAACCACCACTTTGTTAAGTTTGCAATTAAAGTGCTTTTAATCCGAAAAAATACCACTTTTTAACACACATAACTTCACGCCTTTTTCTACCCAAAAGTGAGGTGTAGGCAGCGGCAGTGAAGCCTCGTCTCGCCGTTATGTTTACGTTAATTAAAATTGTTGCTAATTTTTAAATACTATTGTAGAATTTTGCATTAATAAATTTTGAATTAATAGTTTTATGACATTTGTTTTTTTTTTCAAATATACAATTTAATGGACTTACTATTTATTTCTTAGATGTTCGCGAATCACATTCATAACATTAAAACAACTTTTCAGGATTGTATCGCGTTTATTTATTTATTTAGAACCCATTTTTACCCATTTCGTGAAAATGGGCCCACTACATATTACATATTCGTGAAAATGATCTCTGTAAAGAGTTCGAAACGTCGGGAATTGGGTAAAAATGGGTTCTAAATAAACGAAATACAATCTTGAAAAGTTGTTTTAATTTTATGGACTTACTAAATCAAATATTGAATAAACGAAATCTACACCGAATATATAAATGAATTAATTAACAGTGAAATGTATTTACCGTGTGCTGTAAAGTTGCAAGTAACGTCAGTGATTACAGACAGTGGCCGACAGAGGGAGTGGCTCGTGTAATCGGGAGACGCTGACTAGCAAGTTTTAGCCACGCCTGTGGGACACACGACCTGGCGCCACACTCTAAGGCAACAACATATTTTATAGGCGGCTAGCACTGGCCCCGACTTTGCGTTGAATTTAATAAAAAAAAAAAACAAAAGTTATAAACTAAAAGTAGTCTATGTTACATCGGCTGTCGTTTCAAAATTCAAAATATGTATGTGAAACGATTTTTATACAGCATACTCACTTATTTGGCTTTAATAACTCCTGTCAGATGATTTTAATGAAAGGCTAAAATTTCAAAAAAATATGTTTGTCATATGTACCGTGCGTGTTTGACCACTTTTCGATTTATGATCTCAATATGAGAGTACATGGCTAAGTAAGTAGGGTCAATCAGCTTAAATATATCAATTGACGGGGAAGACAATCCTGAAACTCCGTCACTGGCTGAACTGCCAATCGAAGCCATCAATTTCTCGAAGCCAGTTTGTCAGAAAGTGGCAAGTCTTATGAGCTGGGGTACGAGCCAGATAGCAGAAGAAGAAAAGGAAGAACTATGGAGAACGAATTTTCGAATAACTACATATAATAAAGTACTATTAGTTGCTTAAATTTCCTGTACCTGTATTTGATCTGAAAAAAAAAACAAAAAACTACTGCTCTGTAAAAATTTTGCCGCCAATCCATTCCATACAATTTCACATATATACAAATAGAAAAAGAAACAGGAATACTTAATTTCACGCTGCTGTCTTTAATGCCGCTTTCTACTATTTACATTTAGTAAAATCATCGTTCTTGTTTACAACTAATTAATTAGACGCATACAATGGGGAATAGAGAACGCAACCGTTACGCTCTTTTTTTTTTCAAATTGTCTTTGTTCCCGCCCGTGACTTTGTGTTTTTGGTTTCGATAATGAGGCGAACACATTTCGGTGTTAAATCGAGCGGGAAATTGCTCAATATATATCGTTGTGAAGTATCCTTGTTGGGGTGTGCAAACGGATAATTAAAAATAATGTTTTTATACATACCTAGTTATATAACAAAAGTAATTGTTTGTGTAAAGAATGATATTTAATTATTTTAGTGCCGGTTCTAGCTAATAAAATATCAACAATCACCAAACTTTGTCTGACATTAAAATTAAAGCGCCTAACCTAGTAATCGTTTTTGAAAAGGTAATTTAAGTTTCCAATTACGGATATAATAAAATCAGTCATTAAACTAATTATCAATTTCCATTGATTGCTATTCGATCGTAATTGGCGATTCATAGCAAAATGTAACAGATTGCGATCGGCAGCGATGTTACGTCGTTCTTGTAGTCCTGTTGTTATTGAGCAGTAAAATATAAATAAGGCTTTTAGGGTAAAAAAAGGTAGACTTATAAAACTGTACACTTCGGTACTATGCAGCTGTGAAATAAGTCAATTTAATATAAGGACAATACTCCCACTAACAATATCAAAAGCTTTATACAATAGTAATAAATTCCTAAATTTATCATCGCGTTCGCAAATAAAGTACAACACACACGATTGTTTATTCTAGGGATAGATCCGCAGATATGAGAACATGGCGATAGAGTTTGTCATATTACGACGACACCATTGCGTAGGAGTGCACCAGTTCCTTTATAAGGAACTAACATTCCACAACAGTTGCACAAAGATGAGCGATTAGGTAAATAAACTCATGCTATAGTTAAATCTTATTTTATTAAAATACATTTTAAAAGATAATAATTAACTTAATATAAGATAATAATTTAAGAAATTGTAATAAAATAAAATATCAGGCACTGTTACGAAGAGTTGGTAAATAAATATAAGTACTACTACTTCCACAAGCCAGGATTGCGTTTTTAATTAAAAGAGTAATTTTTACAGTCTTAGAATCTCGCCATTCGCTTCATGAATGCACGGCTCGATTGGTTAAATACTAATACCTGTCAGAAAATCAACGAAAAGTTACTTTATTCCGCGTTTTTATTCCATGAGAGAGATATATCTTTCATTCTTTCTCCATCCCTTTCTTTATACTATCCTAAAGGTCGGCAACGCAATTGTAGTCTTCTCGGTGTTGCAGATGTTCATTAGCAAAGATAGTCACTTACCCTCTCCCTTTAATTTAATGCATATCTTAAAAAAACGTCCCGATTTTGTGAGGAAATACTAAGTTTGTAAGCAAGATATACTTACTTACAGATTTCCTACAGGTTTCGAACGAGCTGATGCTGTGTGAATTTAATCTCCACAATTAAATTACAAAGTATCCAATTACACTAGATTTTTAGTAGCGAAGGTGTCGCACACCGCGGCGAGGCGAGGTGCTTACTCTCGTCTCAGGAGTGGGCGTGAAGTCACGCTGTGCTACATGCTGGGCATGATGCCCGTACTTGCTCACTTGACACGTTCACATAGGCAGTAAAACTTTATTGTAAACCAGCTTCCTTGTTACAAGTATTTTTTTTTTCAATATTTACGCTTCTAAGGTCTAGGCAGATATTCCTTGTGACGCTAAATGAAATTAAGAATAGGTGGGAGGAGCATGAACAATGCGTTCAGTTATCGACGGATTTTTGTAAAGTTTAAACTCGGGACTTTCCTAAACAGGGGCCTATAGTAGTAACGTTGTTAATTTTTAAATTCTTTGTCCCATACATTTAAGTATTTACGAAAAAATTAAACATTTATATTTCATTTTTATGTTTGAGTCGTTTCTTAATTTTTTTTTTTCAGACTGTCTAATTGTTCTAGTGATAACTAGAAATTCATTCACAATAAATAAATTAGTAATTAGTTGACTGTGGACAACCCAATTTTTTATTTAAAAATAATGAAGGGAGAATTTTTCCGATAAAAAAAATCCAAATACAAAAGAGTACGCTTAACAAATACGTGGAAATAAGTTATCCAGAACCCTTCGGCTGGTGACTTGGGTCTGTCTGTTTGTTTGTTTTCCGCGTGTGATGTATAGTGAACATAAATAACAAGCCTGGGGCCATCCAATTACCATTGGTTACAGACCATCTTTTGCTTACATTTGTTGAAGCATAAATATGTGCGTGTTTAATTTTTGATACCGAACTCTTTGAAAAATAAACAGTGAATTAATGATGGCGTTTCTTTTTAATTTTTATATGTTTATAATGTATTTATTTCTCAGATTTACGCGAATCACACTCATATCATTAAAACAAGTTTTAGGATTATATCGCGTTTATTTATTACTTATTTTTATTTATATCCCGACGTTTCGAACTCTTTACCGGGTGAAAATGATCTCGTGAAAATGATCTCTGTAAAGAGTTCGAAACGTAGAAATTGAATAACATGACCAGCACCAGATTGAAATAGAATAAACGAAGAGGTGATATAGTGATATGTGTAACTTATATTATGATTATGTTTGATACAAATTGATGATGATGATCAAAGAAATTTGAAAGAGTTTTCCGAAAGAGTTGGAATCCCGGGAGTTTATGTGTAGAAATCTGTGTACTACATTACATTGTCACTTATAAAATACAAATATGACTGACTAATACTAAGCTTGTGGACTTATGAACTACTAAGTTCACGTTACACTTGTATTTATTTGTTTAAATACTAATTTAAACAAATAAATATAAGTGTAAGAGTAAAATAAAGTTCGTAATAAATATTCTATACTTTTCTTTTGTAAATACTAATATTCTATGTATTATAAGTAATATAATACAAAGAAAAACACCCAGACGTCTTAGTAATATTCATTGCTTGTCATAAATACTTGTACTCGGAAAGGGAACGAACCTGTCGACCTCGAATTCGCAGTATTTTTGTTTCACCAATACATCACGAGGTCTGTTATCATTACTAATTTGTAGCCTATTTACTCAGTTTATCTGATTAGTGATCAACTTCCCCCGTAAATAGAGAAGAGTCATTGTCTTCTTTAGTAACGTTATAGTTCTACCTAAATAGCTTTAATTGATGTAGGATATTGACATTCTCTTGAAATAGGGATAGAAGGGAAACCAAACAGGCGGGTCAACTGATGAGTTGCCTTAGAGACCTTTGAGGGAGTACGATTGGAAAGTATGGGGAAGGGAGATGAACTTCTGGGTACCTCACGCGGCATGAGTTTGTGAGCGGCGATATTCTGAGAGGTCGTGGTATTTCGCCGGTCGAGATGGCCCATTCATGTAGCGAACTTCTTGGATGATTTTTGCGTTCATCCGACAAAATTTGTCATATTTTGCATATGATGGGACTTTAACTTAGGATTTGTGCCGTACTTTCTTCGGATTTTCTATAATATAAAACCCAAGTCTATTACATGTCATTTGAGGGAACCCTAAAAAGCCCGCTCCACCTTATTAAACCCTTTTAGTATGCGCTTTGATATAGCCTAATTGAGTTGGGCCGTGATGTTAATTTCCTTAGATAAGTTATAGTCGTTTTATGCAAATGCACCTTCGGTCATTTTCGAAAAATAATTAAATTCATTTTTATACCCCGAGGCTTGAATGTCTCGAATACTGTTTGTTATTGCTTTATGTGATTAGGAAGTTTTTATAATTTATTGTGGTCCGGTCTCGGAATTTCTTTGTTTTGTTAATGATACGAATTGTCTGATGAAATGTTTTTCTTTTTATAGAAATATTTATTTTTCATTTCAAACATTTTGTAAATATAGACGGGCGTTACAGGAAAATACCTAAAAGCGCGCTATTTGATTTGAACAATGAGCATACGCGATGGCGAAGAGGTGGTACTGACTACTTACCAATTTTGTGTGAGTTTAGTATCACGTTGTCGACATTACAAGGCTAATAATAAATAATTAATAAATACTCCCAAGTGTCGTAGTTGCTAATGTGGTTTTTATTGCAAATTACAATCTTAACTTTCAAGTTAGGTAGCGCTATAGGTCTAGTAAAAAAAAATCGCTGCCATAAAATCATAGATAACTAAAGAATAGTACTGACATATACGTCTGACACTACTGGTTTTGTTTATGAATAGAAATAATTTTCTTTTCATAAACAAAACCCTGTCAATGTGAACAAAGGCTTTTGCACTTTAAAAAAAAAAAACAACATAAATTAACACTTTTAATAAGTGTCGAAATGGTATTCGTGTTCACAGAATTATAATAATATCGTGTGACGATTTGTTTTATGTACATGCATACAATAAAGATGGCGGATAAAGATGGTAGGTACTGGGGGCGTGCGTTCATATTTGCATTTATAATGACATTCCCCAATAATTGTTAACGTGAACGCACCCTAATACCGACCAATCAGATCATGTTATTGCTTTTAATTATGATTCCACAGAACATCAACGCCGACTTTCCCCCGCTTTTTTGAATATGGAATTATCCAAAACCGTTCGCGTTAAGGTTGGATTTCACTAACGAAAAACAAAATTCGTCGAAAAATCGACCTTAAGCTATCAGGTTATAAGCTAAAATTACATCTACTGATTCTCACTTATACATTTGACAGTAAATATCTTATATAAGTAGGTCGTTACAGGCATTAATATGTTTTGTAGGCTGCAACACATTGCCGACGGGAACATACAGAATTTTTCCCGCCCGTTTTTATGTTTGCTTAAACCAAGGCGCCATAGATTTAGTACCATAAATAACGACTAATACCATTCGGTTATTAAATTTGGTACGGGATTATAACAATCCTTCGAGGGTTTATCAGTCGAGATATATATTTTTTGATTTGTTACACTAAAACTGGAATATTAATCACATAAATTTATCTCGTTACAGAGAAAAATTCAAGATATTCTGATGATTTTTAATGAAAATTAACAGAATTATTATTGAGCGGTAGGGGTACGCCTTCGGCTATTAATGTCGTGCGTTCGAATAAAAAATGACAAAACGGATATTATGTTTCACAATCAGGTGATATACGATCGAGTTGTAACTAATAACATATAAAATATAAGCCGAGAATATAACGAGCCAATCCATTTAACAATTAACTTAACAAACAAATGTAATATATTGGGTTTAATTTTCAATACAAGTATGGCCGCTCAGTACCGACATATTTCTGTTTAACATTACGAATGTAAATAAGTTTTTGACGTATGTGTGTTATCCTTTATTCACACCATAATTGCTGGATTAATTTTCATTAAACTTTAAAATAATATAGCTTATATAGCAGAACAAACTATAGGCTATTATTGATAATGATTTTGTGCAAATTAATTAAAATATATTAATATCAGGAATGGGTCAACTCATACAGTATAGTTTATCTTCTAAGTAATATTTGCTTGCAATATTGCAATGTTTGGAAAAAATATTTTCTTTTTAACAGTCGTAGAGCCACGCAGTTCGCTGCATGAATTACCTGGCTCGATCGGTGATACACCACGTTCCCTCAGAAGCTCGACGAAAAGCGTCTCCTGCTGCGTTTCGTTCGTTGAGAAAGGTCCTTTCGTTATCCTTTCCTATCCTACTCCCTTAAAGGCCGGCAACGTAACTGTAACACTACCATCAGGTGACACGCCTGCTCGTTTGCACTGCAAACTGCTTTTTCTCCTATGGGATCTCCTATCCCATAGCAGACCCCATAAAAAAAGGCGATTTGGCGTGAAATTTGGTACGTGTTTATTAAAATTGAACAGAAAAAAAATACTTGTTGAGAAAGTCACAAATAAAAATATTATTATGTTACTAGTACAAAAGAAAAATGGAACATACTTCTTTTGGTTGTTTGGGACATTTCTAAAACTCTAAATAATACTTAAAATTACATACATGCAGTATTAAATGACATTTCAATCTGGTACGAATTCCAATCGCTGCACGCAGCGGGCCGTCTGCAATCAATAATTGTATAATGAGCCTCTCATTAGTACAACGCTTGACGCAATCAGACCTGGGACTGGCCCTGGACAACTTATGAATCGAACACCTGAAGTACAGCGAATAAAATAAAGGAACAATTAATATAATCAAATACTATAAGATTTTTTTCTCAGGTACTTTACGTCTTTTTCTACCAATGCAATTTTTTATGTCACAAATGAAATGAATGAATTATATTTAGAAACCACCCCCTAACTATTAAAATTAAAGGGGACAGACAGCGGAAAGCGAGTTTGTTTTATACTGTGTAATGTTATTAAATATTTTTTAATAAAATAAAATATAGTCTCGGTGGCGCAGTGGGCGAGCGCACGGCCTCTGATCCAGAGGTCCGGGGTTCGATTCCAGACACTGGCTCACACCAATGACTTTTCGAAATTGTTTTCGAAAGTTATGTGTGATAAATATCGATGACTGACAAACTTTGTGCCCGGTATGGCAATAGGTTCGCCACCTATTCCATTTGGGACGTAAACATAACGGCGAGACGAGGCTTAACAGCCGCTGCCTACACCTTCGGGTAACAAAAGGCGTGAAGTTATGTTATGTATGTTTTAATAAAATAAAAATACATACATACATAACTTCACCCCAAATTCTTTGCGGGGTAGGCAGAGAGAGCCATAACGCACGATTCTTAGATACCTCACTTGCTTAGTTGATTTTCATAACTCTTTTCATGCACCTTCCTCCAGAGCACGTTCTATTTGATCATGGAATACTTAGGTGTGTCTTGGCCGTCCTCGACTCCTACATCCATTCGCATTAGTCTCTGTCCATCCGTTGTCCTGTCCATCGTCCTGTCCATCTGCTTAGTCAATCTTGCATCATATAAAATGAAAATAATTTTAAAGAAACATAAAAAAGATATCAGAACAGATACAGAGATTTAATACACAAGGATTTCATTTTCAACCCTCACTCACCTCGCGGTACAAACAACACCGATCGTACCTAATATTATTTTTTATTACTCAATAATAACAATTAGTTAAAACATTAAATATGACATTTGGAACAAAGCGTCTGTTCCAATTAAGGGATTGTAATACAAATTTGTAATAACATAAAACTGTTACCATATTTTTTAAACCGCACAATCAACTATTACCAACCTTTAACTCTAGAAAATTAAAGCTCAAATTAGTTTAGCAAATATTTTTTTATATGTCAGTATATGTTTGTTTACTACTTAATAGTCGGATAAAACATAGAACATTCATTAGAGAAAACAAATCATGATAATTAGGCAATAAAAACGTTCTTTGTTCCTATTGTAACGCAATTTAGTTGATTAGATTTTACGATCTCATGTTTGTTACATGAATAAATTTATTTATTTACAGATGTGAGCGGGTTCTTTTTTTAAATTTCGAAGTATTCAACATCGTAAAATGTTGTTGGTGAATTAATTAGAACAGTTAATATTTTTTTAATATATCCATTTTTGGCCAGTATTTTAGGGTTAATATGTCTTGTTAAGTTAAGCGGTTTCCTAGTATACTTTTTTGCCTAACTGCAACAGATGGAGAGGTTCGATTTTTTCGAACACATGTTTGTATATTTCTTTTGGTCCGCTTTTATATCCAATAGATTCTAAGAAGAGAAGTCTTTTCAACTAGACTTCTCGGTTCAACTAGAGGTCTCGGTAGTTCAGCGGTCGAGCAGATGCCAATCCTGGCTTAAAGCAATGACTTTTCGAAATTATTTTCGGAAGTTATGTGTGATAAGTATCGATGACTGAAAACTTTGTGCCCGGTCCCAAATGGAATAGGTTCGCCATCTATTCCATTATAGACGTAAATCTTCTGAAAGGTCATGGTATTTCACCGGTCGCGCCGGCCCATTCATGCAGCGAACTGCTTGGCTCTACTTACTGCTTGGCTTACTTTGTTCAATTCAAGACTGCTTTATCGTACTCACATAGAATCAAAAGAGACGATCTTTTAGAAGAATAAATATTATTATATTTACTATAACCTCCACATGGTATCCACACATCTCATTTACGGGTTCCGCATGAAAAAAAAAGCCAAATTGATCGAAAACGTTACGGAATCCCACAGATTCATATGCTCATGCAATAACAATTATAGGCGCCGCCTAAGTATCTACCAAATAAAACTTTGTTCGAAACCGTCGGTCAATAAAACGATTGATCGAGTCAATTATAAATATATCGATTTTCTTCGCTCATTACGTTGTTGGCTTAGAGTATTAGATTTGGAGGGTTTTTAATTTAATTCTTTTCTTATAACTCACCGAAATATTCATGGCGCCAGTCTACGTTTCTAATTGCTTTTTAAACCTGTAACTATCCTTTTAAGAATATTTAGCTGACCGCGCTAACTTCCTATCGCTATAGTAAAGCTTTAGACCTCAGGTCCACAGGCCAGTGCTCTGATCCTATTAGTCATAGCGTTATGATAAATATACCCTATGAACTTAGCATAAGGCACGATTCTTACACACCTCACTCGCTTCGTTGACTTTTATAACTCTTTTCATGCGCGCGCCTCGATTTTTGAGGCTCCTAACTTCACCTTCCTGCAGAACACGATCTAATTGGTCATGAAATGTGTGTCTTGGCCATCACTCCTACATCCTTTACGTTTTGCATTGTATATCTGCTTAGTCAATCTTATATCAGCCATTCTTTCTACACGTCCGAACCATCGCAGCATGCCCTTTCTTACTTTTACACCGACACTCTCTTTCAACTCAACTTCCTTCCTTACAACGAGAGAAAATACATAACTTTTTTCGCTGCAATCAATTCTTACACAAAATGTTAAAGATACGGTTTTTAGACACACTTCTACTGGTTTTCGGAGGCGGCAGTAGTCAATTGATTTTATTGGAACTTCACGCGTTTTTCTACTTCCATACCCAATGGCGGAACCCATTTCCATGCATCGAACATAAATTTAGCTTCTAATCTCGAGGACAAGGAGAGTAAGAATTGAGTTGTCATTAGGCACAATTCTTACACGACTCACACGCCTCTTTGACTTTCATAACTCTTGTTAATATGCCCTTCCTCAAGGACTCGTTCTATTCGGTCATGGAAAGTATGTCGTGGCCGTCTTCGACTTCTACATCCATCCGCTTTTGCATTATATATGTGCTTAGTGAACTTTGTATCACCTATTTTTTGTATATGTCCGAACCATCGAAGCATGCCTTTTCAATCTTTTATAAATTTAAAAAATCTATCTTTTATATATTTAGATCTATTTGTACTTACTGTAGTAACATACCTACCGTGCGTAACTTGTACTTACGTACCCGGAGGCCCATCTCCCTTCCCCATCCCTTCCTATCCTACTCCCTTAAAGGTCGGCAACGCAACGGTAACACTATATGTGTTGGAGATGTCTTAACCGGCGCTGGTTGCTTACCATCAGGTGACATACCTGCTCGTTTGCCCTCCTATACCATAAAAAGACACATGATATGAAAACATTTAAAAACATTATCTGCAGATTAAATGATAAAACAACCAATTAGCTAATCACAGTATAACACTAATGACAGGAATTCTACAATTATAGACGAAGGTGCCATTTACGACTCAAGCCTGGTGTACCTACATGCAACTAATTAAACGGCGTGAGCGTATTATTATAAATACAATGTTGCAACAATTAAAGTGATAGACTATCTATTATGTCGTATGACGAGCCTCGTGGTGCATTGGTAAAGCTACCAACTACACAATCTAAATACTAATAAATGAGCAAATTTCGGATATCATGAGGTTCAATTTGTGCTATTTATCGGCTTTAACTGCTGTCCCGCTATGTTAATACTGCATTATCTTCGAAAATATTCGTTTAAATTGCATGCACAATCTGTTTAAGGCACTTAATTGGATGAAAATTAATGCTTTAATGATTAAAATCGCTTCCTAATTAAGCCGTTATTTCTCGTAAAAAGTAAAAAAATGAAAATGGTCATTGTGGGTTAGTAAGAGATAGACATATGCCCTCGCGGACTTTTTTGTAGACCTTCTGAAGGTGTTTAATAATGTAGAACATTGTTTTGATCTATCACTTAGGGTTCAGCCAGCGTTTGCAATTAAAGTGCTAAATCTATCTATGAAAATTATCATTTTTTCTTTACAACATCATTTATGAATTATAGATCAAAACCACCCCGTTGACACCTTCTGAATATTAAAAAAACCGCATCAAAATCCGTTGCGTAGTTTTAAAGACATAACCATATAAGGGGACAGACAGCGTGAGTGACTTTGTTTTATACTATATAATGATTGTATTATTATATGTAATAATATGTATTAGCTACTACATATATATCAATATCTAGATTTTTAACTTGTCTTTTATTTGAGTGACTTCAATTGATATATTATCAAAAGCTAAAATTTCAGGAAATTTATTTGTTTATTTATTCCCAAAAAACTACAACTATCCTTACAGGCTAACTAATAGTGTAACAACTAACTAAATCTAATATTATCACATATATTACAGTAAAATAAAGAGTCATATATGCGACCTTTGTGAACTCGCTCAGTGAGCATGAGAATAGATCCACGTTCTCGGAGAGCTGCAGCAGGTTGGTGCGCGCTCGCGGCACGGCCAGCAGTGCGCCCTCTGTACTCGTCCGGTACACATAAACCTGGTATCTCCAATATAGCCGGGTTATGTATTTTCCCGCGCAGAACTTGAAATAAATACATTGCTAGGGTAACCTCTCTTCTAATTTCCAGCTTTGTGTAACCTATGGTAGGTTAACACAAATAGAGTCGGATATAGAAGTGGATATCCCGGGTATACTCCATACATTTTAAAATACAAAACTCTGAGCAAATTATTTTGGATTCTCTCCAACATAATTTTATACTTGTGCTCGTAAGGAGACCATATAACTTAATTGTATTCTAAGTGGCTACTCACAAGAGCTTCACAAAGAGTTTTTAATGCCCTAAAATTCGTGAATTGTTTCTCATAACGTAAGACAAATCCTAAATTTCTAAAAGCCTTCTTGCAAACTATAGTTATATGCTTCCGAAAATTTAAATCAACATTAAAAACTATGCCTAAATCTTTAATCTCAGAAGCGCTTGCGAATGGAGTCCCGTTTATGTGATACTGGTGAAGACGATGAACACGGGCGCGGATGTACGACATCACTGAACATTTGTGTATGTTAAAATCAGGTCTGTCCTTTTCACTCCACGACACAATACTATCAATGTCTCCCTGAAGTTCTCTATGGTCTATATCTTTTTTTTACCTTATGAATCAGTTTTAAATCACCAGCAAATGATAGGCATGTTGAATTACTCACAACTGCATTTGAATCGTTAATCATAATGATAAAGGGCAGAGGTCCTAAATTACTTCCTTGACTTGTGATCTTGTAAAATATGGTTAGAGAGGTGTCCACCACAGTCGAAATATTGACATCTGTCTCGCAGATAGTCGGCGAAAAAGTTCAACAGGTGTGGTGTACATCCAAAGCTAGCCAATTTTGATAGCAGTACATCGTTGTCGACTGTGTCGAAAGCCTTCTTAAAATCAAAATAAGCGACATCTGCTTGGAATCCGGCATCTATTGTAGGTATCAATATCGACATCAAATGCTAATATTAAGTTACTATTGGTTCCCCGCCCTCGGCGAAAACCATGTTGTACCTCACAAAGCTGGGCACTTATTTGAGCATATAAAGAGTTATGGATCGTCAATTCAAACAGCTTAGCTGGAGTACTTAATACTGCCACTGGCCTGTAGTCACTGGGAGCTGAACCACCTTTACCTTTCGGGACTGGTACTACTCTTGTGAGTTTCCATCGATCAGGAAACGTAGCGCTACTAATATAAAAATTAATACTTATATATATTATTTATAACTTAACACCATTTAAAATAAGTTTCCGAGACAAATGATAAAATATAAACGTACCAAAAATTATAAAAAATGACAACAGAAAAGAGGTTCACATACATAAACTCACGCCTGTATCCTGGTAGGGGTAGGCAGTGACTTTGACTTTGCGCAAGCTACGGTCCTAAAACACTTCTTCAGCCTCATCCACAGTCATATATCTCATCATGCCTTCACGTCGGTTTCAGGTTTAACATATTTTTAAAGGTTATTACTAAAAAAATAAGCAATTAGTTAAAATTGTAAAATAGTGCTTACGATAGAGGTTATTTAAATATGTTTGCGAAGACGTTGTTAACACTAACAAACACCGATTGATTAAGAGTATAAAAAAGTTAAAAAAATATGGTGTCCGCGTTATGGAAGTCGCGCCAACAATTCCCTCGCCAAAGAATGTAATTAACAGGACACCAATAAAAATAATTTAATACAAAAAGCGATCCGCCCCGCAACCGACATATATTATTTTGATTACCCCCGTTATTGTTGTTTTTCAACTAGTCGATACGATTGTTAACGTTGAAGCACCATGAAAGATTCGCGCCCTCAAAATACCAATGTGAGGCATAAATACCGTGTTTGTTCCATTTTGCTCTTCGTGTTTTGTTGTTTGGAAACACGTTTTATTGTTCGCCCCTTTTACGATTGTGTTTGTTCCTGCCGACCGCGCGTGACGTGCGCATTTGTAGATCATAAAAAAAAGTTAATAATATTGTATCGTTTAGTTTTTAATTTTTTTTACGATCGTAAATTTGTTTAATTAAAATATAAGTTTGTTTAAATATATACTTATATACAATTTTTACACGTGTGTATTTGTTATGTTCAAACTATTTTGAATTTGGGTCTGGTTTATATTTAGCCAAAGCTATGTGATTCGTTTTTAAATACAGTTTGGAATAAGAAAAATTAAAAATAATCACAGTAAAAACTATTTTTCAACCATTAGGCCCCGACGAGATTCGAACTCGTGATCTCCTGTTTACTAGACAGGCGCTTTAACCAACTAAGCCACGGCGCCGATGGTAATGCCGGTGAAATTTACAATGTATTTCTGCAAGCTCCTTAAATTAAAAGATATTAGTGATTTTTTTATGGGATAAGGGGACAAACAAGCGACCGGGTGACCTGATAGTAAGTGACTAACGCCACCCACGGACACCTGCTACCCAGCGAGCTGAATAGCTTTACCAGTGTCAAATTATTTTTTTCACATTCAATTTGAAGTATTATACCAGTCTTTGATAAATTTTATATAATTATGGATTAAATAAAGGAATGAATTGTGTTAATTCCAAATATAATAAATCAAATAATGTTATATATTTACCATGTAAATAAAGATAATGTATGATATTATTAATAACACGGTACAATTTAAATTTAATCAGCTATATCTACATTTTGATATTTACTTGTGAGATTATCATCATCATCATTAGCCTGAGATTATATATATAATAAAAATATGTCAAATTTTCATAGGTACTAATGGGTCTGTATGTACACATTCTAATTAGAAATTCTTAATTATGTCATGTGACATTCGAACCCAAAACATTCCAAAGAGAATTCATCGAAACTGTTGCGTTATCGAGGCGACTAATCATTTTGTTGTAATCAATTTAAAATTAATTACAATCACTCAGTTGATTATTTAACAACATATTATTACAAGCCTATAAAACATAATTTAAAAAGTAATCCATAATAATTATTAATATTTGTAATAAAAGAGATTATATTTTAAATTTTACGATGTCTAACCAATAATGTTTAAACGAAATACATTCTCTCTGAGCAATAACAAAATCGCAGCAATATTAACTATGTTGCAGAACATTATTACTCGGTGTGCTGTAATGAAAATTACGGCTGTAATATCGAATATTACGGCTGTAATTATAGTTATAGCTTTATTAAGCTTGCGTTAGCTGTCGGTGCGAGCGGTGTGCATTTGTTTATTGGACTAATACAGGCTGGAAGGTGGTTTTATTAATGTTTGCCCACTGAGCTGGTAAACCTTTAGTATTTACTGCAGGGGCATCGGTCACCATTGATCCATATGACGAGCCTCGTGGTGCATTAGTAAAAGTACCTTCTGCTAAAGATTTCGCCGGATTCAATCCCTAGATCCGAGTACAAATACTTGTAGTACATTTTGTCTTGTTTGCTAGTTGCTCAGCCAGGAAACAAGATGGCGCTCTACAATATACATTTAAAAAATTTAATGATTATTTTTCGGTGCTGAAGTCATGAAGGTTTTGCGGTTTTCTTATTTTTTTAATAATTCAGATTACTTATCTTTGTCAGCAATTTTCATTTTAAGTAATTTAGTAAAAATCTATAGGAAAATGCATTCCTTTTTTATGTTATCTGTAAAACTGCAATGTAACTGGTTATTACGGGCCATTAAAGTAAAACTATACATTTTTCTAAATAGCAAACGGATATTGCCAGGCTGTGTTTAGTTTTTAAATAATAATTTAACAAAGATAAGAATTGTTTATAATTACTCGCTATTGAGTATTTGTTTTCTAAAAATGTGTAATAATACTTAAATAATTTGTAGTGGTTCAGTATATCCGCCAGAAGATCTGAATAAGAGCTCTCGAGTTCGAATCTGGTTGTCCGAGTAACGATTGATGACTTGTCTGGTGTATATTCCGCAAGTGCAGAATTATGGCGTGTGGCGGAGTTAATATCCGGTCCCTATACCTCCAAATATTGAGAGCATACCGGTTCAAAGTGCAACTGTATCATCAAGTAATAAATTCACTCGTTTATTTATTTATTTGGGATAAAAAAATGTATTTAGGCAGAGCCACGCAGTACGCTTCATGAATGGGTCGGATCGAGCGGTCAAATATCACGACCTTTCATAATATCAACGTAAAGTGGCTCATGCTACGTTTCGCTCGGTGAGGCTTCGCTCATGCTCCTTTCAATCGCACATCTGACCCCTTCATGTCCGATTTGAAAGGGGTGGTAACGCAACTGGAATATCTATCTGTGTTCAGGTGTCACCCGATGGCAAGCAACAAACGCCACTCATGGGAGTGGCGTTTGTTGCTTGCCATCGGGTGACACGCCTACTCGTTTGTCATGAAAAAAAAAACATTTCCCATGGGCAAATTGAAAGTGTCCTTGCAGAAGTTTCCAGGAGCCTGAAAAGCCGACAAGCGTGAATGACATGAGTTAGGAAAGTCGAAGAAGCGGATGACGGATGAGTCATTATGGCAGTTTTTTCTTTTTGCTTACCCCGCAATAGTCTTGTCGTGAAGTCAAGTAAGCAAGCATTACTGCACCTATAAACTACAAAGGGTAGACAGAGTGAGACAGACTCCTGACTCTTCGTCAAGAGAGTAGACGTATCTTTATATTTTTCTAAAATAGAAATAACTGCCTCTGAAATGATGCCTCGAAACTAAAAATTTAGAATTTTGTATACGATTTCTGGTGAGCAGATTTTTAAACTACAAAATTATTGGTCGAATTGCCATATACTTGCCAAACTGCCAATGACAACCTCTGTCACAATTAATGTTACAACTGTCCTTAAATAATACACCTAACTCATAATTATAATACTGTCACCCTTCCCGAATATAATTAGTTTGAAATCATCCAACTTGTGTACTTTACGTAATTAGATACAGTTGTTTTGGTCGTAAGCAGCTCGTTACACAGAAATAAACAATTTGGTGAACAGCCTAACTTCAGCTCACCAATTATAAGTAAATCATGATGGTTTGAGTGATGAAATAACAGCGAGTTGATATAATTATATATAAAAAAACGTTTTTTATGGGATAGGAGGGCAAACGAGCAAGTGGGTCACCTGATGGTAAGCAACTATTCACCACCCATTAACACTGTGGTGGGGTGTCGTCCTTTAAGACGAGAGAAGGAGAGAAAAGGAATCGGGTCTCCGGATGTCTCTCTCACCGAACGAACCGCGGCACAAGCCATTTCACGCCGATATTTCGAGAGGTCGTGGTATTTCACCGGTCGAGCCGGCCCATTCATGCAGCGGACCACTGTCTCACTACTAATTTCAACTATATTATATAAGTTTTATGTCTACACTTATTTTCATCATAAATTGGTTATGGTGTTTGGAAGGGAGGAATCCAGAACGGATGCAAGGATAATGGTTGACGATGTAGTGCTGGAACAGGTGAATGAAATTGTATATCTTGGATGCGCTTTTAGCAGGGATGGGAGGTACACCGCGGATGTAGAAAGGCGAGTAGCGTTAGGAAATAAAGTAAATGGGGCGTTCGGCAGATTCCTGGGCGCAAAAGATATTAGCAGAAAAGCCCAGCTAGCAATTCACAATACAATACTGATCCCAACACTAATTTATGGAAGCGAGAGCTGGGTAGGATTAACGCGGTCGAAATGAGGGCATTGCGCAAAATCTGCGGAGTGACCCTCACTGACCGCGTGGAAAACAAGGTTATAAGGAAGGAAGTCGGATTGAAAGAGAGTAAGAGAGTGTCGGTGTAAAAGTAAGAAAGATCATGCTCCGATGGTTCGGACATGTAGAAAGGATGGATGATGCAAGATTGACTAAGCAGATATACAATGCAAAAGCGGATGGATGTAGGAGTCGAGGACGGCCTAGACACACATTCCATGACCAAATAGAACGAGTTCTGGAGGAAGGTGACGTTAGGAGCCTCAAAAATCGACGCGCGTGCATGAAAAGAGTTATGAAAGTCAACGAAGCGAGTGAGGTTTGTCAGAATCGTTCCTTATGGCGCGCCGTTCTCTCCCTGCCCCGCAAGGGATTTAGCGTGAAGTTATGTTGTTGTATGTGTATTGTCACATATATACGCTGGTAGAATCACGCATTCCCCGTTTGCCCAGCTATCCCATAACAAGCGTCAAGAGTAGTATAGCCAGGCAATTTGTTGCATGATTGGCAAGACAAATAATTTTATCTATAATTCATGTGTTTGCCGGGTGAGCTAGTAAGTATAATCTTACAGCTATTAGTTCAATACTATTGCAAGCTGTACGCGACAAAAATTATAATGGACACAAGGATAATATTTTTTACTAATATTTTGTTTTGCCTGCATCTAATCTATACCATGTGACATACCGGTTAAAATTAACTATAATAAGCAGAATAATATAAAAAAATACTGTCAAAAGAGCCACTTTGCGTCTAAACATGTGGTTCCAGTAATATACGATTTTTTGCAGTTACCATTATATTCGCCGGAGACGGCGTTGTATTTTATTGCACAAACATTTAGTTGCTTAATTTGTAATTAGATGGCGCTGTGTGTTTTATATCCAAGATATTTTTATTATCATTCTCTCTTGTCTTGTACCAAATACAGTCGAGTAACAACGTTGAAGAACGAACAGTTTCGAAGTAAAGCGCGGCACATGCAAACCAACGATAAACGGCTGAAATAACTTCATGAAACCGCCGCTAATCAGCTCAACAAATTTAATTTGCCTGAAACCGGAACACGCTGAAACTTTAATTGGAAAACATCCAGGCTGTGGGGCTTAAAGTAATTCGACATGTTGTTTATTAGCCTCCAGGTATGGTATAAACCGGGAATTGTAGTTAATTTTATTCTGATTGTTAAGCGCTTATATTGAATGATAGTTTTATTGAATTGCCTTTTTAATCAGATTTCTAATCGATCCGGAGTGGACATATATTCATAAAGATAACAGTGGTAGCGCCAAACTATCGTCGTAACGTGGCTCATGCCGAGTTTGGCTCGGTGAGAGAGGTATTTGGATTCCCATCGCACTTCCGACCCCATCCTTATCCCATTTTAAATGCCGGCAAAGTAACTGTAACACAATCTGTGTTTAGGTGTCCATGGGCGACGTTTGTTACTATATCATAAAAGAAGATAAAAAATATCGTCTCTTTTGTGTTTTTACTCCTTTTATAATTGCCTTGATTACTTCATGACTAAACTGTTTAATGAAACAGACAGCAGGACCATTCTGGATGAGAGTAGCAAGAGACAGGACACACTGGAAGGAATTGGAGGAGGCCTATGCCAACAGGCACACCGAACTTAGGGATCTCTTGTAATCCTAGGTTTAGGAAGAAAAGGCTAATAAAAAAAAAACTGTTTAATTGTAAAGACATAGATAGATTATTTTTTAGGATTTTTTTTATGTCTATATAACGGAGTTCGTTGGAATTATAATATTGAAGTTATACTTCTTTAGGCGCGTTATGAAAAAATGATGAGAGTGAAATTTTAAGATGCGCGCGCATCTGTGACACAAAATTAACAGTATGAAGTTTTAGTTTCATACAAGTGCGAATTATATATGTGCTAATAAATTATATTCAGTAGTGATTTAAATTGAATATTTTGATTGATACCTATTACTTACTATTTGTGAATATTAGTGAAAAAAATTGTGCTTATATACTTTTTCAAGTGCTCCAATATAATTGAGGTTAACTATCCGTATGTATTATTTTATTGATATAAATTAAAATACTTTTATTTAATATAATTAACACAAAATATTATTAAATTATTAATGTTAAATACTTATTATTGGTTATTTAAAATTTACGAAATAATGTCTTATATATTTATTATTATCAAAAGGGTACGTTGAAAGATGAAAACATATTAACTAACTTTACTTCAATACAATGCAAACGGGATGGATGTAGGTGTCGAGGACGGCCAAGACACACATTCCATGACCAAATAGAATATGTCCTGGAGGAAGATTATGTTAGGAGCCTTAAAAATCGACGCGCGTTTAAGAAAAGAGTTATGAAAGTCAACGAAGCGAGTGAGGCGTGTAAGAATCGTGCCTTATGGAGCTCTGTTCTCGATGCCTACCCCGATAGGGATTTGGCGTGAAGTTATGTATGTATGTTTACTTCAATAAAGACTGGTAGACTATATAAAGAAGTTCGTGGAAAGACTCTATCGTCACACATCTAACAACCAACTTAAACTTGCGTGTTTACTTTTAAAAGGATTAAGTAATAGCATAAAAGTAACTTAGAAGTTCTTTGAGGGTAAACATAGAGTTAGACTATTCCAATCTTTGTTTAAAGAGCTAAAATATCAAAGAATTTGAATGCGATCGTTTTCCGCTGTCTGTCCCCTTGTATGCTTAGATTTTTGAAAACACGCAATAGATTTTGATGCGGATTTTTTTAATAGATAGAGGGTGTCAACGGGGTGGTTTTTATCTATAATTCATGTAAAATGTAAGTAAATAAAAAGTGATAAATAAAAAATTGATTGGTGGTTCAAGATTGATGCGAAATAAAATTCGCCGGGTCAACTAGTATTATTGGTATGTATAATAAAATAATAGTGTACAAAATTCAAAAATGTCTCTTCAACTCAAAGGAATGGCGTGAAAGTAAGCATACCTATTTGACTCTGATTATAATAGCTTTCAAATTGATTAAAACAACTTTTAGGATTGTATCGCGTTTATTTATTATTATTTTTTTTTTTTTTCTCAAAAACATTATAAATAATAGCAATATCAATAGCCCGTTCAAAATGAAATAATAATCAGTTTTGCAGAACAGCCGCTGAGTTTTCTTGCTGGGTCTTTCTCAGGACTGGCCGCGTTTTTTGACCCAGTGGTAGATTTTTTAATAAACACTTTATCTTTTAATTTAAAATCAATGAATATTTAATAATAGTCATACTTTAATCTCAACCAACTTAGAAAATATGATAATTTGTAATAATTTAATAATAACAACTTTTACTTATTAAATCATACAACAAAGGATCTTTAGAGGCAGGATGTATTAATGCATCTTATAAATAAGTATTTAACTTTTGTTCTCATGGTCTGATGTGGGTTACCAATAGTAAAAATCATATTTTTAACATCAACTTTTTGATTTTTATTTCCAAAAAGTGGGTGCTCTCTGTATCAATGAAGATAGCTTTTGAACAACTACCATCTTTTTGTTCATACTCGTGAAAATGATCTCTGTAAAGAGTTCGTAACGTCGGGAAATAAAAATAAATAATAAATAAACGCGATACAATCCTAAAAGTTGTTTTAATCAATGAATGAGATTCGCGAAAATCTTAGAAACAAATAAGCTTTCAAATTAATCATAAATAATTGTATTATAAATAAACAGATTAATAAAAAAAAATACAGAGTAGTATAAAACATGGAAAACCTGAATGGAGACATCAACAGAACACTACACTATGTCTATAATGGACAAAGTCACGCGATCATTACTAACTATTGCTTTTATATTACAAACAACATGTTATATTACTATTGTTCTGAACCAAAGATTAAATACCAATCAATGGTTGATTTGAGGTTTATTTAGAATTACAAGGGAACTGATAATTATAGTGGAGGCAAGTGTTAAAAGTTTTTGTAGCTTTACGCAACTTTCCAAGAAGGAAAAATTAACCCGGTTTTTTGAATGTGTGTATTATTGTAGCTTGAGATTTAGTCATCAAATTTGTCATAATATTGTTTTTTTTTTGCGAAATATGTTTAAATATGTTTTAAAACATATACGATTAAAAGTTAAAATATCGGAATAAATATAATACATAACATAACTTCACGCCTTTTCTACCCAAAGGTGTAGGCAGTGGCTGTCAAGCCTCGACTCGCCGTTATGTTTACGTCCCAAATGGCGAACCTATTGCCATTCCGGGCACAAAGTTTTTAGTCATCGATATTTATTACACATAACTTTCGAAATTAACCTCGAAAAGTCATTGGTGTGAGCCAGAGTGAGGATCCGAACCCGCGACCTCCAGATTTTGACGCGGGTGCTCGACCACTGGACCACCGAGACTTATCGTATTAAATAATATATATCTATGTATTAAGAAAAACTTGGTTTACTGGCAGCGTGCCCAAAAGACTGGCCACATTGCCACGCTGAATGGCAAAGTTAATTCTCTGTGCGAAGAATAGACCAGCCTTGAGCAGTCTCAGTTTTAAAATTATAGTATAGTATACATTGCAAAAGCGGAGGGATGTAGGAGTCGACCTTGGCCACAACTTACCTTAACCATTTTTTTATGGGTTTAGAAGGACAAATGCTTAAGTAGGTCAACTGATGGTAAGTAACTACTCATCCCCCATGAATATCGTGGGGCTTTGCCGACTTTTAAGGGAGTAGGAGAGGACAGGAAGGGGAAACCGAACGCAACGCGGCACAAGCCACTTCACACCAATATTCCGAGAGGTCGTGTTATATCACCGGTCGAGCCGGCCCATTCATGCATTGAACCGCAGTAGTCTACCATTGTTAAGTTGAAAGAGTCTTTGGTAAAAGTTTTATCCGACGAGCGTGTATGATAAAGGATATGTAAGTCAAAGAAGTGAGTGCAGGGTGTAAGAATCGTGCCTTATGGCGCTCTGATCTCTCTTCACCCGACAAAAAACTTGCCGTGAAGTTATCTTATGTTTTTGTTAAATTATAAAATAATATTTTTTAACGGCTACTGCAGAAGTAAGAGGGCAGTTTTAATTAAGATATGAAAATATGAAATTTCTAAACAATTTTATAGCTAGCAGTCTAATCATGTTCGTGTTCATTTTTTGATTTTTTGAAACAAGTCACAACATGTATTTTTTTTTTAAACGAAAACGTAATTAATTCAAAATCGTTTCCGAGATACGCAAAACAAATTTATAAAACTCACAAAAATTGCTCAATTACGTATGAATTAATGAAATACTATAAATTTGTTTGACCGCGGTAGGTATCTACAACGCCACAGCCAATTAAGGTTCTACTGCGTGATTAAAACTAACAATATACCTATTGTATAGCCGCCATTTTGGTCAGAATGATCTGGAGGTCGAGCAGCCCGCTGTTGAATTAAAAACCCGTGGGATCGAACCCTGGCTGATATCTATGACTTTATAGAATTCCTTTCGAAAGATATGTATAATAGATATCAATGATTGACAGCATTGTGCCCGGTATATGGTTATAGGTTCCGCCACCTATTTATTGCATTTTCTACGTACAATTTGGAGAATAGTGGTTTAATAGCCACTGCCTACATAGCCGATGCATACTTCGGATTTCAAAAAATGAAAAATCACTAAAAAAACTCTTGTTTTAATTTTGATATAAATGTTATATTGAGGTAGATATTTTCATATTGATCTTTAAAATTAATTAAGCTTAATCCTTACATAGTATAAAACAAATTCGCTTCCCGCTGTCTGTCCTCTTGTATAAACTAGATCTTTGAAAATACGCTACGGATTTTGATGCTTAAAAGTCTCGGTGGTCCAGTGGTCAAGCATCCCGCTTCTGTATCAAGAGGTCGCGGGTTCGAATCCACACACTGGCTCACACCAATGACTTTTCGAAGTCCGGAAATCATGTGTGAGATATATCGATGACTGAAAACTTTGTGCCCCGTATGGCAATAGGTTCGCCACCTATTCCATTTGGGACGTAAACATAACGGCGAGACGAGGCTTGACAGCCGCTGCCTACACCTTCGGGTAGAAAAAGGGGTGAAGTATGCTATGTATGTTTATGTTATGCGGAAGAAAGTTCGCCGGGTCAGGTAGCACAATATAAGGAGTAATGTATACGAATAATTATTTTTTCAATTTAGCTATTACGAATCTCTTCTCATGGTAAGTAAGCGTTTGTCGCAGGTCAATAATGCTTGTGGTACATTTCTCAAATAATCGTCCAATTGTTCTAAGTAATATATTTGATGACATAGACGTGCTACGTAAAAAAAAAATGACAATGACAATTTCACCAGGAATCAATTATATTCCACTGCATGAGGAGCATCTTTCATATTCAACGTAGCGTCAAACTCCATAATCGTATTTTAATGCATATTTGAAAGCGATGTTATTCAAATAAAATCACCAACAATTGTCACTAGAGGTCGCTATCCCAAACGCTAATGTCGTCCCTAATGTAAGTAGTTTTGGTTAGAAAAAAAAAATCAATTTGTTATGAGCCCGGTTTTACAAAGTGGAACTTGGGTAATGCCGGGTAATTCTGTATCAAGTGAGCGTGATTCCTGGCATTGAATTGTTTATTTAAAGTTTTGTTTGCGCGTGAGCAATTCACACCTAGTCCGTCCTACCCGGACACCCCACTAGCCACATCTCGCTTCATTGTGTGCTCAAACTGCGTGTCCATTACAGGGTTGTCACTTTTAATAAAATCACTATCAATAAATGATTTCGATGGACGTATAAAATACTTTTACCGAATTGAAACGTATTCTCGAAAGATACAATAGAACATTGTACTGGCTGCGTAAAAACAAGGTTGAAAGGAAGGTGGATTAAAAGAAAGTATCGGTGTAAAATTAAGAAAGGCTATGCTCCGATGGTTTGGACATGTAGAAAGAATGGATGATGCAAGACTAAGTAATATACAATGCAAAAGCGGATGGATGTTGCGATCGAGGACGGCCACGACACACTTTCCATTAATAAATAGAGGAAAGTGATTTCAGGAGCCTTAAAAATAGACGCCCGTGCATTAAATTTATTAACGCGTAATTAACTAAACGAACCACTTATCGTTTCAAACAATAAATAATTTACATAAAAAATATGTTTTTGTCCAGTGGTCCAGGTGGTCTAGTGATCTAGCACCCCGCTTCTGAATCCAGAGGTTGCGGGTTCGAATCCTGGCTCACACTAACGACTTTTCGAAATTAATTTAGAAAGTTATGTGTGATTAAATATCGATGATTAAAAACCACCATTTGGAACGTAAACATAACTACAAGGCGAGCCTTAACAGAGCCACTGCCTACACCTTCGGGTATAAAAAGACGCGAAGTTATGCAATGTAATTTGAACAAAATTTTTGAGAATATTACATCAATGAAATTGTATAAAATACTCTGTTATTATATATTGACGTATAAACAGGTGCTTGCTGTGTGGCGCCGGCTTAGAATACCGCCACCCCATCCCTTCCCGTGGGTGTCGTAAAAGGCGACTAAGAGAAAAGCTAGAAGAATGGGCAGCAGCATTCTCTCTCAAGAAAATACAGCCTACTGCAATCGCCAACCCGCCTGCCAAGCGTGGCGATTATGGCAATGATGATGATGATGTATAAACAGGTAAATAAATGAAGAAATTAACCTTCGAGTTTGAGTAGGTACACAAAAAATATGATATCACAACTATTGATTTATTTACGTGGTGAGGAGTTTGGCGACGACATAGCATCTTGAAGCATTCTCCTCATTTTAAGCTTAAGAAATTAATGAATGATCAATCGTTCACTTATAATTTTATAATGTATAGGAGACATTTCGTCAGCTTCCTACCCTGGAAAGGAAATATCTCTTGTGCTGACCCCAAATAAATGGAACAGCACAACAGATTTATCCTTTCCACACATCGTTACTAACATTATCCTTTTCCTTCTTAATCATGTCGTCTTTGATACAATTACTTTGGTAAAGTCACGCAGCTTGCTGCATGAATGGGCCTTCTCGACTGGTGGAATACCACGACCTCTCAGAATATCGCTTTTGTCGCGTTTTGCTTGGTGAGAGTGGTATCCGTATTCTATTGTAAGGGCCAGCAACACAAATGTATATGTGTCCAGGTCTCAATGGGCGGCGTTTGTTGCTCACTATCAGGTGACAAGCCTGATCGTTTGCCCCCCTATACCATAAAAGAAAAACTCCATCTATGTTTTCTCAGATCATCTTCTTCTCTTATTTCCTTCCATATTCAGATGTATCATTCAAATATAAATAGGTAAATAAAATATTTAGAAGTACCGAACAGTCAACCCTTAATTAAAATGAATTATACATAATTCGTAAAAAAAGTGCGTTCAACTTTAAATTGTATAATTATCTAACTTAATACAAACAAAAACATTTCTTGCATTGTGAATTATTAATAAGTGATAATTAAAATTAATTAACATAATGTTAAATGTTAATTCCACATCATTAATTATGACTATTTATAACTGAATTTATTGGAGTATATAATTGAATTAATAATGTAGGGATGTTGCACCCGGTCTGCTATAATTTTATTCTGATTTGTAATTAAAAAAAAAAGGTAATTAAAAAAAATTAATATGTTAAAATTATGACGAATAGTAAAAGTAATATAATTTAATACATATTGAATTGAATATATTTCATATCAGTTATGTTCTATATTAATTTTGCGGTTTATTTCGGTATATAACCTAATAGATTTATTTTAAAAAATGACGCTTTTAAATAGTGCAATAAGATTTCATAAATTTAAAAGAAAACAAACCTAAACAAACAAATATCTTCTCTTTGTTATATTAAATAAATATTACGTAATTAATCTAATCTCATATAAATCGTAAGTTAAAATAATTAATCAGATATCAGCCCTAAAGAATTGTTTATTTGCGTCACCAAAATAGTCGATGTTAAAAGTAACAAATTTACTAAAAAATTTAATTGAACTAGAAAATTAATTTTAACTTGGTAACTACTTCTCATGTGTTTTGAGAAAAATCTTTACAGTATGTATATTCGAAGGTACAGACATGTTGCGAAATGTTGAAATAATTTTCGAAGCCCAAATGTAATGGGCGGCGAAACCTATTGCTATCTTTCATATCGATGGGTACATGTTTGATGCATCCTGAATTTCGAATACGGAGCTTCTGAACCATAAGTTGGAGTGGAATACCATCAGAAAAGGGGAGGAGAGAGGGGAATAGAGGCAGAAGAGATGATCCACATCAAGATAAATTTATTAGCTGCTCTTTACTACACCGGGGTAGACGGGGATAGAATCGAAGATAGAAGGTGTGGTGCTCAAGACCGCCGCCACTCGCATAAGCAATTATAAGTTTTTAGCAAATGGTTACTGACGGAAAAAGTTAATATATGTATTACATGGACAGATTGAAGTTTATTTCAAGTAATTTTATCAATTTATTAGGAAGCTTAACAATTTTCAACACTTTAGAAAGTGTAACTATTTATTAAAACAACTTTTCAGGATTGTATCGCGTCCATTTCCTACCTATTTATATTTATCTCGACGTTTCGAACTCTTTACAGAGATCATTTTCACGAGTATGAACAAAAAGATGGTAGTTGTTCAAAAGCTATCTTCATTGATACAGAGAGCACCCACTTTTTGAAAATAAAAATCAAAAAGTTGATGTTAAAAATTTGATTTTTACTATTGGTAACCCACATCAGACCATGAGAACAAAAGTTAAATACTTATTTATAAGATGCATTAATATATCCTGCTTCTAAAGATCCTTTGTTGTATGATTTAATAAGTAAAAGTTGTTATTATTAAATTATTACAAATTATCTTATTTTCTAAGTTGGTTGAGATTAAAGTATAACTATTATTAAATATTCATTGATTTTAAATTAAAAGGCAAAGGGTTTATTAAAAATCTACCACTGGGTCAAAAACGCGGCCAGTCCTGAGAAAGACCCAGCAAGAAAACTCAGCGGCTGTTCTGCAAAACTGATTATTATTTCATTTTGAACGGGCTATTGATATTGCTATTATTTATAAAGTTTTTGAGAAAAAAGAAAGGGACTTGGTTTCTAGGTTAATAAAAATTAAATTAAAATTATTTTGTTTTGATTATTACTGCACTACTCAAAATTCTACATTATTTTGGTTCCTGATGTGGGTCTGACCTGCAAACTATACTAATAGTATCTCGCTGTCTTGAGCTGTTTGATTGTGGGCTAGGTTTGATGAGACTTATGACTGGGTTCCAGCTAGGTGATAGTTTCCAGCCATCTTCTCTATTGAAATTCTTTGGATGTTTTTTGATTTCAATAGCCTCGCGTATCATCCTGGGACGATAATGTTGTTCTTTGGCGAGGATTTGTGGTTTGTCAAACCTGATGTAGTGTTTTGAGCCCTTCCTACAGTGTTCACAAACAGCAGACTTATTATAGCGGTTGTGCTTCACATCCGCTATGTGTTCTTTGATCCTGGTTTTAATGGACCTCTTTGTTTGTCCGATATAAGAGAATCCACAATCACAGTCCAGCTTATATACTCCTGGGTCTTGCAAGGGGATGTGGCACTTGACAGATGGTAGAAATTGACTAACTTTCTTGGATGGCTTAAAGTATGTTTTGATTGAAGCACGTTTTAAAATATAGCCAATTTTGTCAGTGATTCCCTTTAAAGGTGAGGTCCATTAAAACCAGGATCAAAGAACACATAGTCTCATCAAACCTAGCCCACAATCAAACAGCTCAAGACAGCGAGATACTATTAGTATAGTTTGCAGGTCAGACCCACATCAGGAACCAAAATAATGTGGAATTTTGAGTAGTGCAGTAATAATCAAAACAAAATAATTTTAATTTAATTTTTATTAACCTAGAAACCAAGTCCCTTTCTTTTTTCTCAAAAACTTTATAAATAATAGCAATATCAATAGCCCGTTCAAAATGAAATAATAATCAGTTTTGCAGAACAGCCGCTGAGTTTTCTTGCTGGGTCTTTCTCAGGACTGGCCGCGTTTTTGACCCAGTGGTAGATTTTTAATAAACCCTTTGCCTTTTAATTTAAAATCAATGAATATTTAATAATAGTTATACTTTAATCTCAACCAACTTAGAAAATAAGATAATTTGTAATAATTTAATAATAACAACTTTTACTTATTAAATCATACAACAAAGGATCTTTAGAAGCAGGATATATGAATGCATCTTATAAATAAGTATTTAACTTTTGTTCTCATGGTCTGATGTGGGTTACCAATAGTAAAAATCATATTTTTAACATCAACTTTTTGATTTTTATTTCCAAAAAGTGGGTGCTCTCTGTATCAATGAAGATAGCTTTTGAACAACTACCATCTTTTTGTTCATACTCGTGAAAATGATCTCTGTAAAGAGTTCGAAACGTCGAGATAAACATAAATAGGTAGGAAATGGACGCGATACAATCCTGAAAAGTTGTTTTAATGAGTGAGATTCGCGAAAGCCTTAGAAACAAATATGTAACTATTTAATTAAATGAACAACTTATCGAGTCAAAAAAAAAAATAATTTACATAAAAAATATGCTTTTCATATAGTTTGTCGTCTCGACAATTTGGGGTCCAGCACTCAGTTTCTGAATCAAGAAGTCCTGAGATCGAATCTTAGCTTATACCCGTTCTTGAAATTCTCATCGCAAGTTTTTTGTGATAAATATTGATGGCTTACAACATTGTGCCTGGATTCTGCCATCTATTCCTTTTGGGACGTAAAATTTGCTCAACAGTTTCCGCAAACAACTTCGGGGACATAACATTACTTCACGCCTTTTTCTACCCGAAGGTTAGGCTGTGGTTGTTGAGCCTCGACTCGCCATAATGGCGAGTCCCAAATGGAATAGGTGGTGAACCTATTGCCATACCGGGCACAAAGTTTTCAGTCATCGATATCTATTACACATAACTTTCGAAAAGTCATTGGTGCGCGCCACGATTCGAATCCGCGAACTCTGGATTCAGAAGTGAGATGCTCGATCATTGGACCACCGAGACTTAAACCGAAATTTACATTGGGTAGAAATTGCAAAAGTTATAAAAAAAGAGTTTATATACCTATCCATGTCGACGATCATACATTGATAGATTGACGACTTATTTGAATGCAAATAAAGAACGGAAACAAAGCCTTTTCGCCGAAAAGTCTCTCAATTATACATCTCTCTATCTCTCTCTCATTTATACATATAATAATATAAGTATATATTCACATGAATAAAATCATTGAAACCACAATAATATCCTTATTGTATATCAATTTAATATGTTCTTCTATACAATTAGGTTGTTTATAAAAAAATATATTCGTTCTCAAGACGGTTTGTGTGTGGCGGATGTCACGTTCAACTCTCTTGTTATATTACCAGCTAGGGAGATACTTTATAGCGATCATTATAATGCAGGATACTTCGTTTTTTGGGATATATTTAATTTCCTTTTTAGCTAGTAAAAGTAATTTTCGAAGAGATTTAAATTGTCTATGTCAGTTAGCAAATATTGTTGACAAGTATGGATCAAATACGCGATAAGTATGTAAGTGAAAGATTTCAAGTTGCGCCATGTAATGAGAAGGGGTGATACACATGTTGGAAGAAGAATAATTAACCTAAATGTGAAAAAGAGGAAGACCTAAATATTTTTGGATAGATTGTGTGAAAGACGACATGATTATGAAAGGTGTTCTTGTGGAAGATAGACGTAGAAGCACCTTAGTGATAGGGATACAAACGTACATCCAATATTTATGAAATATTATCCTTTATTCTATAATACACATGTTAAATGTACGTAAGTATAAATTAATATCGCGTTGGTTCTGTATCAAGACGACGTGGGATCGATTCCGAGCTCAAACCTGACACCAATGACTTCTCATAAGTTATGTGTGTTAAATATCGATGATCGACAACATTGTGCCCGATACACGACAATAGGTGCGGCACCTATTCCTTTTGGAATGTAACGTAAGGCTGAGTTGAGACTGTAACAGCCGCTGCATACACCTTCGGGTATAAATAGGGGTGAAGTTACGTACGTCTCGCTGAATATGATATATTTTTTTGTCCGCCATTACTATATTTATATCAAGCATAACAATAAAATAGAATTGCAATAAGAATAAGAAGGTGGAGACATTAAGATCCAATATGTAGCCTTATAAGTTAACATTTAACAAGCAAAAAGTTTGTAACTAAATAATTACTGTATCAAAGTGGCACACGAAAAATCTTGATATCTAATATATCTATAAAATATTACAGATAAACTATAATCTGTAATATTTTAAAATCATAAATATATAGATATATATTTAATTGAAAATATAATTGAAGATTGGATTGATTAAGGAATGATTAGTTTCTGACCGTGAATGTACAATAAATTATAATAACTGTGAGAAGATTATTTGTATAACGAATTTCTATGAATGGTATCTCTTATTGGGATAATTTCTAATTCCTTAGGAAATATTTGTATTATAACGTCGGAGATCAAAAGACTAATTATGTGGTTTTATGTTTTTGTTTTTTTTATGCTATTCCAAATTTGATTTCGAAATTTGAAATATTCCATCGATAATTTACGTAATGAAGTCGTGAAGGACCGACGGCGACTGGAACTGGTGGCTTAGTGAAAAAAAAGAAAAAAAAACCAGCTGTTCACACAACGATGTATATTAAGTTAGTATATAGTGTATATATACCTACTAAAATACTTACTTTAGTGCGATTTTAAAACGTCCCCAGGTTATAGTTTCACATTATCCAAATGTGTCTTTAATGGTTGAATATAATGTCAGATTTAAAAATGAAGACATCTTTGACAAAAAATAAATTGACTTTACCAATTGTTTCCTGCAGTTAATGTTTTAGGATATTATATTTTAAAAAAACTAATAATAATACAAGCGTTGAAATGAAATTGAATTTTCGAAAAGTAATATGAAGTGTTCGCTCTCGAATTACTTTTTTTTAATGCCCTCGTCGGCCATTTTGTGTCATTTACTTAACCTGTTATCGGAGTGGGGCCGCTGAGACCGATATTACGAAAATAAACTAATTTACAAATACATAACTAACACGAGCGCAGCAGAAGTTTCATAATGCTGTGCAATAAAGGTTAGAATCGATTGGAAAATCGATTTCATAACCGTAATGTATTCGGTTCGTATAATGCCATTGTATAACTGATAATCACGCAGGACAATTTGATTCGTTTATCTTATTTCGGTAATGTGTGTTTGACTCGAAATAATTGGAGGTTGAGTTCCGTTCAATTGCTGTGTGGCTGACGTTTTGTAAGGTAAACTATTGTTATAATTTATATTTTATCTAAACTTAATTGTAAAATAATGTTATGGCATTATAAAGTTTGAATGATGTAAAATTTCAATGACATTAATTCACATAGTAACTTTATACTAAAACGTACCTACATATAGATAAACTTTAAAAATGTTACATTACAGTTTCAAATCGATATTTTTTTTCTAAATCGATACGTAATAAGAGTGGAGAATACTCGGCTACGTGACGCTATTTAGCGCCAAACGATGCAAGCGCGAATTGGAAATCAAAACAAGCATTGATCCACAAATCGAAATATTAACATCGTGATCGATAACATACCATCCGATTATCGAAATCACGATCATTTGTATACCAATATACACGTGCACATCAAAATAGTATAACATGCCAGTGTTAAAGTCCATTTCTTACTGAATTCCAATTCCAAATTTAAATTTTCAAACTTAATTCCATTACCATAGAGTCCATTTGAAAAGTTAAATTTTAAATTTAGAATAATATTTCGTGTCGTTCGGAAATCGTTCACGAACTGCAGTTCAGAAATGTTACCCTTGCTACAATTTCTTTGGATTATATATTAAATTATAGGCAGCCGTGAAAATCTTTCTGTAATGTGTTGGCGAGATTGCCCGTTCGTGGGACTGGGGCGAACGTATCATTTGCTATGGACCATTCGAAGCCCTAAGTGCTCATAATGGGGCGTAATCTTTGAATTAGCCGCTATACATTTTATTGATTTTTATTTTTTCTTTTTACATCCTACACACATATTGTGAATAAGTATTTGTTGATACTCAGCACGTACTCTACGATCTCCACGCGCTAGAAGTTCTAGAATAATATAAAATTAGGTTATTTTGTAATTGCTTGTTAGAAAATCTGCTAATCGTTGAGAGTTCTGTATTAATGAATCAAACGTACCTCGTAATTACAAATTAAAGAGCTACCAGAAACAATCTTCTCTTTTAGGAGGAAATATTCAACCAAGTTCCGGGTTCTGATACGGATTTATATGCATGTTAAAAAAGAACACCGCTAGTTAAAGACCGAAGAGAGATAGGTATATTATCACGATTTTTCCTACCCAAAAGCATAACGGCCGTTCGGCCTCGACTCGTCGACTCGCCGAATCTTAACGTCCCAAACGGATTAGGTGGCGAACCTATTTCCATTACAACGGCCCCAAATTGACAGTCATCGATATTTTTCACATATAACTTCCGAAAATAACTTCGACAAATGATTTGTATCGACTCGAACACAGGACCTCTGAGATTATAAAGATATGATATATATTTATGGTACATATTTCTTTTTTATGGGATAGGAGGGCAAACGAGCAGGCATGTCACCTGATGGTAAGCAACTAACTCCGTGCCATGGACACCAGCAACACCCATAGTAGTTACCTAATTATAGATACTTAGTAGTTACCTAATTTCTGTAAAGAATTTATTAGCGATAAATGTAACTCTTGACTATTTTAAGTGATCTTTGGGACCAGCAGAAAAAATAATATTTTGTTACGAATGATATGTATGGTGATAAATTTCGTCACTTATGACATTTGAGACCTGTTTTCTATGTGACAGGAGGGCAAACGAGCAGGCGTGTCACCTGATGGTAAGCAACCAACGCCGCCCATGGACACCAGCAACACCCATAGTGTTACTGTTGCGTTGCCGACCCTTATAGGATAGGGGATAGGGAAGGATGGGGTAGGTGGTGGGCCTCCGGGTACCTCTCTCACCGAACGAAACGCGGCGTGAGCCACTTTACGTCGATCTTCTGAGAGGTCGTGGTATTTCACCGGTCTAGCCGGCCCATTCATGCAGCGAATTGCTTGGCTCTACCACTGTAATTTGTACTACGATATACTTAATCCAATGAATATGGTTTAGGGATCCGTAGATGTAATCCGCGATGTGTGACGAGTGTGTGCGGGCATAAAGGCGGAATACACATTAGACTTCGTTAAAAAACCATTAAGGCGCTTTACGCTCACTGCTTACACCTCAAAACGTTAATTTCTTGAAGTTGTAATATTTTTCTAGGTTGGTTCTGTTTATATATTTGAAGGATTTGAAGTAGGGATCTCACAAACTGATAAAAGTATTGAAAAATCCAATTTAGAGATGTAAAAAATATCATATCGTGTATGCATATCAAATAAAATCAAAATACCTGTATGTTTATTGGTCTTCTTGTATTTCTCTGACAAAAAATATTCGATCAATAAATGCCAAAGGACTCTAATCACGTGATTAACAGATTTAAAATGAAATCAATTAAAAAGTTTACACTACAGTCCATAACAAAGGTGAAATATTCATACCACCCATCGCCCATCTTTGAAGTGTTGTTAGTTAATAACAGCGGTGTATAATATATATATTTTTAAATAATATTGTACCCTAAAAATAGTATGCCCCATAAAATCGTTTGTTGGCACAACTAATGTCGCTGTAATGAGGTCTCTTATCGGACTAATTAAAAGTCGATTTGGTGAGGGCCTTTCTAATGTATACAACGACACCTATACACAAAACGATGTACTAACAATAACTATGAATCGAGTGAATCCTTCTTTATTATATTCATAAATGATTAATGTTGCCAGTGACAGCGGTACGTAATTAATGATAAGTGAAAATTGAGGGTAGTTTGAATAAAAAAAATTTTTTTTTCTTTCTTTCATTTTTGTAATTAGCAGTTATAGTTACGGGTAGTTAAGCGTAGGTCGATTAATGTTTATTGACAATTAATAAATAACTGTCTAGTTTTGTGAAAACCGGCCGGTTGTTTGTATATTTTTAAATAGTACGTTAAAAATGGTGTCGGAAAAAGATTCATATCTTACTTCCAACCATTTTTTGAGGTTAATGTTTTAATTCTGTGACAATGTCGGTATTTTGGACATGTGACGTGATGTTACGACTTGAAATGTCTAAATATTATTATCTTTATTCTACAAATGCTTGATGATTTTCTGGCCTTTCTGGTCCCGGTATTAAAAACTAGTCGTAATATTTCCAATAGATTATGGCATATTCTTGGTTTGATATAAGCGGTTTGCCTAAGAATTCTTATGTCAATAATTAAGAGAGTTGTGCTTTCTGTTTTGACTATGGTAACCCACTGAAGAAAATCGGGGTTTGAATAAGGCTAAAAATCTATGCCTTTCAGAGGTTTTCCTACATCAAAAATGATACTAAAGAATACTGATCCTTATATTGTTAAACAGAAAAGCTGAATGAATGAATGGGTTATGTTATGTTTATGTCTATAGGTATTTCTTTAGGAAATCTTTCTGTCCATATCCGAAGTTTCTTTTCAAAGTTTCACATCGTAACTAAAGTGTTAGTTTGTTTTAGATATAGTCAAAATAAAAACAAAACTTTTATCCTTTATAAAAACGCATTCCTATATTGATAAATCGTATAGAAAACAAGTTGCCATGTCTAACCCGTTTTGTTCTGGTAGGAATATTTACATAAGTTACATGGCACCTTCCTATCTGTGTGGGGCACTTGTTCCCATAGCCTAGTATATAATACTAGATAAAAAAGAAAAAAAGACCTAGTCCTCTATCCTCACCGGTAGTCCAGAGACCATGACCAATTGATTCAGTAGATGACTCAAGAGTGAGTTTGTTTAGTTCACAATCCAACCGGATCATACCAAAAAGAGAAGTCGTGAATTCAATCCCTGCTGTAATAAACGCACCGGGAAACTCACTTCAACACGAGTCCATATCACGTATGCCTTACATTGCCGCATCACTATATATTATTATGAAATTACTTCAGATGAAACGCCGCAATGGATGTGTTGTGTTATAAAATGCATCGATCGTAATAGTACTGAAAAACTGGGTCCATCACGAGCGCGTACCGTTCCAAAATGGCCGTGGTAATAGTGTTTGTTCGTTTGATTTTCTCTGTTTTTTTTTTAGTGAGGCAAGGCTGTAACTTGATTTGGCTTTTTATATAGCTCACACAAAAGCTGACTAAATTTCGTTAGTGAGTTATTTCTCTCGGTCGTGTCTCGGTAGTGTCGTGACCGTTGTAAGAAAGAGGATACTCGATTCGGGCGTGTAAAATCGATTAATAGCATCATTAAAACAAATATTGAGTTAAGATTTACCATCGAGTAGTAGATTAATTATGGTACAATCGATTAAAATGATTTGGCGTTTTCTTTTTAACGAGCTAGATGTTATAAGGAAAATCGTGTGTGTCGAATTATAGTCAGAACTGAACAAGTAGACGAGCTACCGTTAAAAAACCCAAAAATGGAGAGATTATATATTATTTAAATCATCAAGTTTAATTAAACTGGTAGTTTTAAACGAACAATTAATGAATAGATAGTATAGAAACAAACTCAATAACGAGAAACTAGTTAAATTTAACAATTTAAATATACAAAAAACGTTTATACGTGACGAATCAGGTTTCCTATTGACTACCAATTCATAACGGAGTCAGTGACTCCATGGACTTAGTCAATTAACCGTGCCTTTTGTTTCAATACAATCGAATTTGTTCATTAATGTTCAAAAGACCAACGTTAAAATCACAATTGTATTAGAAAAAAGGCAACAAGAAGCGGAGTGAACGTCCTAACTAATTTGTTTTAAATCGTGTTGTGGTGAAATGAAAAAAACAAACAAAATAAAACCAAAGAAACCGGTGACAAGAATCAGAGTGTCCGTCACATCCGGAGTATCGGTCCGAGTCATCGGTGACACTATAGAAAAAATATCAATAGACGAAGTTGATTTACAAAACCGCAAATAAACAGAGTCAGGTTAAAATGTTCTATAAAAATATATCAAATGACAGGAAGAGAATGATCATGTTACAATATAAGACGAAGAAAAATATTTAATTTTCAATCAAATAATACTATGCAATTCCATTACCACGCTGTAAATTTGAAAATTTGTTAATGACTATTTAGCTACTTTAGCTATTTATAAGAATTTATGTGTTAGGAGTATATATTAAAATTAACTGCAGAACCTTTATTATTTGTATTTGAATCGTTATTTTTAAGGGGATAAAAGCAAAATGATTTTTTTTATGGGATTGGAAGGCAAACGAGCAGGTGTGTCACCTGATGGTAGGCAACCTACGCCGCCCAAGAACACCAGCAACACATATAGTGTTACTGTTGCGTTACCGACGTTTAAGGGATAGGGGATAGGAATGGATAGGGAAGGGAGGTGGGCCTCCGTGTACCTCTCTCACCGAACGAAACGCGGCATGAGCCACTTTACGTCGGTCTTCTGAGAGGTCGTGCTATTTCACTGGTCGAACCGGCCCATTCATGCAGCGTACTGCTTGGCTCTACCACTATTTATTTTTTCCAGTAATTATTTCTGAGTAGGTACGCAGTTTTCAAATAAATTAATGAAAGATCCAATCCAGCTATTCTCCGTTCAAAATAATGCTATCAATAAAAGGTATTAAGTAAAATAATATATAACTTGATAACGGTCAATTTATAATATCGTATATATATATAAATATATATTTTATATTTCGTATCAGAACACTAATTACTGTCATTTGCGCGGGATCGCGAACGCGACAAACGACGAAACGGATGCATGTATTTTTTTCTAACGCGTCCGTTTCCGGTCACAACAAAAAAGTTTGTATATTGAATTTTGAAAAAAGAATAAAAAAAAACATAAAAATAGAACTCATAATATCCCCTACTAACTAAATTTACGCGATCCGTGGCACTACCGACGGACACAATGACAATTACTGCAGCGACGCAGATTGTATCAAGAGTAATTTTGGTGCGCGGTACAAATTCGTGTCAACCGTACCTACCTACAGTACCTACCTACCAACATAATAATAGCAAGCGAGCATTTTTATTGTTGTTATTTACACAAATAAAAACGTTTATTTTTACATTTTCCCAAAATTAAATATGGACCAATTTGTGATGATGATGTTGGCGCGGGAATTACTTTGTTATACATAAATAATTATATTTATTTTTTTTATTTATTGTTCAGTACAAAGTTTGTATGTAGAGAGACGTAGAGATTGGTAGTTTTTATTTATTTATATTCCGTGTATTTGAGTAATTTGTTCATGTTCATATATAATTATGTACATTGAGGAAGTCATCTCATTGTTTTGTAATTTGTATACTTAATGCGCAATCAGTTGTCTGTAACTGTTTATCTAACGTTAATATAATTATTTTTGATTCGTAATAATCTATTTATAACTTAACATAACTTCACGCCTTTTTCTACCGAAGGTGTAGGAAGCAGCTGTTATGGCATCGACTCGCCGTTATATATACATCTGGCACCAAGTTTTCAGTCATCGATATTAATCACCCATAACTTTCGAAAAGTCATTGGTGTGAGCCCGGATTCGAAACCACGACTTCTTAATTCAGATGCGTGGTGCTCGACCATTGGACCACCAATACTTTTTAATAACATTTTTGGGATTGCTCAATTGAAATATTTATGGAAAAATTTATAAGGACTATCTTTTTATTTTAAAGGGCATATCTCGACACGAGCAATCGGGTTACCGGGCAAGTGAATGGCGTCGCCCATAGACGTCTGCAATACGTATAGTGCAGTTGCAGAAGAGGGAAAAGGGAGTTAGTACTCTGAATACCACTCGCACCGATGGAAACGGGGTATGAGCTACTTCGGCATGGTATTCTGAGGCGAAAAACTCGATTGAAAATATTCTATAAATGTACCTATAAATCAAATAGCCTCTAGGATATAATACATTGGTTAATATGTGATTGATTGCCAAGTGAAAATGATTCAGAAAGTTAACTTATTTCTGAGTCTGCATACAAAGCAACTAAGTTTATATACGATTATATAAAAAAATACATTATAATGATAACATTAAGGACAAACAAATTTTTATAAATAGGTAATGTTTAGTAAATTGTCTTGATTTAATATCTCACGATTGTTTGTCGTTAGCAGATTTAGATGGTGGAACGGAAGTACAAGATGTAAGGAATGAAATATTATTTATGAAAATGGTCTTTTAGTCATTAAAACACCATTTATATGGTCTTTTGATGACTAAAAGACCATTTCTATTTTTCTTTTGATGACTAAAATACAATTATTTATTGAAAATAGAAATCATACTAGTTTTTAATTGTATTATTTGTGAAATTATTTTTTGAGTATCATTTTGAATTTTTTTGCAGCATAAGTAATATTTTCTCATTTTTTTTAATACTTACTTGTAGTCGCTATGGAACAGAACAGGAGGGTCACTCTATCGAATCGTGGCTTATAGATATATATTTTTTTTGTACTCAGAATCAAACTCCGTGTCTCTGATTCCGAGACTACACTCTGAACTGTAATGATGTGAAAAACATAATACCTATAACAAGAAAATAAAAGTCTATTAAATATAAATTTATTTTGAAAAGTAATATTAAAATACACTAAAGAGAAAAAACGCAAAAAATGACGATGAAGTTAAAATTACGTTTTCCAGTTTCACATAACGCGAATTACACTCAATTTAAATCACCTAAGCGGTTGTAGTTTACTTTCTAAGATAATTTCGCTCCAAAGCCATTATTCTCCTTTGTTTTGAATTTAAAATTATGTTAAAAAACATTATTATTATGTTAAAATAACGTGTCGCAAAATGCATTTTGTGTGTGATTGTACGCGGAACAGAGCAATAGAACAACAGATTGTACCAAATGTCATTTTAATAGATTTAATTACACCTTCGCGGTAGGCTAATAATAATTACAGCGCGCATGTGAACATTTCTGTTGTTGACTGTAAATGTATGTTACATACTTACATAACTTCACGCCAAATCCCTCGCGGGGTAAGCAGAGAGGACGGTGCGCCATAATGATTCTTACATATCGCACTCGCACTCGTTGACTTTCATAACTCTTTTCATGTATGTTATTTTTATAAAATCTGAGATAATTTAATATTTGTAAAAAATAACCTTTTTACAAAAAGGTTGTTGCTTAGTTCGATTCATCAATAAATAAATAAGTATATTTATGGATTCCCTTCACCCTTGGTAATACACGAAAATGGACGTAGTTTGGTTAAGGTCACGTCAGAGGTGACCCACCCGCCCTAAAGACCGGTAACAACAAACAATGGATACATACCTAGGAGTTGCAAGTACCCATGGGCGACAATTGTCATTTACCACCACGTCACCCGCTTGACCGTTTATCTCCTCATCATAAAAAGTATTTGTTCATTTTTATAGACATTTTTATGTGGAGAGGGACAACGGAATCATTAGCTATAGTAGACAACATGAATACTTGAAGCTAGTTCTCTTCTTAAGTCCATTTTCCATGCTAAGGATGTGTGATCAGATTTTTATTGTTTAATAATAGATTTAGATAATGTGTTATCTGATTCTTTAAGATGAGGCACGAGTTCATAATAATTGGTTAACGCGTATTTCTAGATCCAAACTCCAGTCTTAATCAGTAGTTATTACTAGTATTAATCGGAGGACTTGTTTAGCAAGGAATTACTATTGTAAGTAAGTTGTGTAAGTAAGTTGTGCTCGACTACTGTGATCGCATAGAATTTCTTGTTAACATGTAGGACGTTGATTTTAATTTGGTTGGATCTTATTTGTGATTGTCGAGTATTCTGTTTGCTACACCTTTTATTCACCAACCTACTAATTTCTTTTCAGTAGTTATGATAATATTGTTATTTATTTTAAATGGTTTCAAAAGAGTATTTGGCACATGAGTTTCTTGCCCGATTCTTCTCATGATAGCCCCTACACTCGGAATCGGGCCGCTCGTGGCGATTGCGTCCGTGTCTCTTTTTGTTCCACGGAGGCACTTTCCACAAGCGCTCGTGTTTGTTTTTTTATTTAATTTTAAATAATATGTTATCTGTACTTGTTGACTATTTTTAAGTGTCTGTGAAGACCTATAAAAATAAAGTTATTTTGATTTTGACTTTGTATTTCCTTGCTAAACAATAGAGGTAAGTTATTTCTGACTATAAAATTATATATAGATAAACTATCACAAATATTTATTTGTCTGCACCTAACTAAGTTGCAGTGAGCTCCATACTGTATCTATTCTGAACGGTTTATGACTCTGCTCGCAATTAGTGCAAAGATGCCGACATTCAGATAAATATTGCTCCAAACAGCAACATAAAGCTTTGATAGCTTTTAATTGGATACCTAATATGGCTTCATTTAATATAACTTCCAATGCCTACGGGTATTATGGACTGATCTAGAATAAAGAGGAAAGTCTAATAGCAGGCGTTGCATTAGAATACCTACCTATATAAATATCAAGTTATTGTACTCAAATTGTTTCTGTACAACAAAGTAAATTAATTGTTTAAAACTACCTACTATGTAACTGTAACTTCACGCTATTAAAACCTGAAGATGTAGACAATGGCGATTATGCCGATGATATGCGCTTTGATTAGATTTCTTGTCCTATATGGAGGCAAAAATCAATACCATACATCGAGCATATATAAAACTCATGGTTCAAATAAAAATTAAGGGATTTTTCAAAATATATTTTAGTAATAGAATATTAATTTGATTAATATTTAAATATTGTGAAAAAAGTCTCGGAAAAACATAGACTTTTATACACAATTACTTAGTGACTAAGCTTTGGTCTTAAACATGATACCTAGTGTTTTTTCTACATGGTAAAGACAAGATTGCATTTTCAGAATATAATTTTATAATATGCTTATATAGCAAAATTATATATTAGATACAGTTAAAATAGGTATAAGTGGAAGCGTGAATAGACCTCCATCTCGGAGATTACTAATTAAAACCCAGATAAAATGAGCTTAATAATATTAGAAACTCAGAAAATACCTTTCTAGTTCATGTAGTCGGCAAATACAATTCTATAATTTTTTCAAATTAATATTTATGTTGTTAAACAAACATATCAATTAGATGTACATTAAACACACAGCATTAAAAGAATAAGTATCTAGAAATTCATGAATTTAGTTGACTCTGTGGCCATAAGAGCTATAGGTACTATTCAGAGTAAATATAGAATGTTACTTTGCTTAATGAGTATTTTTAAGAAATGATCATTTTGGTATATACCTAGGACCAGTACCACTAATAATACCTACATAGTACCTAGCTATGTGTTTGTTAAATGTCATATGAAAGCGGAATATTTTTTTTATGTTTTAATAGTAGGTTTAGTAGTATATATATACCCTTGAAACTTCATTAAATCGAAAATATTATCATTTTCTATTGAAAAAAGTCTACTACTGTTAACTATAAACTTTAGCAAAAACAAGGTTCAAAATCACGAATGACCTAGTAATAAAAATAACATCAGCATCTTTTTGAAGAAAAATATAACTGCAAAATACTTACTTATCTAATTATAACAATATAAATTGAAAACCTATGCGTTAGATTTTAAATGAGTAAATAAAAAAACTCATCCTAACTCGAAACATTCATTAAACTTCTAACATACCTAATTATACCGCTAGTGAACTCTAGTTAGGCTTTTGACACGGCGGACAAACGCATATATCGTGACTTCGGCCAGTAAAGTCAGTTTGTTGATAAAGTCAATTAGCGGTATCGAAGTAGGGACCCGTATCAAGTGATACAGCCCACCGTCGCAGTGGCGGCAATATTATCGTACCGCCATTGGTCGGGCGTGCCCAAGGGGAGTGGTCTCGGGCCGCTACTTTTTTGTTATACTTTTTGAAGTGGTGCGTAGGCGACCGTGACAGGCTTTATTCTCTATCAGTCGATTGAAGGCGTTGGTGCGTTATAGTTTATTACTCTGTTGTCGTTTGGAACGTCACGACGTGTCATGTAACTTGTGTCATTTATTAGAGGCAGTTTATACGTGTTCACTAATATCGTGCTAGACAAGGACTTTGTTACGGAATTGCCGTGTACTTGTGTCTGGTATGTCTTTTTTGTTCATTAATTTATCGCACTAGTTAAATTAATAGTTATGTTCTAACCGATAACTACATTTCTATAAATGTTGAACTGGGTTACTGGTTTCTCAACTCTTATATGTAATTATAATTTGGTGCATAGTATTTTTTTTTTATTTTCACATTCGCTTGATATAATAATTTTACATATTAGACAAAAAACTTTTAAAGTTGAAACTTTTATTTTGCCATAGGTCAACTTTAAATATTTATTTAAGTGTAAATAAAAATAGACGTGTCCTTGCTAAAATCTTTATCTGTTTAATAAATTCAATTGGGATGATTAATTGATTTTTGTCTAAGTGCAAGGGATGTAGAAAAAAGCTACTTCTGCCCCTTCGGTTAAATCTTGTTATTTCATTACCTTCTTTTTGGGGTAGTCCCAGTACCGGGAGCCGACTAAATCTACATATAAGTAGTAAAAAAAATATCCTTTGTTTTCGTATATTTGTAAACAGGATCATCTACATAAATCAATGCCTTACATTAATCAAAACTTATTTGATGGCCCACATCATATTTTTGTGAGCTCAAAAAGGCGTATAATGCCCGATATTTTAAGATCATTTGCATAATTAGGTGAATTTTATTGCTTTATTGAATTAGGGTCGATGTCAGGCTTAAAATTGAAATCAGCAGGGGTTCCTGTGTTGTTAATTTTGTTTATAGCTTGTATTATGGCTATCTTTAAATGTTTCTCCCATATCTCAAGCTCTATAAATGTTTGTTAGATATTGTAAAGTTGGATAACAATAGCGTATACTTGTTATTGATCGTGATTTTATAAGCCTACACGATGGAATTTGTGGGACATATTATTTTTATTTATCTGTAGATACTTAAATTTTGTGTTTCTGACTTTTCGTTTTTATTGAATTTCTATTGAGACCCAATGTGGCTCATTGATGATGATTTGCCTAATTCAAATTTTATAATACAAAAAAATTAAATAAAAAGGTTATAAGGTTTAACTGTATAGAATTTTGCCGTCGGATTGCTGACTGTACGCCTTAATATTACATTTTTACTAAAAATTTGTTACACTGTCAAATATTATGCCTAAGCATTTTATATATGTAATAGGTGTTTGAATAAATGAACATCATAATTTGATACTAAATATCTTCCGGCTGAAGACATGAAATTAAAATACACATCGGATAATTTTACCCAATAAAACATAAATTATTATTTAGCAAATTATTGGAAAAATATATACAAACCAGCTGACCCAGCAAAAAAAGATTTTTTGCCAAAAAAAAAAGAGTTTTTAATAAGCAAGTAAACAAATGGGTGGGCGGTAGAGGGATGAAAAGTTGAAAGTTGAGATGAAATGTATATTTTATCTGTTGTTGCACACTTTTAATAAAAAATCAGCAACTTCCCTTGAGCAAGCGTGTCACGTACGTGTAATGGTAAGCAACTTACGACGCCAATGGTCACCTGAAACACGGATAGTGTTACAGTTATCCATGGGCAGGAACGATATAATAATATGTAGAAATAGGTAGATATATGTACCGAGTTACATTTAAGATTCGTATCGACACTTCTAAAGTTGAAATCCATCTAAGCAGTTATGGTGTATCCATGTAAGTATAGATCCATAACCCTAATAACTCTCATTCTAAACTTTTCAAATAAAAACTCACCAGCTATTTTCATATTAAAAGCCAATACGATATTAATTTCACAAAACTAATACACGCGTATTCATTCCCAAATTGTATTTTGTATTTAACAAAAGCACTCCATAGAAATTGTTGAAATGTTATTTATATCTTGATCATCTTCATCATCCAACCTCACGTCTCCATTGCGGCCAATCTTTACCAAATTGAGTTCTCACATTACAATAGCATCTGAAAAAAGCGATTTTAACCCATTTTTTTTCTTTCTACCAAAAGGGTTGGATTCATTCGTTGAACATGACCAGTCAAAATGATCCATATTATTCCCCTGTGTTGAAAAAAAATGTTTTAAACAACAGCATTACCGAATCGAAGGTCAGAGATCTTAATAATACAAGCCCACACGATACCTTCGTGACGATGACTTGCGGCCGCATCACCAACCCGGGCAGCATTGTTGATTGTATTAGACATAATTAGATCTTAATTAACATTCTGGTATCTCATTACACGCTACTCGATGCTACCACCACTAGCCTCCTATGTAATAGGAATGCCTATTTACATTCATACAGCTTGTATCTTGATTATTATTTTTTTCCCCTCTGATATTATCATTATTAAAAATTTAAGATTCTACGTTGTTGTTCGTTTTATGTGGTGTGATGAAATTGAATCGGACGTTACTACAGATTTTGATTACGATAAATAATATTAGTTTTGTTGAATGTTATTATACGGGCCTTTATAATTTTCATAACTGTTTAAGTATTTGTAGATGTGTAATACAAAAGAAATGTTTCCGCCATTCTAAGCGATCATAATTTGTTTAATGATGATGAAGAAACAGATGTACCTACTTCAAGTATAAAAAAGTGTATGATGATTTTAATGTCATTATAACAAAAGAATTTTTCCTTGTCATTAGCAAAGATGAAATAACTCATTTTATTCAATTAGATACAATTTGCAACATTGTAATATATACAATGAAATATAATTAATCGAGTTAAGAATATCTTGAAAGAATTCAAAGTCAGTATAATAGCATTAGAGTAGTAATGTCAGGGTTATCAGGTAGCAGACAGACATCAGTCAAGGGACGGATGAGTCAGACACTTGGACTTGGACTTGTTATCTGCAGCTCAGCTATATAATCCGGAACGCCATTAACGCTTAACACACGAAAACTAATGGACAAAAACTCCCTTTAATCCTTAGATTTTAAAATTTTAAAATTCGAATCTCGCTGACCACCGATACCAGTCTTTTGGGAAATACATATTGACTGTCAAATATGTGATTAAAAATGGTTTTGTGTGCTACGTGAAACATATTATAGATCCGTAAATTTGATTTATATGTAAAAATTTCATAATTTTTATATAATTAGATGTTTGTGTGCATGCACTTATTAACTAAGAAAAATTTTGCAAAGTTTTTAATATAGCAAAAAAATATCATATAAAAGTTACTATTTTTTATAGATTTACTTTCTTAATATCCGAAGGTATAGGCAGCGCCAATTAGGTATGTTATGCCACGCTGACTTTTGGTCCCATGATAAAGATGAGTCAACCTATAGCCCTTAAATGACTTCTGAAAAGTCATTGGTTTTTCGCACTCGAATCCTATACTTCACATTCAGAAGCGGGTTGGAAGATATCTGAGTCACCGACGCAAAATAAAACGTAGCTAAGAATATTCGCAATCATTCTTCTAGTAAAAAAACAAGCTATATTAATACCTATTTAAATATATTTATCTGAAGTTCAGTGTTATTTGTAACTTACAAAAAAATTAATACTCATTTATCAACACGCCATATGATAGACGTTAAGTTGAAATAACTAATCCTGTAGGCGCCTCCCCGTTCATATCTCACATAATCCTATTATATCAAAATACTTTCAACGTGTGTTGGGGACGGCAGGATGTTATCTCTTAAATATATTAAAGAATAAAGCCTTATATTAACTTGTCAGCTCATCATTGTCGTATAAAATTCAACGGTCATAGTTTTTTTTATACACAACGCCCTCTAGTTTCCCAAGTTTTCCACTAAATGCTTGTGGATTACGATACGAATGTTTAAATATTTCTATATAATTTTTTTTTTTTATGGGATAGGAGGGCAAACGAGCAGGCGTGTCACCTGATGGTAAGCAACCAACGCCACCCATGGACACCAGCAACACATATAGTGTTACTGTTGCGTTGCCGACCTTTAAGGGATAGGGGATAGGAAAGGATGGGGAAGGGGGGTGGGCCTCCGGATACCTCTCTCACCGAACGAAACGTGGCATGGGCCACTTTACGTCGGTCTTCTGAGAGGTCGTGGTATTTCACCGGTCGAGCCGGCCCATTCATGCAGCGAACTGCTTGGCTCTACCACTGTTATAAAATTCGAATTTTTGGATAGAAATAAAAAAGGTTGCAGATCTTCACAAGGGGAGAACGATGTAAAATGTATGTGTATTTCAGTAATTAAAAAAAAAAAATTGTAAACTAACTTTAGTATTGATTAATTTGTTGCTGATATATAAGTACCTACTTAGAATTAATCATCCGTAAAAAGTTAGGTTATTGTTTTAAAAAAAGTTTGTTTGATATCCTCTTTGCAATTCTCAATGTTAATTTGAGATAATAAACAAGGTTGTTTATACGTTGTTTTATATTTTTTTTATGTGTATATATATACTCGTATATACAATAAAACAACTTGTGTTGTCTGGTAGTGCGTTAAATTATAGCGATCTTTCATAGTATTTATTACGACAGTATTAATTGGCATCGTATATCGTTACGAAGCGTCCTGAAGTTGTGTTTGCAATTATTAAATTATACGTATTGGACTTATGATTTTAATTTTTTTTTATTCCTTTTTCTACCCGAAGGTGTAGGTAGACAGCTGGCTGTGATGTCTCGGCTCGCAGAACCTTTAACCCCAACAATACAGAGGTCACAATATTGCCAATCCTCGATATTTATCACACTGTTCACACATAACTACCGAAAAGTTATGGGTGTGAGCCAGGATTTCTAGATCTCCTTCAGTATTTCTCAGCATAAATCATTGTTCTTAATGATTTGTAACCTTTTCTTAATTCCGGTACAATTCGTTCAATCATCATCAAATAGTATAAAACAAAGTCGCTTTTCGTTTGTCTGTCCCCTTATTTGCTTATATATATCTTTGAAACTACGTAAAATAATTTTTATGCGGTTTTTTTAATAGATAGAGGATGACAATAGGTTTGTATGTATAACTCATGTATAACACTACTGTGTTATACATGAGTTATACATTTACAAGTAAAAGTGATAATTTTCAAAATTTAGCACTATAATTGTTGACGCTGCAAAAATATTTTTTATGCGGAACAAATTTCGCCGGGTCAGCTAGTCTCACTCCAAATAAAACTAACTAGTATTTTTTACGCAGTCTCTTTGCTAAGCAGAAATACGTGATAAAAATAAAGGCCCTGTTTAGGAAGTCAAGCAAAATATCTTTTTATTACATTATCTGGTTCTTTTTTAATTACCAAGTGCATTTTCAGTGCTAATCGATGTTTAAATAAGCACGTAATCTAACCACTAGACAAATTGTTTTCTTTATTATAAGTAACTGTAAGTATTGGTCTAAAATAAGTCGCTGAAAGGTTTATTTGCTTTAGGGGCAAACGAACTCGATCCCGCTATTTGGTATATAAAAAGTGTTTTTTTTCTAACAATATGTCCATTACTCGCTCGACAGAGCCAATCAACGAATAATATTCGTAAATGTACCATCGCGGGGTCGGCAGAGCGTTAACATTTTACATCTTGATTGCTTTATTTAATTTACACAAGTGCGTTTTTTTTTTCATCTACCTACTCCGCAAAGAGGAAACGGTCAACCGCGGACGCAGTTAATTTACTTTTTTTCCAAGTTCTTCCACGAAATCTCGCGTAGATAGCGGCTTTTCAATATTTTTGTGATTATTTGTGAAATGTAGGCTATGTAATTACATTGTTTTTTTTTCTTCTCCAAAAACTCATGGCACAGATATTTAAGAGAAAAAAATTGAGAGTATAATAAAATTTAACTTAGTAGTCTGTTACCGAATACTGTTTGAAAAAACGCGGGGAAAATTTAAAAAAAAAGTGTTTAGGTATACATTGCCAGTAAATATGACGGTTTTTTATAGATCCGTAAATTAAAGGTTTATTTAAAAACTTTTCTAAATATATTATATCAGTCTCGGTGGCGCAGTGGTCGAGCACACGGCTTCTGATCCAAAGCTCCGGGTTCGATTCCTGACACTGACACCAATGACTTTTCGAAATTGTTTTTCGGAAGTTATGTGTGATAAATATCGATGACTGAAAAATTTGTGCCCGGTATGGTAATAGGTTCGCCACCTATTCCATTTGGGACGTATACATAACGGCGATACGAGGCTTAAGAGCCGCTGCCTACACCTTCGGGTTCTAAATATAATGTAGTGTAATAAAACATCATAGGGTTTATTAACATATGACATTATACTACCAATTTATAGGTACCTTGACTATGACTTCTTGAAAATATTTTCAGAAAGTTTAGCAACAGGGAGAAAAATATTCGATATGTCGGTACATAGTTTTAAGTTACCTTTAGTTTTAAAAGGCGTAAGGCGTTAAATGATGGCGCAAACTTGCAAAACATAGGATGTCAATGCTACATTGCCTAGTTCGAGTTGTGAGATTACCGGGCCGTGAGACAGATGTGCAGCGGGCAGGTGTACCGTCACGGTGTACACCTACCCGCAGACTGACCACCAGACCATCAGACCACAAGCCAACATCGATACCTTCATGATTAATCAAACGTGAACAACCCATTTTTATTGAGCTCTTCATAATGAGTTATGGTGATTAACTTTTCGTTTAGTACAGAAACTGTTAATGATCACTCCGTTATTTTTAACATAACTTCACGCCTTTTTCTACCCGAAGGTGTAGGCAGTGGCTGTTAAGCCTCAACTCGCCGTTATGTTTACGTTGCAAATGGAATAGGTGGCGAACTTATTGCCATAGAGTATTTATATCAAATAATCAAATTTCTTACCGATATCATTACCTTCACTTGTATTTGTCGGCTCGCAGGCCTCGAGGTTAAGTACTCGGCTTCTTAATAAGAAGTTTTGGGGGCGAGAATCCTGACTAATAGCTACCTAATACATTATCATAAATATAAAACCTAATCGTCTACTTTTTTGAGATTATGGTGAATGAAAATTGAGTGAATCGCGGATTGTGTGTGATTGATATGTCTTACAAAATCATGCCCGGCTATACGTTTTACATTTGGGACAAAAATAATAGGCTAAGTCGAGGCATAACTGCGCAGCTGCCTACAATTTCGGGTATACGTAAAGTTACAACTGAAAATAAAATTGCCAACTGAAATTGTCCGCTTTTATTCTTGAATTATTGATGTGTATAGAAAAATGCCACAAACCCTAATTTTTGTGACTTAATTATTTTGTTAAACTGAGAATTAGACCAGTTTTGAACGGATTCGTATATCTTTTCGTAGTCATCAGTTCTGACTTTCAATTAATCTGATACTACCAACGTTCAATGGGTAGAACACAGTATATATATATACTTGTATATATATATATATATATATATATATGGGATAGGTGGGCAAACGAGCAGGCGTGTCACCTGATAGTAAGCAACCAACTCCGCCCATGACCACTAGCAACACATATAGTGTTACTGTTGCGTTGGCGACCTTTAAGGGATAGGGAAAAGGAAAGGATGGGGAAAGGGGGGTGGGCCTCCGGGTACCTCTCTTACTGAACGAAACGCGGCATGAGCCACTTTACGTCGATCTTCTGAGAGGTCGTGGTATTTCACCGGTCGAGCCGGCCCATTCATGCAGCGAACTGCTTGGAACTACCACTGTTTAAAAAAATATTTTTACAATAACGCATTGTTGGCAATAATTCGAAATATTGCGTTTCATTATGAAAAAATGGCGTAAGTGTATTCTCTTTTGAAACTCTTCATAATCCTTTGAAAGTGAAAACTCCAATTGCAAAAACCTAATCCTACCTACTTTAGGATTACAATAATTACTTCTTAAATACATGATAATACGTTCACTTATCCCGAGATTATCCCTTTTGTCGAGTGCATTGTTGTTAAATACCGAAATGGCCGTTAAATAGTCACCAGAAAGGGACAGTTTCCAGTAATTTGTGGTTTAAAAGCGAGTTTATCCGTGCTAGTAAAAAAATAAAAAGAGAAAAGAAGAAAAAAAACTTAAACATTTTCTTATACCACAATCACGCTATGCACAATTATCACGGTTTTTTGAATGACAATAACCTTTGAATATTTTAAAGAGTTAATGGGTTATTTTGTAGTCCCATGAAATAAGGAATTAAGCCTGTTACTATAATATACTACAATTTTCTTAGTTATTGACACATGATATTTATAACATAACACATCACATAACTTAACGCTTTATCTACCCGAAGGTGTAGAAAGCACTGGCTGTTAAGCCTCGTCTCGCCGTGATATTTGACTCCCAAATGGAATAAGTGGCAAATCTGTTGTCATACCTACTGGGCACAAAGTTTTCAGTCATCTATATTTAGCACACATAACTTCCAAAAACAATTTTGAAAGGTCATTGGTCTGAATGATAGTGACAAGGCGCGCCAATTTAAATAGTTCTTCTAAATAATCAATAATCTGTAGTAAAAAAAAAAATCTTAATTTAACTGTAATTTAATTAATCTTCTGCTTATTAACCGTGGTAATTGTTTCTCAGATAAAACAACATGCCATGTTGTCTAGTTGGAAAATATACAGTAATTTATACCAAGTACAAGACTTACTATCGTGTTACACACGCTTCAAGATAAGGCTGTGATGATTACGAATACATGTCTTATTACTTATTAAATAAAACCTACTTCTTTGTTGTACATCGAGTACTTATGGTATTTGTTCCTTAAGAGATATTTTTTTGTAACGCGAGGAAATACTTTACGCACATCCAAATGGTAGTGTGAAACCACCTTACTGCACTGTTCTGCAAGCCTATCCCAGAGCTACTCACTAAAATCCCGCGGCGGACTTTCTCTGTCGTTCGTGTGGCCCAGGACTTCTGCTGCATGCTTAAAAGATCTAGACTTCTTGAGGATGCTTACGAAAGCATATTAGCTGAGTTGCAGTTACTGTTTGTTTTTTATCTATGTAATGAATTCACGCCAAATCCCTTGCGAGGTAGGCAGAGAGAGATTCTTAAACGCCTCACTCGCTTCGTTGACTTTCATAACTCTTTTCTTCTCTTAGCAGTATTAGCGCATGGTCTTATTTATCTTTATATAGTTAAAGCTATATAAAACAAAACATAATTTAATACAATTCATAAAATAATTAAAACTTTAATCAACTTTACTCACGGAATTTATATTATGGCGACGTGACCATAATGGCGACGTTAGTAACATTAATTTTCGGTATCTATAAACTAAATGATCCAACTGGGAAACCACAACTTTGAGAAAGAGATCCAAAGAAGAATACAGTTGGGCTGGGCGGCATTCGGAAAACTTCGTCGAGTCTTCTCATCACCTATACCGCAATGTCTGAAGACAAAAGTCTTCAATCAGTGCGTCCTACCTGTTTTAACATACGGAGCCGAAACGTGGCCACTAACGGTAGGGTTAGTCCACCAACTAAAAGTCACTCAGCGTGCTATGGAACGAGCTATGCTCGGAGTTTCTCTAAGGGATCAAATCCGGAACGAAGTCATTCGCCAGAGAACTAACGTGACTGACATAGCTCAACGCATTAGCAAGCTGAAGTGGCAGTGGGCTGGCCATATATGCCGCAGGACCGATAACCGCTGGGGTAAACTGGTCTTAGAGTGGAGACCACGGACCGGAAAGCGTAGCGTGGGGCGTCCAGTGACAAGGTGGAGCGATGACATTCGCAGAGGGGTGGGCAGCGACTGTAAAAGAAGAGCCGAAGATCGGGTTCAGTGGTACATATTGGGAGAGGCCTATGTCCAGCAGTGGACTGATGCGGGCTGATTATGATGATGATGATAAACTAAAGAATATTTCGAAAACGCAATCATTTACATTTTAAGCGAAAAAAAAAACTAGATAATTTGCGGCTTCATCTGCTGATGATAAATTCATTCTTGTAAAAATGATATATTTTGTTGAACGGTTTTATTTTTTGGCTGAAAAATATTATATAAAGCAAATTTCTCTTATTTTTTTTTTTAAATCCTGTATGTAACCAATACTTTTGTTAAACAGAGAATAATTCAAAATAGAATTAAAAAAAAAACCTTTATTTAAATTTTCTACTTATACTCTCTTAAATTTAAAGAGAATTCAAATAAAAGGTTGAAGTTTAATCTAAATTAAAATCGCTCAACTTTTGTTTTTGTACCTCCAAAGATTTGGACAGCATTCTTTGGAAAAATAATTGCTCCTAATCATTATTTAATTTTCCTGCCCTTATCTAACTTTAAGTGGGGTCGGCATAACATTGGCCTTTCCTACTATCCATTTTGTCAAAAGATTTGGTTGTGGCTTTATGACCGGCAGCCTGCCTGACGTCAACCCTCCTTGGGAATGTTTTTGCTGGTGTTTTATTCCCAATCAGGGATCGGTACAGCATAAAAATAACTCATATTACCATTTCCAAAAATTTTTAACTTCTTAATCATTACATAGTTTAAAACAAAGTCGCTTTCTGCTGTCTGTCCCCTTATATCTTTCAAACTACGCAACGGATTTTGATGCAGTTTTTTATAGAGAGTATCAACGGCGTAGTTTGAATGTATAATGTAGTTAAGAAAAACCAGATAATTTTCGACATTTAGCAGTTTCATTTTAAACGCTGTAAAAAAATTACTTTTGATGCGGAACAAAAATCGCCAGTTCAGCTAGTAGAATAGAATAGAATAGAATATACTTTATTGTACACCATTTAAAGAACAAATTACAGTAGATAGTACATAGTAAATGTAGGCAAGTACAGTAGGCGGTCTTATCGCATGTTGCGATCTCTGCCAGACAACCTTTAAGTGGGTAAGTAATAAAAGATAAAAAAATACACTATCTTTTTTTGAAGTCGATAAAAAGTCGCAAGTTCGCATAGTCTTATCAGTCTACATACACGTGTCATAAACAATGGTGTGTTAAAGGCGAAAGCGGATGTTTGCGTATTGCAATTTAGATGGGAAATAACGATACAACCTTAATTGCGCTTGACGTTTGATCAGAAGGGCTCGACATAGCCCGCTGCTCTTTAATAACTGACAACATTATATTTAATACTACCTATATATATATATATATATAATCTTCATAAAAATCAGTAAATAAATATTTTTTTATAAGTTCACATGTAAAACATAATTATAGATTATCTGGTGTCGATGTTTAATAAGTTTGTAGAGAAAATGAAGGGGTTTTTTTTATTAAATCGTCTTATAATATTATTGTGACCTTTAGGTGTTGAGGGTGGAACGTATATTGTGATGTTACTTGTAAATATATATTACTAACTACCCGCCCCCGGCTTAGGACGATGCAACATTTAGATATCTCAAAAATAACTGTATTTCTCCACTATTTAATGGATGTTATTATACATACAAAGTTATATACACATACATAATTATTTTCAATCAATCTATCTATTAAAAGAAATCGCATCAAAATCAATTGCGTAGTTTTAAAGATATAAGCATGGGTATAGGGGCAGAGAAAGCGACTTTTTTTTACTATGCTTATGTTTTATACTAAAAGTCTAAATTTAGAAAAACTTAGACTGAAATTTGTATCAAAATAAGATTAATAAAAAAATGCTGTTTCTTTGTTGCAGATTAATTTCGTGTTCACCCAATTGTCACCATTTATCCCTCACATTATATAATGGGAGTGTCAGAGCCTGGTTCGTCATCAACACCGGACCTTCCACCAATGGAACATGACCGTCCTGGTTCCGGCAGTGGTATTGACGACGAGGATATACCTCAGAGGAAACAGCGGAGATACAGAACTACGTTTACTAGTTATCAGCTGGATGAGCTGGAAAAAGCCTTTGGGAGGACACATTATCCTGATGTTTTTACCAGGTGAATTTGGACTCCTTTTTGTTTTACATTATTGGACATTATCAGACGACATGAAATAAATCTATTATACTCTGTCCATGATAAGAATGGCTTTTTGACAGCTCATGCCCATGAAGTTTCGTTTTGTGTCGGATAAAATTTAAATTAAATTTCATACATAAAATAATGTACTTTATGAAAAAGTACCGCCCATTTATTGATGAGCCAAAATTAACAATTGTGCCACAGAAATATATAATTGGTATATAATCGATAGGAATAAATGCTAGTTTAACAATTTTATTTATATTTATACATATAAATAAAATTGAAATGTCTGTTTATAATATTGAAATAACTGCTATCTAATACATACTTTATTATCCTTGAAATAAAGTCGTCATTGATGAACGACAGAAAAAATGTAATCTTAATCGTCTATGTAAATAAGATTTCATAAATCGATTAATAGTACGAAAGATCTAACTTTCGGACATCACCATTTTTGTCAGTTGGCGACCTGTCAAAAAACCATTCTCATCGTGGACTGAGTTTAGTTTTGTTAATTTTTAATTTTCTTGTTTCAGAGAGGAGTTGGCATTAAAAATTGGCCTCACGGAAGCCAGAATACAGGTGAGACGATGTATAATTAATATATATTTTGTAACTTCACGCTTTTGTCTATCCGAAGGTGTTGGTAGCGGTTGTAATTTTTTTATGGGATAGGAGGGCAAGCGAGCAAGCGTGTCACCTGATGGTAAGAAATCTGTCCCGCCCATAAACACCAGCAACACATATAGTGTTGCTGGTGCCGACCTTTAAGGAATTAGGATAGGAAAGGATGGAGAAGGGGAGGGGGGCTCCGGGTTCCTCTCTCACTGATCGAAACGCAGCATGAGCCACTTTACGTCGAGCTTCTGAGCGGTCGTGGTATTTCACCGGTCGAGCTGGCCCATTCATGCAGCGAACTGCTTGGCTCTACCATTACATTTTACGCCCCAAATGGAATAGGTGGCCCCTATTACCATAGACCGGGCACAATGATGGTAGTCCTTAATATTTGCCACACAATAGTTGCCAAACAATCCTTGGTGAGAGGCATCGACTTCTAGAATCAGAAGTCGAGTTATAAATCACCGAGACGACAAAAAACAAATTAATTATAATAACATTTTAATTAAAACGGTATATTTTTAACGATTATCTACAAAAAAAATCTATTTTTTCCATGACATTATTATTAGAAAAACAATCAGTCAATATGTTTACTAAGTTAAAATTCTTACGTTGGCGGCAATGAGGCGACAAAAACTGGCACATTACGCCCCCTACAGACGCGCGACAGGACGCCCGTTTTACACGTTCATACAACATTCCTTTCCCTATTGATATGACCGAATGCGACACATTAAAATTAGTTATGCCTGCCTTAAATACCGCACAGGATAAATATTATTATTGGAGGACAAATATTGCTTATGCTGTAATTGTAGCTATGCTTGGTAGGTAATAAGTTCTTTTTTTTAGCTGATGTGGTAACTCTATTCTTCAGATGACCATGTGATTAGCTTTAATTATATAAGTTTTTATATACTACTAGTTAAATTTTAAAATATTAATCGACGTTAATTGTATCATTTATTTTTTTGTTGTATGAAACAACGGGCTTTTCTGCTTTTCTCTTTGACGCCTAGACTTCCCGAAATTATAACTGTACTTCATGGATTTCAGTTGTACCTACTCGACCTTTACAAATTATAAATCTGATTCCTAATTTAAATGTTTGAATAAAGGATCTTGAGTTGATATCACAAAAAAGAATAGAGAAAGAGAGAGATTAAGAATGATACTTTTAATCGCATGATGTATTTTTCCAATCTAATCGGTGCTTTAAAAGATTGCATTTTCTTGCCAATCAAAATGTAAGAAAAGTTAACAACGAAAAATATACCTAACTGAATAAATGAATTAATAAAAGTTCTTCAATTTTAATCTCTTTGTTTTGAAGTCGGTTTTTCAATAGCTTTCTCTATACTTTCACTAAAAATAAAATGTTTATGATAGCAACATTGTCTTCAAAGTAAGTTGTTACTCAATATAATATCAGTTTATGATATTTCTTGTCGCACGCGATTTCTCACGTTTTATGATCCCCATGTAATAGGGAAATAAAGTCATAATATCACTATAAACAATTGTATCTAATGTAATAATCAAAGAAGAAAAGTAGTTTTTTAGAACAAAACAACCTGCTCCACTTACACGAGTTAATGGAGTGAAGTTATAGTCATTTAGGAATTAGTTAGATCAATGATATAGTGACCCATTGTAGAGGACGGCAAGATTAATACATAGGTATTAATCCCGAAAAGTTATTCTAGTAAACATAACATAACTTCACGCCTTTGTTACCCGTAGGCAGAGGCTGTTAAGCCTCGTCTCGCCGTTATGTTTATGTCCCAAATGGAATAGGTGGCGAACCTATTGCCATTCCGGGCGCAAAGTTTTCAGTCATCGATATTTATCACACATAACTTTCGAAAACAATTTCTAAAAGTCATTGGTGTGATCTAGTGTCAGGATTCGAACCCGCGACTTCCGGAGTCAGAAGCGGGGTGCCCGACCACTGGACCACCGAGACTTGTAAACTAACTTAGAGTTATTATAAATAGGACAATATAAACGAAATATAAATACATTTTTTATTTGCCTGGTAGACAGAAAAGGCAGAAATAACAAGGATAAAACAACAGTTCTAGCATACATCGCTCCTTTTCTTAGTGTCCTATATCCAGTAGCACTGATGAATATAAATAAAACTTATAATAAGTAATATGAATAAGTAATATGAATGAATGAAAGAAAGTATAGTGAATAGTGCAAAAGAAGTATGTGGTAGTGCAAAGAGGCATAAGATTCTGAGAGGTGACGCCTGGTGGGACGCGGATGTGAAATCCAGCGTCGAAAGAAAGAAAAAAGCATGGTTGGATTATGTCTCAAGTTTGAACCAGAATGATAGTATGACAGAGAAAAAGTATGAGAGCTACCGCCGCTGCAGGAATGTTACCAAAGCCTTAGTGAAAGAGAAGCGTGAAAGACTTGTTGCGAATGAGGAAGTGAGGTTGACGGAGAACTTTGAGGCGAATAACAAACTCTTCTGGAGGGAAGTTAGAAAGTCTCGGGGTTCTTCGTCAACATCCAGAATGGACAAAATTATGTCTAAGTTTGGTGACATTCTTGCAAACCCAAGCGATGTATTGGGCAGGTGGAGTGAGTATTTTGGGGAAATGTACGAGTATGTTCCGGATCTGGGCGCCGCGAGTGAGCCTACGGCTGACACCGCTGCGCCAACATCTGATGAGGACATTACTATGGAAGAGATTGAATGGTCGATACGAAGTATGAAAAATGGTAAGGCAGCTGGAATTGATATGATGTCTGCTGAAATGATCAAACACGGTGGAACCAGTGTCCGGGACGCTTTCCTGACCTTGAGCAATCTGTGCTGGAGGTCGGGTAAGGTTCCCATGGACTGGAGGCGCGCTGTCATCGTGCCCTTGTATAAAGGTAAGGGATCACGTATGCAGTGCGCCAGTTACAGGGCCATCAGTTTGATCAGTTTAGCAACAAAAGTGTATGGGAAAATTATTGAAAGGAGAATGAGGGTGATATCTGATGGAGTGTTGTGGGAGGCTCAGGGTGGTTTTAGAAGCGGACGAGGGTGCATGGATCAGATTTTTTCTCTCCGCAACATCGTGGAGAAACAACTGGCTGTTAACCGGAAGGTTTTCTGCGGTTTTGTGGATCTGGAAAAAGCGTTTGACAGAGTGTTACGAAAGGATCTGTGGGATATACTCCCGGGCTACGGGGTGAGCGGAGCACTGCTGCGCGCTGTGCAGTCCACTTATGAGGGCTGCACAGCGTGTGTGCGTGTTGACGGCGGCTTGTCCCCCTGGTTTGACGTCACTATCGGCGTCAGACAGGGTTGCGTGCTGTCCGCTCGACTGGTTATCCTGTACCTGGACAGTTGTCTCCAGAGAATGAGATCGATGGATGTAGGGATGCGAATGGGTGACCTAGTTGTGAGCTGCCTGCTTTACGCAGATGACGCCGTGCTTCTAGCCGAATCGCCGTCGGACCTGCAAACACTAGTCACTACTATGAAAGATGATTGCATGATTAAAGGCTTGCAGTTGAATGCGACGAAAACGAAAGTCATGGTGTTTGAAAGGGAGGAATCCAGAACAGATGCAAGGATAATGGTTGATGATGTAGTGCTGGAACAGGTGAATGAAATTGTATATCTTGGATGCGCTTTTAGCAGAGATGGAAGGTACACCGCGGATGTAGAAAGACGAGTGGCGATAGGAAATAGCGTAAACGGAGTGTGGAAGACGAGTGGCGCAAAAAATATTAGCAGAAAGGCCCAGTTAGCAATCCACAATGCAGTCCTGATCCCAACACTAACTTATGGAAGCGAGAGCTGGGTATGGCAGAGTGTGCATGAAAGTAGAATAAACGCGGTAGAAATGAGGGCTCTACGCAAAATCTGCGGAGTGACTCTCGGTGACCGCGTAGAAAACAAGGTTGTAAGGAAGGAAGTTGGTTTGAAAGAGAGTGTTGGTGTAAAAGTAAGAAAGGGCATGCTCCGATGGTTCGGACATGTAGAAAGAATGGTTGACGCAAGACTGACTAAGCAGATATACAATGCAAAAGCGGACGGATGTAGGAGTCGAGGACGGCCAAGACACACATTCCAAGACCAAATAGAACGTGTTCTGGAGGAAGGTGATGTTAAGAGCCTCAAAAACCGACGCGCGTGCATGAAAAGAGTTATGAAAGTCAACGAAGCTAGTGAGGTGTGTAAGAATCGTGCCCTATGGCGCTCTGTTCTCTCTGCCTACCCCGCAAGGGATTTGGCGTAAAGTTATGTAATGTAATGTATAATAAGTAATAAAAATAATGCATTTTTTTTCCATTTCAACAAAACCAACACCTATTAATGTTTTATGACACCGAACCGATTTTCACAAAAACAAATTAACGTCTTAATTTTTTTCGTAAATCTCCTTAAAGTGCCCAATTAAAGTCGATTAAAATCGATTAATATCCGTCATTACACCTTCGTCGTATGGTCATAGTGACCGTTCAAGATTCTTTAAGATACTACACATAAGGATAGGTGATTAAGTTTGTCGCGTATGAACTGAAAGACACCATAACGAACACATAATTGAGACATACAATATCGTAAGATGTTGTCATTTAAGATACATGATAAAGTTATAAATACGACATTATTGGAAGTTCCTAATTACGGTGAGAATGATTAAACGTATTTATTTCTTATTTATCTTCTGAAACTGTTAATAAGACAACTATCTGATAAATAGAAACCTATCTTGTAGTAGAGACAGTGGCCTATGGACTTATATGACGCCAAGGACAAGACTTATCGCTAGCCATACGAAAAGTTACGGTGAATAGGTCGCTTGAATGGGGTAATGTGTAGGTTTTAATTTGTTATCTGGAAAAGCCAAAGGGAGACTGGGGAAAGCCGGATGTTAATTGGAAGTAACATTTGTATCTATTATTTATTTGAGACTATCGATATCCCAGACCTGCCAATATGCAGTAGCTTATCTTTAGGAGGAATTAATAATAATATGAAGTTTTAAAACGTCAAGCACGTTAATAATAGAAGTATAGCTATTTGAAATTAACGTAGCCAGCAAGTAGGTACCACTCCAACATACCAATTAAAAAGTCGTTGAACAGATGTCGCTAGGGAAATTAGTCGTGCAAAAGTAGCATTTAGAAAAATTTAATTGTTTTTACAGTAATATTAATTGTAGAAAAGAAGATAGGTAGACGTCATACATTCCTTGGAGTGTACTAAGATTCGATATCGGGGCCATTTAAATTGAAGCTATGTTAAGCCACAAGTCTTCGCAGACGGCAGACATTATAAAATCTTTCTATATGGATACATACATACATAACTTTACGGCAAATCCGTTTCGGGGTAGGCAGAGAGAACGGAGCGCTACAAGGCACGATTCTTACATACCTCACTCGCTTCGTTGTCTTTCACGACTCTTTTCAAGCACGCGCGTCGATTTTTGAGGCTCCTAACATCAGCTTCCTCCAGAACACTTTCTATTTGGTCTTGGAGTATGTGTCTTGGCCGTCCTCAACTCCTACATCCATTCGCTTTTGCATTGTCTATCTGCTTAGTCAATCTTGCATCAGCCATTCTTTCTATATATATATTATATTATCTTATTGTTCTTTTTAATCAACATCATAAAATAGTAATATTCTAACTATTCACATAAGATAAACACGTCTTTCTATTCAATATAATTTATAGCACAAACATACAAATAGAAATAGAGGAGTGTTTTTTTTTTTAATTTACATAGGTAGCGAATTTGTATAATTGTCCAACTTTTTTTTATAACATAATTATATAGCAAATACTAGTTGGCTACCAATACTAATAATTCACAAAACATTTAACTCTAAAACCAAGTGTGTATGTTTTTATGTATTTTTAATTAAAACAGTCTAAATTTTAATTATGAAAATAATTTATTTTTTCCGCAATAATTTATATATAATATGAAAATTCATCATTCATCAAAAGAAATCCGAGAAATCATTTGTGTGAGCCCGAAATCGAACCATGGACCCTGGAAAAAAAATAATATCACGTCCTTTGTCACAATGTTCGTGTACATTTTCTAATAGTTTCATACCCTGCGTTTGATTCTTGGGTCCGAAGTTCGAATCCGGGTACACTCACACTCACTTTCCGGACAGCTGTGTACAAATTACCGAATCAAACCTTTTTGAAATGAATTTTTAGTATTATTCTGACATTCTCGGTGGCCCAGTGGTCGAGCACACGGCTTCTGATCCAGAGGTCCGGGTTTGATTCCTGACACTGGCTCACACCAATGACTTTTCGAATTGTTTTCGGAAGTTATGTGTGATAAATATCGATGACTGATAACTTTGTGCCCGGTATGGCAATAGGTTCGCCACCTATTCCATTTGGGACGTAAACATAACGGCGAGACGAGGCTTAACAGCCGCTGCCTACAACTTCGGGTAACAAAAGGCGTGAAGTTATGTTATATATATTATTTTGCCTCAATTATAATAAGTTGGTCTTCTTCTATAATATACTGAAATGACTATAAATCGTGAAAGAAGATGGTCTGGTAATGTATTTCAAAATGGCATATAGAAACTCTTTTTTTTTCCAAGGCAAATAAATACAACAATCATGAAATATCAACTCGTACAAAGAACCCAGTCATCAACTTCCTCTGTATTAATTGCGCTGAACAAACATAAATGAATGAATAATAAAAATAAATAATCACGCAACTAATTGGATCTTAACTTACTTAAACAGAAAGTTTTTGCGTTGAATTGTGAGCGTTAAGCGCTAACTAGACGTTCCTTAAATGTCCGGTATAGATGTTTCACCGTAACATGTTCTTTTTAATTAACTATGATTTATTTTTTTCTTACTTATTCAATTCCATATAAATCTTACCAAGAAGTAAGTAAGTTCCTTTAAATATTAGGTAATGTTCTTGGATAAATCCTGTACCTGTACCTACTTACTACAAAACAGCCTATTACTAAGTTACGTATCTCCAAACCATAGACTATAAACTCTTTTAGAAGTGTTAATATAATGTAAAATTAAAAAAAAAAAAATTCTATAATATATTTTATAGTTCAATACATAAGTAGATCGTTTAATTTAATGTAGATTATTATTAATTTCAACTGGTTTTCGTCGTCTCGTGGGTCTGCAGATTGTATACCTCACTTCTGAATCAAATAGTGTCGTATTCGTATCCGGGCTTACACCAATGATTGCTTGGAATTATTTTCTCAAGTTATGTGTGATAAATATTCATAGGAGACAACATTGTGCCCATTTTATGATAATAGCTTCAGCCTTAAACTTCATTTGCGACGTAAAAATTCAGCCAATCGACGCCTAACGGCCGCTGTCTACTCTTTCGAGTAAAATATGTGTGAAGTTATAAAAAAAAATAGATTGATATCAACCGAGCATGTTTAATTTTAAATTTAACAAATTTGTCACAAAAAAAACAAAACTGATTAATTATGCAAATCTGTTGAAATTATTTTAATTTATTTAAATTATATTTGTATCAATTAATTCACCACTTTGCTGACATTATAGAAAAGAATATTTGATTTTTTGTTAGTTTAGAGTTTAAAGGGCATTTGGTATGTCTCTAGACAGGTTCTTCTCATGATAACTGTAAGTGTTTAACTTTTAATACAAGGGTTATAGGCAGATGTGATCCACAATCAAAATAATTTAAAAACAAATGTATTCTTCCTAACTTGACATACTTTACTGTAAAGTTATATCTGCCACAGCTCTCACTTTTATATTTCCCCATTAATCAATTCTTCGACGTCAGCTCGTACAAAATTTATAAGTCACTTGTTCCAACCCTCATCAGCCATGATCCTTGACTTCTGTAATACTCTATTACTCCTTGTAATAATATAATTAATTGTTTAATAGGTGTGGTTCCAAAATCGTCGCGCCAAATGGCGTAAGCAAGAGAAGGTCGGTCCTCATGCACACCCATACAGTGGATACTTGGGTGGTGCCCAGTCCTTGCCTACATCAGCTACATTACCAGCGCCTCCACATCCGCTGACTCAGCTTGGATTCGGTTTGAGGAAGCCATTCGACGCTGCACTTGCATCTTTCAGGTTAGTACCTACACCTTTTTCTACCTAACGATATAGGCAGCAGATTCGCCAATTACGTCCCGATGGTGGAACCTACCATACACCGGGCACAAAGTTGTCATCGATATTTATCATACAAAACTTTCAAAAAGCTGTCAACTCCGTGATTCAGAAGTAGGGTGCTCGAAACCCAAGACCACCGAGACGTTATTTTTGTTAATCATTTTAGAATTGAATAGAGATTTTTCTTAATATTTAATAGATTTATATGAAAACTTGATAGTATTATAATATACACATTAGATAGTAATATTATTAGATAATATTATATAGAAATCAATTTACATTGAGCGGATATGATAAGAAAAAAAGATGTCGTTAACCTGTTTGATAACATCATAAAAAAAAAACAGTTCAGTAATTACTTTTATGGTTATTTTTTTGCGACTTTGTGTGTGTCGTCACAATCGGCTAGTGTGTAAATTCGAATAGGGATGTCACGAGTTCAAATCTATTTTGGAAATCTTTTCGGAAGTTAAGGGTGATAAATATATATGACAGACATGGTATATTAGGTAGTAAATATATTCTAGCAGATGTCCGGTGGTCTCTGAGTGCTTCACTTGATCCAAAAATCAATCTATGGTCATTTTTTTAAAGTAACCTGTGGTGGGAGCCTCGATACTACTAAAAATCTATTTCAATTAAAATCACTCAAGTTGTTCTTGAGTCATTAGATAGATATGTTGAAAATTTAATACATGTGAATTACTAAACCTTTCTGAAGGGAATTAAGTAATGATTTATATGAGTAAAATACTGTACATTTTGAATAAAATAACCAGTTCAGCCATCATAATATAGCGAACGTTCGACTAGGAAATTAGTAGTTTATTGCAAGGAAATAATTAACAATAAATATCAAAACAAGCTTTACATTATTAATTTTGATTTTAATTTGTTTAATTAATTAAATAAATGAGTGTACACGTGGTCCATAAATTAATAATTTGGGTGTATATAATTGGACAAGGTTGCGTCAGTTCAATCAAATATCGAGAGAGAGAGAGAGATAGAAAAAAAAACACAAAACTAGTTTCGAATTTAGTAATAATAAATATAATATAATATTTTTTTATATAATAACATTATGAATAACCTCATTTATTTAATGAAATTAATGACCAAAAGTACAATTTGCATCTGATTTGATTAATTTTTTTTTCTTTTTTCCCGAACAGGTATGCGAGTACTCCGCTGTTCGGAGCACAATATCTTCCACCGCTCTCTCGTCCATCACTATTCGGGGCTCCACTGTACGCGACAAATCCCGCTCATTTCCACTCTTTATTTGCTAACCTTACCGTACCGGAACCCCCACGACTATCGCCTGAACGTTCACGACCATCAGTCGAACATTCTCAGCAATCATCCTCGGATGTATCCCGACTATCACCAGAAATGAACAGATCGCCAGCGCGTTCCATCTCTCCCCCAATATCGCCGGGAAGTGAAAGTTTACATATCCACCCCGCTATGGATGATGTGAGGAGTTCCAGTATAGCCGCCTTGCGATTGGCTGCCAGAGAGCATGAACTACGACTGGAATTGTTACGACAAAGGGCTGACCTTATTTGCTGACTGTACTAGCATATTTTTTATAGTGATCAAATAATATTTTAAGTTATAATTGTAAATATTTTAGTATATTATATTTGTATAATTCATGGAAGGCTCATAAAAATTGGTAGTATAGAGACATTTTCTTTGTGAGAATATTTTGCATAAATATATAAAGAAAAATATAGTTGTTATATAAATTAAGTATGTTACTGTAGTTTTTAATGTATATGGAAGTCCGTCCTGTGTAGATTAAACAATTAATTATTGGTATTTTAAGTACAAATAAATGAAGATATGAATTGAATATTATTATTTTTTATTTAATTTATTACACTGCGTTGTTAATTGTGAGGTATAGATTTAAGCAGGTCAGTAGCTAAGCTTGAAGAGAAGATTTGAATTGAGAGGTAAGGTAGCGCGTGCTAATTAAACAGCTACATCTATCTTCAACGGTAATAAATGGTAAGCCTATATAAATTTTGACAACCCTCATAGCGTGGGACTAGAACTGAAGAAGACTAAAACCTCAAATTCAAAAATATATTTCTGCCACCGCACGTCGCGCCAACATTACCACGCTCACAAGTTAAATGGTTGGCGATCGACGACAGTGTGCTGCAGCCGATATTTTTTGCCACGCACAGCTCCTCTATGGAACCAGTTGCCGGCAGAGGTATTCCCGGACCGATACGACTTAGGGACCTTCAAGAAACGAGCATACTCTCACCTAAAAGGTCGGCAACGCTGATTCGACACCTCTGGTGTTGCGGATGTCTATGGGTGGCGGTGGTCCCTTTCCATCAGGTGACCCGCACGCTCGTTTGCCCCTTTTTCTCATAAAAAAAATATATTGGTTAGGTTTCAGAGTGATTAGTAATATATTTATAAATGCTTATTGCACAACATTTTTCTGAATATCAAAGTAAAAGTTAGGTCGACGGAGTCTACAAATTAAAAAAAAAAAAAAATTATGGGTAACCTATCAGCCTATGTATTCTACAGTACTTCATAATTAATTATTATTATTATTTTGATTAAAAAACATCCTTTTAGTTGATTAATGAAGAGTTAATTCTAGCTATCATTTTACCAAATTTACAAAAGTTAAATCGCTAGATACACTCTTGTTAATAAACCGAAAAATTGCTCTTTCCTTTTTACATACTTAGATAAAGTGCGATCAATGTATACCCTTCTTCTACTCTCCTGTTTTGGGATTGGAGTTCCCAACATTCATAATTATAAATCATAAGGAAAAATATATAAAAAGATATTATAAAATACAGACATAGATTTAATACAGAACTCACCGTGACACATTAATGAATTAAATAACAGCGATTTGGGTTATCCGCAAACTATGGTTACGTCTAATTTGTACGACTGTAAATTACGTCTAGATCCAGGTGTTGCTGGTAGCGGAGAGCGATTTGTTTGTTAGAAATATATTTAACGTAAAAATGTACGTGACTTCACGCCTTCTATACCCGAAGGTGTCGGCAGAGGCTGCTAGTTATGTTACGTTACGTCCCCAATGTAATAGGTGAGCGAACCTATTGCCATTATGCCCAATGGCAATAGCTTCAAAGTTGTCAGACATCGATAACTTTAAAATAATTTCGGAAAAATCATTGGTGTGAATTTTATATATTAGATTCCCGCTTCTGAATCCTTCTAAAGCCTTGTTCACGTCAAGTACTTTTCAGTAGCTATGAGGGATAACTGTTCATGAGTGATAACCTTTCATTTAGGGATGGCAGGACAAAATAGAGGTAAATTACTTTTATTGTGATAAGAATTAAATTTAACAACCTGAAACTTTACCTTTTAATACTGACTGCACTATAATGTTTCGTCTTATGAAATAATTGACCATTCCTTCACTCCTTGAGTTCTGGTATTAGGTAATCGCAGATTACCATCGTATATACTTTTTATGGGATTAGGGGTAAACGAGCAAGCAAGTCATCTAATGACAAGTGACTAGCGCTGCTCATGGACATCTGCGATACAGATAGAGTCAACATTTAATATTCTCGCTTTTTAAGATAGAATAAGACAAGGTGTTAGGAATAGGGGGATGACCCTCGATTTCTTACGATATTCTGAGAGGTCGTAGTATTTCATCGCTAGAGCTATTCATGCAGCAAACTGCGTGATTCTGTCATGGTATTTAAGTACTTACTTCCACGCTGTCCGCTAATAGTGCGTGACTCTGCCGTGGTACTTAAGTACTTACATCCACGCTACCCGCTCACAGTGCCACTTCGACCACAACCATTGCCATGATTCACCGTCAATCATACACAATCATGATAATTTGTGTGTTAGTCACCCAAGGTCGGTGAAGGGACGGTACGTGCTGTAATTATGTAGCTTACAGTACAGTGTTGTGACCTAGGACGGTAGGTACGGTGTGGTGAAGAACACTACATATTTAGATTATGATAGTTATGATGAGTTGATGACTGTAGAGGTCGATGCACTAAGGGTTTGCTACAGTTTTATTTATGTATAACGCCAACTCTACCAACTGAAGGCATAGGCAGAAGTGGTTATGCCTCGACTATTATTATTATTATATTTGAAACTAACATTTTGACGCTGGAAAACTAGTATAAATATTAATATACGAATTTATAATATGAAGAGAGAAATACATAACTTCACGCCTTTTTTCTACCCGAAAGTGTAGGCAGTGGTTGTTAAGCCTCGACTAGCCCTTATGTTTATGTCCCAAATGGAATAGGTGGTGAACCAATTGCCATACCGCGCACAAAGTTTTCAGTCATCGATATCTGTCACACATAACTTTTTGAAAAAAAAATCGAAAAGTCATTGGTGTGAGCCAGGATTTGAACCCGCGACCTCTGGATTCAAAAGCGAGGTGCTCGACCACTGGACCATCGAGACGACATGAAAATAAATTAAAATTAGTTTAAACGTTTATAAGTCAAAAGATGGACGACAGACAGGTGAGGTTACCTAACTGCCAGTATGTAACTAAACGGTAATAGTCTATGAGTGTTGGTGTCCCATGAAGATAAGGTTCGCTATAATTCTTTTATAATTTAAATTATATGTTATATTTTTCGCAATTTAGTTTTTATTTTCTTTTCGAACGTTACTAACATAAGCTTCAAATTAACACTATATCACCCATTTTGTTTACGATAATCAAGAATACATAAAGGGGCTCCTTTTCAAAAGTTATATTTAATAAAAATCAAAATTTTATTAGTATTTATTTGACAAACAATTACAAGGATCTTTTGTGATGATAATAATGGCGGTTATCGTAATATTTTACGAGGCCCGCCGGCTAGCCGCCCGCGGCTAGTGATGCGACAACCGATGTGATCCGCCATATCGACAATCGAATTACAGCTTAAGAAAATGCAATTCATATTTGGAAGAATCAATTTATTTATCATGAAAACATTTTAAATAAATTTCGACAAAAATTGGGCACGACAATTTTTTTTTTTATGTAAGACTAATTGAGTGATTATAATCAAAGGTGATTTAATATACACGTCTTTAAAACATATCATGCCATATATGTACAAAATTTGAACAAAACACTATAATAAATAATTTTAATATATGTATGTAGGTATAATTTAAAATTATTAGCAATCAGATGTATTTATAAAATTTGCCCTCTAGATGACACATAGTGTAATTAAAATCAAATTTTCTTAATCGAATTTAAGTTCATTTGATTAAAACTTCAATATCCTGGAATGGAATAGTTGATTGCCGTGTAAAATTGGATTTCACGTTTTTTTAAGGTATATTTAGTTGAGTATCGATAAAACTTTAAATTTCGATAAAAACTTTTATGTTATAACCTTTTTAGTGAAGGTTTGTTTAACACATGCGCCTGCGCCTGCATCTTGCTAACTTTTAATCCACCATATTTAGGTACCGCAGTTTATAGCCTATCATAAATAACGCGTAGGAATAAAGACGTTTTGTATACGTACAACGACATTGGAATCTTAACCATAATATTGTTTGAAATGTACTAAAATTGTATGCTAAATTTATAATATGCTTTGTGTTGAATCAATTTCGTATCGATTCGTAATATAAGTAATGTTTATTTGAATTTAAATAAACAGAGTTTTATAAACTAGTAATAGTTCTTTGACTTTATAAGTCATACTTTTAGATTTGTCACGCTCGTCCATGTAATTACAATGTATGTATGTCTATGTACTACGTACTACCGTCAATAGTCCGTGGATAGTTTAATTCATAATAATTGTATTTTCAAGTCAGAATTAGATTTGATTGTATTGGTTTTAATTAAGATGTGTAGTTATTTATTTATGTGTACTTTATTGAACTCTAGCGACATGATAAAAAGTGCTTCTAATTAAAGCAGTACCTAAAATTATTGTTTTAAGAGGCAAGGCTGAGTGCGGAAAATTCATAAATAGTAATTCTTACATAAGTATAAAGCCCGGACCGATAAGTGTCGATGGGTCAGTTCTCGAAGTCGTAAACAAATACGTCTACTTAGGACAAACTATCCAGTTAGGTAGACGAAGGCGAAAGGAGGATTCAGCTGGGGTGGGCCGCATTCGGCAAACTGCGTCGAGTTTTCGGCTCGCCTATACCGCAATGCCTGAAGACCAAAGTCTTTGACCAGTGCGTCCTACCAGTAATGAAGTACGGTGCCGAAACGTGGGCACTTACGGTGGGGCTAGTCCACAAATTTAAAGTCGCTCAGCGAGCTATGGAGCGAGCTATGCTCGGAGTATCTCTGAAAGATAGACTCAGGAATCAGTATATCCGACAGAGAACCGGAGTAACCGACATAGCTTGTAGAATTAGCTCGCTGAAGTGGCAATGGGCTGGTCACATCTGTCGAAGGACCGATGGTAGATGGAGCAAGAAGGTCCTAGAGTGGAGACCGCGACTTGGTAAGCGTAGTGTTGGACGCCCACCAGGCCGATAGTCAGACGACCTCAGAAAGGCTGCTGGAAAAGACTGGATGCGGAAGGCAGAGAATCGGATGTTGTGGCGCAAATTAGGAGAGGTCTATGTCTAGCAGTAGGCTAATGATGATGATGAAGTATAAATAATAACTACTGATGATACTGATTCCCTAATTTACCTTAAAGCGGTTAGCGCTCCGCTTCTATTAGTCGTAGCATGGTTTTTTATAAACTAAAACATTCCTCAATAAATAAGCAATCGTACAGAAAAAGGATTTCACAATTCGAACCAACAATTCTTGAGATTAGAGCGGTCAAACAAACAAACCAATTTCATGGCTTCACATTACTAGTATAAATTTCGATATATTACACGCCTAGACATTGACATCACTATGATGGATTTATTTATATTTATACATTTTAATTTTCTAAATATATTCACAATTTTTATATCTATTCAATCAATATTTTTACGTATTTTTTATATTATATGTATTAAAATATAATTTTTATATCGTGTTTATATGGCATATAATGATGTGACGACATTCTGTCACCATTTCTATATTCAAGAGTTCACAGTCAAATTGAAACGTGAACCTAGAGTTATTTAATTATGATTGTAAAATCGATAATATTATTCGAATACTAATCGGTTTATAACTTTGACGTTTTGATGTACCTGCTTACCTAATTATAATAACAGGATTCATATTATTAGATATATAACGAATATATTTTATATGTGAAAATTTAAATACGCTTATATAGTCATAATTTAATTATTTGCGCGTTGTTTCAGACTTAACTCCTAAACGACTGGGCTGATTATAATTCTATAAGGCACCGGTCATCGACCTTTAAGTGTGCTCACTTAAAGGTCGGCAACGCAACTCGGTCGAGCCGGCCCATTCATGGAGGGAACTGCTTGGCTCTACCAACCGGCCGGTTGATCGATTCTAGTGAAATTTTCTAGGCACATCAGGTAGGTCTGAGAATCTGACAGCATCGGTCAGATAATAACTAAATTAACATTGATATTCAAATCCATTTAAATAATATTTATATTTTCATTCATTTTTTTCCTTTAAAAAAAAATACTATCTTTTACAAAATCATACACTATATGAACTTACTTACATATACATATTTTTTTTATAGCATTCTATTCATTAGTATAACGAGAGTTTTAGAACTGTTTAATGATCGTATTAACATAGAAATTAATCGATTCTATATTTATAACGATATTATATCGATATGCCATAAACGTCTAGTTATCGCTAATGATAACATATGGTGGGTAGGCAGATAAAACAGTATCCCATTTTCGTTTGTGACCAACTTGAATGATATAATTTTGGCTCGTTACAGGACCATTAGTCTGGATTAGATGGGTTTTGATGTCTCCATGTTTTGATCTTCATTATCTGTTTTTTTTTTTATTTTCTAAATATATGATTGTGGTTAAAACAGTTAAAATCTTCGAAAGTAAACAAGAATTGTATTATAGAAATATCTTTATAATACTGACTGGCTGACCCAGGGAAGTTTGCTTCCCCTCCGAAATAAAAATGGTCATTGTGGATTATTCCTGGAGGAATAATCCACAATGACCATAACCAAAGGAGATAGACATGTGCCATCGCGGACTGTTTTGTAGACCTTTTGAAGGTGGGTAATAATGCAGTGTGTGTTTTCAGCCAGCCCTTTGGTTTCAGCCAGCATTTGCAATTAAATCTCGAAAATTATCACTTTTTATTTGATTCATTATACATTAATTATACATACAAATTACCGCGTTGATACCTTCTATCTATTAAAAAACCGCATCAAAATTCGTTGCGTAATATCAAAGATCTAAGCATATATAGGGATAGACAGCGGAGAGCGACTTTATACCAATGATAATGATGAAAGGTACATGATTTTTATATGGGAAAGGGGATAATTGAGCTAGCGGGTCAGCTGGTGGTAAGCGCTTAACGCCTGCTTGGATATCTGCAACACCAAGAGGGTCCAGATGCGTTACTGGTCTTTAAGAATAGAGAGCGGATGGTAATGAGCGTACTGGATAACTTGCTCACCGAACAAAATGCGGCATGGGCCGCTTTACCCCAATTTTCTGAAATATTCATGTCCAAGACAATGTTATATGTTTTTAGATAGATTATAGATATGGCCAGGGTCGGAGTAGACGTCTTATTTTGCATGTATATTCGGGTCTTAACTCCTAAATTAGTTATTTTACGTTTGATAGGCGTACAAGATGATAAGTGCGCGTCAACATTGTGTTTATTTGACTTAATAAAAAAACTTATCTCAGAAAGAAACTATCCTTATAAAACTGAAGCAACTCCGATGATTCAAAAATGTAGACAGAATGGATGATGCAAGATGGACTCCGCAATTATACAGTAAAGACGCACTTTACACCACAGAAATTGAACATGTCCTTGTGGAAGACGATGTCATGGTGGTCTCATGAGCCTTACAAAACTGACGAGGGTGTATCACAAGATATTCTAACACACCTCACTCAACTATATACCTTCACGCCAAGTCCGAGTTGCGGAGTAGGCCGAGAGAACAAGGCGCCAAAATACGCGATTCTTACACATCTTGCTTGTTCGACTTTCATCCAGGGACTTGGCCTTAAGGTATATAATTGTAAATCACTTATCTAACCCAAACTAAAACTTTTGATATTGGACATGTTTACGCAACACATATATTATCCATTCAATTCCGTTTATTCGATACTAAATTATAAATAAACAAAAAAAAATGATTACTCATAATCAAGGTAGAATAAGAAAAACGAATGATCGCGTTAGGTCGCATTCACACTGGGTCAAGATGCAACGTCGAGCTATATTTAATAGTTACAAATACGCACTGCATTAACATAATGCTTAATGATAATAATTAAAAAGCGATGCTGTTAGCAAATTTGTAAATAGGCAATGTGAATTTTATTCTATATTTTGATTTGAAGATTCTTGAATTTCTTTGGTGGATATAGTATATTTATATAATTTCGCCTATTGCTGAAGTCTGCATTTATAACTATAATATACATACAACTTAATTTTTCTGACAAATTATTTCTTACTTCATATTTACTTTTAAATAAAATTTGCAAGTTTTTACCCAACATGGCGTCGCAATTATAATACGTAGATAAATATCTATATAAACAAACAAAAATGTTAAAAAGTATTCGTAGTAGTAAGAACTCGGATAGCGATATCATTTGACATTTGCGTAATAGCAAGTTGAAATTGCACTGCACTACAACTGCTACGCACTCAAAATAGCAACAATATAGCACTCTAATCACATCGCTTTCATTAATAAGCGTTCTTTAATAGCCGACGGAACTCATTCGTAGTCAAGTCGTCATCGGTCAAATTAAAACTAATTTATGTTGATTGAATTCTTAATAATATTAAATAATAATAGTGAATTATCAACAGAACATTTTAAGGTAAGGTAAGGCGTGCGGTGGTTCCACAAACAACACAAATTTTATGATGATCGCTGAATTATGATAGACGCGGGGAAGGAGGGGAAGATTAACTTTAAACGAAAAACCTCTAAAGTCGATGTATCCATGTTAACTAATATTGAAATAGTATAAAATTCATAAAAGATACACCCAATTTTTCTATAAATACTAATACTTAATAGTGTATAATAAAATTATTATGGAATTAGGTTTTTTAATAGTTTTGGTTTGATTAGTTTGTTTTGATGTTAGCGAAATGAGATAGAATATATTGGAGTCACTCATGTCGTGATTATTGGATTGTAATTAGTAAGTATACTCTGTCCACGATAAGTATGGTTTTTTGACAGCTCATGCCCATGAAGTTCTGTATTGTGTCAAATTACATTTCATACAAATATAAAATTATGTACTTCATGGACAGTCACCGGCCACTTAGTGACATACCAAAAATTACCATTTCTAGAATTGTGTCACAGAAATAGATAATCGGTATATAATCAATAGAAATAAATGTTAGTATGTAAATAGTAGGTAATCTATACATATATTTTTTTCCATTGTACATATGTATTCAAAATTAAAACGCATTGTTGAGTATTATCCTTGGAACAAAGACGTCATAGATGAACAACAGAAAAACATTGTGTAATCGATTATGATTTTATAAAATCGAGGATTTTATAATATCGATTGATTAATATGATCGATCTTACTTTCGGACATCACCAACTATGTAAGTTGGCGATCTGTCAAAAAACCATTCTTATCGTGGACAGAGTGTAGTTGCCGAAGCCTATGGACTCAATATTTGACGCAATTAGAATAGCTTTTTAATATTATTTTTAATTTTGTTGAGTGCGCCGATGGTTCGAATATGTAAAATGAATGGATGATGCAAGATTGACTAAACAGATATACAATGTAAAAGTGGATGGATGTAGGAGTCGAGAAGGGCCTCGATTCACTTTCCATGGCCAAACAGAAGGAACCCTATAGGAAGGTGATATCAGAAGTCTTAAAAATCGACCCGCGCCTATGACAACAGTTATGAAATTCTAAGAAGCGAGTGGGGCTTGTTAGAATCGTCCCTTATGGCGCTCTTTTCTCTCTGCCTTTTTTTTTTACGGGAGGAAATGCTCTATGCACACCCCCGCCTGGGAACGGCTGGGGGTAGTGTGGGACTCCCAAAACAGTAAACTGCAATCCGATCCTAGGGTTACCCACTAAAACCTCGCGGCGGCCTTCCTCCGGCGTTGGGGTGGCCCAGGACAGTGCTTCAGCCCTCTGGTCACTGTCACGAGGGGGTGCTCATCTTCTCTCTCATCTCCCCGGCCGCACCGGGGGTTCATCCTTCCCGGTCATCCTTCTCTCTGCCTACCCTGCAAAAAACTTGGCGTTAAGTTATGTATGTAGTATAGTTTCTTCCACAAAGATTTCCAAATCAAGCTAGAGGTCGTCCTAAGTGGTGTTATTATAATATTTTGCTGTCAGCCGTAGTATCCTGACCACTAATGATTCCATCACAAAGGGTCGAGCACTTTGCAGTACAAACCGCAGGTTACTATTTACTAACTAGCAGATCACCTTAAATATAACTAGTTTTGTACTGTAAAATAAGGACAACAATCTTTTCATATGTAAGTAACAGATATTATTTATAAGTACCACTATAGTTCTTGTTACAAGAGAGACTACTTAGAACCTACTAAGAAAATAAGTTCAACAGTGGTAGAGTCTTGCAGTTCGCTGTATGAATGGGCCGGCTCGACCGGTGAAATACCACAACGTCTCTGAATATCGGCGTGAAGTGGCTCGTGCCGCGTTTCGTTCGGTGAAAGAGGTGTCCGGAGGCCTGATCTCCTTTCCCCTTCCTTTCCCCTTCTACTCCCTTAAAGGATGGCAGAGCATCACGGTGTTCAGGGGCGGTGAGAAGTTGCTTATTATCAGGTCACTTGCTCCCAAAAAAGTTATCCCTCTTGGATCTTGGACCGACATACGATTTATGGAAAGTCATTGAAGTGAACCAGGTTACGAATCCGAGACTCCTTTTATATATGGTTACTCAACAATAAACTTTGCAATAACGATGTTACCTAACAAACAGTTGTGATTTCATGATTTTAAATATTACCAAGATGATTGTAATGATCGACAATTGCTTCGGTCGAGTACACAAAATGGCTGCGGACTTCAAGTTGTGGTTTTACAAATGACAACGGTTACGTTAAACTTAGTGGATAACTTAAATTACTATTTCTGTAATACTAGATCTAAACAAGAAAAATCCTTTCCTGCTTTTGTAATTTCACACCTTTTATCATCCGAAGGTGTGGGCAGAGGTAATTGTGCAGTGGCAGGCATCTTTTTTTGATTCCAAATGTAATTGGTGACGGAACCTGTTGCCATATCTCAAACATAATATTGTCAATCTATACATATAATAAAATCGTAGGATAGTTGAAACTGTACATTGAATTTTTTTTTAGAATACTTCGCACATGATCTACAATCGATGCCGTACCCAAAAATATGGTTTTTAGAAATTTTGTATGTTTGTCTGTATGTTTGTTACGGATAAACTCTAAAAGTACTGCATGTTTTTATGTCCAATTTAGCTTAAATATAGCCAAGAGGTCGGCTCAACACATAAGCTAAATACTATCACGCTATCACTAATTGGGGATGAGCAATGAACCATTATAACGGCACAAGCATAGTATTTTGCTTTCCACGCAGACGAAGTTGCTAGTAATAAATAACAGAATTGTTATCACACAGAACTGCGATTCGATTTGACAGGATTCGAACCCGAGACTTCTGATTGGAGATGCGGAGTGCCGATACACAGATTACATAGATATATAGTATAGTATTTTTTCTAATCTTAATGAATGTAGATAAATATAAGTTTAAGTGAGTATTAAGGAGGAAAGAGGAATGAAAAACCAGTTGTTTATTGGTAACAAAAAGTAACATATCTAGACATTAACTAAGACTGTATTGTGTTGTTAGTAGTATTTAATTAAATATAATAAACAATTGTTTAACAGATTACAATAAAACAAACATACTTTTGTTTAGAAATAGTAAAACAAATATATTTCTATTGTATCGTAGCTCATTGGTTTGTCTATGGCGGTCACGAACAATTTGCTTATAGCACGCGACTTCCTCGCTCTATGGCAGACCGCAATCATAACCTCAAATCGTTTCCAAACAATCATTCGAGATGTTTGCTTTAGCTCTTAGCTATTATTATTATCTGTGGTGTAAAATGATTATCTATATTCTACCGGTGATCATAGATAATGATGTTAGCTTTTTTAGTTCGTATTTTTTGATAATATTCTCTAATCTGGATACCAAGCTGAACAATATTGCAAATTTGGTGTGAAATAAAAAATATATTACTTTAATAAATGTTTGAATATTTTGTATTATTAGTGCAATAATTAAAATTGATAAAAGTTATATTTTAAAAGTCGTGTGTATAGCTTGTATATAAGCTGATTAAGAAAGTAACTTTTGTCTAACAATTTCATTTCTACATACTATGAGATATATTTTTAGGAAATGTGCTCAAGAAACATTTATCTAATAGACAAGTGAAAGCAATCGCAGATATATTTTAAGAAATAAAACTAACGCATACAAAATTCGAGTTGAAAATTTTAAAATATATGTTTGTGGCTTATCAAAAGTCTAGACGCCATTTGACAACATCGAATGGATTTTAAAACATATTTCTAATTCTTTACAAAAATATAATTCGTGTGGAGACACGGCGCGTGCCGGCTAATGGAAAGCCTTATCCGACTCGTTTTAGAAATAAGAAAAAAAACTGTCATGATGCGAATTTGTTAATTTATTCTAGAACTAGTTTTGTACGCTATAAGGTCTAAATTTAAATGTACAAAAAGCTGTGTTCGGATGTTTCACAAATAGTGTTCTGAGAAACGTTATCAGCCAGCATTATTTTCGATTCGAGTTTCAATGTTAGTTTTATCGAATACTCGGAGTGATTTGAATTAAGACATTAGACATTCGCGTGATCTGAGCGAATTTAAATCAACTCGCCATTAATCGAATGAAACTTTTGATTCAATATGTTATATATATTTATATTGATTTCATATCGTTCGATAATAATAATATCATCTACTTTACTGAATAAATCGCGGCGATAACTTAGTGGCTGCAATTAAAACAAAACTCATACTGAAATATTTCGTTTGGAGTAAGGGAAGATCATAAAATCCATGTCTAACATACAAAAATAATAATTAAATATAGTAAGCAAAAACGAAGATTTTAATGTCTATTAAATGTCTCGGTGGTCCAGTAGTCGAGCATCCGGCTTCTGAATCAAATGGTCGCGGGCTCGAATCTTGGCTCACAAACTGACTTTTCAAAATTAAGTTCGGAAGTTATGTGTGATAGACATCGATGACGGAAAAACTCTGTGCCCGGTATGGTAATAGGTTCGCCCACCTATTCCATTCGGGACGTAAACATAACGGTGAGACGAGGCTTAACAACCGCTGCCTACATCTTAGGGTAGAAAAAGGCGTCAAGTTATGTTATATATAGCTTCAATTAAAGTTTGAATTTTAGTTACGTACTCGTAACTGGCATACATACCTCACAGTGCCTCTTTCTACAATACCTTAGCGAAATATAAAAAAGTAAGGTAGCAGGACCTATTACCTTCCAGCAATAAATTGGACCAAATTGAGTTATCTCTCGAGATGTTTCGATTTTTTTGCCGTTTCGTGTCGGCTTTGTGACGGCGCAGTTGGAAGGGTTGTGGAACGAATTGCCTGTTGTCCGACTTTTTATGTTGTTTCGTGATTGCGTCCGTAAACTTAATATATATTGATTGGATATTTTATCAAAAATTAATGTTTAACAATGCAATGCTATTAAGTATTGTCAAAAAATATACAATCAAGTTTTCGAAGTATATGTAGGTACACTTTTGAGTTCAGAACATTGAAAATCAAACTCTTAATTGTGCGTTTTTTTTTTCATAGCCAGCAAAGGGAACAACTGTGAGACAGCCGGTCTTCTGGGTTCTTAAACACTTTTATTTAAATAATGTTATCATAATAAATTCGTAACAGGCACCAGTGCTGGCTGGTAAGAATAATTAGCAAAAATCCCGTGGTTTCTCAAATTCAGGGCGGAAAAGAATCTAGCGTCAATTAATGACTGTTTAAACTTTAAAGTATTTGTATGAAAACCTTGCAAAAATAAAATAAAAGTATTTTTAAACATAAAGGCGTTGCTAAACATGTCTCTGTGTGTGTATGTAATTTAAAGTTTTATTATATCGTTCAAACAAGGCGTTAAAACATTTTTATTTTTTTATAAATCTTTTGGCAGTTAATTAACTAAAAGTTTATACGAGTTATTTAATAACCTAAAGAGATCGTATCTTTTTTAATGAATTTTTATTTGGGCTTACTTAATTACTTTATTGTTATGTCAGTTGTTATGATAAGTTTCGTATTTTATACATTATCTTACGGAAATAATTACAATTACATTACATACATACATAACTTCACGCCATATCCCTTGCGGGGTAGGCAGAGAGAACAGAGCGCCATAGGGCACGATTCTTACACGCCTCACTCGCTTCGTTGACATTGACGACTCTTTTCATGCACGCGCGTCGGTTTTTGAGGCTGATGTTAAATCACCTTCCTCCAGAACACGTTCTATTTGGTCATGGAATGTGTGTCTTGGCCGTCCTCGACTCGTACATCCATCCGCTTTTGCATTGTATATCTGCTTAGTATTTCTACTTCAGAATCTACTAATTAAAATTTTGGACACTATACTGGACTAAAGAGGTTTCGGAAGTTATGTGTGAAAACTTATTGATGACTGACAAAATTGTGTTCATTATGGCACTGGATTCCGCAACTGATTATATTAGACCATCAAAAACCAATGGGTCGAGGGATTATTTATTCAAGCCCAATAAAAAGCGATGTGTTACAAAATAAACCTTGGATGCAAAACTAGTAATAAGCAATCATCATCATCATCATTTGCCTGTTGCAGTCCACTGCTGGATATAGGCCTCCCCAATTTGCGCCACAACATCCGATTCTCTGCCTTCCGATTCCAGTAGCCTTTCTGAGGTCGTCTGACCATCGGGCTGGTGGGCCTCCTACACTACGATTAACAAGTCGCGGTCTCCATTCTATGACCTTCTTACTGCATCTACCATCGGTCCTTCGACAGACGTGACAATGCCACTTCAGCGAGCTTATTCTACGAGCTATGTCGGTTACTCCGGTTCTCTGTCGGATATACTCATTCCTGAGTCTATGCTTCAGAGATACTCCGAGCATAGCTCGCTCCATAGCTCGCTGAGCGACTTTAAATTTGTGGACTAGCCCCACCGTAAGTGTCCACGTTTCGGCACCGTAGGTCATTACTGGTAGGACGCACTGGTACAAGACTTTGGTCTTCAGACATTGCAGTATAGGCAAGTTGAAAACTCGACTCAGTTTGCCGAATGTAGTACACCACAGCTGAATCCTCCTGTCGGCTTCTTTCTCGAAGTTTCATGTACCTAACTAGATAGATCGACATTTATCGACCCGGGCACGACATGTTCATTGAACAAGATCTTGGTCTTGTCCAAGTTCATGCCCAGACCGACACGTCGAGAGGATTCGTCTAGGCTGCGCAGCATTCCGCTTAACTGTTCCAGCGACTCTGGCATTACAACGATGTCTTCGGCAAACCGAAAATGCGAGATGTACTCACCATTCACGTTGATACCCAGTCCAGTCTAGTCCAAGGTCTTAAAGACGTCCTCCAGAGCGTTGGTGAAGAGTTTGGGAGATATGACATCTCCCTGTCTTACACCTCGATTCAGCTAAAAAATAAAAAAAATTAAAGGCTATCGTATCTTTTTTATGGAGTAGGAAGGCAAACCAGCATTTGGGTCACCTGATGGTAAGTAACTTCTCACTATGTACACCGTGGTGCAATGCCGTCATTTAAGGGAGTAGGGGAGAAAGGAACAGGAAAGGGGATCGGGCCTCCGGATACCTCTCTCACCGAACGAAACGTGGCACGAGCCACTTCACGCCGATTTTCCGAGAGGTCGTTGTATTTCACCGGTCGAGCCGGCCCATTAATGCAGCGAACTGCAACGCTCTACCACTGTTGTAACTTTCAGTTCCGTACGCCGACCAAGACATCTAAGTATTACTTACTTATCTTCTTGCTGAATATTTAGTGGTGTAGACTGAAAGAACGTCTTAAGACACGAATCATTAGTACTTACTAATAATACTTATATTAAGGATTCATAATTATAAAAAAATACCAACATCTCATTAAAGTGAGCACCCATTTTTTTTCTAGTTAATAATAGAATTTGCCAAATAAGTTGATGGTTAACATTTGGCGCCGAGCGGGAGGCTTTGAAACAAAGGTTGGCGCGCGGCCTGATTGCGAGTCGGTGACTTGCGTGTTCTGCCGCTTCGGGCACACCGTGAAATTGGGCACAACCTACCTACTCGGTTCTGTATATGCTAATATTTACGCAGGTGGTTTATGACTTTAGTAAAAAAATAGTCTCCTCGATGAATAATTTGGAATTCTAAAAATTAAATAAGTATCGTTTTCATGGGATAGGAGGGCAAACGAACAAGCGCGATGGTAAGCAACTTGAGCCGCTCATGGACACCAGCAACACATTTAGAGTTACCGCTGCGTTGCCGACCTTTAATGGAGTAGGATAGGAAAGGATGGGGAAGGCGGGTGGGCCTCTGAGTACCTCTCTCACCGAACGAAACGCGTCAAGAGCCACTTTACATCGATTTTCTGAGAGTTCGTGGTATTTCACCGGTCGAGCCCATTCATGCAGCGAACTGCTTGGCTCTACCGATCGATATTAATATCATACACGACTAACGAAAATACTAACGAAATTTTAATGAGTGTGAGCCAGGTTTGGAAGCTGAAACTTCTCGATTCAGAAGCGTGGTGCCCAGCCTCCAGGTGTCGAAGACGACCGATTTGTAATACAATAACTTATAAATTTTTTTATAGTTACAAATTAAAAATATTTTCATTGGAAATCATACAGTACCAATCCATCTAGTACCAATCTAAATAAGTTTAGCTTATGTCATGGACCCATTTTAAACGTAAATACAATGGTAGTTAAGATACCTACAATTGGATTGTTCTATCAGAACTTTAAGTCACATTATAATTGCTGAGGGTCTATGCAAAATTATGAATGACAAAAAAGCGACTGTATTGCGTTACAGATTCCTCTGTCTACCCCGCAAAGGATTTATCAGTAGTTTTCTCCTCGTGCCTAACTCTAAAACTAGTTGCAAGTAGTCATCGTATCACTAACATAGTAGGTACATCTTACTAATTTACTTATTGATTTAATAGTAGTTTTATATATCTGCTGCAATATACATACAAACAACAGTAGTTGATTGTAAAAATGTCGGCGTCTTTGTGTTCAAATAAATAGTGAAGCTTTTTACATTGTACGAAACGATATTTTCTTTACAAATAAAAGTTCTGTAATATGAAAATTCATTTGAAACATTTATCTAAATACTTATATTACTGAAATACCTACGAGTGAATAAAAAAAACATATCATAGCATAACTTCACCCGAAGGTGTAGGCAACGGCTATTAAACCTCGTCGCGCCGTTATGTTTACGTCCCAAATGGAATAGGTGGCGAACCTATTGCCATATCGGGCACACAGTTTTCAATCCTCGACGTTTGTCACATATAACTTCCGAAAATAATTTCGAAAAGTAAGGGTATTATGCAAGATACTCTACTAAGCTCATATGCTTATATCTTTAAAAATTCGCATCGGATTTTGCTGCGGTTTTTTTCAATAGTTAGTGGGTATCGACGGGGTGGTTTTGATTTATAATTCATATATGATGTTGTAAAGAAAAAATGTTAATTTTCGAGATTTAGCATTTTAATTGCAAACGCTGGCTGAACCCTAATTGATAGATCAAAACAAGGTTCTACATAATTAAACACCTTTAGAAGGTCTACAAAAAAGTCCGCGAGGGCATATGTCTATCTCTTAGGGATAACCCACAATAACCATTTTTATTTTTTTACTTTTCCAGAGAAATATTGGTTTATTTGCGAAGCGATTTTAAACGTTACAGTATTAATTTCCATCCAATTAAGTGTCTTAAATAGATTACGCATGTAATATAGATGATCCTGGCCCTTTTACAGCATGCAATTTAAACGAATATTTTCGAAGATATTGCAGTATTAACGTAGCGGGACAGCAGTTATTACTTTGATGCGGAACAAAGTTCGCCGGGTCAGCTAGTTTAATATAAATGCATATCTATTTGAGTAGGTTTCAGAAAAAAAACTCGCTGTAGCTTTTTGTTCATTAAAAAGTTAGTTGATTAACTTTTTAATGAATAAAAAGCTACAGCGAGCAACTTACAAATTAAATATTTAATATAGTAATTAGAGTAATATTTTCCTTTAATTTAACAAGTCTTATACAATTTAGATATTCTATAAATAATATATCGTTACGTTCTCGTGTCGTATACTATAAAAATAAATCTTATGATGACTAGAACATTTTGTTATATTTAAACTATATATATTTCTCAATATACAGGGTAGGTAGATATATTTATACCGGCCGAGTTCATTGTTAATAGTTATAAAGATAATAATAAAACGTTACTTTTATTTATTTACTGAATCGATTTAATAGTTTGGATATATTTGATATTAGTGTTGTCGTTTTTGCTTTTTTTTTGTTGTATCGCATAGAAAATCGTTCATAAATTAGAATCGATATGAGATTGTAACAAAATCGATATAAGTTGGCGTTAAATTGAGTAAGTATGTACTTATTTAGGCGAACTATTTATTGTTATATTATTATATTTACTTTTGAAGTTTTTTTAGAAGCAAAATAACTGGTAATAAGACGAGCATGAGAAGTAGAAATGCTGTATTTATTTGAGCTATTTTTTATGGGATAGGGAGGCAAACGAGCAGACGTGTCTACTGATGGTAAGCAACCAACGCTGCCAATGGACACCTGCACCACAGATAGTGACAAAGTTGCGATGCTCAGAAGTGTGACACGGCAATAATATTTATTGATTAATATTACTTATACTTTTTGAATGTTATAATCATTACAGTCTCTTTTGATGCGAGTTTCTTTAATAGATAGAGGGTGTCAACGGGGTGATTTTGTATGTATAATTCATGTATAACGTACTAAAGACAAAGTGATAAATTTCGAGATTTAGCACTTTAATTGTAAAAAATACTTTTGTTGCGGAACAAAGTTTGTCGGGTCAGCTGGTAAGAGAATAATAGTTATAAATAATATTCATAGAATCTGATTAAAGTACTTAATTTTCGTAATTATGGCGCCGATAATTTAATTAGAGTTGCAAGGGCTTTTCACATTATCGGTAAGGTTACTAAAGTTTTAAATTGGTAACTTTATCGCTTCAAGCTTCTTTAATACAGTTTCACAACGCCTGGCACCTGCATTCGAACCCGAGTCCTATGAGCCGGAAGCGGAGTGCTGTATTACTGGCCCTCTGAGATTTCAGGTAGCTATTCTTGCGCATAAGACCCTAAGGCATATGCGGCGTTAAAACTATACTATCTTTATATATTAGACTAAACGATCGTCTCCCAGCTTCTGATTCATAAGTCATAGTTTCGATTCCGAACTTACATACTATACTGCCATCCTATAAGGGAGCAGGAGGGCAAAGGAAGGCGAAAGGGGAACACGTTTGTTTCAATGCCCCAGCGGTTTATTCGATATGTTCCGACTTCGTATCTGTGAACAACATAACACATAACTTCAAGCTTTTTTCTACCCCAGGGTGTAGTAGGCAGTGGCTGTTAAGCCTCGACTCACCGTTATGTTTACATCCCAAATGGAATAGGTGGCGAACCTATTGCTATGGCAATAGGTTCGCCACCTATTCCATTTGGGATCCGGGCACAAAGTTTTTAGTCATCGATATTTATCACACATAACTTTCGAAATTAATTTCGAAAAGCCTTTGATGTGTGCCAGGATTCGAACCCGCGACCTATGGATTCAGAAGCCGTGTGCTCGACCACTGGACCACCGAGACTAACAAAACTGAATATATTCTCATAAATTGCAGTCCGACGCGTGCCGAAAGGCTATTGTGAAAACATGATAATAAATTTAGCGGTATTATTTAAAAGCCGTGAACATTTAAAAAAAAAAGTGATATTCACAGTTTTGTGAATACCAACCCTCCGATGATGTTTTGTTAAAACTAATAAATATGCTTTTTGTTCTTGTGTGTAATGAGTGAACACCAATATTAACATACAAATAGAATCAGCCGTGTTCTCCTTATAATTGGATACCAGCACCCCGCTGATCCAGCTCCTCTTTGTGATGCCGCCCAGCCGCGTGGACTACTATGCTCGTATGCTATTTATGTATTGGACTGTAGGTACTAGTGTTTGAATGTGGTTTTTCTAACTGTATAACTACTTCCTTTTGGAACAGTTAAAAGCTTTTTCTAGTTTTTGATTTTTAAGGGGTTACAAGGGTTCATTTGAGTGCAGATTTTTCGGTTCTTGATCTGATATCATACTAAAAATTCGGTATTGTCAATATGTGCTTTTTATGGGGTAGGGGGGCAAACAAGCAAGTGGGTTACCTTATGGTAGGCCGCCTAGGGTATCCCACCGCCCATGAACACCGTAATGAGTTGCCATCGTTTAAGGGAGTAGGGAAAGGAAGGGGATAGATCGGGCCTTCGGATACCTCTCTCACCGAACGCAACGCGGCACAGTCATCAATTTCACCGGTTGAGCCGGCCCATGCACGCAGAGAACTGCAAAACTCTGCCACTGTTAATAATAAACAAACTAGGCATTTCTTAAGTGCGTTGTATTTTTTAAAATTTTGTATTTATTGTAATTTATTATGTACTTACCACGGTATATGTATCCACGACACATCTTCCATGACCATGTATGGCATGTAAAGAGTTATGAAAGTCAAAGAAGCGTGTGAGGCGTTTAAGAATCGTATCTCTGTATTTTCTGCCTACCCTGCAAGGGTTTTGGCGTGAAGTTATGTATGTATGTAACAAATATATTTGGTACTTTCTCAGGAAGAATATAGACGCGGATATATTATTAACTAACTATTGTAAGTCTAAGGTCATTGAATTGCTTACTGTAACATTACGCTTTTAATGTCTAAAATGGAAGATAGCAGCAACTATGCCTTAACGCGCTTAGTTTTCCAGTCACAAATGTAATAATCGGCCATAAATAGGCCATAATTTTATTAGGTATCAATATTGCTCTTCAACGGGATGACTATTTTATAGGGGCAGACAAATTTGTGATACTTTCAAGAACTGGAGTCGTCTTTCGAGGTGGAATTAGGAGATCCGTTCATTAAAAAAAACTATTTTGGACCCTTACAACTTATGTTTTACATTTACTATGCAACTAAGATATCTTTTATATTATGTACCTAACAGTGAGAATGAATTCAAAATTTCAAAAATATTATTTCCAGTAATATAATATATTACTTAGTGTCTGTGGCGCAGTGGCTAGAAGTAGTGGGTTCAAATTCTGGCACACACCAATGACTTTTCGAAACTTTCGGAAGTTACGTGTGTTAAATATCGATGACTGACAACTTTGTGCCCGGTATGGCATGGCAATAGGTTCGCCACCTATTCCATTTGGGACGTAAACATAACGGCTAGACGAGGCTTAACCGCCGCTGCCTACACCTTCGGGTAGAAAAAGGCGTAAAGTTAGGTTAAGTATGTTTATGTATAAAAATATATTTAATAGAAATAGTTTTTTTTAATTGGCTATCAATTTTAAGCAATATGGTCAATCATAAACTCATATAGGAATTAGCAATATAGTAAATATATATAAATCAAAGCAACCGTTTCAGATATTTTAATAACTAAAGTAATAGTAATATAGGTAAATATTTATTTATGAATGTCTGTCTAAGTCTTTGCGCGCCTCAGGCCATAGACGAGATGGTGCTAACTAGAATTTATGCCATTTTGCCAATGACAGAGATGGATAAAGACAATGAAACCGTCGATATCGGATCTTTCATAATTATATCTATCTATTATATTATAAGGATTTTAGACAATAACGTTAATTAATGTTTTATGTTAATGTTACTTAGTTTTTATATTCATCATAAGTGATTTAGTTTTCTTTAGTAATTCACGTCAAGTTGGGTAGAATGACAAGTTGAACGACTTTTAGAATTCCGCTTTGCTCTATTTCCTCTGTCGGTCGGTAATTATGTTTGTCATTTTTTGTAATTTTAAATGCAGATGCAGATGGCAATTAGTCCTCTTAAATGAAAATCTGACATTTGTTATTAGTTATAAATGTAATTAATAGTTACATAAAAGAAAGACAAATATGCGGCACGTTAAGAAAATTGCTAGTGCCGGTGTCTTTTGCAACCTTAAATGCATTTAATTTATCAATAAATGTAATTAGAACTCATTAGAACAACTCGATCGAGTAAAAATAATTAACTAGGAAAAAGTAGCGCGACCGCATTTGCGCGTTCGCTGTGCCCTGTGGGGCGTGGGGCTCCGCCCTCAGAGGCGTAGGGAGGGCCGCTCGAGTGCGCCGACCGAAGAGGACGGAGGAGCAGTCGCCTTCACCACCGCGGAGTTACCGCGCGTCGCGCGCGACTCTCGCAAAAATTCGCGCACTTCACTACCGCCGGGCAAAACATGTGTATTTATTACCAAAGTGCAATGCTTTTAACTTCCGCATTCCAATAGTATTAATTAGCAAATAATTCCTATTAGACTGTTATCATAACCTAATTGTGAAACGGACGAATACGAACATAAATAAAGAAAAAAAAACCAAACATTTATAACTTCTGATCTGCAGCTACCTATGTTGCTCGGTTAAACAATTTACATTTTTTTTAAAACAAAACTAAAATGGATTCCTTTTTCAAATTGTGCAATGGACTTTACCGCGTGGCGTGATCGAAAATGTCAAAGAAAAACAAATGTACTGTTCGAAATTTGAATTTGTTGCGTGTATTGTATAGTGTGGATATTTTTGAAAATGGACTTGACTACTCGCCGCGCAGACATGTTGGAAGGTGGTGGGACCGATATACTTTCTTTGAACGGAAATGAACAGGTGTGTAGGGAACTAGTGAACGGAACGAACAGTGGGAGTGACGTCAACAGTGTTACAGCGGACATTACCACTTCAAGAAATACGAGTTCGTTCAGCATAAGGAACCTTGTCGGTACTGGGGATTCGGATCGTTCCACCGACGGCAACGCGAACAAAAATAATGGTAAGCTTATACTTTTTACCAAAAGCCCTATCTTTAATATTATTAAGTCATAAGTCGGTAAGTAAGTACTAGTTGTTGCCCTTTATAATGGCGACAACTTTTTTAAAAACACTTTTTGCTTCAAGATAAGCTAAATTGGTCTTTAAATTAAGGGATGTTATAATTTCCGTTTCCAGTACAGAAATGCAAGCCGACAACAAATCATATGAGTTTTCTTTGTGTTTTGTTAATCTTTTCTGATGATCTAGATTAATTAATTGATAAATATTTTATATGTAAGGACACTTTATTTATCGATACAGATATATCGATAAAGGAAACCAAATACATTTTTTTATTAAATTTAATGTCCTTTTTAATTAATAATATATTAACAATGGCGTTCAAAACGTGTACATAAATGTATTTGTACTGTCGTTAAAAGTTATAAGGCTGAATATTGACATATTGTAAAATAAGTACATACCTACTTCTTATATTTAATTTATTACCCACTAGCTGACCCGGTGAACTTTGTTTCGCATCGGAAGCAATAAACATAACATTAAAGTAGACTAAGTTACTCCTTATTACACCAGCTACCTGCCAATAAAAAAAGTCCCGCCAAAATCGGTCCAGCCGTTTCAGAGATTCGCCAGCATAAACACAGACAACAGTTGTATATATATATATTTATATGAATGTAGTAAAAAGCAATTATTACAATATTACAAACAGACATTTCAATTTTATTTATATGTATAGATATGATTGAATAGTTACATATAATACCTACTAATATACCAGATATTAAGTTAACATAATAGAGGGGATGAATTAATTTACAAACTAATAGAATTCGCTGGTTTTTTTTTTGTTAAATTCACACCTATATTTCTCGAAGCTGTAGACAGCGGTTAAGCGTTTAAACGCTAGATTTCTTTCACCCCAAAAAATATAAATAGATAGAGAATCCGGTTGCTATAAGTCAGACACTATTTTGTCAGCCATCTACTCGTATATATTTATCCCATACAACATTTGGTAACAGATAAAACTACATGACGGATTCGAACTGGAGACTTCTATTTTAGAAACGAATTGTTCAAACAGATCCAGATATGATTCTTTTTAGATACACACATACACGCCAAGGCCCTTGCGGACTAAGCAGAGAGAACATCCGTAGGGAATATTAGTTGTCTAGTTTCCATAACACAAGCATTTGGTTGCTTATCATGGAACTAGATGGCGCCGTATGTATTATCTCCAAGATATTATTATTATTATATTATAATTTGATTGGCAATATATTCATACACAATTTATAGTTAATTTACGCAATCATTATAATAATAATAATACGCTCATTTTTTAATTAAATATTAAAATTCTTTAATGAAGTGTAGAGACATTTATAGATTGACGTCAATCAAATCTTATTAACGGTTAATAACAATATAGCGCTATTCAAAATTGAGAATTTTTATTTTTGACGAGCTGTTGCCCGTTACTTCGTCTGCGTAGACGGCATATAGCAGCCAAAATACTGTGCCTGTGCCATTATAAGGGTTCATTTGCTCATCCTCAGTTAGTGATAGCGTGATAATATTTAGCCTATGTGTTGACCTGACCTCTTGAATATATTTATGCAAAATTGGAGGTATAAGCATGCAGTACTTTTAGATTTTCTCCGTAACAAACATACAGAAAAACAGTTAAAAATTCTAAAAACCATATTTTTGGGTTTTTTATGGGATGTGAGGGCAAATGAGCAGGCGTGTCACCTGATGGCAAGTGACCATCGCCTATGGACACCTGCAACACTTATAGTGTTATAGTTGCGTTGCCGACCTTTGAGAGAGTACGATAGGAAAGGATAGGAAAGGGTGATGAGCCTCCGGGTACATTTCTCACCGAATGAAACGCAGCATGTGCCACTTTACGTTGATCTTCTAAGAGGTCGTGGTATTTCACCAGTCGAGCCGTCACATTCATGCAGCGAACTGCTTGGCTCTACCACTGTTCTGTATCGATCGTAGATCATATCCCAAGTATTCTAAATAATAACAATCAATGTACAGTTTCAAGTTTCCTACAATTTTATTTTAAGTAATAGTTAATTAATATAGATTTCCATAAAAAAAAAAATTCTTGATTTGAGAAGGTCGTTATTGCTTGAATAATTTGACATCTGTATTCTTTATTTTTCTTCGCCGACCCTTCATATTCTACGTTATGTCGGCAGTTTATTGCAGATTTCATTTTGATTTATTGATATTGCTTTTAATTTTGTGACTGTAGTATCGTCCAAAATGGTATATGTGGCGGTACCTATTGTTATTCATCAACACAATGGCACAATGTTGTCATTCATCGATATCAGTCATCGATATCACTCAATAATGTGTGCACGGATTCGATGCCAAGACTTTTTGAATCAGGAGCGGGAAGTCCGATCACGGAACTTAGACAACGGTCTAGTAATGTAAGGGTTGCTAATGATTGCTCTTGCGTGGGCTAGGTGTTTGATTCCCACCCATAAGCAAGCGTTTGTGTGATGTATTATTAGTTATCCATACCAAAGATGGGTCTGAATATTTAATTAGTGGAATTTAAGAACATACTCCCAAAAACTTAAGTGATTTAATTATTTTAGGCAAAGAAAGAGGGGTTTAGAAGTTGTAGGCAAAGTTAAGCTAGTTACTTTTACAAATAAAAAGATTAATGTTCCGCTTATTGATTATAGCGTGATGATATAAAGATTAAAGTCTTCCTCGGTAAATGGACTATCCATCACAAAAAAAAATTCAATGTTCATTTCGAATGAGCATTTCCTGAGATTAACTAGTTCAAATAAACAAACTCTGCAGCTTTATAATATTAGTATAGATTAACTCAACGGCAGGTACTCGTGTGAAATTTTTCTGGTCATAAATCATTACATAGTATAAAACAAAAGACACTTTCTGCTGTCTGTTCCCTTATTTGCTTAGATCTTTGAAACTACGCAAGGTATTTTGATGCGGGTTTTTTTTTTACTAAATAGAGGGTGTTAACAGGGCGGTTTGTATGTATAATTCATGTATAATGTAGTAAAGAAAAAGTGTTAATTTTCGAGATTTGGTACTTTAATTGTAAACGCTGTAAAAAATACTTTTGATGCGGAACAAAGTTCGCCGGGTCAGCTAGTATATTAAAACTAGAATGGTAAAATATAAAATATGGCGTAATTGTTTAGGCTTAATCAGGCTATACTCTATTAGTCGTAATAATTGAAATAATAACTAAAAATTATAAAAATAGACATTTCTTCTAGTATTTAAATTATTTGTCAACTAATATTTATGAAACTTTACAACAATATAAGACAAACTAGACTAAGACATATGCAGTAATTTATTGTATAAATATAAGGTATTGTATAACTTTACTTAATTTTAAACGACAACTAAATAAATTAATTATGTTTAATAAAACCAATGTGTACAAAACTTTGAATTTGGGACTTTATTTATGCCAACCGAGTATTTGGAGACAAATAGTAACAAAAATTCATCATAAATAGTTTATTCAAAATATTTCAATAGGTACTAATTTTTATTTTATAATAATATTGATTATATATAATATTTATATTAAGCATCCCTTTTCCAAAATAAATAAGTACATATTATATACGACGAGCCTCGTGGCGCATTGGTAAAAAACTACCGGCTGCAGCAACGAGGTCGGGGGTTCGATTCCCACCCGAGCATAAATATTTGTGACAAACATGAATATTTGTGTGGCGTCTGGGTGTTTTTTTATGTATTATAAGTATGTATTTACAAAAGAAAAGCATATATGTATTATTATCCGTTGTCTAGTACCTATCCATAACACAAGCATTTAGTTGCTTAGCTTGGAACTAGAGGGCGCTGTGTGATTTGTGTCCAAGATATTATTATTATATTTTTTTAAATTGAACGTAACTATTAAGTTAAGTTTAAAATTAAAAAAAAACTATAACCGAATTGTCAGTCGGCATTGGTGTGACAAAGGCTAACTGTGGGATTCCCAACCGGTGGGCAATGAAGGCTCTATGCCCAGCAGGGGGCTAGTGATCGCAGTATATTACAACAGCAGTGTAAACAAAAAAAAAACTAAGTATGTTTATTAAAATTATCTTCTACTCGTTTAAAGGTGAACAGCCGATACATATATTTTTTATTTTGTATCTATAGTCGATACATCTTTAAGAACCAAAGTTTAATTTAGATATCTAATTATATATTTTTTTTATTAAGTTTCTATGTTTCAGTGGTCGAGCACCACGCTCCTGATTCCAGAATTCGCGAGTCCGAATCCTGGCTCACACCAATGACTTTTCGAAATTCTTTTCAGAAGTTATGCGTGATAAATATCGAAGACTGAAAACTTTGTGCCCGGTATGGCAATAGATTCGCCATCTATTCCATTTGAGACGTAAACATAACGGTGAGTGAAGGTTTAACAGCCACTACCTTCGGGTAGAAAAAGGCGTGAAGTTATGTTAAAATTATAAGCATTGTTAAGTTTCGTAAGTATTTAGTTGTTTAACTTGGAAACTAGATGGCAAAGGTGTCGAAAAATGTTATTACTTATTATTATTTAAATATGATTTATGTGTGACAGGATAATGTTTGCAACAAATAGAAAGGTGGCAACCCTGTCAATTCCCTTTGTGTTGGTAATGCGAAAACGAGCAGCTGATACCCCTATTACTGCCTATAAATTACATACCTCGCCCGGCCACACCAGGAACAAGTATAAAGACAGCATGACATGTATGACTGACGAAACAAACTTGTTTCTGCCCGCAGCTTAGTTCGAGTAAAATGTAATTAAAAAATATCCTATTCCCTCCTAGAAGTACAAATAACCGGTCGAAGAAATAGGTACAAGATTTTAGGTGATATTAATTTTTTGTGCAAGACTTCTGTTTAAAGTATTTGTTAAATGACGTGATTTAATACTCAAATAAAATGCATAATTCTTTTCTCGAGGAATTTTGGCGATATAAATTATTAAAAGGCAGCTAGGCCTTACACAGGGCGAATCTGGTTAGATTTAAGACTTTTAGAATAAAAAAAATACGTGAGCATTCGAACTATTAGTGAATTCATTTGTCAACAAGCTCATTATTACTTTTGATATCAATGATATGAAGAAGGTTCACTAATTCAATTTTTTTTTATGGGAAAGAACGCACACGAGCTAATGGATAACCTGATGGTAAGGAATACAGCAGCCCATGGATGTCTGTAATCCTAATAGGGTTACAGTTGAGTTGCTAGTCTCTATGATGCGATAGAAAGGGCTAATATGAAGACAACGGGACAGGGCTGGGCCTCCGAATACATCGATTACTAAACGAAGTGTGGTATGAGCCAAATTACGTCGATTTTCTGATAGGTCACGTGACATTTATCACGCTTATCACATCGACATTAAATAAATCCTAAACAATTATAAGCTGATAAGTATACAAGTATAAAACAAATAGCCCCTTTTGTCATAGTTAAACACACTGCTATCTGATGCCATGGAATTATTGGAGGTGTTATTGGGTATTAAGTATGTCGGGTCACGATCAGTATACCTAATAAAAGATTATGGTTCCGTCTACCTTCTTAGTGTGACATATTCGAAAGGTTATATCTCTTGTTGTCAAATACTCCTATTTTGAAATGCCATTCACATAACCTAAGGCAATAATCACTTTCCTGTTCTCATCTCACTCTAAGTGGGGTCGATCCTTTCGAACTACCCATAAGGTCAAAAGCTTTGGTAGTAGTTTTATGACCGCCCGCCTGCCTTTCGTCAACCATCCTTGGAAGTGTTTTAGTTGGTGGTAACACACTAGGACGAAAATACATACATATACATAAATTCACGCCAAATAACTTGCAGGGTAGGCAAAGAGAACAGAGTGCCATGTGGCACGATTCTTACACGCCTCACTCGCATCATAACTCTTTCCATGTACACTCGTCGATTTTTAAGACCCCTAACATCACCTTCGAATGTATGTAAAATGTTTTAGCAGGCTTTTACGGCTGCATTGGTTTCAGCTCCTGGTCCGCCATCACCTCTTCAACTCTGCAACACCATTACCTTAACAACAACACTCCGTCTTCTTCTCTTTATCATTCTCATTCTCATAATTAGTTTGTTCTAATAGTCTTTGTGGTATTCTTTCAGTATCCAGTGAATCCTAGTGGCCAGAAAATACCGAATCTCAGTCCAAAACGTTTCAATTTATGTGTACACTAAGTTCCTTACGGTGTGGGTAAGAAACAGTTCAGAATCTCAATAACCATTTGGTTCTGCATCCCGCTTCTGATTCAGAAGTGGGATTTGAGTGGCTTCGAATTCGGGTGCATATCAATGACGTATCGAGATTAAGATGAAGATTTGATGTTTGTTGATAGATTACCACCTATTGGGATACATGGGATAAAGAATAAATTAGTCTTGTCGCGACACAATCACCCCAGCGTACTGAGATTATTAATAATTTTATTAAATTCAATTTTTATAGTTTAAAAAGTAACATGAACAGTTCTAGAAGCGAGAGTATATCACACAAAGGCAGGTGTAACAACTCTCCACAACTTAAGTATATATCGACTACACTTTTTGCACACAACATTATACACGATACAACCAATATTATAACATCTGCTGAATATTAATGGCGCAGTTAATGATAATTCGTTTAATTGAATAAAGGAAAAACATATTGAATCATTAATATATATAGTTGATAATTTTTAATAAGAAATTACCCCGAGTACCTACCCCGTTTTTAAATCAAGAGATCGCGGGTTCGAATTCTGTCTCACACCATTGACTTTTTGAAATTAATTTCGAAAGTTATGTTTGGTACATGACTGAAAACTTTGTGGCCGGTATAACAATAGGTTCGCCACCTATTCCATTTGGGGCGTGTAAACGTAATGGCGAGTCGAGGCTTAACAGCCACTGCCTACACCTTCGGGTACTCAAGGTACCTTAAGGAACAAAGCCAAGAATATATACCTATAGTCTGCTAAGTAATTAAAGAACAAAACAATTAGGAAAAAAAATCACTTTATTAAATATAAGTACAACTCATTTACCAATTCATATAACGGATAACTTTCCTCATTTAATCAAAATGGTTTTTTCGATTTCAATTTGCATTTTCTGAGAAGATTTACTACAGTAATTTTTTTTTTTTGCCCTCGGAAAGTAAAGATTTCAACAAACAGAAAATATACCAACTTTTTGAAAAAAGCTGATATTTGGACGGGTGAATTTTCGATTGAAAATTAGGGTGCTTTTGTTTATTAATTCAAAATAACGCGCAAAAAATAAATATTTTTTAAAACAAATATTATATATTACTGCGTATTTGGGACATAAAAGGGTAACTTTTCACAAAATTTCGTGAAAAAAGATAAAAATAAAAAACCAAAAAGTTGCTTTTTTTAATTTTTCACATACATTTTGAGGTTATGTGAAAAAAATGTGAATACAAAAGCTTTAGATATTTTTATTACCTACAACTGTGCCATTTGACTTTTTTCCATAGGACTTTTAATTTTGCCGGAAATCGAGAAAAACCGTTTTTTACCCTTATAAACTCACCCCCAACCCCTTCCCGACCTCAGATCGCCCGTAAATGATTTTTCTTTCATTTTTGTAATATTATGCTCCTTTTCTAATGGGTTTCATCCTACTATAATTTTTTTGTTTTAAAAATTATATACCCTGGTATAAAATATTTGCACATGGGTATGGATCGAACCCGCCGATCGCGATTCCGCAGTCAGATGTTTTACCAATGCACCAAGAGGCCCGTCAAATTTACTCCATTAAAAATCGACATGTAAGACGTTTTGCAAGTTTCATTAATAACAAAATTAAAAATAATAATTCCAACGGCCCATAATAACGAGTTACACTTGGTTCGTTATTAAATGTAAGTACAAGTACACATATACGTGATGCAGCAGGTGTTTGGCTTCGATAATTTAATATTTCAATTACGTTCTCATTAAATATTTCGTTTCTGTCACATTAACTGAAGAAGGCTTTGTCGTACGAGCTTTTTACTCATAATCGATCCAGTAAATTAGCCGTTATTCTGAATCACCACTGCCTGTCTGGTTTAATACATACATACATTCACGCCAATTCCCTTACGAGTAATGTAGCAGCTGCAGTAATAGTAGGTAGTATCTAGTCTTTCGGAGTAATTCCCGGAAATCTTGTTCAATTTTCTTTTTCTTTTAACTTCAGCATTTATATCTTTTTCTATCCGAAGATGTAGGCAGCAGCTGTTACGCCTCGACTCGCCGATTTTTTACGCCTCAAGCCCCAAATGGAATATGGAACCTATTGCCAAATATCGAGCACATTGTGGTCTATAAGTTGAAGAAAAGTCGTTAATGTGATCCGAAGTCTTCCTAATTCAGAAATAGGATATTCGATCTCCAGATTATACCAAAAAGACATTCCAAAAAGATATTTCTATCCTGTATACAGAATCATCACCAAAACTTACAACACATAATCACAGACATAACAATTTAACAAACTGGAAACAAAACTATTCCAAATATTCCGAAAATGCATCCGAACACCCCAAATAAAAAACAAAACTTCTTGTTGTTGTTGAGAATAATCTCGAATCTAACTAAATAAAGTGCTGATAACTTAACAAATGACTTATGTTTCTGGAATTTAAAGTGCTGAAATTGTACAATCTGAATATAACCTTTATTTTCTAATATATAAAGTGTAAAATCCTATAATAAAATATTTATTTATATGCATTGACATGGATTTAAAAGGATTTAAAAGTGAGAGTTATCACGGTGTCCCATTTGTACCGCACGCGCGGGTCTTGTACAGAAAAAAAGTAAAAAATAGGGTCACTTATTGGATCTCGTAAAAATAATGTGGCCAGTCCATTACAATGGTTGATGGTGGACTCCTGCAGTAAGGTGACGGATGATAAGAGGAGTGCATGAGATATAAATAGTAAGTAGTTAATAGGACTTATATGATTTTACTGGCTTTTTTTAAATTCTAGGCTGTGCAATAATATTTCTTGATTTTTTTCCTACGTTCAGACCTTGAATACCCGATGGAGTGGGCTGTAGGTAGGGATCAGGATAAAGGATTAAATGATACCGTCATATATGTATATATATTTCAACGTTTTGTTTTGTATAGCTAATTATAAATAGTTATACTCGGAAGACGATAGACGACAGCAATTGCTTTTTTATACAATTTTACTTAAATTAATTTTTATCACCTTGGGTTCACCTCCTAGTACAAACGTTTGGCAACACACAAAGTTTGGAATATTTTTCTAAGTTCAATGTAATGACTAAGGGTGAATGAACATATCGTGGCTGATCGCATGTCTACATATACAGGGCATGGAATAAAGGTATTAAAAGAGAGTCTAGTGGTCGAGCATCCCGCTTCTGAATCTAGAAATCGCGGGTTCCAATTCTGGCTCACACCAATGATGACTTTTCAAAATTATTTTCGGAAGTTATGTGTGATAAATATCGATGACTGAAAACTTTGTGCCCCGGTATGGCAATGTGTTCACCACCTATTCCATTAGGGACGTACTTAACGGCGAGACGAGGCTTAACAGCCGCTGCCTACACATTTAGGTAGAAGAAGGCGTAAAGTTATGTTAAAAGAGTATTTAATTAATCTTTTTTGTTTCTTTAAATCGCTGCCACTCGCACCGCAACCCGTTTTCCGGCAATTTGACGTACAAGATGGCGAACATTAACATACAAGTTTGAAATAAAATAAAGCAAACAACTCCTCGGGTAATTTGCCATCTAATGATGTATCTTCCGTCTATAATTAAAATACAATTTGGCACAGAATAAGTGAACGCGGCCATAAGATATTGTCACACTGCCACTGATCGCAATCTTTTTGATTGCATTGCACTTATACTGGGGGGGGGACACGTTTTCCGTTGTTTTTTTTTTGAAATTATTGTCCAGAATGAACTTAATGTGCGGTTGGGTATAATTAAACCCAATTGCTTTGTTAAGAATATAACATTTGTTTTATTTACTGTAATTAGTATGTGTCTTTATAATTGTAGGATGTTACAAGTACATATACTTGTAAGTCTATTTTTATGTTTAAATTCCACGCCCTCTAGTGTACGATAGTGTAGGTAAAGTTTCTTTTTGACAGCTGTCAAGCTAATAATACGAAGGATCATCACCCTGTTGTTTTTGCCGTGGCAGATAAGTAGCCATAAATATTAGCTAATATTATAATTAATGTATTATAATAAAGGTCGCCGGTTCGAATCCTGGCGCACACCAATGACATTTCGAAATGAAATTCGAAAGTAATATTATGTGAAGTTATGTATCGTAATTATTAGTTGAATTATAGGTTTCTACCTGATGTGTTTCTTCTTAGATATATTCTAACAACTGTTCCCTAGAAACTAACAGATGACAACACTATTGAGAAAAAGAAACAAGAGTATATTACCATCTAATAGTGATGTAGCAACACAAAGGCCTTTATTTAATTCGACGCAACGCGTTTAGTGAGGTGCTACAAATTGATTTTTATTGTAGGTTACATAGAATTTCGGAAGGGTTACTTTGGATTTTGGGGTCGTTTTGGTAATCATGCTTATTATGTTTCTGTCGGTTAACAATACAACACATGGTTGGCGTAAAGTTAAGGCAGATTCATTCATTACACATATAGGGGTGGGCTAATCGCTTGTGAAACAACTGTATGTATAAAAATACTTTTTAATTCATACTCTGAATTACAGTTTGCTTTGTATGCTATTATACTTGTTATAGCTAAAAAATATGCTAAAAATAATCAACAGCCTACACACGCGCAGTAAAGGAAGCGAAGATACAATAAAAAAGCAATTAAAAGCAAAAAAAATCCTCTTGCAGTCTTCACGAAATTTTGATGATATGCAGACCATTTTGAAAACACACCTCTCGAATACAAAAATAAAACAATTGTGACAAAACAAAAGTAATATTGCTGAGCTACAAAATAACTAGATAAAGTCCCAATTCTGCACAAAATCCTCATTCATTTACAAAAGTAAGAAGAAATAAATAAATTACATTATTTATAATATATACAAATAAAAAAGAAGCTGCAATCAAATTTCTCCGCATCTCGGTCTACTGGCAGTGTGCCCAGGAGACTGGCCGCTTTGCCACGCTGAATGGCAATTCTAATCCTCTGTGCAAAGAATAGACGAGCCCTCAGCTCGTGAGAGGCCTCGATCACACTTTTTGCAACATCAACCAAACAAACCCTGATTGTTACAATAATAATATTTTGATATCTATTTTGCTCAAGAAATTGGCTTCAAGTTCAAGGATGATTAGTTCGCTGGCATCAATAAATACCCAAGTTAAAAGTATAACAAGTTATAGTAAAGATGTGCGAAAAATGGAAAGCTTAACACAAGCTTTCTCAACTCATTAAATGGTATCAATATTCATAGTTAAAACATTCCTTATTAATTGCAAAGATTATTTCAAAGATTAGGTTGTCCATTAACGACATCGTTGATCTATTTCATAGTGAAAGTGAACAGACTCATAGAAACTAGTTGCTATAATACATACATATATACATAACTTCACGCCAAATCTCTTTCGGGGTAGGCAGAGAGAACAGAGCGCCATAAGGCACTATTCTTACAAGCCTCACTCGCTTCATTGACATTCATAACTCTTTTCTTGCACACACTTCGATTTTTAAGGCTCCTAATATCACCTTCCTCCAGAAAACGTTCTATTTGGTCATGGCATGTGTGTCTTGGCCGTCCTCGACTCCTACATCCATCCGCTTTTGCATTGAATATCTGCTTAGTCAACCTTGCATCATCCATTCATTCTACATGCCCGAACCATCGGAGAATGCCCTTTCTTACTTTTACACCGACACTCTCTTTCAATCCAACTTCCTCTCTTGCCAACTTATATTCATCGCGGTCAGCGAGAATCACACCGCAAATTTTGCGCAAAGTTCTATATACAAGGTATATATTCCTTAGCCTGGTGAGTGGGTGTACAAATGCTGTGACTAGGTAAACCTGGAACATTTTTTGGTGTTTTGGTGGTCCAGTGTCATGGAATCGATATCGGACTCACATCAATGACATTTCGTGGTCCAGTGTCATGGAATCGATATCGAACTCACATCAATGACATTTCGTGGTCCAGTGTCATGGAATCGAAACCGGACTCACATCAATGACATTTCGAAATTATTTTCGGAAGTTGCAACTTTGTGCCCGGTGTTTGGCAATAGGTTCGCCACCTATTGCGTTTGGGGCGTAACATTACAATTAGGCTAGAGGAGGTTTAGCAGCCGCTGCCTACACAAGAGGCTAGAAAAAGCGAGAATTTATAAAAAAAGAATAATTACAAAATTTGATGAAATTCGGGTAGGGACATTAAGGTATTACCCCTTCCATCAAATGATGTGATCGTGCACAAATTTGGGTAATTCGATCACACGGCGGCGTAATCGTTGGCAGTTACAATAAGCACAGACTAATGTATTTTTAATTTAAGGATGAACTGTACCTGGCAATTTGGCCGACGAGAATGAAAAAAAAAAACGACACATTTATGGAAGCGCTCGGCCTAATGTTCTACTAATTGTTTGTCGTCACTTTTTGGCAAGAAGGGATTGGATATATTGAAGGGGTGTTTTTTATAATGCAACATTCAATTAGGGATCATTATTAACTGTATTAGTAACCGAATTTAGCAAAATTATTGACTCTTTAAGTAGTTTTAGTAACCTATTTTGATTTATTAAACTGTGTTTTACACAAATTATATCTAAATTATTTGAACGTCTATTGAAATAAAAACTAATTTATTTTGAATAAATTTACACCAAATGTTAGCAAAAAAGCCATCCATCATCCATTCATGATGCGGTACTGATCCCAACGCTAACTTATGGAAGCGTGAGTTGGGTATGGCAGAGTGTGCACGAAAGTAGGAGCCTTCAAAATCGATGCGGGTGTTTAGTTATGAAAGTCATAGAAGCGAGTGCGGCGTGTAAGAATCGTGCCTGCTCTACCTACCCGCAAGGGATTTGGCGTGAGGTTATTTCCGAATTATCTTCGGAAGTCGACCATAATTGTGCCCGGTATATGGCAATAGATTCTGCCACCTAATCCATTGGAAAATAAAAATACAGCGAGCCGAGGCTTGATAGCCGCTGCCTATACCTTCGGGTAGAAAAGTGCGTGAATTTGTAAATAAATTATTTAAACGTGTTTGTTTGTTCCACCATTTTCGTTACTATACTTCCATAGCTTCAATGATAGATTTTTCCTCACGCTATGGACAAATATGGTATGGTGGCTGTCTAAAAGCCTTTTCATTGCTATTGAGATTTTATTAGTTATAACATTCCAGGACATTAAATATCGACGAGTTAATAAAATTATAAAAAAAATCGGTAATAATATAGATGCATTCTGAAGCCTAAATAACTGTTAACATTAGTTTGTATTTTGTAATTAAATTTTAGAGATATTAAAGAATTTGACTTCCGAAATCTTCGACCGAAAACTGTGTGTCAATTTTGAAGCAACGATTAAAAACCCACTCACAAAAGATTTATACCTCATTAAAAAAAAAGTGTTCAGCGTTTTAGAAAGTATAATAACAATACATAAATATCGTTCTGAGATGATATTTTCTATATCTATAGTCCTATATAACTTGCCAAAAACCAATATTATAATGTAGTCGTAACAATTTATAGTCAAACAAAAAATACAACCAATCCAATACTAGTTATGATAACTACCAATCCAATAATATCTTTATCAGACACATTATTACCATTCTCTTTATGGATTAATGGTTTCCAAAATTACTCAATAATAATGTGTATTCAAACTATTGTTTCAAAGTTTGTTTCTGTTGCTGTCGTAACACTGTTATATTCGTGGTCCAATAAAAATAATACGATACACTTCGTCTATAGAAACTCGGATGCGGTATATTTATTATTACTATTTGTGTATAGTAATTTACAAACCTATATTGCTTTACATGTTTCGATTGAGATATAAAGAATTTAACGATCTCTATTAAGATAATTTTACAATTCCAAGTGTTCAATGATTGTTGAAGACAAATGATTACAGCAATCTTAACACTTATTTGTGATAACATAAATGGCGATTCAAAATTTAGCTCATATGCCAAATAGTAGGTGTTGGGCTGATTCCAAGAACGTAATGATTTCACATTTTATTCTACCCGAAGGTAGAAACGGAAACGGCAAGCCTCGACTCGCTGGTACCCAGCGGGCACAATGCTGTCACAATTATCAAATTTTATTGCAGATAATACTTAAATAACTTCACTCCAAATCACTGGACGAGTAAGTAGAGAGAACAGGCCGCCATAAGGCACGATCCTTGCATGCCTCAGTCGCTTCTTTGACTTTCATAACTGTTTTCATACACGTGCGTCGATATTTAAGGCTGTTATTTATATTTAAGACTTCACCTTCCTCCACAATTCGTTCTATTTGGTCATAGAAGGTGTGTTGTGGCCGTCCTCTTAGTCAATCTTGAATCGTCAATTCATTCTACAAGTCCGAAACATCGAAGCGTGCTCTTTCTTACTTTTACACCGACACTCTCTTTCGATCCAACCTCATCAAACAGACAAAAATCTATTCCGAAAAAAATTCGAGTTGTAATTGGTGTGAGCCTGAATTCGATCTCATGACTTCTTGATACAAAGCGGGTTGGCTTCAAACCACCGGAGACGTCTGTTTTTTACACATAAAAAAGGTACTCGTATATGTTAAGAAGATGTAAGTTTAATTTTTAATTTCAAGCAATTAATAACCTCTTGTGATTACTTGTAGTGGGTAAAAAATAAAACCTATTATGGAAATGTCATTGCAGTATGACTGGTCGGGCACCTGATTATTAAGTACAAGAAATGACAAGCTGTCAATATTAACATATAATTGCATTACCATAAATTGCAAGTGTGTGTTGTTTTATTTATTGTCAATTAAACTTCTTGCTGTTGTTCTATTTTGATCAATTCGACCGAAGTATGCCATATCCTTGTTTTTATTGTTTCATGATTGGTAACCGCTAATGAGTTTAAATAATTAAGAGAAATACTAATTATTTTTTTTGTTACAAGGTGATGTCCTATTTATATGAATTATGGGTGGGCATGACATCAACACAAAATTACTTATGGCAGTCTAACACACAAGAAGCTAAAATTCTGTCTAAAGAGATAAAACTCTAAGAAATTAAAAACAATATTGAATACCTCCCTATATATCTGAGATTATGTTTCCAATATTTAAGCAAATAATTTATAATACATATATGAATGGCTAGGCTTGACTGGTGAAATAGCGACCCAACCTCTAAGAATTTCGACGTAATGCTTATGCCGCGATTAATTTGTTGAGAGTGGTATCCACCAAGCCTGCTCTGTTTCCAACCCTAATCTCATCTTAAAGGCTGACAACCTAATCATGGAGATATCCACAGACGTCACTACTAACTAGCTTACCCAGCTTAGCACGCTTTTCCCATAAATAAATTAAGTAAACAATAATTTTATTTTATCCAAACAACCTAATATTCTTTATTATTAGTTGTGATTGTCATAAATAATATCGAATTCATAAATAAATATACTAAACATGTCATTATAAGTTGACCGCTTTATCCTCATATTATGTGTGGGGTATAAGTTAATGGGCACTGAACACGTACACTATGTTAGCTGATATCATATTTACAGACATGTTATACAGCCTTGGACAAGGAGTTTACTTGTCGGCAAACATATAATATATTTGATATGTGTTATGTTATTCGGGCGGGCAGTTACGTATCACTTCCGGTAAATTTTAACGTCTAGCTGTATTTTTAGGTTATGTTTTTTAAATTTTATCGTGAATATATATGGTATTTATTTTTTATTTATTTATTACTTTACTACTTACTTTTCTACCTAAAGGTGTACACAGCAGTTGTTAAATCTCGACTCGCTAATTTTTTAAGTGCCAAATGGAATAGGTGTCAAAACCTATTGCCATATACCGAACAAAATATTGTCATCGCTATTTCATCATTTGCCTTTTGAGGTCCACTGCTGGACAGGCCTCCCCCATAGAGCGCCACAACTGCCGGTCCGTTCACTCATGGGGGTTTTTTTGCCATAATCGCCACGCTTGGCAGGCGGGTTGGCGATCGCAGTAGGCTGTATTTTGTTGAGAGAGAATGCTGCTGCCCATTCTTTCAGCCTTTTCCCTTAGTTGCCTTTTACGACACCCACGGGAAGAGATGGGGTGGCGGTATTCTAATCGCTATTTATTACACATAAATTCGGAAAAAAAGTATTGGTGTGAGCCCGGAATCGATCCCGCGAAATTTTGATTCAAAAGAGCGTGCTCGTCCACTGGCCTGCCGAAACTATTAAAGACATTTTTTTTTTACAGAATCTTATTACATATCTCTCGTATATAAATTATCTGAATTGTGAAAATTTATGAAAAATATCTTTGTATTTGGGGAATAATTGCTTTAACCTATATGCGTAGGTTTATTTATCCATTCTAATAAAGTAATATCTACTTTGATGTGTTGACAAAATATCGACATCTCGTCAAAATTAACTGAACTTCATCAACTGCTCTTAATGTTTAAGCTAAGTTTCTCATAGGAGGTCTTGTGATGAGGGCGTTACCTACCTACGACTAAATGATCTCATTATTCGTCAACTAAATTCAACTTTGATACAGTTCTAATGACATATTTATATATAATTATGTTGCAATTAACTTGAAATTATATACACATTACTTGTGTTTGTTTCTTGAGCTACCGCATCCGGTCTAACAAAAAATAATTCAAGCTGTGGCGCGTACAAACAACCTCAAATCATTTCTTTCATCGCTGTCAATATAAGGTATATTTGTGTTAGCTAGTTGCTAACGATTGCTAACAGTGGCACTCAACATTTTCTAGACGATTTTTAAATTACAATTTTTAATAGAGTTTTAATGTATATCGTAGATTAAATTTAAAAAAAATATCAAATATCATTTCCATTTAAATACTTTTAACGAACTTTTTGGGCTTCTTTTTATATTTTATTTATTTACCAAAGTTGTTTTATGTATTATATTAAAGATTGCAATTTCAATCGATTCGTTAGAGATACGGTCGATTAAAAAAAAAATGTAAACCAATTTTCCGTTATTAAAATGGTTGATAGCAAAAAAAATGTTGCAGATCTCTGCTCGGTACGTGGCTCGTGTCACTGCGGCCTGAGCGCGCGTCGCTCCATTTCACTTGACTCAATGGAGGACCATTCAAATTGCCCGCAAACCGCCATCTTTGTTTTTTTTATTGCTATAACCTTATTATTCCGTTCTTTCAGTAATCGTTGATTAAACTTCGAGTTCGATAAACTTAGCAATCGTTTCGACTGACGTTTTCAATATCACATCGTTAGATGACTCGATGAATTTTGCTGGTAGACCGGAACACCCACATCATCGCACGATACTTCTAGACGTAAATGAGGATGATGCAATTTAGTTATACTCCTACCCTACTCTATTATATACAAAATTTAATTTTCAGCAAATCTCCGTAACAGTATCTTCTGGATTTATCCATAAAAAAGGTCTTGATCACGCCAATTTGACCGACAAAGATGTTCGTTTGGGAACAATGTAGAACCAATTTGGTTATAATGAATTTATAATTGAACACATATAAATATCTTTACCGTACGATTGGATAGTCTAGGAGCTGAGCGGAAACAATGAATGCTTAGTAGACTGCCGATGTAATTTCATAGTCGATCTCTTAACAATAATCTTGGCGGTGATAAAAAAAGCAAAAAGAAAAAAAAGAAGAAAAAAGTGATTTAGTATTATTAGACGGGAGATGCAGCTGTGATGAGATCGCGGTGAATCGATTTGGTATCTCTGCGTGAAGTTTGTTTAGCGGAACGGTAGCGAGTTTAACTAAGGTGTCAGCGGGAATGTACACGAGTAGTGGGGTAGGGTGGGGATAAGGTATACGTACAAGTGCGTGCGCCTTGCCAGCGTCACGCCCGCTGAGATTAAACATTACAACTCTTTACGAAACTTCTATTGGACCACATTTAGTGAAGGTTTAGTGTAAATAACCACCACGAGTTTTAGTTTTTGTGATACTCTTTTTTTGGCTCTTTTTTTTCTCTCCATCAATATCAGCTGTCGCCCATATTTTTATAGATACCACTACCTAATGTTATTCGTGATAAGTATCAATGTAATGTAATTTTCAAAATGAAATTATCATGTTTGTGAAATTACATTGGATGGGGTCGGAAAGTAAATGAGTTGGTCGGTGGTTGTTTCGTGTATAAATTGACAAACAATAATTATATATTTAAGTTGTGGTCGATGTTTATCTGTGTAATCGGTTCGGACTAATTCCGCGGTGGACAATGTTCGTTTCCCGTTTTTAATCTGTTTACACAATTCACAATTGTAGCGTTATTACATTAGCTGCGTGTATTGATGAGATTGAATTTAATTCACACGTACCCTCACGCGATCAGTAGTTGAAGGTGTAGGCAGTGGAAATTAATGACATATTACGCCAGATCAATTATTATTTTTCTGTATCATAGAATGAGTAGCCTAATTTGCTATCCCAAATACTATAAAATTTTGTTAGTTATCAATATTTAAGTAAAAGCCTGTTCCAAGACAGTAATTAAACATTTAATGCTGGTCGGGATAAATAAAATTAATTTTTTTTTTTGTTTATTGTTAGGTCTTCAATAATGCCATTAAATATATGTATTGAAATTATTTAACTACACTGGGTCTGGGTCTGGGTCTATCTTTGTTTGAGAGAAATTAAAACTATATTTAGGAATAAGGCCTTTTTCATAATTACTCTAGTAAGTAGACACGTATATGTTTAGGCTACCCATTCATTTCATAGCAATTTTTTAATAATGTCTAATGCATATATAATATTGTATGTAATTTTAACTTCAATATTAATCCCGAATTTAATACTTTACTTTGATCAAGGACACATTACGTCTGAAAATAGATAGAACTATTCTTATATCCGGAAGAAGCAAGTAAAAAACCCCTATCATGATGACAATCTTGACTTCCGGACCACACCGACCCGCAGCCCTGATCTGTAATTAAATGACCGACTCTATTGGGCACCGCCGCCACGTGTCATCAGCCTAAAAACCGCAAAATATAGACAACCAATTTATACCTGATGTCGGCAAAACTCCAAAATCCCAACATCGATTGCACTGTCAGGAGAGAAAAAGAAACCAAAAAAAAATAGTAAATCAATACAAGGCAATCATAGCTCTAATTCACACCACAGAAGAAGAAGAAAGAAAAAAAAACAGACGAGGAAGGCTACTGGCGCCTTATCATTAAGCAACTTCCGAAAAGGGGCATGATTTTTTGTTAGATGTCTATCGGCTAATTCTCAAAAGGACAACAAACTGACAAATTGTCCCAACAAACAATGGTAAAGGTAGCAAAAAAAAAATTTCCCCGAAAATGAATTAGTAGTGCGAATAAAGAGAAAGGTTTACGTAAACCAGTAATTGCCTGCAGCTATTCCTTTGTCAATCTATATAACAATGAAGTATTCATAACTTATGAATGTATGTATTTATTACCAAACTTGAATATGTTTCGTTTTGAAACGAAAAAGCATTCGTATTGAATGTCTTGACAATTGCATATTATTAAGACAGAAAAATAATGAGATGCCATCGGGTTAAACTTTCATTGTGTATTGTGGTGAAACTTTTGGACGACGTTTTCCAAGTATTAATAATCAAGTATGAATAATTACGCCTTAAAAGAAGGAAAAAATCCTTTTAACGATCCCAATCGTGTTCTTATCAACGAGGACTAAGTTGAATGTCAATCTTCAAGCAAAAGCTGCAAAAACAAATTGTTTAATGAGCGTGTAAAGTGGTCGAACTCGTGACTGCCTTTCAAGCTGGAACAGAAAAGGCATGAATATAATATAATTTTTATCTTTTGTATCCAATACCCTTTTGTAAAATATTGGACACTGATAATATTGAGAAATGTCTTGACGACTTCAGTCTCAAGTATATCAGCATTGTTTGTTGTGTTTAAAGTTTAAATTTAGAAAAAAGAAGTAAATTAGTCTCGCTACTGAACCACGTCGAACGTTTTTGTATTTTTTTTTCTTACTAATAGCGGTAACAACTAGAAATTGATTATTACACTTTGGAAAACTGATCAGACGCTGTAATTACTTTCCATCTTCTAAGAAATTCAATTTGTCAATTAAGACATTAAAAATTAATTTTGTTATAATGGACCCAGAGCTCAATCGTGATGATCGAAATCACGTTTAGTATTTTAATTGAATATTGCAAATAAATTATTGATCATAAATCCCATGAACTATGATTGCAATTGCTGTATTGGAGTCAGCACTGGCTGGTTAATATTAGTATTATCAGTGCTTGTTGTATTAATTTATTGGCAAAATTAAATAGGACTAATTTAGAATAGGTGGGGAAATAAGTTTATAACAGGCGGAGTTGCGTTGTGCGCTCTATATGTTAGCTATTGGCCGGCGTACCTCAGGGGCGGAGTCTGGGCCCCATGTTTCGTTTGAATTATGGATGAGGCATGCTGGGTTCGTTTTTCTTGAAACCAGTTGTGAGCGCAGCAGCCTCACACCCGCTCGCCTCTCCCTTTCTAATTAATTGATCTTCATATTAAATTGCATGTACCTTAATTACTCATTCATATCTTAAATTGAGTGTTTAACGTTATTAGATTTAGTGATACTTTACATCGATCATAATCAACATATTGGCCGAGCTTTTAATAGTAAGTATTATTACACTTGTTTATATATATTCCTTCAATAAAAACTCCTCCCAAGAGTCGCTTTTAAAGACTTATAATATTTACTAATGACTACTTTGAAGATACATGTTTAGATTAACAAATAATACTGACAATATTTTTTTTGCCTTAACTATTTTCATATTTATTAAATTCGTTAATAATATAATAAATTTTATTACATTTATCTTTTTTAATACATATAACTGAAAACTGTAGACCATAGGAAACGAAGAAAAACTATTAAACAATTTTGTAAATATGTGTAGTTTCTGGTTCCGACGGGTAAGGTTATGAATAAGAACTTATTAATCTTGTCAGTCATGATATGATACATTATATTCACTTCTATTGTAGATATTCAGTTTTAGAGGCAAGCTAAGTCATTTAAGAATGAGCCTACTGTAAATTCAAATTCAAAGTATCTTTATTTAATAGACTTCTTGAAGCACTGAAATATCGTCATAGTTGTATGACGGTTCTTCAGTACTTATATTGAAGAATCGTCATATCAATCTAAAATCATTATATCTCTCCAAAATACGCGGATCTTAGATTCCCTTTCATCACGCTGTATTGAATGTGAAAGCGAATCTAAGTGCCAGTTCCGCCGTCAGGGCTTCATTTTCAATATTGCGTGTTTTAATTGAATTTCGTAGGACAAGTGCTTATTAAGTACTAATTAGTGATCACCGGTCAATATAAACTACAAGTTCAGTTATTTGATTAAGTCCTGTCATAAGGTGATGACAGGAGTCCAGTTGCAGTTTGGTGTTTTTCTTTATTTTATTCCCTCGTTTCATTATTTTTTTCTGATAATACTAATACAAATTTTAGAAATTTGCTCAGATTAATCATTCTCCAAATGGAAAAGCCCATCCAAGTCAATACCTAAGATAACCTTTGTGGTAGACACTTAGGTACACAACTGTCCCTACGTGTCAAAATGTTTATACCTACGTAGGTACCATTAAAATTCGCCATGTTATTAATTTGCGGTTGGCTGTGTCGTTGCCTTAAAAGCCCGTCTGATCCGCTATTAATAGCTGAATGACATTATTATCTAATAAATTAATACCCGGTTGAAAGCGTGTCGTACCAAATGACGCATGCATGGAAGACTGGTCTGATAGATCATTGACTTTTTTACAAATTTTATAATTCATTTCTAAATCACAACATGCTGTCTCACTTAGCCATGTTGCTCGTCCTTTCTGTCCCACAAAGGCCTGCAATGCAACTGTAACACTATTTTTGCGGCAGGTGTCCATGGGCGGCAGTAGTCGGTTACCATCAGATGATCCAATTCCTGGTTTGCCTCTTATCCTATAAAGTTAATATAACATCGCCTCACTCGCTTCTTCTACTTTTATAAATCTTGTCATAGGCACTCGTCAGTTTTTAAGACTCCTGACGTCACTTTCAGCAAGGAAACGTCAAATTTGGTGGTGGTACATCTTTCCTCTTTTGTATTGTATATCTGCTTAGTCAGTAATTCATAATCCTTTCTTTATGCATGTTTGAACTCTCTTTTAAATGTGAAGGTACGCGTATGTTTTCTTGCTCCTCTACTATTTCTGTTCAATAACTATCAACCAATTTTGATATATGCAAACTATTAAGATACTACTAAAAGAGATAACTATATTATTGATTGATTTGATTATTTATTTAATAGCCATTTAGCTAATAATAAATCATCTAGATACATAAACGTTATATATATCTTTGAAGTTAAAACTGGTTTCCACTGTTAAAACAATTTATAGTATTGCTGTATTTATTCTGCTTGTTATATGTATACCGGGCACAAAGTTCTTAGTCATCGGTATTTATCACACATAACTTTCGAAATTATTTTTAACAGTGGTAGAGCCAAGCAGTTCGCTGCTTGAATGGGCCGGCTCGACCGGTTAAATACCACGACCTCTTAGAAGATCGACGTAAAGTGGCTCATGCCGCGTTTGGTTCGATGAGAGAGGTACCCGGAGGAGGTCCCCATCCTACCCTTTCCCCTATCCATTAAAGGTCGGCAACGCAACAGTAATACAATATGTGTTGCTAGTGTCCATGGGCGTCGTTGGTTGCTTACCATCAGGTGAAACGTATGCTCGTTTGCCCTCCTATCCCATAAAAAAAATTCGAAAAGTCATTGGTGTGTGCCAGGATTTGAACCCGCAAGCTCTCGATTCAGAAACCGTGTGCTTGACCACTGGACCACCGAGACTAAAATAAAATTGAATATTCCTATTAAAATTAATAAACTCGCGGTAGACAGGGAGATCTGTGAAACTAAACCTAAAACATACAATAAATCAATAATAATTTTAACAGTAAATAATAAGTCCACCCCTTTCCACAACCCTTTTCTATACAACCTCAACGTGTTTGTTATCTTCATGGTGTTGATGATGAACATCATCGGCATTGGACGCTTACCACCAGCTGACTCGCTTGCTCGTTTGTCCCGTTTGTCCTCTTTCTCATTAAAAAATGCAAAATAACCATCAAACTTATATTATTTTCTCATTTGCATAAGTTTGTCCTCTACCATATTTGGGCGTCAATCCATCTTTTGATAGCAGCGTGTATATTTTATACCTTATATGGCTATAAACGACAGGCTTATCGTTTCCAGTAGTTCAACATCTATGGTTAGTCACAGAATTATTGTGTTTTCTACCTTAAATGTGCTGCATAAAAATATGCTAAATTAACTATACCCATTTCCATATCATTGACTTCTAATCACCATTCAGTAATAAATATTATATCTTTAATGTTTGATACAAAATAGTTTTTATCATATTTAATATAAATTTAGGCTTGACCCTTTCAACTGTTTGTGATGATAGTTTTAGGTCATATCATAAGCTATATACAACCTTATCATACATATACATAAATGCGCCTTTCCTACCTGACGGTGTAGGCATCATGGAGGTTGTCAGTCATTGATATTTAATCACATATAATTTCCGGAAAAAATCCAAAAAATCATTGGTGTGAGCCCGGAATCCCCTGACTTCTGTATCAGAAGCGGGGAGCTTGACCACTGAACTACCGAGATTAATACAATAAACAGGTTTGAAAATTGAAAAGGTTCGCAAATATCAGATAATACAATCACTACTAACGACAAAGATGCATGTTAAATAATATATTTTGCACATCCAAAGTATTTTTTTGTTTTTAACATTTTTATTATAATTTAAAAAAAAATATTAGTAGTCTTCATTAAAAAACCACTACATATTTTACAACTAATATTACAATAATTGTTGGAAAATTGCAGAGAAAACGGCGATTTAGAAAACCCTCTAACAGCCAGGTGTCGAATTCTACGATATCACCCTTAAAACGGGTACATAAATCCCTAATAGAACATTCGAGATCTTTATACAACAATAAAAGCTTCTGCAATAAGTAAGCAAATGTGAATAATTTAATTAATTTGCAAATGGGAAATAAAAATAGATCCTTCAATTTTGTCACTAAGCCGTATTATAGTTAAATCTATAATAATATAAAATATCTAAAGAATTTTTTACACAGTTTACTTAAACCGCCAAGATACTTAACGTGTTCTCTGAAGCACAGAATATATATATTAAATACATAAAAAGAACATAGTAGCCGGCGAAAATAATTACGAACGTTAAATGTCAAAAAATTGAAAGTTTTTTCCCCCCATCTCTTTTATTCATCAAAATTTACTCATTCAATTTTGTGTCTTATGTTTATCTTAAAAAGCTCTAATTTTAGTTAATTGTTATAGACCACTTGTGGTGTATTAATTACTGATTGTATATAATAATATTAACACGTAATTCTTAACAATGATGATAGACATTAATGAAGTGATATTTACATTTTAGTTTCGTTTTTAATTATGATATACCGGATTATTAGATTCGCTCAACCCAGGGGGCGATTCAATGATAAATCATAAACGTTATGATGTAATTGTATAGAAAATAGAAAAGAACAGTGGTAGAGCCAAGCTGTTCGCTGCATGAATGGGCCGGCTCGACCGGTGAAATACCACGACCTCTCAGAAGATCGACGTAAAGTGGCTCATGCCGCGTTTCGTTCGCTGGGAGAGGTACCCGGAGGCCCACCCCCCTTCCCTATCCTTTCCTATCCTACTCCCTTAAAGGTTGGCAAAGTAACGGTAACACTATATATGTTGCTGGTGTCCATGGGTGGCGCAGGTTGTTTACCATCAGGTGACACGCTTGCTCGTTTGCCCTCCTACCCCATAAACAAAAAAGAACTTTATGTAACTAAAGTCGTAGCGGTGATCTAAAGCTGGGGTAACCTTCGAGAGCTTCTGAATCAAGAAGTAGTGGGGCTTACTAGCGTAAGACAATAAGCACCGCCACTTATTCCATCTGGAACGTAAATATTCCCTGAATCAAAAGCTTTAGCGCTGAATATATCTTTGTGTAGAAAAACATCATCGTCAACAAACAGAAAAACACCCTAAAATTACTGCACTCTTGAAATGTACTATTATAAGAAAATTTTATAAGTCAATAAAAACATTGTAATCCATAGATAAATTTGAGCTAATACTGTTATAAACCCTCTCTAAATTCAATGTGTTTACGACTACGAAATAGACAAACAAACTTACAACTAACACGAACGTTACGATCAGTCAAAACTCTGAAAATGGATGTCGAGACGAAAAAATACGAGACAAGCATGCGTCTTACAAAGATAAACCACTAAAATAGAAGGATATAAAGAAAGAAACTACCTATACGGGCAAAATTAAAAGCGGAGTGGTACAAGCAACTAACACACGCCGTAACAACTTTGATAAGCGTCGTTGACTTTTTGGTGCCGACAATAATTTGTCGAAGGCGCCTAAAGATAAAAGCGGCAATTTGGTGCGCGGAGGCCCCAAGGCACGCAGGAATGTCAACCCGGGGTAGTAGCTGACGTAGGGTTAACACGCTACTCAAACATGTTTTAGAAATTATAGAACATGTAATTTATTTGTTAAACTAAATTAAAGTGTTTCATTCGATTAGCTCGGTCATGTGCGAGACGGACTCGAGTAACGTGGGTGCTGTACACATTTTTTTAACTAAAATAGTTGCAAAGAGACTGATCGAGGCCTCTAGCGACCAGAGGGCTGGTCTATTATTCGCACAGAGGATTAGCATTGCCATTCAGCGTGGCAATGCAGCCAGTCTTCTGAACACGCTGCCAGTAGACCGAGATGTGGAGAAATTTGATTTTAGCTAGTTTTTTAATTGCATATATTGTAAATAATGTTATATTAATAAAACTGAAAAAGAAAGGAATATATGGCAAATTGTTAAGGTTAAGCTTAATAGACTTATTTTTAAGAAAATTTATTTCTTTTTATAACTTTTTTACGAGACATAGAAGAGATTTTGTTTTGAGACGCAAAGAAAGTAACTGTTTTTAAATTCATTTCATTTCAAGTCCTAAATATTAAAGTACTTGTTTGGTGTTTTTAAATGTTTTCGGAAATAATATAATATCTTAGACCTATTCTATCCCTTAACATTAAACTTATAAGATTATTTTGCTGGTAAATAATTGGTAAAATCAATTGTACTAGTATAGTCCTTTAAGTGTGTTATTTTTATTTTAAAGAAAGTGTGAAATTCGTATGTCAATAAGGTTCTTATTGCTCAAGGTACTCTAAAAGTTCTCTCTAAACTTGTTTTCTTGTAAAATTAAAGTCCAGGTGTATTCTACATGTCACAAGGTCGCGTAAAATTGTAAACGGCTATGTCAGAATGTCAGAATTCATAATGAGTTTCTGCATGTCGTGACGGACAACCGGCACGAAACATGTTTTTCCAACATATCAAGTGGACATTCTCCTTTTATTGTTTTAAATGTAAAAATAAGAAGATTTTTGCTTCCTTAAAAATGTATGTGTCGTTTTTGGTGGAACATTCCTCCGGGTTCCAATCGTAGCAGACGCGAATAACTCTTCGGAAATAGGTATTTCATTTACTTTATAATTGACTAGCTGACCCGGCGTACTTTGTTCCGCATTAAAAGTAATAAATGAGTAAATTTTGGATTTATCACTTTTTCCTTAGTATATTATATGTACATAAATTATAAATACAAACCACTCCATCGACATCCTCTATTTATTAAAAAAAATCGCATCAAAATCCGTTGCGTAGTTACAAAGATCTAAGCCTATATGGGGACAGACAGCGGAAAGCGACCTTATTTTAATACTATGTAATGATTGACGAATGATTATTCGCCGGACAGACAAGCATCAAATAAAATTAAATTGTACAATTTCGTCAACCTTGTACTTATACTTAATTGTAACAATTGCCTAGTAACCCAGTCACGCTTTGCTTTGGACCAGTGCAATCTGCATCAATCGAAGAAACATACTTTTACATTGTTCTCCTGTATATATAAACAAATCTCCTTACTACTTACAATATAGGAATGTCCCAAAAAAAAAGTCAACATCCGTTTACGACGTCTGTGGTCACGTGTCACCAAACTAATTATTTAAGTAATACTTATCGCTATGGCGTCTCAGAACTCAAAGCTTTTAGCGTGCGACATAGCTTATAAATCAGGACATATCTTACCTGAGGACATCAGGTGATGGTACCTCTCCATATAAGGTATATTAATTGCAAATATATTTAATATTTTGTTTTGATAATATTAACGGTGAGTGTTGAATAATAATTAATAGTATATTTTACATGTATATAATGTTAATTACTTTATTTGTTTGAAAATATTTAATCGATCGTTTAACGTGTAGGCGATTGATATGTATTTTTGTTTGTTGTTTTAATTTGATATAAATAAGTCATATATCCGAGGCTGATTCTAAAATTTTTAATAAAAATTGGCTTATCTTTAATTAAGATAACATTTTTTTGGTGTAGTTTTTTCGGGATATTCGGCAAACAAGCGAGCGGTTCCTCCTTGGACTCCTGCAAGACAGACAGTGTTACAGTTTCGTTAATTTTGGATAGAGAAGGGGTCAGAAGTGGGATAGGAAGGGGTGGGGTGAAAGATACTCCAGATAAAAAACATGGCATGAGACATTTTACGTCGATATGTTGAGAGATCAAACCGAGCTGCGTGGCTCTACAACTAAGTATGCAAATTAACTTACTTAAAACTAGATATTGTGAATGTATAACAAGAGTTAGTAAGTCTACAAACCGAGTTAGGTGTGCAAGAATATTGCCTTGTGACTCTCTTTTCTCTCTGACTACCCCGCAAGAGACATGGCGTGAAGTTATTTAAGGAAGGAAGTAAATAAAACTATCGACGTCAATCGTACGTATCATCAAATTTAATTAAATCAAAATAGCCAAGTTCCAAATGAAATGAATTCTTCACAGACACTTGTTAGTCATTAATTACAGAAATTAAACTTATTATTAAGGATAAACCACACATTTATATGTGTACGCTTAAGGAAAGTGCTTCCGTGTAACAAGAAAACAATCTTCGATTCCGTGTGTAAGGGATATCATGAGAAGAACCGGGCAAGAAACTCATGTATGTACATACATTTAATCTAATAATTATAGTGTAAGTTTTAAATCAATTATATATGATATCTTGGGAAACACACGATATCGTTAACAAAACACTTTCTGATTCTCGCATCCTTGATTCAACTAATTGGCTTAAAAATATCGCTGCACTGTACGAATGGCTAACGTTTTGTTCGTTAATTAACTAATCTATAATGAATTGATTATAAAATACTACTAGTCATTCGCCGATCTAGTATGAGGTCTTGCAGATCGCTGCATGAATAGGCTGGCTCAACCGGTGATATACCACGACCTCTCGGAATATTGGCGTGATGTGGCTCGTTCCGTTTTTCGTTCGGTGAGGGAGGTATCCGGAGGCCCGATCCCCTTTCCCCTTTCTGTCCCCTCCTACTACCTTAAAGGACGGCAATGCACCACGGTGCTCATGGGTGGTGAGAAGTTGCTTACCATCAGGTGAACCACTTGCTCTTTTGCTCTCCTATCTAATAAAAAAATCCCTATCTGACCTGCAAAACAATATTATTTAAACATATTTTTAGTTGCTGTAAATTCACATCTTTTACTACTCAATGTTGTTGGTAGTTTACTCTGCTTTCCAGATGAAATAGATGAACCCGGATTCAAACCCTTGACTTTTTGATTCTGGGTGCTAGACTTCTAGACCACTGAAAGTTTATTCATTTAATTACTTAGTCTTCTGGGCACGCTGCCAGTAGACCGAGATGCGGAGAAATTTGATTTCAGGTAGTTTTTTAATTATATATATTGTAAATAATGTAATTAATTTATTTCTTCTTATTAAAGTCAATTACTGGATATAAATGTCTATTGTTGAATCAAAATATGTTATCTCTAATAACGTAGACGGGAAAATAAGCAAACATAGTTGTCACTTGCTTGTGATGGCTACCACGTTACAAATTCATTTCATAATGCTAATACTTAAAATGCTGAAGACCGCATTCAACACTCATTCAGAGAACGGCTCGACTCTGTTCGCATTTCAATAAGAAATTATCAAATTAATTTCATCGGAATACAAAAAAGATTAAAAAACGTCACCGAGCGCACACAAAGGACAGCCGGCATTGTTCACGGATTTTCAAAATCATCCATAATTAAATGGAATTCACTTTTTATAAATAACAAACCGTTCGCCATTATAAAGATTTCTTCATCGCATATGCTGTGGTATTCATATAGAATCGGGGGGATTGAAAAAGTGATGTAACAGAGTGGTAGAGCCGAGCAGTTCTCTGCATGAATGGGCCGGTTCGACCGGTGAAATACCACGACCTCTCAGAACCTCGTTCGGTAAGAAAGGTGTACCTTAAAAGCCGGGAACAGAACTGTAAGACTACATGTGTTGCAATTGTCCATTGGATGCTAGTTGCTTGTTATCAGGTGATCTGCTAGCTCGTTTGGCCCTATCCCATAAAAAAGTGTTTATATCCAACCTATCCTGTTAAAAACTATTTGTCAACTAACAATTTGATAAATAATAATGCAGTTAAGACCTTCTGTTCCAAGATGTGTAACAGAGGGATCGGTCCGGTTGTGGTTGCCAACAAAAACTGGTCAAATTTGATGATTGAATGATTCCGCGAAGAATGCCGGGGAGTCCAGGTCTTGTTTTGGCACACAAAATAACATATTTTTTAATATGTATGTACACGAAACAGCTTGACAAATATTACCACTACGGTGGTCGAGGTTCATGCCGAGGTATTGCGATAGCTTCTTTATTTTATGCTTTAAATATAGGTACTCGAATTATTGGTTTTATGAGCAAGTGATTTGTATCATCAAGCTATTTGTCTAAGACGGATATTAAACTTAAGATTTTTTTTTTATGGGATAGGAGGGCAAACGAGCAAGCGTGTCACCTGATGGTAAGCGACCTGCGCCGCCCATGGACACCAGCAAAACATATAGTGTTACCGCTGCGTTGCCGACCTTTAAGGGAGTGGGATAGGAAAGGATGGGGAAGGGGGGTGGGCCTCCGGGTACCTCTCTCACCGAACGAAACGCGGCATGAGCCACTTTACGTCGGTCTTCTGAGAGGTTTCGTTCGTAACACTATATGTGTTGCTGGTGTCCATGGGCGGCGCAGGTCGCTTACCATCAGGTGACACGCTTGCTCGTTTGCCCTCCTATCCCATAAAAAAAAAGCTTAATATGAGATGCAATAGCTTGTAATGCCCCTCCAATAAGCGCTCAGGTCAGAGGCGAGTAAATTTTTTGAAGTAATAGAAATAACATAACATAACATAACTTCACGCCTTTTGTTACCCGAAGGTGTAGGCAGCGGCTGTTAAGCCTCGTCTCACCGTTATGTTTACGTCTCAAATGGAATAGGTGGCGAACCTATTGCCATACCGGGCACAAAGTTTTTCAGTCATCTATATTTATCACACATAATTTCCGAAAACAATTTGGAAAAGTCATTGGTGTGAGCCAGTATCTGGAATCGAACCCGGGCCTCTGGATTAGAAGCCGTGTGCACGACCACTGGGCTACCGAGACTTGATAGAATAGGACTATATATTTTTATAATTTCAGGCAATTATTTCTATTGTTACAATATTAGAAAAAAATATACGGATACCGTACATTTGTTAATAATACAATTAGTTATACCAAATTTACAGCTTGACGGAATTATCTCCTTCTAAATCTTCTTTCTGGTAACCGGATAGAAGCTTTAATTAACTAATATTAATATTTTGATAATAAATAGGTAGCGTTGCCTACCGATTATAACATAACAGATCCGTTTCAAGTGATACACGAACCTATCAAAGGATTACGTTATCATAATTTGGGTGCAATTAATTATAATTAATTACAGATTTGTAAAATTACTGTACACGATTGCTGTTTAATCTAATTCCAAACTATGCTATATATATGCTATGCTAAGCTAAGTCACCTTCCACTATAAAACATTAAAAGGTTTACATAAAAAACAATTAGAACAAGAATATTTGTTGTAATAAAATACTAATTGCTGAAATTGTTTTTGAAATAAAAGTAGAATAAAGAGGGTGGCGAAAAAATTTTAAAATTTGGACCATGAAACAAAAGAACTAATTCATGTTTTTTTTTCTTAAAACAAAAAGTAGGATCAAAGTCTCTCTTACGTCAAGGCTTGTTGAGAACCAATGAACCTCACAATGCTTTTCTGTAAACACAGCACACGTCGCCTCCTGATGGCTTTACTTTAACCACCTACCGGGTCCTGAACGCTATCCTAGAACTCTGAATTAGCATGGATAATTAATTCTGCATATTCCCCTAAGGTAACTAAGAAGCACGTCGAGTGCACCTTAGTTACGAAGGCACGGACCCCATACATTAGTTCCTCAATAAATTTTAGCCATGTTACTCAGAGGAAAATTCTCATATCGACTGCCAGAACTTGATTAATTTTCTTGTTCCTAATTCCATTTATCGATTAAAATGAGTGAACGGTATAGTTTTATAACGGTGAATTGTTTTATTTTGGCGATAAAGTGTTTTATTTAATATCAAATCGTGTAAAATGAATATACTGTTTTGTGAAAATTGAAACAAATAAGGAATGATTCCCTATGCGCGACAGAGATATCAGGTCGTTCAGTACAGATGTGCTCGTCACGTACTGCCATCTCTTATTTTTTGTCGGAACTATTTTTGTAGGTCTGAAAAATTCCGGAAAATTTAAGTAAAGAATTTGTTGAAAATAGCAGATATTTTTTGTTTTATTTTCATAAAACATACGCTATGATATTACCTGACTTTGAGTAACGGAGCTATTATGAATTAATTAGAATGGATAGTGACTCTTTTCGTTTCGTACTTGGAAATTGTTCTTGGATGGTGACTCATAACTACCGCTAATCTCGAGTATTAAAGGTGTATAGTGTACCTTATCTAAATATTTATATATATATGACTGACCCGGCGAACTTTGTTCCGCATCAAAAGTAAATTTTACAGCATTTACAACTAAAGTGCTAAATCTCGAAACTTATCACTTGTTCTTTACTACATTATAATAATAATAATATCTTGGACACACAGCGCCCTCTAGCTCCAAGCTAAGCAATTAAATGCTTGTGTTATGGATACTAGATAACGGATATTAATACATATATACTTTTCTTTTGTAAATACATACTTATAATACATAGAAAAACAGCCGGACGCCACACAAATATTCATGATTGTCACAAATATTTGTGCTCGGGTGGGAAGCGAACCCCCGACCTCATTGCTGCAGCCGGTAGTTTTACCAATTACCGCCATTATATTATATGAATTATACATACAGACCGCAGCGCTAGCACCCTCTATCTATTAAAAAACCGCAACAAAATTCGTTGCGTATTTTCTAAAGATCTAAGCATATTAGGGACTTAGGGAACAGACTGCGGAAAGCGACTTTGTTTTATACTATGTAATAATAATAATTTATTTTTATTAAGGAAACTTTTATTTTATATTTCCAACACTACCAAATGCCAACTGAACTATAGCAATATTTAATCGTTTGTCATGTCATCTCTCTAGTCCAATAATAACAGTTATTATTACATGTTGGTACACCTGAGTTTTTACATCGTATAAAGCAACTGGAGCACAAAGGCAGGAAATAAATCTCGTTACCAACACCTATAATTATTTATATGACTAGTTTTGTACACGGGTTTGTCTATTTGAACTGCATAGTGTATCCGTAAACACGCAATAATTTTAATTGCAAATAATGTAGTGAAAACTTGAACTAGTTATTTGTAACTTCACGCCTTTTTCTATCCGAAGAGGTGTAGACAGCCGATGTCTGGTGTAGCCAGAGTCATTGAAATTCATTTCAAAAAGTCTTTAGTAAACTAATATCAACTAATGTAATGTTTTAATTTTTCAATAAACTAGTTAATCAGCGTTGAAAATCCAGTTTAAACCACTTTTCTATACAGATAAAGACGTATAATAAACCGACATACAACAAATTTTATATTAGTAGTGATAATATTAATTAAATATGCAACACACGTCTCCATTAGTGCATAATAGCGTCTAGAGACTGGATTATTAGCACTCATAAATAAGACGTTTCGATGCAAAACATAATCATACTCGTGCTAAGACAAAAAAAGCCTAGATTGTTCTTTGATAAAAAGCAAAATTGCATTACAGATTAAAAGACATGGCTGGCGACATAGAGTAATAATTGACGACAGGGATATACTAGGAAAAAGAAAAAAAATGTAGCTAACAATCTAATCTATACTTTATAGGTTATAAATCAGAAGGAAGTAACTGACTCTACATTTGAGATATTGATAAGAAAATGAATGCTGATGTTTAGTAAAATAACAGTTAATAAAAAGAGATTCTTAAATGTTTGGTATACATATGTCGGTACAAGTCTCGGTGGTGCAGTGGTCGAGCACACGGCTTCTGATCCAGAGGTCCGGGTTCGATTCCAGACACTGGCTCACACCAATGACTTTTCCAAATTGTTTTCGGAAGTTATGTGTGATAAATATCGATGACTGAAAAACTTTGTGCCCGGTATGGCAATAGGTTCGCCACCTAAACGTAAACATAACGGCGAGACGAGGCTTAACAGCCGCTGCCTACACCTTCGGGTAACAAAAGGCGTGAAGTTATGTTATGTTACATATCTGTATGTTTGGTCTACATAGAACTCAAAACTATGATATGAAACTATATTTTTCCCAATTTTTTGGTGTGAACTTTGCCAAAATAAGTTAAATAATGTTAGAGCGACGCTACGAAATACTTACCGGGTATCTTACCGGGTACACTGCGTTAACAAAGGTCCCTTTCTGCTGGAGCTGGCAACGCAACTTTAAAACTATCGTGTGCTGTAGGTATCTAGGAGTTGTGCTGTTTAGTCTTTTCTATGGGATTGGAGGGCAAACGATCAGACATGTCACCTGATGGTAAGCAACCAACGCCGCCCATGGACACCAGCAACACATATTGTGCACTCTCACCGAACGAAAGGCGGCATGAGTCACTTTACGTCGATCTTCTGAGAGGTCGTGGTATTTCACCGGTCGAGCCGGCCCATTCACGCAGCAAACTGCTTGCTTGTACCATCAGATGACGCGATTGCTTTTTGTCGCATTTCCCATAAATGAATAACAAGTTAGCCCTTTAAGCCACTACGCTATCGGTGCAGCAAAGATAGTCGTTTCCATTACGTTTAATAATTAAATGCGACTTTGTTTTTAACAACTGATTGTAATGCCTAAGTATGTAAGTTTACATTTTACATACTTAGCTAAACTTTTACATAGGGCATTTTACATAGGGAACAGAGATCCTCGTCATACACGCTAGTCGGTTTTTAAGACTTTTTGATTTTAGGTTTACATTTTGTTTTTTAAATTTAGTATCAACATACATGTTTTGACCCTTCTAAGAACCACACACTAATAGTTTGCAAATGTTAAAACTAGATGGCGTTGATAATTTGTTTTTGTTATTTTGGTATTATATTGGTTGTATTTTTAATACATCAAATATGTAATATAAAATTAGTGGTCCCAGATGCAGTCGGAGAGAATCTCCGTCAAGTATAATAATATATTTAAGGTCGGCACGACACTAATTATACCGTAGGATGTTCGAAGGGCAGTTTTTGCCCGTCGCCCCCCATTACACGGGAGTCTCCGGTTCAGAATTGTGTTTTTACATTGCCATAACATAAATTGCATTTTTGTCACCAATCAAGGCTTTATTCGTTTATTGTGTGGTTTTTGTTTCCTTGATTAGAACCTCATCTTTATTTTGTGTGTCTTCATTACATCATCATTTTGTTTTTTTTTTGTTTATAAAACAATTTTGTGGAATCATGATTCTGATTCGATTAAATTTCTTTGTAATATGACATGTAACTGTATTATAGGCATATTGCTGTATTTAAAATTCACATAACTTCAGCCTGAGAAAGGAATTAGTGATGTAGGCAGAAAGAACAAACGGTCATTACTTCTTGCGCACTGGTTAAACGTTATCAATAAGAGAAATAAAACTTATAAAACTAAATTTCAAGTCTTTGTTTAAACAGAGAAAGAGATATACCAGTAGGTATAGCTATTGTGGTGTTGAACTGTTCAAGGAATCCATCGGTACACGTGGTGCGGGACAGTATTAACCACGAGCGACTTATGTTCCGTGATCCGTTCAATAGCTTATAGTCGCGTGCTAAGCGCTTCTTCGTGACTTACGGATTAAGTTATGAGCGACAGCGATTATTTACGAAAAAGCTTGGGTATATATAATAAATACTCACTGCATGTATCTTTTTATATAACCATATCAAAATTGAATTGAATTGACTCCCTTGCGCCATCACACCTTCTAAGCACAGTAGGGATGTCCGGTGCTGCTGTTGCTTCAGCACAATATCTCAAGCGCCACAAAAATATAAACCTTGTAGGTGATTATGTTTTTGAGCTGTTTGGCGTTGAGACTGTGGGGACATGAGGCCCATGTGCTCGTGCACTATATAGAGATCTTGAAAAGAGACTGATCGAGGCGTCCGAGGAAAGGATTGAGGTCCGGATAGCTCTTTCGCCGAGCGAAACGCGACAAGAGTCACTTTACGTCGTTATTCTGAGAGTTTGTATTTCACTTGTCTAGCCTATTCATGCAGTGAATGTTCTAGCGTTTCATTATGCCAAATTTAACTTTTAACGTTTGTAAATATTTTTACAAATATCCACTTAAATATTTCGCTTACATAATATATAGTGCGGTATATAGAAAACGTCGTGAAGATAAGCTTTTCATCGTGCTGAGTTACGCTAGAATTCTTTGAGGCTTTGTTTCCATTGCTTTTGGGATAGAATCGCTAACGTTCTTGGTTCGTACCGAGCGTGTCAACTCTTGTTGTAGGGTGTAAGCGGTCGCGGAAACAAGCAATTTCCTTTTCCATTATAATTGATTGGTGTAATTACGAGCGGATTCTTTTGCGAACAGGCCACATCGCACCGACACCCGACAATCTACCACCGTTGTTTTAAGGCTTTTATTAGGGTTGTCATCATATTACTTACTTATACAACATAAAATAACTTCACGCCTTTTTTTACCCGAAGGTGTAGGCAGCGGCTGTTAAGCCTCGTCTCGCCGTTATATTTACGTCCCAAATGGAATAGGTGGCGAACCTTTTGCCATACCGGTACACACCACCGGCACAAAGTTGTCAGTCATCGATATTTATCACTCGTAACTTCCGAAAATTTCGATAAGTCATTGGTGTGTGCCAGGATTTGAACCTACTGCTTCTTGAATCAGAAGCGGGGTGGTAGCCACTGCGTCACCGAGACTTATTTATACATATATCTTTATTTATATATATAGTTTACATATTTTATTGCTATAACTTCACGCCTATCTATACACGAAGTTGAAAACAATGGTTGGCGTACCCTCCCATGTAGGAACAGCCATTTTTGATGGATGGGTAAACTTGGACCTACTCTGGGGAACTGAACCTCGGTTATTCGATGTTGGGCCGAGATTTAGCTAACGTTAATTGCCAACCGTGGCCCAGTGCTGTAAAACAAGCCTAATTCTCAGTTATTATCCGATATTTTAAACAAGGTTAAGTGTCCAATCTTGGGTCAAACTTGAACAAGATTAGTGCAGGCCTAAGCTTACGGTGCGCCCATCGTTATTTCCCACATGAGCTATGTGATACATCGGGTAAAATGTTGTCATTCGATATTTATCACACATAACAGTGATAGAGCCAAGCAGTTCACTGCATGAATCGGCTCGACCGGTGAAATACCACGACCTCTCAGAAGACCGACGTAAAGTGGCTCATGCCGCGTTTCGTTCGGTGAGAGAGGTTCCCGGAGGCCCACCCCCTTTCCCCATCCTTTCCTATCCCCTATCCCTTAAAGGTCGGCAACGCAACAGTAACACTATATGTGTTGCTGGTGTCCATGGGCGGCGTTGGTTGCTTACCACGCCTGCTCGTTTGCCCTCCTATCCCATAAAAAAAAACGTTATAAAAATTGTGTGAACCCTGATTTTAATCCCTACCAAATCCTGATTCAATCCATGAGTTCTTGAATCAGAAGCAAGGTGCTCGATCTCCAGAATACGTATTTGCATATCCATTCATACCCAGTTATTGCTTCCAAATAGACATGTAAGACCTGCAACAAGTTAAAGTTCTATCTGAAATAGATCACCATTTTCCAACCCTCTAAGTGAAAATTTGAACCTTTTGAACTATCCATGTTTTCAGTATATTTGGCTTTGGTTTTAGTAGCGGCTGCCTGCGTGATGTTCTACCTTGGGGATTTGATATTAATTATTGTTGGGAATCTATCGGGGCTCTAAGCTCTAAAGAAAGTAACTTTTGCAGTTAAGACGAATCTAGAATCACCTCTAAATCTCAGACCAGAAACTCGTGAAAGCTTTAGAACGTGTACTTACTTGAAAGTGAAAACCTCCCTTCTGGGCAGGCAGGCTTCGTAGTCAGGCAAAAATAACTTGTTATTATAAAGATCCTTTTCAGTTGTAAGGTTATAGGTTGATTAATATTTTTATTTGACCAAGCTTTTAGCAATAAGTACATTATTATGTATGTCATACAATTTTTTTTTTTATGTGATAGGAGGGCAAACGAGCAGGCGTGTCACCTGATGGTAAGCAACTAACGCCGCTCATGGACACCAGCAACACATATAGTGTTACTGTTGCGTTGACGACCTTTAAGGGATAGGGGATAGGAAAGTACGGGGAAAGGGGGTGGGCCTCCGGGTACCTCTCTCACCGAACGAGACGCGGCATGAGCCACTTTATGTCGGTCTTCTGAGAGGTCGTGGTATTTCACCGGTCGAGCCGGCCCATTCATGCAGCGAACTGCTTGGCTCTGCCACTCTCAAAAAGTGACATTGCTTTTAGCAATAAGTACATTATTATGTATGTCATACAAATATTAAATATATGTATTATAAATTACTAAATAAGCTCGATATTTTTCCTTAGAAAATGATTAAATGCACTAGACATGTCTAATATTTCATTATTTTAATCGAGACACAATTATCTAGAGACAGGTGATAGATCATCGCCCGCATTCATGATTTATATTTTGCGTTAAAATGCAATATTATCACTATTGTTAATACTAATATACTGAAAGTGATATATTCTTTCTGTTTTCTGCCTGTCCTTTATTGTCATACATAATAAATTATCACAGATGTTTGTCAATGTCTCACGTCAAGCAATAACTGATATTTTTTTTATTAATACGACGGCAAACGAGCTAGCGGGTCATCTGATTATAATCGAATAGCGTAGCTTATGGACAATTTCAGCCTAGATACTGTTATAGTTGCGTTAAAGAAGTCGAAAGTACGATGGTGTTGGGGTTGGTCCTCCGGATAACTATTTCACCCCACTTTACGTCAATATTCTGAAAGCTAGTGGTATTTCACCGTTCGAGCCTTCACCACTGTTTAGTATTTACAAATTTTGATAGAACACAAACTTCTTGCAGCTCTAATGCAGGTCTTTCCTAAGATCATGAGATACGTAGTTAAAAATAGTTAATTGAGGCATCTAATAATTTCTCATTTGTGCGAAAATCAGACCCTTTAGTTCTTTCGACAGCATTTATTTAGAAGGTTCCAGATTCAAATCAATGGGTTTTCTCAAAAGTTTTGGAAATTATGTCAAGTTAATGATGACAAAAGCCATAGTGCCATATAGCCATAGGTTATGTGCGATGATGACAACAGCTTTCGTGTTTGAAAGTTTTAAATATTTTTTTGGTGAATAGAGATAACACTGCCTATACGCTCGTGTCAAAGTATCTATTTAAGTATAGTAGTTGACTCAGAGAACTTTGTTTCGCCTCGGAAAATATATAAAAATGATCATTGCGGGTTATCGCTAAGAGATAGCCTTGTGTCATCGTGGATTGTTTTGTAGATCTTTTGAAAATATTAATGTACTATATTAATGTAGTACATTATTTCGATTTATCACTCAGGGTTCAGCCAGCGTTTGCAAACAATTAAAGTGCTGACTGTGTGCCTTTGACAGGGTTTGGCATGCCAGTCTTATTGGCAAGCTTCCGGTTTTGGTATTTCTCCTACCCTGACTGCTTGGATATGGGACTTCCTGAGGGAACGATCTCTGCGTGTCACTGTAGACTGTTATACTTTGGATTCTATGTTGACCAATGCACCCGCATTGGTCAACTGACCCCTGAGGAACACCCGTTCCTCAGGGGTCAGTTCTGTCCGCGACACTCTTCCTGCTGCATATCAACGATCTGCTGGTACCGGGTATCTACGGTTATGCTGACGACAGCACGATCGTTGACAGGTATCGGGTCAGTGCTCGAACCAGTAGGGAACAGGTCCATGGTTGGGCGGGTTAGCCTTACACTTAAAGCTGTCTCTGAATGGGGCGATGCCAACCTTGTAAGGTTCAACTCTGCTAAAACCCAGATGTGTCTCTTCTGCCAAAAAGAGCCCTTTCACCTTGGCTCCTACTTTCCAGGGTGTAGCACTGGAATATTCTGACCGCCCCCAATTATTGGGTATTGAACTATCTCCTAACCTTAACTTTGGGCGGTTCATCGAGTCTAAGGGAAAGGCAAGGAAGCTGGACACACTTGCAAAGGTGCGGCAGTATTTCACGCCGACGTGTGTCCAATAATGAAAGTGTCACCTTTCATTATTGGACTCGATGGAGAGGTGTTCTATGAGGCTGATTGGTGATCCCATGCTACTTAACTCTAATCAGGATAGCCTTGAGCTTAGGCGGAAGGTAGCCAGCCTCTCAGTGTTCTACAGGTTACACTCTGCAGAGTGTGCACAGGAACTGCATGAACTGATTCCTCCATCCCTTTTTATAGGCGAACCACCCGACGCACATACCGCATCTACCCGTATGTCGTGGACGTACCACCTTTCCGGACGAAACGGTTTGCATCCTCGTTTTTATACGCACTGCCAACGAGTGCAACAAACTGCCTGCGTCGGTGTTCCGGTTCTTAACAGGCCTGGGCGATTTACCACCAACGACTTTACTATCACTTACCAACAGGTGAAGTGTTGTCAAGCACTGGTCTGTATGTGAAAAAAAATAGATCGTAATTTATCACTTTTTATTTGCTACGGTATACATGAATTATACATACTAACCGTTTCGTTAACACCCTCTATTTATAAAAAAAACAGCATTAAAATCGGTTCCGGAGTTTCAAAGATCAATGCTTAAGTGGGAGCAGATAGCAGCGGAGTGGGATGGGAAGGGGAGATTCTACCACTATTATTAAAATAAAGCTGTGAAACTAAAGCAAGAAATATCAATTATATTATTTGTATGTGTATGTTATTTGTATATACGTACATACATTATATTTTTTAATTGAATCCTAATCCCTCATAAAACGATCTCCTTAATTGCTTGCAGTCAAAACAGAGGCCATCAGAAATCTTGGTTTTTATAATTTATTAGTCGGCGAATCTCGTGGCAGAGACATTAACCATTTTATGTATTTGCACACTTAACATACGATATTACTTTGGAAATAGAGTGCAAATTTGTTTGTTTTTGTTAAAAGTTAAATTGACATTGAACAATTCAGGGCTGTCAAAATTATTTTTTATTCGTTTTCAACGGGCGGATTATTTTTAATGGTGTATTGATGTAATGTCGTTTTTAGTGAACCGGTTCTTGGGAGTATAAATTAAATTATCTTCACGCCCCTGATAACACAGGATATTATTATCCTGAAGGAACAAAACACTCAAATAAAAAGCTAGCTCGGTGGTCCAGTGGTCGGGCACCCTGGTTCTGAATCCAGAGGTGGCGGGTTCGATTCTTGGCTAACACAAAGACTTTTCAAAATTCTTTTCGAAAGTCATGTATGATATATATCGATGACTGAAAACTTTGTACCGGGTATGACACTAGGTTCGCCAACTATTCCATTTGGGACGTAAACTTAACGGCGAGTCGACGCTTAACAGCCACTGCCTACACCTTCGGGTAGAAAATGGCTGAAGGGTGAAGTTATGTTATGTTAAAACGCTAGCCAACATCAAAGCAAACTTTTAATTTACTAAATAATGTATTGTACAAAAATATAAACATAACTTCAAGCCAAGCGCCATAAGGCACGATTCTTATACGCCTCACTCGCTTGACGCTTATATGACGTGGATAACTCTTGATATGCAAGCTCGTGGTATTTAAAAGCCACTGACATAACCCCCTGACCATGGTCGTCCTCGACTCCTAAATCTTTTCACTATGCAATAGTAAGGTTCTGATATTATGTTCAATTGTTCATAAGTCCAAATTTTCTGTAATTTTACAAATAATAAAATAATTTAAATAGAAACAATAGATATCTCGATTCACAGCGTTAGCAAAACTGATTTCTCAGCAAAGATCTACTGACAACGTTGCTACTTGCTATATTTATTACGCACAAAAACCAATGCCACAGAGAATGGCCGGTTTGTATAATTCAAGTAATTATCTATAATTGAATTAATATCTTGAGAATTGCAGCTGTGCATAAGTCTAGAACTTGCTTGTTACTGAACTGGCACCGTTTAACTTTACAGTCTACAACTATTATGTACGGTTTTTATATTTAAAAGTCTTAGATTAAAATCTTCTTCTTCGAAAATGAATACGAATTAATGTAAAAAATATATTGGAATAGAAAAGAAATATATTTGGAAAAGACATTAAATTATTAAGATAAACTATAAAACATGAAATTAACATAACTTCACGCCTTTTTCTAACGGAGGTGTAGGCAGTGGCTGTTAAGCCACGACTCGCCGTTATGTTTACGTCCCAAATGAAACAGGTGGCGATCCTATTGCCATACCGGGTGCAAAGTTTTTAGTCATCGATATTTATCACACGAAATTAATTTCGAAAAGTCATTGATGTGTGCAAGGATTCGAACCCGCGACCTCTGAATTTAGAGCCATGTACTCGCCCACCGTTCCACCGAGACTATTAATCATCATAATCATGAAATTTCTTTGGTAAATAATGGCACAAGACTACAATTAACCCGTCACTGCCGGCCCACCCTAGAGAGGCGGGTAGTGGCCATTTCTCTTACTCATTCTCACACTATCAGACCCTTCTTCGAGATTTATTAGCGTCATAAAATTGACTCATGGCATAAGATATGAGAACTGCCAATGCACTAACCATGAACCACGTGATCTTTGAGAGTATTAGTTATACATAACATAACATAACTTCACGCCTTTTTCTACCCGAAGGTGTAGGCAGTGTCTGTAAGCCTCGACTCGCCGTTATGTTTACGTCCCAAATGGAATAGGTGGCGAACCTATTGCCATACCGGGCACAAATTTTTACTCATCATCATAACTTTCCAAATTAATTTCGAAAAGTCACTGGTGTGAGCCAAGATTCGAACACGCGGCCTATGGATTCAGAAGCTGTGTGCTCGACCACTGCACCACCGAGACTATTATTAGTTATTAGTTATACACGCATAAATATTAAAGATTTTAAAATTAATTGGTACATACATATCGTTTTCATGACATTGAGATCCGGGTTCGGATCTCAGGTTCTAATCCGGCCTCCCCACCAATGGCTTTTCAGAAGTTAAGTATGACAAATATGAGTGCCTGACAAATGTGTGTGAGCTCCGGGTATAAAAGGCGTTAGGTAGAACAGTGCGGTAGAAATGAATAGGCATACTAAAATTTTAGCAGGGGTACCAACCCTAAATCAATGTCACATTATTTGTTTTTTATGGGATTGGAGGGCAAACGAGCAAGCGTGTCACCTGATGGTAAGCAACCTGCTTCACCCATGAAACCACCAACAACACATATAGTGTTACTGTCGCGTTGCCGACCTTTAAGTGAGTAGGGTGGGAAAGGATGGGGAAGGGCGTGGGCTTCTGGGTACCTCTCTCACGAAACGAAACGCGGCATGAGCCACTTTACGTCGATTTTCTGAGAGGTCTTGGTATTTCACCTATCGAGCCGGCCCATTCATGCAGCGAACTGCTTGGCTTTAAGCACTTTTAGATGAACAGATGACACATAGAAGAACAGATGAATACGAATAGTGCTACGACGACAATCTGAAAAAAGGGAACAAATAGGTACATACTTGATTTGGTCACTCTATTAAGCCTAAGCTATAAAAAAAATACACAAATATGCATAGTAACAGCATACATAGCCAAATAATATGACACTTAGGTTCAACATATTATATTTAAAAGATCGATTTTATTTGTGGCCTATAGTGGCACATCGAATCATTGGGCTTATATACTTATTAGCTGTGTGGCGCCGGCTTAGAATACCGCCACCCCATCTCTTCCCGTGGGTGTCGTAAAAGGCGACTAAGGGAAAAGCTAGAAGAATGGGCAGCAGCATTCTCTCTCATCAAGATACAGCCTACTGCGATCGCCAACCGGCCTGCCAAGCGTGGCGATTATGACAAAAACCCCCCATGATTGAGCGGACCGGCAGTTGTGGCGCTCTATGGGGGAGGCCTATGTCCAGCAGTGGACCTCAAAAAGGCTGATGATGATGATGATGATGATATACTTATGTACATTAATAACATAACATAACTTCATGCCTTTTTCTACCTGAAGATTTAGGCAGCGGCTGTTAAGCTTAATGCCATAGACCGGACGCATAAAGTTTGTTAGTCATCGATATTTATCACAATATATACAAGGTATATACTCGTAGCAGTGGTTGAGCCGGCTCGACTGATGAAATACCACAACCTCTCAGAAGATCGACGTAAAACGGCTCATGCCGCGCTTCGTACGGTGAGAGAGGTATCCGGAGGCCCATCTCCCTTCCCTATACTCTCCGATCCTACTCTCTTAATGGTCAGCAACGCAACTGTAACACTAAATGTGTTGCTGGTATCCATGGGCGGCGCCAGTTGCTTACCATCAGGTGCCTGCTCGTTTGCCCTCCTATCCCATGAAAAATATTAATAATAATAATTCCTATGATATTTTGTGAATGAAGGTCGGTAAAGGCTGTATGTTGTGGTAATTTAAAGGTACGACTTGGAAATGAAACAGTGAGGCTGCTAACGCATCCGGTTTTCAAAACAACTAACATGTCAGCACGTAAACATCTAATTGCTATCTTCAGATATAATTTCGTCGAAATATACATTTAAGTTGATCATTGAGAGACATTCAAGAGAAGAAACAAAAACATAACTTCATAACATAACATAACTTCACGGCTTTTTACCCAAAGGTACCATAGGCAGCGGCTGTTAAGCCTCGACTCGCCTGATCATTATGTTACGCCCTCTATTGGAATAGGTGGTGAACCTATTGCAATTTCAAAGTGCACAGAGTTGTCATTTATCGATATATATATATATATACATAATTTCCGCAAACAAATCCGAGAAATCATTGGTGTGAGTCCGGAATCGAACCCATAACTTCGGAATGTGCGGTACCGAGATACACAGAGAACTACTATCGATTTGAGATTAAAATTAGCGCAGAGTATTGGTAAAAAGAAATGTTTTATTATAAGTTATACTTAAACCTCTTTAATCTTGAGATAAATCCACATTATCATTACATAGTACAAAACAAAGTCACTTGCGCGCTGTCTGTCCCCTTATATGCTTATATCTTTGAAACTACGCAAGAGATTTTGATGCGTTTTTTTAAATAGATAGAGGGTATCGATGGTTTTTATCTTTATGTCAGGTATGAAAAAAAAGGAAAAATTGATAAATCCGAAATTGACTAATCTATTAGTTCCATCTGATGAGGACATTACTATGGAAGAGATTGAATGGTCGATACGAAGTATGAAAAATGGTAAGGCAGCTGGAATTGATATGATGTCTGCTGAAATGATCAAACACGGTGGAACCTGTGTCCGGGATGCTTTCCTGACCTTGAGCAATCTGTGCTGGAGGTCGGGTAAGGTTCCCATGGACTGGAGGCGCGCTGTCATCGTGCCCTTGTATAAAGGTAAGGGATCACGTATGCAGTGCGCCAGTTACAGGGCCATCAGTTTGATCAGTTTAGCAGCAAAAGTGTATGGGAAAATTATTGAAAGGAGAATGAGGGTGATATCTGATGGAGTGTTGTGGGAGGCTCAGGGTGGTTTCAGAAGCGGACGAGGGTGCATGGATCAGATTTTTTCTCTCCGCAACATCGTGGAGAAACAACTGGCTGTTAACCGGAAGGTTTTCTGCGGTTTTGTGGATCTGGAAAAAGCGTTTGACAGAGTGTTACGAAAGGATCTGTGGGATATACTCCCGGGCTACGGGGTGAGCGGAGCACTGCTGCGCGCTGTGCAGTCCACTTATGAGGGCTGCACAGCGTGTGTGCGTGTTGACGGCGGCTTGTCCCCCTGGTTTGACGTCAATATCGGCGTCAGACAGGGTTGCGTGCTGTCCGCTCGACTGTTCGTCCTGTACCTGGACAGTTGTCTCCAGAGAATGAGATCGATGGATGTAGGGTTGCGAATGGGTGACCTAGTTGTGAGCTGCCTGCTTTACGCAGATGACGCTGTGCTTCTAGCCGAATCGCCGTCGGACCTGCAAACACTAGTCACTACTATGAAAGATGATTGCATGATTAAAGGCTTGCAGTTGAATGCGAAGAAAACGAAAGTCATGGTGTTTGAAAGGGAGGAATCCAGAACAGATGCAAGGATAATGGTTGATGATGTAGTGCTGGAACAGGTGAATGAAATTGTATATCTTGGATGCGCTTTTAGCAGAGATGGAAGGTACACCGCGGATGTAGAAAGACGAGTGGCGATAGGAAATAGCGTAAACGGAGTGTTGGGCAGATTCCTGGGCGCAAAAAATATTAGCAGAAAGGCCCAGTTAGCAATCCACAATGCAGTCCTGATCCCAACACTAACTTATGGAAGCGAGAGCTGGGTATGGCAGAGTGTGCATGAAAGTAGAATAAACGCGGTAGAAATGAGGGCTCTACGCAAAATCTGCGGAGTGACCCTCGCTGACCGCGTAGAAAACAAGGTTGTAAGGAAGGAAGTTGGTTTGAAAGAGAGTGTCGGTGTAAAAGTAAGAAAGGGCATGCTCCGATGGTTCGGACATGTAGAAAGAATGGTTGACGCAAGACTGACTAAGCAGATATACAATGCAAAAGCGGACGGATGTAGGAGTCGAGGACGGCCAAGACACACATTCCAAGACCAAATAGAACGTGTTCTGGAGGAAGGTGATGTTAAGAGCCTCAAAAACCGACGCGCGTGCATGAAAAGAGTTATGAAAGTCAACGAAGCGAGTGAGGTGTGTAAGAATCGTGCCCTATGGCGCTCTGTTCTCTCTGCCTACCCCGCAAGGGATTTGGCGTGAAGTTATGTATGTATGTATGTATGTATTAGTTTTGATGCGGAACAAAGTTCGCCTGGTCAACTAGTTATGTACAATTGAATCTAAAAAGAAACACATTAACTTAAAAGTCTCGATGCTAATAAAATTAATAATAATTTTCTAATTGAATTATATATGACACACACATAGAGAGATGTCGCTTTCACTGTTTGTAAGAATAAAACGGTTTATAAAAGTGCAATTTATAATTCATATATATACTTATGTATATTTATAATACGTTTTTTTATTTAATTCACTCACTAAGAAATTATATAGCGTATTGTGCGTGTGCTGTCGCATTAAATTAAAAAGTAATTCAATGACTACTAATTGCGGTGTACCGGCGTGAGCGGGGTTGATAATATCTCGTATGTAATGTTGGAAATAATAATAAAAAACATTGTAGGTACTATTGTCTTAGTAGTCTGAAAGTTCAGCAGCCCGCTTGTGAATCAAAAGTTCTGATTTCGAATCTAGTTTGCAACACAAAACACATTTACTATAGTCTCGTCTAGAGAATCCTTACCTCGCGTCTGGATCAATCCAGTCTCAGGTTATAAATTTATGTGTGACCTCTTACAGTTGATACCAAAAAAAACCTAGTCTAGCCATTAATTACTTGCTAGTATAAAAGTCGTGTTATTAAAAAAAATACTTGTTAAAAGATTCGTTAGGTCATTAAATGTTATTATGTTGCTTCACATGTAATTAATTTTATTGTAAGTAATATAAATATTGTAAACAATTTATTTCTTCTTACTATTGTAAATAGTAATGCGATAAACGCGGTCGAATTGGAGAAACTGCGTAAAATCTGCGGAGTGACCCTCGCTGACCGCAGTGAAAACAAGGTTGTAAGGAAGGAAGGCAGATTGAAAGAGAGTAAGAAAGGGTAAGGGTAAGAGTAAGAAAGGGCATGATCTAATGGTTCGGACATCTAGAAAGAATGGATGATGCATAAATGACTAAGCAGATATACAAAAGCGAATGGATGTAAGAGTCGAGGACGGCCACGACACATCTTTAATGACCAAACAGAACGTGTTCTGGAGAAACTGACATCGTAGGCTTCATGACTACAAAATATTTCTGCTATTTTTCCGATATATTTTCTTCCCTCAAATTATGACGTAAATTTATAACACATATAAGATGATAATATAATCAATGCCACACAAGTGGTCATAGGTTCAATTCCCATCAGTATCATGACGGATAAATACCCATCTAGTGGTCGAGCACACGGTTTCTGAATGGTTCGAATGCTGACACTGGCTCACACCAATGACTTTTAGAAATTGTTTTCGGAAAGTTATGTGTGATAAATACCGATGACTGAAAACTTTGTGCCCGGTATGGAAATAGGTTCGCCACCTATTCCATTTGGGACGTAAACATAACGGCGAGACGAGGCTTAACAGCCGCTGCCTACACCTTCGGGTAACAATGGCGTGAAGTTATGTTATGTTAGTATTATTTTTCCACTTACATAATTAACTTTCTTGTCTTGATGAAAAGGAAAGTGCTGAATATGACTTTATACCAACCGGTCTGGTTAATGTGTCTGTAGTAATTCAACCACTTCCTTTTATGGAGAACACCGCAGCTCATGGGTGTTAATTATCCTTACATTTGTTTTGTAATCTTTATTAGTGTAGATAAAAAGAGCGAAATTGCAAATATATCCACACCTCGGTATCAAAGCGCGTGTTAGAAAAGCAATAACAGTTAAAAGTCTTTATTGTCTTCAATCACGAATAGTATTAGTAACTATTAAACAGATTAATATGTTTATTTACAACAGTACATACATATACACATAACTTCACGCCAAATCCCTTGCGGGGTACGCAGAGAGAACAGAGCCCCATAAGGCACGATTCTTACACGCCTCACTCGCTTCTTTGACTTTCATTACCGCATTTACAATTAGCTCTTGTAAATTATCACATTTTCTTTACTAAAATATACGTACAAACTTCTCCGCTTACACCCTCTATTTATTAAAAAAAAACTGCATCATCATCTGTTGCGTAATTTCAAAGATATACGCATATAAGGGGTCACAGGGGGACAGCGGAAAGAGACTTTTACACTATGTAATGATTCTAGACAAAACTGATCTAACAAGACAATTGATAGGAGTTATTGAAGTTGAAGAAATAAATGAGATGTTTTTTTATGGAAATGGGGGTAAGCGAACGACCGGTACATCTGGTAGTAAGCAACTAGCACCGCCCATGGACATCTGCAACCAGCCATCAACATTAAGACAACTTTGAGTTTGGACGGGAAGAGGGTTGAAGCGGAGAACGAGGGAGGAATGACATGAGTCACTATACATCGATTCTGTGATAGATTGAAGTATTTCACATACGTAATAAAAAAAATTAAGATCTTCTTATCAATTAATTAATAACACGTCAATATGTAATTAATATATATTTAATATATTTAGCGAACACCGCGCCTGCATACAATACGGTCCTTCATGGAATCGGTAGCCGTTTGTACTCGGTAATTAGTGTACGATACAATCTAATCAATTAAATATCGTAATTAAGTCTATTTAGATTTCATTTGAGATTAGGTAAAAAAAAACTGTGTTTATATATTGAAATCTATATCAGTCGATAGCGTGGCGCTTCGTCTAAATATTTGTACGTAAGTAATTTGTTAAACTTGCTTACGCACACTCAACTTGACAGTTAAGATGGTGGATGCGTTACGAAAACTGTGATCGGGAAATTGAGAGGGAGATATAAGTTAGTGAAGATAGAAAGAGAGAAAGTTAAGTTCGTAAGTTTTATTTCTGTCGTGAGGCCTAAAGCACACTCATTGTTTTTATATAATATTCTTTATGTCAGTTAATTCCTTATAGGGTAGGCAGAAAGGACCGAATTGGACTAGAATCAATCCTTACATACTTTTCTCTCTTTCTTGTATTTCCATTAAGTGTGTTTGGATACCGATAGGTAGGAATCTCGACAAACTTAACGACACATTCCTTAATCAAGGGATTAAGGAGGAGATATAGGTGTATATAGGACACTTTCGATCCTGGAATAGTGAGGCTGGAAAATAAAAAAGAAGACTAAACAAATATTATTATTAATATTAATCTGAAGCGGCTGTTATCTATATTCAATAATGGCGCCATGGTTAACATCGTATCTTTATTTCAATAATGATAACATTTTATATATATTTGATTCTTGCTGTGATAAATATGACAACACCCTTAAAATATAATAACAATTCTATAAATATAACATCAAGGATACTTGTTTTAGATAATTAATACGACACAAAATTGTTATTTTAATTTCTTCTTAAAATATCCCATTGTATGTATAATTTATATTTGGAACATTTATTATTAGTTTTATTAAATTTTACGAAACTGTGAATCACTACATAGTATAAAACAAAGTCGCTTTCTCTGTACCTATGTCCCTTTGTATGCTTAAATCTTTGAAACTACGCAACGGATTTTGATGCGGTTTTTTTTAATAATTAGAGGGTGTCAACGGGGTGGTTTTGATCTATAATACATGTATATTGTAATAAAAAAAAGTGATAGTTTTCAAGATTTAGATCTTTAATCGCAAACGCTGCCTGAACCCTAAGTGATAAAACAAAATAATGTACTACATTGTTATACACCTTCAAAAGATCTACAAAAAAGTTCGCGAGGGCATATGTCTATCTCTTAGGGATAACCTACAATGACCATTTTTATATTTTTACTTTTTACGAGAAATAATGGCCTATATACAAAGCGATTTCAAACATTACAGTATTAATTTTCATCCAGTTAAGTGTATTAAATTGATGGTGCATTTAATACAGATCAATATTGCCCTTTACAGTATGTAATTTAAACGAATATTTACGAAGATATTACAGTATTAACATAGCGGTACATAGTAGTTGCGATGCGCGCCAAAACGCGTGCCGATAAATAGCACAAATTGAACTGTTTAATATCCAAATTTTACTTTTGATGCGGAACAAAGTTCGCCGGGTCAGCTAGTTAAATATAAAATGTTATGTTATTAATATTTATACCAACCCAACTCACTCCAAATATTTTGCGTAGTTAATAGAGAACAGAGCCATAAGGCACGATTCTTACATACTTCGACTGTCATAACATAACATAACTTCACGCCTATGTTACCCGAAGGTGTGGGCAGTTTTGAGTCATCAATATTTTTCGCACATAACATCCGAAAAGTACTTCGAAAAGTCATTGGTGTGAGCCAGTGAAACCGCGACCTTTACATTCAGAAGCGAAGGGTGCTTGACCATAATTACATTAAAATTATTATTGATTAAACGAAAATTTCAGGTAGAAATATGCAAGCACTTTAACGTGACAACGTCATAAAATTCGATGGAGCCGGTTGCACGCACGAAAAAACATGACTCATACGTATATGTTATATGACATATACGTTATCTGGGTCTGAAGCGATTTAATGTAAATTTTACATTCGAAAAATGTAAACATTCCATCGGTATTTCATACTGCCGTTTTCACGTTCTACTATTGTCAATAAACTGACTGTACAGACAACTTTTTTTTTGTTTATATATTACCTTGGTTACGTTGGCTACGTGTAAAGTAGTCCCCTTCCTCTACAGTGAAAGGTCAACAGCTCCGTCTGTTTGTAAAATGCGTACACGCACTATCTCGTACTTAATCTATAATTATATTGATGAACTTACTTCCCTCGACATATTACGAAAACCCCATGATTTTTTATTCAATAAAAACTAAGGTTTTTTTTGTGTTTGTATTTCAAGTCTCGACTCGCGAACATTTTAACTTTACAAAATGAATAAGTATAATTATATCAATCGTCGATAAATTACTTCTTTACTTCACATTAATTCAATTTTAAAGCAATCAATTTTTTTAGGAATTTATGAAACATTCCAGATATTTCCCAACATTTAGATCAAATTTATACATATATACATACATAACTTAACGCCAAATCCCTTGCGGGGTGGGCATAGAGAACAGAGCGCCATAAGGCACGATTCTTACACACCTCACTCGCTTCGTTGACTTTAATAACTCTTTTCATGCACGCCTTCCGCATCACCAGAACACGTTTTATTTTGTCATGAAATGTGTGTCTTGGCCGTCCTTGACTCCTACATCCATCCGCTTATGCATTATATATCCGCTTAGTCAATCAAATCTATAAAATCAAATTTACAAGTTAAAAAAAACTACTTAAGGCTTCTCGAGGAATTATTAATAAGGTATGTTCTAAGAATTAAGTCATTCGTGTAATACTATTGTGGAACTTGTATTGGAAGGTATAAACTCGGGATTCCTGTTATAATACTAGCTCATTACAAGACAGTTGCAAAAGCAATGTCCCATAATAATTACAAAATAAAAATTACGAGTCAATTATATGTTCACAACACATTAAAATTACTCCGTCCGTTTGTCCGTCCTCACATAGGCACGTTACGTTATTACCTGGAATTAAAAAAAAAAATACCAGACGCAATAAAAACTCGTTGAAATAATTACAAAAATAATAAAAAAAACAAAAACATTAAAAAGATCGACAATATTTGATTAGACCTAATTACGTTTCAGTTTGTAATTAACACGCACTTGCTGGTATTGCATTGCCCTTTTGCTTTTATTTTTATGACCAACGAACACACAGTCACAACAAAGAAATATATGCAAAATGAAAAGAAAATACTTGTCTCTGACAGAGAGGCAAAGCACAAATTTCTACAGAGTTTTGCAGTTCGCTGCATGAATGGGCCGGCTCGGCCGGTCAAATACCATGACCTCTCGGCTCCTGCCACGTTTCTTTCGATGAGAGAGGTCATGGTATTTAACCCCTATACCTAAAATTTTTTCGGTGCGACAAAATAATTCTCCTGCCCCCTTGATAATTAAGTGCGTGAAAATATAAGTGATTGACTATAATATGTTTTAACACTATTTAATTAGCGCTTACTTTGGCAAAATGGAGCTGGTAATTGTGTTTAAATTAAATACCTATACTGTACTCCTGTATAGGTCTTAAGAGAGTACAAGATATCCCGAACCCACAGATCATAAACGGGAAGTGGCTCAGCCCGCGTTTCGGTCGGTTAGAAAGGATTTCGGAGACTCACACCTTGCCTCTTCATCTCTCTGTCCCATTCTAAAGGCTTCCGCTTACATGTTTGCCCACACATCCATTAAAAAAAAATATCGCGTTCTACGAATGACATGTAAAATCTAGATTTTTAAAACGATACCATATAAATTAATCATAATACTAGGAATTTAATCACATATTGATTAATACAGCTAGCTCTATTAATTCAGAAATTGTTCCACATATACCTACTGTAATAAATTTCATTGCATACAATTAACTTACTCCTAATAAATATATGGTTCTACACTATCTTGATATTTGGAATCATTAACAGAAATATTCCAAATACGTTACAGTAATACATATTCTAAGAAAACAGTCCGCACATACTTCTGTGTCTATACCTACGTAGAAATAACGCATCATGATATGAAGAACAAGCGTCAAACTTTGAGTGATTAAAATATATTCACTGTAACTTAATACCATTAGTAGGAGAAGGTATAGCCAATTCCATTTATTTTACCATGACATATCATTTAGTTTGAAAAGAGTATTTGGCACATGAGTTTCATGCCCGGTTCTTCTCATGATAACTCCTACAATTGGAATCGGGCCGCTCTCGTGACGATTGCGTTGATGTTTTCTTCTTTTTTTTATCTTTTTCAAGTACACGGATACTCAATTTAAATTTCATTTATCAATGAATTATTTTAAAGTATTCGCAGACTTATAAAAATATAGATGTTATTTTTTTTTCATTAATTGTTCCATAAACTACAATGAAATCTCTGGTAATCAAACCAACACGAAGCTACCTACTCTAGTTTCTGGGAGTCCATTAACTAGACTCATAAATTTTCTAGTATTGAATTATACAGCTAATGTATTCTTGTAATCTTATCAATAATAAATCGATAAAATAATATTTTAAATGTAATATTATGACAAAAACTAATATGAAAACCAAACACGCTTTATCTAAAGCAATTTAATGAGATTTCCTGAAATAATTGCGTGTTTCATTGCAATATATTTAATATAATAACGTTATTTTCCAATTATCTGTTCATATATTGCATTACTAATTAAAATTTCCTATAATTTTTAACACGTAATAATATTTTCCGTTAAAACGTGCAATGTTACTGATGAAACAGGAAAGTCTTCAAATATACACGAAAACATTATCTCTACATATTCATATAAACTTTACAAATCTATTTCGTATGAATTGATTAGAAGAAAGACCTACACCCCAGTTATATATGATACTATTAGCCTCGACTCCACAGCAAGCTACCTGCTACCACCAATTCTGCTCACTCGGGGAGAGAAAAATTGTCTAACAAAAAAATATTTGATGTTTTTATATGTCCAATTTCATCGCCATAGATAAAAAGCATTCAAAAGGGATTGATAAATAGTTAGCAAACGAGTATACAGGCGCATGATAGTAAGCAACTGGAGCCGCCCATAGACTCTAACCAATATCACACAAATAGTGTTACAGTTGCAGGCCTTTAAGGGAGCGGGATGGGAAAGGTGTGGGTAGTACTTCTGGACACCTTTCCCATAGAACGAAACGCAATTAGGTCACTTTGAGTCGATATTCTACAAGGCCATGGTATTTCGGCCATGGTCGAGCCGGTCTATTCATGCAGCAAGTTGCGTGTCTCTACCACTCTTAGAAGACAACAGAAAAATTTAGAAGACAATTGATGCTATTTTAACAGTTCTAATTCTAGCTCACAGTAATGACTTTTCGAAATTAATTTCGCAAGATATGTGTGATAAAATAATATATATTAAACATAACGGTGAGACGAGGCTTAACAGCCGCTGTCTACTCTTTCGGGTATCAAAGGCGTGAAGTTATGCTAGGTAAGTTATGTTTAGGTTTATTTTTATAAAGTAGTATTCTAGTAACACAAAACCCAAAGCGTTTTCAGGATACGATACGATAAATAATTAGTATAACTTAAATAATTGAAGGCCAGGCTCCAATTGGATACTTGGATCATCTGTTAAGACCATACAACTACCATCGCCTACTATAATGATGGGAAAGACAGAAGATAACCGAAAAGCAGGCAGAAGAAAACTCTTCTGTCTAAAAAGCAACAGAAAATGGACTTGTATTTAAACAGTGGGGCATTTGTTTACTCTTGACAAGGACAAAAATTCAGGGAGTTAACTGTTAACGTACATTAACGGAGCGGCACCTAAAACACCTCGACGGTTCTCATGGTCTCAGCTGAATAAAGGTCGCAGGTTCGGTCCCCACCCTAGTACAAATATTTATGACAAGCATGAACATTTGTATAGCGTCTGAGTGGTTTTTCTATGTACCTATGTATTTTAAGAATGTATTTACAATAAAAATGTATATAAGTATTATTATCCCTTATCTAGTTTCCATAACACAAGCATTTAGTTGCTTAGTTTAAAACTAGACGGCGCTATGTGTATTGTGTCCAAGATATTATAAAAAAATGAAAACAAACATCCTGTAGATCTTTACAGTAACAGGCTGATGGTGTAACCGTGTACTGATTATAATAATATTATTAAAAACTAAATACTCAATCAATTAATTATAAAATTAGTCATTAGATTATGTTATAAATATGTGTTGTCAGGACTTATTGTAATCAGTATCATCTAATCTAACACAGCTCGGTGCAATCTGATTATTTATTTCTTTAATATATTAAATAAGACGCCTCATTTGATAGTGATTGTTGAAATAGCAGAAAATTGTCGGTGCATGAATGGGCTGGCTCGACCGGTGAAATACCACGATCTCTCAAAAAATGGACGTAAAGTGAATCCAGAGAACCCTTCCATATGCCATTGTAACGGTTTGCAACACAACTATAAAACTATCGGCGATTAGATGCATATTCATACATAACTTTACTCCAAGTCCCTTGCGGGGTAAGCAGATATAACAAAGCGCCATAAGGCACGATTATTACACTCTACTCGCTTATATGACTTTGTAACACTTGTCATACACGCTCTCTCTTCTCTCTTCATGGAAAGTGTCTCGTTGCTGCCATCCTTCTATTTGCATTGTATATCTGCTTAGTCAATCTTTCTACATGACCTATCATTACATTTACACTGATACTCTCTTTCGTAGCAACTTCCTTCTTTACCACAATGCGCCCTGACCTCAGTTCGACTGCGTCTATTCTACTTTCATGCACACTCTGCCATACCCATCTCTAGCTTCCGTAAATTAATCTTCATTAATCATCATCATCAATAGCCCTTTGAGGTCCACTGCTGGACATAGGCCTCCCCCATAGAGCGGCACAACTGCCGGTCCGCTCAATCATGGGGGGTTTTTGCCATAATCGCCACGCTTGGCTGGCGGGTTGGCGATCGCAGTAGGCTGTATTTTGTTGAGGGAGAATACTGCTGCCCATTCTTCTAGCCTTTCCCTTAGTCGCCTTTTACGACACCCACGGGAAGAGATGGGGTGGCGGTATTCTAAGCCGGCGCCACACAGCCAGGGACCTTAGGGATGTACATAAATAATATATGGAAGAAGAAGTTTGTTTTTTAATTATTCTGGTTATAGATTTATTTAAATGTCAATATTGGGTGATATTTAGTGTTTTTGTGCATTACAACGAACGATAAGTATCTATTATTAAGATCTAATTTTTTTTTTTATGAGGTAGGTGGGCAAACGAGCATGCGTGTCACCTGATGTTAAGTGACCAGCGCCGCCCATGGACACCTGCAACACGTTTAGTGTTAAAGTTGCATTGCCAACCTTTAAGGGTGTAGGATAGGAAGGGATGTGGAAGGGGGATGGGCGTCCGGGTACCTCTCTCACCGGACGAAACGCAGCATGAGCCACTTTATGTCGATCTTCTGAGAGGTTGTGGTATTTTACCGGTCGAGCCAGCCCATTCGTGCAGCAAACTGTTTGGCTCTACCACTCTACCAATCTAAGAATTTTGTAATTATTCTCTATACATAAATTATTCCCAGTAAATGCTTAATGTTATTACATCTAAAAGCGATATCTATAGACCGTTATTAGTGGAAGTAATTTTCTCATCAAGATCATAGATATTAAACTGCGATCTGATACAATGAATTGAAATATTGACTTATATTAAGTCTACACACATATATATAAGTTTACTTGTTATGTTTGAACAAAAACTATTGTTTAATTAATGTATTATCAAAAAATATTATCTAAATTGAATAAGCATTGTTACTTGTAACTACTTACGGACGGTTTGTGAATGTTTTTGATCAGCAGTGGAATTTTTTACTCGGTTAACTTCATGCCAGTCCGTTTCGGGGTTAGCAGAAAGTACAAAATACGATAAGACACGATGCTTACGCAGCTCCCTTGCATCTTTGACTATTATAATTCTTATCAGATTTGCTCTTAACATCACCTTCCTCTAGGACCCGGCCAATTGGTCGCAGCAATGAAAATATTCCAGTGATCCTGCCATTTGTGCTGAGGAGTGAAACACCCCAGTGATTTTAGCCGGCATGGTATACCGTCCTATTTGAAGGACGGAGAGAAATTTTAGTAGTAATTAGTTAAAATCATAGCTAACATTATTTTATTTGGAGGTCGGTCTATATATAAATGGCGCTAACACCGATCCTTTTGTAAATTAGCGCAAAGATTATCTATAAAGTTACGAACATACGTAATCCAATTCTATATGATAATATCGCTGAGTAAATTATCGTAATATCACAACATATTATCGTGAATAAATGTTATTCATTATCAACTAGCGTCTTGTAACGGAACGCAATGTTTTGAAAGTGAAAAGGTGCGACAGAAAAATGGGTGTTTGTCAAAGTGAGTTAAATTAAATCGATCATATTAATAGTCGAAAGAAATAAGGAATTATTTAATAGTAATTTGTGTTATACTTTTAATAGTAAAGTATTGTATGTGATAGGTTTTTGTATTAGACAATTTCTTGTTAAGAAGGATATTTTTTTTGTATTTATTGTAAAATGTACGTTCACCATGGCCGTACACCATTTTGAAATTAGAACTACGCAAATATGGATTATTAACATTTTGGTCATCATCTATTTTGTTAGCTATTAGCGTGGTCTAGAATTTGAAGTCTGGACCTCTGGAGTGCCATCAAAACTTATGATACGAGGTATGGTCCGCCTCAAGTCAAATCCCTTTTTTGTGGGATAGGAGGGCAAACGAGCAGGCGTGTCATCTGATGGTAAGTGACCAGCGCTGCCCATGGACACCTGCAATATATATAGTGTTACAGTTGCGTTGCCGTCCTTTAAGGGAGCAGGATAGGAAAGGATGGAGAAGGGTGAGGGCCTCCGGTACCTCTCTCACCGAACGAAACGTGGCGTGAGCCACTTTACGTCGATCTTCTGAGAGGTGGTGTTATTTCACCGGTCGAGCCGGTCCATTTATACCTCCTACAACAACTACAAGAAGAATGGGGATGACAGTATTCTCTGAATACTAAAATAATAACCTATCAACCTTTGAACATTTGAAAAACTTTGTAATTATATTCGTTAGGTATAATTATTTTCAATGTTGAACATTTAAGTATAATTATTTGTTCTTGATTATGAGCACTTAATTATTTAATTAATTTTAATTTAATTTTAATCTGTTTTACAACTTTGTTTCTAAGTTTATTTTTTATTTATTTGATTTAACGCGATAATCTCGGGAAATACCAAAAGGATTTTATAAACTTAATTTTGCGTTAGTCCAGAATACTTATTAGATACCGATTATATCAATAATTTTATTACTCAATGGAGTGGAGCAGTTAACAGAACTTTTACGATATATATCAAACTTATTTATTCTGAAATGATTCAAAGATCACCCCTAAATATAAAAATGTATACAGAAACGAAACATTAAATCAGCCATAGTTGAACTACACTATATTATACAGTTCGAAAACGTAGAAAGAATTAATGATACAAGATTGACTAAACAGACATTCAGCGGGAATGTACGGGTGTAGGATTCAAGGACGGCCACGACACACTTTCGAAAGATCAAATTTGAACATGTCCTTGCGGAAGGTGATATCGGGAGCCTTAAAAACCATGTGTAACCATGTGTAACCATGTGTATGACAGGCGTTATGAAAGTCAAAGAAGCGAGTGAGGCGTGTAAGAATCGTGCCTTATAGTACTCTGTTCATCTGCCTGCCCTACAAAGGTCTTGATGTGAAGTTATGTGTGGATTTACAGCGCAAATATTTAATCACATTTCAGTAATATCTGAGTTCTAACATTTTATTGAAATTATACTAAATTTAAAACATAAATACTTTATTAATTGATCAGTTTGATGTTTCCAGATGAGGGCACAAATTGCGCTATAATTAATATTATTATTGCATTATTTTTTCAAGTAAATTAAAGACGTCATGTCTTTACTTTTAATTACTTTGGTATTGGCGACATTTATAGACGAGGTCATTGAATGCTGTTTTCATTTTAGCGTAATTTTAACTGAGCATTCCGGAAGGTCAACCCTTTTCCTCTAGTCCCTCCTTCGCCTATCCCATCTTTAGGGCCAGCAACACAACTGCGACTCTCTCGGTGTTGCAGATGTTAATGGGTGGCGTTAGCCGGTTTTGCACCAGATGACCCAGTTGAACTTTTGCGCGCGACTATGTTAATTCATCTATGATCTGGCAAAGCGTAGTTTGTAATGCTCAGTTTATGTATTACTATTTTTTAGCAACTCTATAACACTACTTTATTTTACAATATTCTTCTTATCTTTTCCAAATACTTGTATTTCTATGCATTAGATGAACGTAAAGTAGAAAAACCAAGGTCGAAATAATATCTTGCTTTTTTTTTTTCAAAAATTGAACACACTTTTTGTCGTAGAAACTACCTATATGCAATTTTCGGAGTCGTCAATGCATTCACAATTTTGAAAAAAGTAGGTATACAAAAAATTTATGTTACGTCCTAATATAGTCAATCATAGTTAAGTTAGTCATTGTTTTTTTTTCTTCTTTTAAAGTTGTTATTTTATATCTAACCAAACCAAACCAAACTACCAAGCTTTTAAGATGGGATTGCTTATATGAATGCTTTAAGTATTGGCAATATTTCATATGAAATCATTTTAGATACCAATATATTATATTTTATGCACAAGCTCCTTACACATTGTTTCAAATTATTTAGTATTACAATCTTTCTTACTAGTATTTAACAACGAGAAAACAGAGCAATTATGTACCTACGGCTCGAGTTAAAATTGCACAATTTAAAACATTTAAAAAATAATCCACTCGAGAGATTATTAACGTGATATTTCCCTGTAGTGTGGGTAATGAGAGCCAATTAAAGACATAACACCATAATCAGAGGGCAATTAAGTTAATTGCATTAAATGAATTAAACGACAATTGATTACGAGACACTGAGGTCGAATAATAACAATAATTTTAATAGTTAAACATCCTCGTGATGTTTCGCTAATTACGCGTGCTCTCATAAATGGAAAATTATATTTGAACCGAGTTAGAGCCAAGCAGTTTGAATGAATGGGCCGGCTTGACCGGTCAAATACTTGATAGTGCAACCTCTCAGAATATCGACGTAAAGTGGCTCATAGCGCGTTTCGTTCGGTGTGAGAAGTACCCGGAGGCCCACTTCTCATCCTTTCCTATCACAGTATAGGATAGAAATAGGATATGATAGGTATAGGATAAGATAGGGATAGGAAAGCAACTGTAATGCTATATGTGTTGCAGCTGTTCATAGGCGGCGCTGGTCGCTTTCCATCAGGTGACCCGCCTGTTGGTTTCCGCGCTTATACCATTACAGAATATATTTCTCATAAACAATGAATCACTTTACGCGGTTCGCTGTATGTATGACCACTTTGAAAGTCGATGTAAACTAGCCCATGTTGCATTTAGTTGCATGGAAAAGCTATTATGCAAAGGCAATAAACGCAATATAAGATTAATATCAGAGGCAGAATATTTAATAAAACCTTATACTTTATTCATAGTAAATAGTATATTTTAAAAAAAATAGAACGTTATAGAGAAAAAAATCCAAATCCATAATACCGACCGACCTTGGCAACTTGGCAACTTGGCAACAAACTTCTTCTGATGATGGACGAACCATTAATAGCGCGAGAGATACGATTACGGTTTTTTTTTTCTAGGAAAACGGACTCGGACAATTACAGAGATAATGATTGATTCGTCACACTGCACTTATACACAATCCATCGCTGCATTTGTATTAAGGCATTACACGCGGCACTCAAGCCGGCCTCAAATAATTAGAGTACAAATTGATTCTAACTATTATACTCAATTGTAATGAAAACCAGTTCGTATTTTTCCAACATAATGTATGTGTGAGTGTGTGTGTGTGTGTGTTAATAATAAGCCGTCTCAATGTAGTGCTAAAGAAATTAATGGACATTGCTAGACTATGAATACACTAATTTTAAAATTATTACAATATTAAAATAAGCTATCGGATGTTTTACTAAAGGAATTTAACTTATGACTAAAACTTGTCAGATTCGTGGAAACATACAGGGCAGCTAATCAATCAGTCAAATAAGGTTGTACCTTATATGACTGATTGATTACACCAGAAAGCTCTCTATAATCTACCCTCATTACCCTTTACCGATCTTCAATATTTATCCGGGAACCATTTATTTGATAAAAAAAAATGAATAAATAAATACGTTTGTCTGTTTGTTTGTCCTTCCCTAGAGCTGGAAATCCCTATAATATATTAATAATTATGTAACTGTTTTAGTTAATAGATAAAGAAACAGTCTCTTTATTATCTATTATATTCACAAGAATAACTATACAGCGATACGTTACCGACAAAGTACCTTAAAACCTTAAGTTTTATTTATAGGGTTTCACTAAATGTGTTATAATAATACATAAATATATAAATATGTATCATTCAAAACAATATTTTCCGACAATTTTAAAGTGTCAGAATTAAGTGCGCATATTAATAAATGGCTGACATTTCCAAACCTGTCACGTCGTATCTACAATAATATTAACTTACAAATTAATATGGAGCAAAATTAAATATATTATTTATAGTGGAATATAATAATTGCTAGTTAACTATCGTAACGGACAGACCGATAATTACGGTCTGACAAGTTTAATTTCATTATCAAGGAAATAATAAGTAAATTACATCCTACAAGTAGGTTTTACCACCTTTTTCAACCGACTACAGCAAAAGCCTATGTTTTTCAGATATATGTATGCTTGTATGTAAGTCTTATTGGTATGACCTGTAACATAAAAAAATAACATAACTACACGCCTTTTTCTACCCGCAGGTGTAGGCAGCGGCTGTTAAGCGTTTATGATTACGTCCCAAATGGAATAAGTGGCATGACCTGTAACCTAACGTACAGATGGCAATCCATCTATCGGAGGAGTCGTTCCATTAATAGAGACGGCTGTTGTCACTTACCATTCAGTAAACCCTTAACAGAAATAACAAAATACTTTCTGAAAGTCCAAAAATTTTTTCATATTGATGGTTAGATTTCATAATGAATTCGTCCATTCTTCTTTCAGAATATTACTCCAATAACCAAGAGTATCAGAAGTACGGTGCGAGCATGGGAGTGTCGGAACCACTCAAAGACGATTCTCCAAGAACAACACCTGAACTATCGAGGGCAGACCAATCACCTTCGAGTCACCCCATCCAGGGATCAGCAGATAGCGACGATGCTGATGATTTCGCACCCAAGAGGAAGCAGAGGCGATACAGAACCACTTTTACCAGTTTCCAGCTTGAAGAGTTAGAGAAAGCGTTCTCGAGGACTCATTATCCTGATGTATTTACAAGGTGAGTCTTCCAACAGTTTTTCTGAACTTCAAATTAAAGAGTGACTGTTGAGAATTTAGGCAATACACGACCTTTTGATTCATAAGTCTCAAGTTTGAATCTGAGAGCGAATAATCTTACCAGAAGTCATGTGTAATAACCATCACTTCGATTTTTTATTGAATAGGAAGGCAAAAGAGTACGCGGGTCATCTGTTGGTAAGGAACTACTGCCGCTCATTGACATCTGTAACACAGATAGAGTTAATATTGCGTTGCGGGTCACTCTCACCGAACGAAACGCGGCATAAGCCACTTTACGTTAGGATATTTAAAGGCTTAATTATAAGCTACAATTATAAAGCTTTTTTATATTTATTTTTAAATAAATGATATAAGTTTGTTTTATAATAAATAATGTGAGTTTCTTTTCTGTTTCAGAGAGGAGCTCGCTATGAAAATCGGACTAACGGAAGCGAGAATTCAGGTAATTACCTTAATGTGAAACATTATTATATTGATTATGACTTTTCGTAGTAGACTAACTACTACTACGAAAAGTACCTCCTGAATAATTATTGAATATTGAATTGAAAAAATAAGCTATTTACAATAAGAATTAAAATTGATTAATAATAATATTTGGTCCAGTGGTCGAGCACCCCGCTTCTGAATCAAGAAGTCGTGGGTTCGAATCCTGGCTCACACCAATGACTTTTCAAAAATTCTTTTTGGAAGTTATATGTGATAAATATGGCGTAAGGTTCGCTACCTATTCTATTTTGGGACGTAACTTGAAGATTCAGCCACTCGAGGCTTAATAGCCGCTGCCTAGTACTTCGGGTAGAAAAGGCGTGAAGTTATTTTATATAGACACATATTATCGTTATCTATGCGTCCTAGTGCTTTGTCGTGGCAACTTTTATTTGATGTGGCCAAGGATTGGATCGTATTGTGATAAACCAGTAATTATAAAACTACAGCCAATGTTTTATCAACATGGCTATTTCAAGAGTGCACATGTTGTGCCGACCCCACTTAGAGTGGGATAAGGTTAGGAAAATGATGAACAATGATTATGCATTATATTTACTTAGCATTTAGAATAATTACATTAACAGATAATAAAAATCAACTAACAAGTAATTATAAGTTATAATTTCTGGATCACGCTGGTACACATAATGATACGAGTATTATGCATTCAACTTAGCGTAAAGGTCAGTACACACTTGTGGAACTGTAATCGTATTCCTGAAGGTGCATAGTGTATAAATTTCTTAACTATTAACTTGTCCACTTTTAAGTATTGGTTTAACACATTACACCAAGGTTTTAATGCTAAGGTTTATTTCCATTTAAACATTAGCCATGTAAAGTATTACGACTAAATGTTACGTATATCAAGCTAGGCAGACATACATATATGGATAACTGATGCTCAATGTTAGTTAGGGCTTCTAGATAATAACTTTATATTTTTTTTTTCATTACAACGTGAACTTATTATTACATACATACATACAAACCTTCAATCACACCAGACCCAATCGAATGGGACAGAGAAATAACTCCAATGATGACTATAATCAAATTCTTCTCGCATCCAGGATACTACTCTTGTGGATGTGGCAGTTCTATAAAATATTTCAAAATAATTAAAAATCTTGATAAGTAATTCCTCAAATTCACAAATTGAGATATTTTGTACCAATAATTGGACATTGGACATTCGCTATGTACCGGTCACACTCAGATGCCATACTAAAATTGAAGTACATCACATAAATCCTCAAGACAAGTAAAGGTGTTAGCAGAAGTTTATTTTTATATTATATTTATTTGTATCTCCTCTATCGGTCTAGTTTTATTCTAAACTTATTATTATATAACACAATTTTATTTGATAAAAATATCCAATAATTCCTATAGAACTCATAAACCGGCTGTACTAAAATGCTATTTAACAGTTATTCATGCAAAAGTAACTTATAAATATTCCCACGCATAATATCGTTTGCAAAATTATTCCAACACTGAAACTGGAAACTTGTTAAATAAAATAATTAGAAGTGTCGTTATGTCATTAGTAGAAGACCACCACTGTAACATCTAAAAGGTGTCCTTCCGTCAGATTTTCTCTATATAATTATTAATAATTTCCAAGTTTAAACTTAACAATTATGGCTAAGTATTACTAATTAATGAGCTGTCAGACTAACTACAGATAAACTATATGTTTTTCCGTCACTATTGCAATTTAATAATAAATATTTGAATGACCGGATAAGTATTTAACTGTAACCCAAAGGACCGTGGTAAATACTTATAATACCGTTTAAAAATAAGTCACTTAACTACTCTATGTAATTTGTGAAAATAATCTATATTTATGCTCACTAATAAGGTCTGTTGATGAGTATCTACTTAGGAAATGAGTAGATGGTTAGTATGTTTTTATCAGTAATTGGAAAGAGTTTTGTATGAAAGAGTATGAATTTACTGACAGCAAATTATATTTCCAATATTACGTTACTCAAGCTAGAAGTCTTAAAATCTAACTTATAATAAAGTTGCAATAGGATTATCATGACTGGACACTATAGAGTTTGCAGAAAAAAACTAACTTAAGAGGTCTTCATTAAAATAATAACAGCTTTAAACAATAAACTAAAAGTCAAAGTCAAAGCAGCTTTACTTTCATAGGTCTTCACAGACACATAAACATAGTCAATCAGTACAGATTTAAAACACTAATACTAAACACGAGCGCTTGAGGTAAGTGCCTCCGTGTAACAGAAAAACACGGTAATCGCATTATTATCCCTACTGAAGACAAAGCAGTAAGTTAGTGCATACAAGGTGTAGCAGCCAGAATACTCGAATACAGAGGAAGGACAAATAATTGTTGGACATTGTGCTCTTACTCAGCATGTTGTAGATAAGGTAGCGGGTAATTAGTCCTCGATACCTTGACAAATAAAATAACTGGAGTAGTTCAGTTCCTTCGCTATTAGCGACTATTACCCTATAATAAGTGAAGTAATCCATGGTTCTAAATTGGGCAAATTTCTATACCTATCACACACAACTTACAGGAGAACGTGTAGAAAGATTGCAACTTGAAATCTCTAAATTAGAATTCGGATAGTATAACCACAAGACCATTGAGTCTGCTCGAGAGATGGTTAATATTTCACATAAAAATTCATGTTTAAAAATTTTTGAATAAAAACTGTATGGTCATAAAACTATACTATATTATTTCTTCATCGTTAGTAACGGTACTAATATGTTCCAAATTGTTAAATGTTATTTATTTATTTTATTTTATGTTAATAGCTTAATTTATATTTATGTAGACTATTTATTAAGTATCTATTATTTATCTATGGAACCCCTGCAGTGATGAAATTATTATGTATTTTAATACTCGGATATATTTTAGTTTCTTTACGATTTTGTTACGATATTATTTCTAAGTGCCAGATAACACATAATATGACTTAAGAGACGTGTCTAGTTTATTAAATTAAATATTCGCATCTATTAGTTTAAACAAGTTGTAGATGTTATTAAAATTCAATAAGTTATTAGCTTAGCTAGTTATAAGCTAAGGATATTAATGGTGTTTATTATTATTTTAGAACTAATTAATATAAGAAAATTTATTGGTTATTTTAGTTGGCTTTGAAAATTCTACTAAAGTTTTTATAGTATTAGATTCTACCCACGGCTTCGTTCACGTCCGTCGACCGGTGATATACCTCGACCTCTCGGAATATCAGCGTGAAGTGGCTCATGTCGCATTTGGTTCGTGATAAGGTATCCGGACGCCCGTTCCTCTTTACTCTTCCTTTCCCCTCCTACTGTCTTAAATGCGTACCATTAGGTGACCCACTTGCTGGTTGGCTCCTACCCCTTTTATTGTTAAGATGAAATTTAACAATGAAGTTCAGAATAAAGTGTTGTTATAATAACATTGGTCTTGCTGTAAAATCGAGTTACTGGGATTAAAAAAATATTTAATCTTATAACATATATTTTAACACGGGTATTTTATATGCCCATATACATCTAATTATAAGCTACAATTGGCCTATGATTGGGATAACAATTTTATTCACGAATTTTAAACTTATAAGCAAAAACCACCTCCATTTCCATAATATTCGCACATCAATGTTCTCCACGATATTTTAATAACGGCACCGAACCCTGTACTTATCAGTCGCGGCGGTTTATTTTGCTCACAATCGTTGCGATTACACGTGCATATAGGTGCATATCGAATAAAAATTAGTGCCGCAGATAAGGTAATCGAATGTAATCGTTGAATCGATTTAATATCTTGTAGCATAGAGTAGTTTGCAATTATTCGTACTGATATTAGTATAGACTAATATCAGTACGAATAATTAACCATATAGATCAATATAAGGCATAATTTATCCTTTAGATAATGTAAAACTATAAGTTTATTATGTACATAGTCTCTAGAATCATATATAAACTGGCTTGGAAAACTAGAGGGCGTTGTGTGTATTGTGTTCAAAACATTTTATTATTTAAACGCAACGTAACAGTCTTAGGTCTCCGTTAAAAATTATTAAGATTTAATTATTCAATTTAGGTAAAATCAAATTATTTTTTGGAATCTTTTTTATTCTATTGATATTTATTACTAAGTGTAATTTGTTTTTAATAGTTTTGTTAGCCAATTTAATTTAGGGGTTCTTTTATCCTTCAGGTTCATATACACCGCACGAAGGTACGAGCAGTTGTAGGGTACTATCAAATTTAATATCGGATTCCATCACGAACAAAAAACTGAAAAAGACCGCCTTTCTTCGGCAATTAATCGGGCTGAATCGAGGACAATTTACTTAGTGAACGATAGTTATCACAGATAACTTAATAACTAAAGTAAAATTGTCACCACGATCACACAATTTTATTTTAAACTAGTTGACCCTGCGAACTTTGTTCCGCATCAAATGTAATTAATGAATAAAATTGATATTAAAAAGGATATGAAAAAGTTCAATTTGTGCTATTTATCGGCACGCGTCTTGGCCGGTAATACTGCGCGACGCAACTCCTATGTTCCGCTATGTTAATACTGTAATATCTTCGTGAATATTCATTTAAATTAGGGCCATATTGATCTATATTAAAAACACAATCTATTTAAGACACTTAACTGGATGAAAATTAATGTTGTAATGTTTAAAATCGCTTCGTAAATAAGCCATTATCTTACGTAAAAATGTAAGAAATAAAAATTATTATTGTGGGCTATCCCTAAGAGATAGACATATGCCCTCGCGGACTTTTTTGTAGACCTTTTGAAGGTGTTTAATAATGTAGTACATTTTTTAGATCTATCACTTAGGGTTCAGCGAGCGTTTGCAATTAAAATGCTAAATCTCGAAAATTATCATTTAATTTTTTTCTTTAGTACATTATGCAAGAATTATAGATAAAAACCACCCCGTTGAAACCCTCTGTCTGTCCCTCTGTCTGCCTTCCTCTGTCTCTGTCTCCCACTATCCATTAAAAAAACCCCATCAAAATCGGTAGCGTAGTTTCAAAGATATAAGCATATAAGACGACGACTTTGTTTTATACTATGTAATGATGATATGTAAACTCACATACAAAAATGGCTTTTACTTGATTATATTAACTCCATCTATTTCTTGACAAATCACTTCCAGACTCTATCGTGTGATTAAATACTATCCTTTTTTATTTCCAAACCAACAAAATTCATCCGTCAAACACCCTATAATTTAACAGTATCCTGTAGACGTATAAAAATACCCATTATACTTGGTCAGAGGCAGTCTAATGGGTACCAGGTAGGTATACTTTTCTCGGAGGTAGTGAACAGACAATTGCTGTGATTTAAACTTAAAACAACATTGTTGCTAAATTTAAATATAGTAATTATATTGCAGTGCTAATTGTGATTCCAAGCAAACATCTTTGAAAGACCGACCAGCTCTCCGCGATGGTAACTTAGTAAGATGTACTCAAGATGCCATAAATAATTAAATGATTCTGTAATAATTACTAATACTACTACTAATTGAAACATGCGTTTTTATAACTATACGCTATTAATATCGGAAAGTGTAGGTAGTGGCAAATATGCAATATGCTACGAAAAGTCTTTTTTTTTCTGGACCCTAGAAGAAGCTTTATTTTCATAGGTCTACAAAGGCACTTATAAATAGTCTACAAATACAAAGATTGAACTGATTATTTTAAATTAAATATTTAAACACGAGCGCTTGAGGAAAGTGCCTCGGTAGAACAAGAAAACTCGGACGAAATCGCCACGATCAGCCCGATTTCGTGTGTAGGTATTATCATGAGAGGAACCGGTCATAAAACTCATGTGCCAAATACTCTCTTCAAAACATATCAGTAGACTTGAGCATAAAACACAAAGCCTAGTGTCACATCTCGGGCACAAATTAATCATAAATTTCGTAAAAGTCTTTGATGTGCATCCGGATTCGAATGCGAGACACCTAGAAACATGAAGAATAGAGAATGGCGTAGACACTAAATTATTCGTTATTTTTTTTGGAAATATATTCCACATATTCGTGAAAAAATCTGAGAGAAGTTTTTGCTTCCTATTAAAATTTTGAAATGTCAAAATTAAATTTAAGATTCAAATTTTACTCATACTATATACTCTCGAGAGCAATGAATCCGGGTCACTTAAAGAATGTTAAAAATCTCGGAAACTAAAAATGATAGGTTAATGCAATAAATTGTATTTAATAGACAATGTAATACTCCTTAAATGAAAGTAAAAAAAATATGAGTCACCATACATTTTATTAACACAAAATTACATAAAGAAAAAATCTGCTGATCTCTCCTTAAAACAAAAATAGGAAACATGAAATTTTTGAACTTTATTACGATTTTCTTGAATTTTAATACTTCGTATTGCCTCCTCGTGCTTCCATTACTGCGTTTACGCGGTTTGGCATGCTGTACACCAAGTTCCTTATACGATTTTGGGGAATATTCTCCCATTCCTCTGTGAGAGCAATTTTGAGCTCACGAAGCGTGATTGGGGGAGGGTTTCGTTGTTTTACGCATCTGCCTAGCTCGTCCCAAGCATGCTCGATCGGGTTGATATCCGGGCTGCGCGCTGGCCACTCCATACGAGTAATGTTCATCTCTTGAAGGTAGTCATTCACAATCCTACCTGTATGAGGTCGGGCATTGTCATGCATAAATATAGCATCCTCACCTAAATTGACCATAAATGGACCAACGTGATCATTGAGGATTTCTTCCACATATCTTACGCTAGTTAAAGAGCCGTTTTCTATGATCACCAGCTCTGTGCGACTTTCAGAAGAAATTCCGGCCCACACAAGTACAGACCCACCACCGTAGGCTACTTTTTCCTCGATGCATGCTTGCTTGAATCTTTCCCCTGGTCTTCGATACACTCTGTGTCTTCCATCGTGCTTGTAGAGCATAAATTTTGATTTGTCGGAGAACATAACTTTTGACCAATCTTCAATACTCCAATTTACGTGGCTCTGGGCATATCTTAGTCTTGAAATACGATGCCCACGCTCCAGTTTAGGGCCATTTGCAGGTCTAAGGGGTTTTAAGTTAGATTCAGCAAGCCGACGTCTTACTATCCATGCACTTGGGTTACTTCCTCCGAGGCGTCGAAACTGATTGGTGAGTTCAGTTCCTGTGAGAAAGCGATTTCGAAGCATGGTGTTCACCAAGTATCGGTCTTCTCGTGCTGTGGTATACCTGGTTCTGCCCGTTCCTGGTCTGCGTAGGCTAGAACCAGTTTCTTCGTAACGTCGGAGAACTCTTTGTACTGTTGACAGCGACACACCAACAGTCCTGGCTGTATCGCGCTGACTCCGGCCGGTTTCCAGCATTGTAAGTATTCTGGTGCATTCTTCAGGCGTAAGCGACATAATTTCAGCTTGAATAATGAATATAGAGCACTATCAACATGGTTTATGTACCCACATAAATGACAGATTACAAACAAAAGCAAAACCAAATGCTGTAATTTCGTAGTTCCATCTTCGAAAGTGGCCCTTTTTCAAATTTGATTTTTTTATGATATAACTTTACAATAACTAAGAAGTTTTAATACCTTCATTTAAGGAGTATTACATTGTCTATTAAATACAATTTATTGCATTAACCTAGCATTTTTAGTTTCCGAGATTTTTAGGATTCTTTAAGTGACCCGGATTCATTGCTCTCGAGTGTATTATCACAAAACGTTGTTATTTAATGTGTTTGATTCAAAATAAATGCTAGTTATCAAAGATTTAAAAAGCTATAATCAATTTATTTAATAGTACGTTATATTTCAAAGACTTGTTTGCTAAATGAGGTTTTTAGTAGATTTTCTTGTAACATTGCGTTGGTTCGATCGTGACTAGGGTTGTTGACTAAAATTGCGCTTTACTTTGTACCAACCTCCAACCTATTTAATTTCCAACCTATTTAATTGTCTATATAAAATATCTATATATACCCCTGTATGTCTGTCTAATTTTTCGTATATTAGTCGCGTACCTGACTTATGTGATATGGGTACTACTTTTTTTGTTGAGATAAACGCAAAATTTAAAATTATTAAATAATAACTTACTGTAGTCTGAGATGTATGACTGTGAATGAAGCGAAAGAAGTGTGTCAGGATCGTAGCTTGTGGAAAGCCAAAGTCTCTACCTACCCCTATGGGATACAGGCGTGAGCTTATGTATGTATGTAACCTACTATATCAAGAATGTTTTATTCAAATCCCCATATTTTATCACTAAAGGGGTTACATTTTACCTACTTTTTTATTATTTTCGATATTATATTATTTAGGTATATATACATCTTGAAGATACAAATATAAAAACCCTTTTAATCATAAAACGACTCAGGCATACTTACAGAATTCTCACAGACAATTATCCAGAAAATTTGACAAGACACTTTTGACATTATATCCTCAAGGCAACTTTCTCTTGACTGAATCCCAGTCAAAACATGAATATAGTTCACGAGCCCATCTGTCAAGTCGATTTCAAGCTATTAGCCGTGAAGGCCTGCAGCGAAATTTTAGCAGCTTCACGTTTGTCGATATCAGTGATGGCTGAAGAGAGTAGTCATTAGCTTAATGTGCAACTCTGTTAAGCTATTAAACACAGCACCTGGACTCGTTCGTTGCCTTTTTTGCACTCGAACCCGCATACCACCGTCGGCCAACTACCAGACCAATTACAACACTTATAACTATATAATAAATTCGCGTACACACCGCATATAAAGTCATATATACGTAATGATCATTGTAAACTTAATCGATTTCACTTGACTTACAAATATCGACTGTAAAACTACTAAATAAAGTTTGTTTTGTAATATACAAATGAATTATTGTAAATATTAAAACGTTTGCTTACCTATATCACAGCATCCGCTAAACCGCATCGCACATTAAAAGAAAACGCATTTAGTTTATAGGTTTTCTTTTTGTAGTTTTATTTTTATTTTTTAAGTGAATTCATTCAAATGGCCATAAAAATAACACTTTACATAATAGACGTGTGTTTTATTGGTGTTATTTGAAAATACATTTTATATACATATAAGTAAGCATTTAATTTAATGATTGTAAAGCGGTGTAAAAATACATTTATTTTATTATTGTAAATAAAAGTTAATGTCGGAGTGTAGAATTAATAATAATTAAATTTTAATTATATACAATCTGAAGGCTCGGTACATTTACATTAGTATCTTTTCTTATAGCATAGGAGGGCAAACGAGTAGGCGTGTCACCTGATGTTAAGTGACCAGTGCCGCCCATGAATACCTGCAACACATATAGTGTTACAGTTGCGTTGCCGACCTTTAAGGGAGTATGATAGGAAGGGATGGGGAAAGGGGATTGGCCTCCGGGTACCTCTCTCACCGAACGAAACGCAGCAGGACCCACTTTATGTCGATCTTCTGAGAGGTCGTGGTATTTCACCGGTCGAGCCGGCCCATTCATGCAGCGACTTGCTTGGCTCTACCCCTGTTACTTAATAATTGAGATCAATATTGTGCAAAAACTTTTTCTCAACCGTATTTGGTATCATATATTAAATTATCAAATATAAGTACTTATTAGGTCGGGGAAAAAGTCTTTTCGCATAACGTAGGTATAAACTTATTATAAAATTTCTTTGACTGTACTATTTGTGTCTGGCTGGTTTTGGTAACATTAAAAAGGTTACATTATAAAGAAAAGAAAAAAATAAAAAAAAGTTGTTTCCCGCTATTTTTCATTTGTTTTTCTCTCCGTAAAAATGAGTGAATCTAATGAAGAAATTCGATACATTTTAAAATTTTATTATAAAAAAGGCAAAAATGCAACTCAAGCAGTGAAAAAAATTTGTGATGTTTATGGACCTGATGCAGTGTCAGTAAGAGTAGCACAAATTTGGTTCAAACGTTTTCAGTCCGGAAATTTTGATGTTAAAGATGCACCTCGCTCTGGTCGCCCTGTTACGAATAAAATGGACGCCATTTTTGAAAGAGTGGAGCAAGATCGGCATATTAGTAGTTACGATGTAGCTGAAGAACTGGGAATTGACCACAAAACAGTTTTGACCCATTTGAAGAAAGCTGGTTATACAAAAAAGCTCGATATTTGGGTGCCACACGAGCTCACTCAAAGAAACTTAATGAACCGTGTACTCATTTGCGATTCATTATTGAGACGTAATGAAACCGAGCCGTTTTTGAAGAGATTGATAACTGGCGATGAAAAGTGGATCACGTACGACAAGAACGTGCGAAAAAGGTCGTGGTCGAAAGTTGGCCAGGCTTCACAGACTGTGGCCAAACCTGGCCTAACACGAAATAAGGTGATGCTGTGTGTATGGTGGGATTGGAAGGGCATTGTTCATTATGAGCTTTTACCGTCCGGCAAAACCATCGATTCTGATCTTTACTGCCAGCAACTGATGAGATTAAAGGAAGCAGTCGAGAGAAAACGGCCGGAATTGATCAACAGGAAGGGTGTGGTCTTACATCACGATAACGCTAGACCACACACATCTTTAGCCACTCAGCAAAAATTAAGAGAGTTCGACTGGGAGGTCCTAGTGCATCCACCATATAGCCCTGACCTTGCGCCTTCAGATTTTCACCTGTTTCGGTCTCTTCAGAATTCTTTAGGTTCTGTAAGGTTGACCTCAAGAGAGGACTGCCAAAACTATTTGTCCCGTTTTTTTGATCAGAAGTCCCAAAGTTTCTACAGTAACGGGATAATGTCTCTGCCCACAAAATGGCAGAAAGTTATTCAACAAAACGGTACATATATATTGTAAATAAATGTAAATAAACTTTGAAAAAAATGTCTTGACTTTTCATACAAAAATACGAAAATACTTTTTCCCCAACCTATTAAAAATAACTAGACAGAATAGAGCTACATAAACAATAAAATAACTCCTTAATTTATGGCCGAAGCAAAACAATAGGTCCATCATTTATTCCATTGAACATAATGTTTAAGTGTTTAATACCAAGAGTTGCCTGGTACTAAACCCGGTGGAGCAACGCAAGTACCTCTGCTTCTCAATACCAAGAGTTGCCTGGTACTGAGCCCAATGGAACAACACAAGCTGCACTGGTGGGAGTGACCGTATAAATAAAACCTAAAATGTCACTCGAATAATATGCTTGTATTGTCCACTTGCAATTTTTCAATAAAAAATAAAATAACCAGAGCTGAATGCTACGACCGGATAATCTTAATATCGCGATTCAGAACGATAATAACATGCCATCGTTGTATTAACATTATGTGGTATTTGGTTTAGCGTTTAACATTAAGACTTACTACCCACAGCTTCAAGTATTAAAAGTATGAAGGTAAATATATATACGCTTATTGAAATTTATATTTAGTAAAATATCAACATTAGTGGGGGGAAAGTAAATAAGGAAAACAAGGTGCGTGTAATACATGAGTTATGAAAGTTAAAGAAGTTCTGCACATCCCTTATGGTGCTTGGCGTGAAGTTGTATGGCTGTAGTTGTTATTATGTCATAATATTGAAGTAAAAATAAATAATTGCACAAGACTTTTGATCAAAGTATAAAATAAACATGAGCTTGTCGCAAAACATAGCGTGTTTGATAAATCACTGTTGGAACCAGGTTGTATTTTTTAATGTTTCTCTTATTTTAGAGTACCGTTCCATACAATAGTGTCGAAGGAACCCCGGCTTTAAGCTATACTCGTCTCTACTACATAATAGATAGTAAAATATATAATATAAAATGAATAAGAAAACGTAAATAGGTAAATATTAATACAAATACTGTTTTATTATTTTTCTACTTTTGTCTAAATCTTCAAAAATGTATGGTTTAAGTAACTGCGGTGTATAACAACAATTATAAGAAATAAATTACATTTACGAAAAAAAAATATTAATAATTATTAACATATTCCCGTATTAAAGGCCGGTAACGCTGACCTGATTGCCCTTAGTGTTACGGATGTCCATGCGCTGCGGTAGGCTCAGGTGACTTGTTTGCCCCTTTCTACCATAAAAAAATATTGACAGTGCCAAACTGTACTACTCATTCATTGTAACAATGTAACTGTCAATTTGTTATATAGTCCATAAACATAAGTTATAGTTTTTGTCAGTTACGAGAAATAAACTGGATTCATTCTCTAAGAATGGGCTGCGAGTGCAACAAGTTTGTATGAATTATGAATTGAAGATGCATATCTGGCTCTGTTGCACTGCAAAATAAGAAACGCTATGGCTGGAAGGTGGCAAATCATCATATGATCTGATGCTAAAGAAAGTTATAAGTAAAAAGTCAAAGTCAAAATAACTTTATTTTTATAGGTCTTCACAGACACTTAAAAATAGTCAACAAGTACAGATGACATATTATTTAAAATTAAATACGAACACGAGCGCTTGTGGAAAGTGCCTCCGTGGAACAAAAAAAGACACGGACGCAATCGCCACGAGCGGCCCAATTCCGAGTGTAGAGGCTATCATGAGAAGAATCGGGCAAGAAACTCATGTGCCAAATACTCTTTTGAAACCATTTGAAATAAATAACAATATTATTATAACTACTGAAAACAAATCAGTAGGTTGGCAAACAGAATACTCGACAGTCACAAATAAGATCCAACCAAATTAAAATCAACGTCCTACATGTTAACAAGAAATTCTATGCGATCACAGCAGTCGAGCACAACTGACGCGACATCTTTTAATTAGAGTGATAACGTTGTGCAAAAATTGTGGCGAATAATAAAATTTAAGTATCACATATTGAACACAACATCAAGGCAAATTTACAATTAAAAAGCTATCAGAAATTATTACAGAACGCCTCCACTCTGAAAAAGTGAACAAATTCCAATACACAAACTACAAAATCCGCGTTGAGCAAGCAATTTGACGGTCCCACTCCGACTTGTCAGTCATGAAGTCGTTGATGGTGTAGTATGCACCACCAATGAGACGACCCTTCACAGCCCGCCTAAAGCGATCATAAGACAAATCCAGAATATGCGCAAGTATCCTACTATAAAACTGTACGCCCATTCCCAAAAAAGACTTGTGTACCTTGTGCAGGCGATGATACTGTAATTCAAGCTTATGCTTGCCTCTAGTATTAAAATTGTGTACATCGCTATGTTTTGTATATTTATCTAAGTTTCTACTCACAAACATGATGGCAGAACAGCTGAGATTCAGTCCACCATTTTCGTTATTCAGAAACGAGCAATACGGGCAATTTATAATCTAGCTATTTTAACAGGCATTTTAACGGTTGTCTCCCAGTTTATATATGATAAACTGGGAGACAACCGTTAAAATGCCAATTTCCTTAAAACGTTCTCTGAGGGAGACCCTAGCACCCAAATTATAAATTGCCCATATTGCTCGTTTCTGAATAACGAAAATGGACTGAATCTCAGCTGCTCTGCCCCATAGCAATATACCATATGACATAACGCTATGAAAATAACTAAAATAAATTATTCTGGCGGTTACAATATCGGTAAGCTGTCGAACTTTTCGAACCGCGTAAGCAGCAGAGCTAAGTTTTCCCGCTAATGACTTTATTTGTGGGCCCCACTGTAGCGTATTATCTAAGGTAATACCCAAGAATACAGTAGACTTCACTGGGTCAAGAATTTTATTATTTAGAGCTATACTTATATCCGGACCTTTAACACTAGGCATAGTGAACTTTATTATTTTAGTTTTATTCGCATTTAGAACTAAATTATTAGCCGTGAACCATTCATGAACTTGTGTGAGAGAACGATTCACATCATCAAATATACTCTTTTTACGGTCTACCTTGAAGAGAAGTGATGTGTTATCGGCATAAACGTAACTTCACGCCTTTTTTCTACCCGAAGGTGTAAGCAGCTTCTGTTAAAACCTGGACTTGCTGAATCGTTACGTTACGTCCCAAATGGAATATGTGGTGAACCTATTGCCATGTATGAGTTAGGTATCTGAATTTGGAATTGAACCCACGACTTCTGAATCAGAACCGCCGACTCTTTATGTATCTATTAAAGTTGTTCTTGAGGGTTCTGATAGTACTATTGTACTGATTGTACTCTAGGAATATCTTTTACAAATGATATGAAAAGACATAACTTCATGCCTTTTCTACCCGAAGGTGTTGACAGCGGCTGTTAAGCCTCGTCTCGTCGTTATGTTTATGACCTAAATGAAACATATTGCCATACCGAGCACAAAGTTTTCAGTCATCGATATTTATCACACATAAAAGCCGCGACTTTTTGATTCAGAAGCAGATTAAATATTACTAAATAATGATATGATGTTTTTGCAAATAAGAACTTAAAAATTATTATTTTTCTTACCAAACATGCTTATTACAAAAGTATTAGTAAATTTATTGTAGTTTTTTATTCTAGAGCAGACTAGGTTTCTATAATTGTATATAACTAAATATATTTTAGTACTTAACTCTTTCCAATTTACAGGTCTGGTTCCAGAACCGTCGCGCCAAATGGCGTAAGCAAGAGAAGGTGGGTCCTCAAGCGCACCCATATAATCCGTACTTGGGTACCGGGGGTGGAGCACCGCCACCGTCTGTCGTCGCCTCCATGCCGAATCCATTTTCACAATTGGGATTTGGATTCCGAAAGCCCTTCGACGCTAATGCTTTAGCTTCATTTCGGTGAGTATTCTGTTAAAAGTATGTTTTATATATTACTAGTTGACCCGGCAAACTTTGTTCCGCAGCGAAAGTAATAATAAATAAGTAAATTTTAAATTTATCACTTTTTCTTTACTATATCGTACATGAATTATAGATACAAACCACCCCGTTGATACCCTATCTATTAAAAAAACCCGCATGAAAATCCATTGCGTATTTTCAAAGATATTAATAAGCACATAAAGGGACATACAGCGAAAAGCGACTTTGTATTAAAATTATTTTTTATAGAATTAAATTGTCGACTTGTATTAAACAGTATAGTTAAAAAGTTATATATTTTATGCGTCAATAATATCTGTTGCTTTTGCTTACTTAACTAGATGAAAACCTGACTTCGTTGAGGTGAGCTCTGATTCATAATATGCAATCTCTAACAAATGCTAAGTTTGACTATCGTCGTCGCGATGGCTTATACCAATCAAGTCTCGGAATAATTTTGTGTTATAAACAGTGGTAGAATCTTGCAGTTTGCTGCATGAATGGGCCGGCTCGGTGAAAAAAACAATTAATCGAGGCCTAACCCCGTCATAAAGAAAAATGCATTAACAATATTTTATCTTTGTTAACAGATATGCTGGAGCACCAGTTTTGGGCGCTCAATACCTTGGAGCACCTTTACCACGTCCACCTCTCTTCAGTACGCCTCTATACACTTCAAATCCTCAATTTCACTCACTACTCGCCGGTCTAGCTGCACCTCCAAGACAATCACCAGATCCACCATCTGTATCACCGCCCATATCACCAGGTAGTGAGTCTCCACCAGCTCAGACGTCAGCGCCAGAGATTGAAAGAAGAAGCTCAAGTATAGCAGCACTAAGAATGGCAGCAAGAGAACACGAATTGAGATTGGAGATCTTGAGACAAAGGCACCATAACGATTTGATTAGTTGAGATCGTACCCCCCTTAACCCCTTTAAGGAGATTGAATCTTATTTAATATTGAGTCCTTCAAACTGGTGGTGGTATAAAGAGGACGAGAGAATAAGAGTAAGAAGAGTTTTATTGATATGAAAAATGTAGTGCTCAAACATATCCATTTGGTCTTCAGGCTATATGAACGTAGATTCCGTAATGTACATATTATATATTTAGTTAATTATGATTATTATAAATAATAATTGTTTAAAATACGTTGTATTATTTCATTTAATTACTACAAAATTACCATACACAGTATTTGACAGTTAAATTAAATCTAATCGTTTGTATTGTGTATTTATATTTCAGTTGTATGGTTTATTTATGATTTTTATTTAGACAATCCTGGGTGCAAGTGCTGGAACATTCCAACCTTTTTTCTAAGAGGACTGTGGACCAATTCTGTTTCATCTGTTTAGGAAGCATGAACAATTTTGGACATAGGACTAAATACTTCCTTTGATATTCACAAATATAAAATAGTTCGGCTCTTAATTTCAAGCTAAGTTTTCAGTTACCACAAAATTGTCAATTAATCATGTTTTAGAAGAAATATATTGGAAACGAAAAAAAAAAACAAACCGAGTCGCTCGTTTCACTGATCTGATTCTGGTGAACATGTTTTTTTTTTTAATTTTAAGCTATAAAACGGTTACTAAAAATGAGGTTTTATGTTTTTCTTTTAGTTTGTAATCTGTTAATTTACTTGTTGTATAAATTAATCCGTCCAATAAAAAGCTTTACCGTTATTTATTGTAGACGATAAATAGTTTTAAGTATACATTGTAATTATTGTTTGTATGTATTATTTAAAAATATGACGTGCCTTTGTAAAGTACATATTTAAAAAGTAACTAAATGTACACCAGTATTGTTTTCTATAAAAATAAATTTGACTTGTTTTTTGAGTGTGTTCATGAATCGTGGCTTTGAAGCAGCGAATCTCGGAACATCGTGCAATTTTTTACGAACTATTTGCGCGATTGGTCGATATAGTCTTGGGTTTTTCGTAATTATATTATATTAAAAAAAATGTAAAAGTTCCACAAGGATCTGTGACAGTTCAATATTTAGAGTGCTATACACAATGTAACCTAATATTTAAAAAACTGCTAAGAATTAGATGATCATCAATTTTCTGCCCTTAATCCCACTCTGAATGGGGTCGGCACAATATGTCATCCTTTCGAACTATCCATGTTGTCAGAAGATTTAGATATGGTTTTATGAAGGGCTGCATGCCTGACATCATACCTCCTTGGGAAGAGTTGATAAGAGTTATTTAAACCATTACGAATCAATTGTACTGACTATTAACTTATATTAGGTACAAAGTAATCCACAACTTTGGTAGCCTAAATTACAAATTATAATGTTGCGAATCTTTAGTAATTATTTTATGGTGCAAGCCAAATGTGAGATTTTTACAACTACTTGCTTTTTTTCTGTGAAAATATATGAAAATTTAAATAAACAAGTCTGTGTATTTGTCAAAAAAATAAATTGTTATCAGCACGAACCATTTAAGTTATGCTTCGACTGTTTGTTGAAAGATTACCCGATTACCTTGTATATAGAGAAATAAAGAAAGTATTTAAAAACATTTTTGCAGTATTTTTTATTTTCTAATTTTAATTAATTGAATTTAAACAGTTGTAGAGCCAAGCAGTTTGCTGCACGAATAGGCCGCCTGGACGGGTGAAATACCACCTCTCAGAAAATCAACGTAAAGTGGCTTTCGCCGCGTTTTACTCGGTAAAAGGGGTATCCGGAAGCCCAAACCCTTTCCCCCTCCCCTTCCCAACCCCGTCCATATCTTATTGTAAGGGCTGGCAACGCAACTGTAACACTATATGTGTTCAGGTGTCCATGAGCAGCGTTTGTTGCCCACCATCAGGTGTCACGCCTGCTCGTTTGCCTCCTATATCATAAAGAAAATAAAGGAACCTTAACACGGAGATTATTTGGATGTTAATACTCGGACCTGTTTATAATCTCATAATGTTCATCACTCTCAATGACAGGTCAAAAGTGACTTAAAAGTAGAAGCACCCCTAGTAACTAGACCAAGGCAGTTGGCGAATTAGTTTAACTCTTGAGAAGAAAGGGCAAACGTGTTACCCGATGTTAAGCAACATCACATGGCCATCTGCAACACATATAATGTTACAATAGCGTTCCCACCCATTAAAATGGTATAGGGAAGGGGTCGGAACTGGGAAGGAAAAGGGTTGGGCCTCCGGATACTTCTATCACTGAGCCAAACGCAGCATGAGCAACATCGCGTGGATATTCTGCGAGTTCGTGCTATTTCACCGGTCGCAAAGTATTTCAAGCAACGAACTGCGTGATTCTGCCACTATCAAAATTCAATTAGATGACAAGAATATTGCAGAGCGACAATATCTTTAACCAAACCAAGATGCTCCGATAAACCAGTGTGTATAGAATCGAGTGTTTAATACCTTTTTATAAGTCATTTTCCATTCTCCACACCATCCATTTTTATGGAATAAGGGGGCAATTAAGTGACTAACGCTACCTATAGATACCTGAAACACAGATAGTTTTACAGTTGTGTAGCCATCCTTTAAGGGTAAGGGAAGGGGGTTGGGCCTCCGGATAACTCTGTCACCCAACGAACCACAGCAAGAGCCACTTTAAGTCGATATTCTGATAGGTTGTGACATTTCAATAGCAAACAAACTGCGGGGCTGTGATACTGTTAAAATTATTGGCATTTCTCTCCCGATCTCTCTCTCTCTCTCTCTTTCTTCCCTTTTCATAACACACCATGCTAAAGTTTCACATCTTTAAAATTTCTCATATAATCGTGTATTTAAAAAAATGCATACATACATAACTTCACGCCATATTTATGTGTATTTAAAAAAATGCACTGGTATTAAATTTAAACCTTTTCCACGACAGATTTGCATTTCCAAAATTAAACGCTCCTCGTATGTAATGTAGTGCAAGTTAACTGAAATTGATATATATTTGATTCACAGTAAACAAACGACCGGATCACGATATTCAATAGAGAAAAATAATAATTGCACAATTCTATAATCGACTAACTGAGATTCGAACTATCGATTACCAATCGAGATGCGTATTCAAGTAGCGAATGTAATCTCGTTCAAGTTACTCAATAAACAATCGAACAGTAAATAATGTTCAATGAAATAAAGCTGAGTTCGTTATGAGATATAATGTACGCCTTTCAACATTCTCTTTCATCAATCAATAACTTATTACATGTCAAAAGTTGAAAAATATGACAGCTAACCGTTGGCGGGAAAGATAATCCATCATGGCGGACATAACAATGGCGGGAATATTAATTACATAATCGGATTTAATTAAAATGTAATTTAATAACGCACAATTATATCGTGTTGTATGTAAGTTCCGTGGGTGCGTGGTGTGCGTGGGACGATGCCGATTGGTTTGTTATTAACGATTAATCTAAAATTCAATTATCTCATGATTTAACATCGTTTGATTGAAAGAAAGCCGTGACTCACGTTTTATTAGTTTTTAATTTTCGTATTTAAGAGAGATTTTTTTTTTTATAACCGCTTTCTGTTTTGGCTTGTAATCAGTGAAATTGACTATATCTATCTTATTATCAACTAATAGAGTTTATGTAGTTCTCTATGGTCTCTCTATGAAAATGTCTATGATATAGGTTAATTAAATGCAAAATCGTGAGAATTTATCTGATTTCTAAATTGTATACGGTAAATAAGTGGATTTGTTTATTCGATAATAGCCTCAACAAATCAATAAGGCTTATTACCATCGATTCAGCTTACACTTTTTCAGTAGGTTGTAACTGTACATGTTAATTTTTGCTAAAATTATTTTTTTAATATGAAAATGATTTACACGTCCTCAGGTTGAATGTGATGAGTAGGATAACTCTAGTTTTAATCGATGTACCATCCATAAGGTAGTTAGCAGAGAGCGGGAGGTTGACTTAACCACCGATACCCCTGGGCTGGTGTGACATAACCCATGGAAAATAATTTTGTCTTACGGAAACTCGTTGAACCAATCGAAAGACGTTCGCATCTGAAATTCCCTCATGAGTTACCTTAAGAGAAACCCTGCCATTTATGAACAAAATATTGAAAATACTCATAAATATACCTATTCTCACGTAAACGTATAAATAGTATACCAAGCACTTTTGCAGTAATGAGTATATGACTTGAATCAATATTTATACGATTTTTTAATTTAATATTAAATGTAAAAAAGATATGATACATTCACATACGCGCATATAAGATCTTTACAGACATATTAATTACATACCTAACTTTTAATTATAAATGTTAACCTCGTATAGTAAGTAGTAGCTTGACGTTAAAAAGGCGTACCAAAAACGAAACATTTATAACTTTGTATAGATAATAAATTAAGAATATATAAAAAAAGATATGCCACTATCGAATATCGGACGCTTATTAATATAGAATAAATATGAGACTGGTTAATTTAATTGTAATCGAATTTTTATCCTCCCAAACTCATCAGGATGGTAACGCCCATCAACAGCAGACAGCCTCTCATTATCACCTGGTACGAAATAGGAGTTATGGCGATTTTATTAAGTAACTAACTGACCCGCCGAAATTTGTTACGCATCAAAAGTAATTTTTACAGCGTTCACAATTAAGTACTAAATCTCGAAAATTATCACTTTTTCTTCACTACGTCATACATGAGTTGTAGATAAAAACACCTATCTATTAAAGATAAAACCTCATGAAAATACTAGTTTCAAAGATATAAGCATAAGGGGACAGACAGCGGAAAGCGACTTTGTTTTATACTATGTAATGATTAGGTATCCTTAGGATTAGGATATCAGCAGAATTCACAGAAACAGTGGTAGAGCCAAGCAGTTCGCTGCATGAATGGGCCGGCTCGACCGGTGAAATACCACGACCTCTCAGAAGACCGACGTAAAGTGGATCATGCCGCGTTTCGTTCGGTGAGAGAGGTACCCGGAGGCCCATCCACCTTCCCCGTCCTTTCCTATCCCCTATCCCTTAAAGGTCGGCAACGCAACAGTAACACTATCTGTGTTGCTGGTGTCCATGGGCGGCGTTAGTTGCTTACCATCAGGTGACACGCCTGCTCGTTTGCCCTCCTATCCCAAAAAAAAAAAATTGTTAAAGTATCCTTTACTGTTTTATTACAAAAAGAAAGAATGCAAGAGGCCCTGCAATTATTTTAGAAATTTTATTAATTTATAAAATCCATATTTTTGCTCAAACAACAAGATTTATCAATTGGATATGTATTGTAACAGATCAAATACCACGTATTTCAAAATGTCTCTGCCGCTACAGCGTCCTCAATTCTCTCTTATGCAAGAGTCACATGATGGTAATGCAGTTTTCCATGTGGAAAGTGTAAAAATAATTGAAACTTGAGTTGCTCACGGGGTTCTTCTCATGACAACTCCACAGACCATGTGATTTCTAGCTCTGAGTTTACTCGTCTCACGAAACTTAACTATGTTCCAAGTGTTTGTGTTCAATTAAAATTTAATGTTACTGTAATTTAGTGGTTTTTTTTGTCAATTTATCTGTCTGTAAATTTATTTGTCTGTCTTAACACTTATTTTTTTATAAATTAAAGGATTTTGCTTATTACAGTATGTTTTCCTTCATAAGCTTACAACTTAAACCAATATACAGTTGCTACGCGGGGTGTAGCCTCGCCAAATCTAATTATGAGTTTACACAAAAACTAAGAACGAAAATATTTTCAAAATGTTTTGCTACCTCCTGGAATTCTTTCGTGAGAAAACAATATGTATGTATGTTTGTTATGACAATCAATTAGCATACTTTTTCACCCAACTTCCAACGAAAAACTAGAAAAATAAAAACAAATTTAATTCGTGTCCTTGCAAAGGTGATATTAGGAGCCTAAAAACCGACCAGCATGAGAAAATGAGAGAAGACTGAGGTGTGTAATAATCATAATCTCTTAAGGTGCTCTTCCCTTTCTGCCTAACCCACGAGGCTCTTCGCGTGAAATTGAGTTATTACTTACTAATGTTGGTATTTAATATTTAATTCCATTTGTCATAATAATATAGTCTCGGTGGTCCAGTGGTCGAGGACACGGCTCTTCATCCAGGTGTCTGGGTTCGAATCGTGACATTGGCTCACACCAATGACTTTTCGAAATTGTTTTCAGAAGTTAAGTGCGATAAATATCGATAGCAGAAAACTTTGTGCCCGGTATGGTAATACTTATTCGCCACCTATTCCATTTGGGACGTAAACATAACGGCGAGACGAGCCTTAACAGCCGCTGCCTACACCTTCGGGTAGAAAAAGGCGTGTAGTTAGGATGTAACCAATAGGATGTAACCAAATGGAATAGGTGGCGAATAAGTATTACCATACCATGCGTTAATATTTCATTTCATTCGTCATTTGTTATCTCTTCTAAAAGTAAGTTCTAGGAGAGTTGACAAAAATCCAAAAACGTGTAGGACAAGAGATATGAAAGCCAAAGAAGCGAGTGAGGTATGTAAGAATCGTGCATTATGGCGCTCTTTTCTGCTTACCCTGCAAGGTACTTGACTTGAAATTATATAAATAGATATGATATGTGTATATAAAATAACATGTTCAGATTTACATGGAAGCAATCATATCCATGATAATTTATTTGAAGACCAGAAGCAAACCTCACTAACAAATACGCTGCGCACTCGACTACGCGGGAGGCGGACTCGCAAGCAATTTAACAAACACAAGATGGGGCCGGCCTCGTTGGCTCTACCACTGCCTACCACGCCTACATCTAATCAATTCTTATAATTAATCGATACTAGCCGTACAACCGAATATCGATTACATATAACGGTCGATAAATAATCAGTACACCACACTCATAATTCACCCATTGTTCAGTAAACCAAATACTAACTTACTGATTTACTAATACGATTCCAGTGGTCGAGATTCTAGGTTCTGAATTAAGATGTCGTAGGATCCATTCCAGGCTCCAGTTTCCGATTACTTTTCGGAAGTTGTGTGATAAATATCGATGACTATACAGTATACGTACATTGTAACTGGTGTATAGGAATGGGTTCCGCCATCTATTCGATTGAGGACGTAACAATTCGACTACTCGAAACTTAATAGTCTCTGCCTACATTTTAGGGTAGAAAAGGCGTGAAGTTACATAATACGATTATGAATCATTGAAGACAGATTATCGTGACGAATCTGTAACTAACCAATGGATGATTTTATATAATAAATATAATAATTCTAGAATAATAGGATTTCGTACACTTCGTTAAGAGTATGACGAATCTGTGTAATAAAGTTTTATAATCGGTCAATATAATAAATACATAAAACAATTCATTCATAAAAATATTGATTGAAACAATTTAACATAACATAACATAACTTCACGTTTATTGTTACCCGAAGGTGTAGGCAGCGGCCGTTAAGCCTCGTCTCACCGTTATGTTTACGTCTCAAATAGAAGAGGTGGCGAACCTATTGCAATACCGGGCACAAAGTTTGCAGTCATCGATATTTATCACACTTAACTACCGAAAACAATTTCGAAAAATCATTGGTGTGAGCCAGTGTCAGGATTCAAACCCGGACCTCTGGATCAGAAGCCGTGTGCTCTCCCACTGGACCACCGAGACTCTAAACAATATAAGTTTATATTTTATGGTTCACGGTGTCTATACATTAAAATTTTGTTTAATATAAACATAAAACCACAACTTCACTTTTTCTACCCGAAGGTGTAGGCAGTGGCTGTTAAGCCTCGACTCGCTGTTATATTTAAGTCCCAAATGGAATAGGTGGCGAACCTATTGCCATACCGGGCACAAAATTTTCAGTCATCGATATGTAGCACACATGACTTTCACACAACAGTCTCGGTGGCGCAGTGGGCGAGCGCACGGCCTCTGATCCAGAGGTCCGGGGTTCGATTCCAGACACTGGCTCACACCAATGACTTTTCGAAATTGTTTTCGGAAGTTATGTGTGATAAATATCGATGACTGACAAACTTTGTGCCCGGTATGGCAATAGGTTCGCCACCTATTCCATTTGGGACGTAAACGTAACGGCGAGACGAGGCTTAATAGCCGCTGCCTACAGCTTCGGGTAACAAAAGGCGTGAAGTTATGTTATGTTATGTTATGACTTTCGAAAGGAGTTTAGAACAGTCACTGGTGTGAGCCATGATTCGAAACTGCGACTTCTTCATTCAGAAGCCGAGACTTTTTTAATAGCAAAACAAGTCTAAATTACTGAAAAAATATTGTAAAAACTCAACAAACAATACTTACACCGTGTTACGTATTACTATTGAGAGTTAAACATCCCATAAGACCCATGTCTTCAAACATCATCAATCAAAGTTACATCAAATGAGCCTCAAGAAGCGCCACAATGATTTATCAAGGAGCTTGTTTCTTTGTGTATAGTTTAAGCATTAAACAGGATCAAGTCACGACTTTGATGAAAAGGAATTAATTTGAAAATAAAACACCAATTCAATTGTGGGAACTTAATGAAAGGACTTAATAGGGGAATAAAAAAAGCTACCATATTCAGAAAGTATAATGCTAATCAGATCTAAAAAATATCAATTCTGCCATCTTGGTTGGTCCGCCATATTGGATTCAGAATGATGTCACACATCATATCGTGCATTGTTATCCAGAGTAAACGTGTATACAAAATTTTAGCTCAATCGGTTGAAGACATCTACTTCAAAATTGAGTTCAAAGATTCCACCCGAACATTCATACTTACATGCATATCGTGCAAACTTATTAAAAGCTTATCTAATATATAAAATTCTCGAGTCTAGATGTGCGTAATTGAACTCCTCCGAAACGGCTTGACCGATTCTCATGAAATTTTGTGTGCGTGTCGGGTAGGTTTGAGAATAGGACAACATCTATTTTTCATCCCCCTAAATCACAATTTTTTTTTTAATTTTTCGACATATTTCTGTTTCTTATTTTTTTTATAAAACGGGATACAAAAATACATGCAACCCTAAATTTTCAACCCCCTACGATCAACACCTATTTTTTAAATTTTATTTTTCGGCAAGACAACGTTTGCTGGGTCAGCTAGTAATTATAATAAAATACAAGTTAGTTTTACGTATTGGTTACAAGAAACTCTTGGAGGACTCTCCGCCGTTCCGAATTTTATAAATTTGGCGACACGCACAAATCACAGTCAGACCACCTAACCTTGCGGGTGAAGGTATAAAAAGTCCAAAGATTTCTCAAACAAACTAACCGTATAATTTTTATAGTCAATGAGATTATTGAATAAAAAAATGAACGCTTCGTTTTTTCCCGATAATATACAAGAAAATATGTCGTATAATTGTTACAAAAAACATTGTTATCCTTACTACCTATTTACTAATATTTTGATTCAAGATTAGATTTTCTTTTAACCAACTGTTATTTATTACAATAAAATAAATACTGAAGTTTCAAATCTACAGCCAGTTGAATAAAATTAATTATAAAATGTGATTGTGTTGAATAAAATTTATTCCTTTAATAAATTCGTACAATATTATGTAAAAGGTAATCACTTATTTTTTTAAATAAATCAAATCACACGCTCCGATACTATAATATATATATCCAAATATTAATAGGTTAACATTACTAAATTAAAATTATAAATTGATAACAATTACTCAAAAAGCCAGAGACGACGAGTTAAAAACAAAACTACCATAGACAAACAGTAACAAATGAGGTCGGTTCGAAATTTGAAATTGAATGGACTCGATTTTTTTTTAATGTAACTTTTGTTCTAACATCCAATTACGAGTTTTTAAATTATTCTCGACCTTTTCATTGGTTCGAAGGCAACTCTTCGACTAATTAATGGGCCCCTCACAGTTGGAGTTCCTTGACGATTAGACCGGTACATCGTTAAGTTCAGCTCTGAGGAGTTAAGGATTAATGTGAAAATAGATTTGGAACTTTTTTTTTATCCAACTCGCACCGAAACTATAATAAGAAGTTTTTTTTATTTAGAATAAATTAAAGAAATTTAGACATAGGTATGCAATAACATTTTACAATAATTAACTGTCAAAATGTTTCCTAATATGGACTCAATTTACTACGACACGAATAAGAGGTATGTATAAACAAGGTGTACAATATTTTAATTTCAATTATTTTTTATCAACATACATTTTCGTATATAGACTTAGTTCATATTTTCTTCGAGTCCTGAAAGATCAGCAAATGGGTTCTAAGTCAGAAGCTGGATTCCGGCTGGCCTGATTTCCACCACCTGTTCTATTGGAACGTAAGAGTTCGTCGTAAAAACTTCGTGTCTAGGCGTAACAGCCTCTGCCCACCTTTAACTAGAAGAGGTACGTTACCAACAAAATTCGTAGATAAAACTATCGAGATTTTATTATTTCATTTTTTTTAATTAACACGAACGCGGTTTTCGTATTAGCCACAGACATATTATTTCTTTTTCGTAATCCGTTTTTTTTTTCAATATTTAACTTATATTTATATTCATAAACATTTTTGACCCAGAACAATATTTTATATATCAGCCATTAATAATCAAAAGAAATTTACGAAAGAGAATGTATGTCTCCAATGACCACTTAGCGCTATCAATCACAAATAAAATCCATTTCACACAACAGTTAGACCTAGATTTATTACCTAAGTTTTGAACGGCGCCATTAGCAGAGTTTACAACCATTCTTTATGGTTTCTGAACGTTTAAAATAAATTTACACGTGTATGCAATATTAATCGTAAAACATATAGTCAATTATAGGCAAAAACTATGAGATTTCTTGTTAGTTATCATATTGTATAATACATTAGTCAATCTATTTAGTGAATGAAATGTTAAATTATTTTATGTTCATTTTCATAACGTGTGAACGTAAATGTTTTATTGTTATTTATTACCAATTATGCAATTTATGATTTCATTTATAATATTGTGTTGTATTTTTAACAGTGGTCGCCCTACGCAGTTCGCTGCATAAATAGGGCCAACTAGAAAAATGTAATACCATGACTATAAGAATATCGAAGTAAGGCGGCTCATGCCGCGTTTCTCTCAATGGATCCCGCGCGCAACAAGAGCCTATGAGACGTGTCGGGTAGGGGCCCCTCGGTCTCCAGTCACGGGTGCAATCAGTGCGCCTCAAAAGTGAACCAACGGTTAGTTTGCTGAAGGGGACCACATCTACGGTACTTGCCTGGATAGCAAGTAGTGCGGCTTTCGCTAGTGGTTGCGCCAGTCGACTCTGCTGGGCTTCGGCGGATGAGTTTACAACGTGAGATGAACGTGCTTTACAGCTCCGGAACCAGCTGGATACTGGTAGCCGGCTTCTCGAGCGTCCCAAGCACGGATTGAAGTGTCAGCTAGCTCCCGGGCGTAGCGCGCGGTGAGCAGGCGTTAAACTGCTACGGAACCCAACCGGACAATCGAGAGTGAAGGAATTCAAGGGGCGACTCTCCTTATGAGGACCATCAAGAGCTATTAGCCTTGAGGTGGCGGCAAGACCTACCGCGTCTTGGCCCCGCGCTTTGACTTCGGTTAGGGTACGGCCATAGTGAACGGCAATATACCTTTACAGGTCGGTGGGTCGTTCACTAACACAATTTAACCGTAGGACAGGAAACTGTGCCAAAATGCGAATCATCTCTTCTATAAGTCACGATCTATATCTCTTACGCGATCACAGGTTATCAGTACCTATATAAGTTTAGAAATCTTCAGAGATCTGTTTAATATTAATAGATATTTTCTATTGAAGGTGTACTGTACTATTGAAGGTGTACTGTACTATTGAAGGTGTACTGTACTATTCCAAATTTTTAAAGTTGATAAATATGAAAGTAAAATGTTTATTTATTTATTTTATTTCGCACACATATTAAGTAACAGTTAACAGTCTCGGTGGCGCAGTGGTCGAGCACACGGCTGCTGATCCAGAGGTCCGGGTTCGATTCCAGACACTGGCTCACACCAATGTCTTTTCGAAATTGTTTTCGGAAGTTATGTGTCATAAATATCGATGACTGAAAAACTTTGTGCCCGGTATGGCAATAGGTTCGCCACCTATTCCATTTGGGACGTAAACATAACGGCGAGACGAGGCTTAACAGCCGCTGCCTACACCTTCGGGTAACAAAAGGCGTGAAGTTATGTTATGTTATTAAGTACAAAACATCTATTATTTTTAATAAATGTTATTTATAAGATAAATAAATTTAAATTGTTTAGTCAATAGCCTATTTCAATCTCCAATAGTCTCCGTATTCAATCTCTCTCTCCCTCTTAAGCTAAAATAGTAGCCATTTAAGCCTTTTCCGGGCCATCCCGATGAAATATTTAGACTTGTATATACGTACTCTGGAAAAACATAACTCTTCTCATTTTTGTTGTTGTTATTGTTCAGGACACAGCTTGACGCTTTTAACATAACTCTTCACCCACGTCACTGTGAAGAAAATTTTATAAATTTCATATAAATCTATTGTCGATCATTCAATTTGAATAATTATCAACCTCTGACCCGAATATTACATTGAAGTTATTATAAAAAAAGTCCGTTCAATATTATCACTCAGACTCATGTATTCACAATAACAGCGGTAGAGCCATGTTCGATGCATGAATAGGCCGGCTCAAATGTGAAATATCACAAAGTCTCAGAAAATCGGCGTAAAGTGGCAAATGTCACGTTTCGTTTGGAAAGAGACATATCCGGAGGCCTAACCCCGTCCTATCTCTTCCTATCCTACCACCTTAAATGCTTTAAAGGCTTTCTTGTGTCTATGGGCGGCGCTGGTTTCTAAACATCAGGTGATCCATACTATTTCACCGGTCGAGCCAGCCCGTTCACTCAGCGAACTGCATGGCTCTTTATACCACTGTTAAAATAGACATCTTAGATTGATAGTCTAATGAGTTGAATATTTGTGTTATATTTTCCAAAATATATTTAAATCTTTTTGTTGTTATTTATTAATTATTCAAACGTATAAGAGAGCGTGAAATTTTATACCCCCTAACTATTTTGTTATTATAATTATTATTCATTTAAAGAGCCGGTTTATAAGAACTTAATCAATAGAAATTTTCTTTTTTAAATCACTAAACAAAACTGACTGTCTCGGTGGTCCAGTGGTCGAGCACTCCACTTTTGAATCCGGAAGTTCGAATCCTGGCACTGGCTCACACCAATGACAGTTCGAAAATGTTTTCGGAGAAGTTGTGTGATAAATATCGATGACTGAAAACTTTGTGCCCGGTATGGCAATAGGTGGCTATTCCATTTAGAACGTAAATATAACAGCAAGACGAGGCTTAACAGCCACTGGTCACACCTTCGGGTAACAAAGGCGTGAAGTTATGTATGTATGTTAAATAAAACTGATGAGCTGTCTGAAAATAAACTAAGGAGACGTATTTACAGATTTACGAAAGAACACTTACAAAATCTCACTCGCCAATTCAGACTTCCAAATACCATGGGCTCCATAACGCTCTATTTACTGCATTTAAAGATACTATTAGCAGAAAGACAGAATTTGTGTCGTTTGTAAGCCTTGAGAAATAAAAGGAAACAGAAATTTCGGGACAACATTTCAGAAAAAAAAGTTATCAAGTAGTCTATGATGAGAAAGGTAAAAATATAATGCTTTAAATATAATGCAGTTATTACAGTATCGGTAGTCGAGTAGTCAAGCTCTTCGCTTCTGAAGTCATGGAATCGATTCCGAATTCATTTCGACAGTTATGTGTGATAAATATGACAATGACTGATAACAATTCGGCGAGTCGAGAGTACGTGACTCTCAGCCGACTCTGAGAGCCGCCTCTCAGACTATCAGCCGCTACCTACATCCCCGGGTAGAAAGAGGCGTGGAATTATGTTTTTTTTTTTAATTATGTATTGTAAAATTAAATATATAGTAATAAGTTTATTGGTTAATACGATAGATGAATATTATATTGATTTTTATAAAATCGAAAATGTTAATACCTTTCATTAAATTCCTTATCTTTCATCAAATTACAAATATCATTAAATAAAAGGCAATCAATGATTTGAATCCCATTAATATTTGCATTAAAACAAGTATTTTATTAGTGAATCACGATAGATATAGTGAGTACAATCATAATTCTCATTTACATACCATGATATCAAACCCACGACTCACGACTATTAGTGATCATGAAACCATCAGACATATTCAATTAACAAATATGTCTCTTCTTGTATATATTTGTTTTTTTTTTAAATTAAAAAAGAAAGGTAATCATGAACGTGTTTTAATAATGAAACGCAGAAATTAAAATTTAAAAAAAAAACTGTTTAGACACAGGCAAAAGAGGCTGATTAGGGGCCGATGTCACGCCGATAAACGCCGTAAAACCGAAAATTGAAAAGGTTACTTCATTAAAAATACTATATTTTATCATTTTTTAAATGGGACAGGTGAACCCTATGGCGGTGAGTAGGGTGGCCTTGTTGTGGACTTTTTAAGGGAGTTTTTAATATAAATTTATAGGCATTTTGATTGTATATAGAATACTAACGTATAGATAGGGAAGTAGTTTAGTATAAGAAGCAGACAAAAAAAATCTTAATGTAAATTTTGAGACATACAATTTACGGGAGCAAGAGTTGGGTATTGCAGAGAGCGCATGAAAGAAATTAATATTGTATGGTGATTTATATGTTCTATTTAATATTTTAAGTAATCCAAGAAGGTTATATCTTTGTTTTTTTATTAGGGGGCAAATGAGCAAACGGATTACCTGGTGATAGATGCTCATGGACATCTGCAACATTCTGGGATATATAGTTGCGTCGCCATTCTTTAAAGTGGAAAAATAGGATAGGAAAGGCAGGGGCAAAAGAGGTGGAATTCGCACTAACAGCTAATGCTTTAGTAGACATATCCACATTTTAACTTGAATTTTGGAAGCCCTACATCGCGGCGTCGCGTCCTGAACGTCCCGCAGTGCGGATCTAATGAAATAAACTGAAAATCAACACGGCCGCTCGCGCCGCGCCCCCTTTGAAGGCTCACCGCGTGCCCCCCGCGTCCCCATTCACCCCACCAGCCCACTCATGTTATAATTAACACCGAAATTTATTATAATAACCATCCCGAAATTATCTTATGAGCCGTGGACACGCCATTGTTTTTATTTTAATTATTATTATTAGCAAGCCCCTTTCGCGGGTATAGAAATTTCAATTAATTCCTTGTTTGACCTGCCCTCTTTTTAAATATAATATTATTTATATAGTGTCAATAATAAATTTATATCTTTTTTATAAATTTATATTCATAAGTATTTAGTTACTTTTGTTACTAACGATACATGACATCGTCGATCGTCTGGCAATTGCTATTTTCGTATTAAATGAGATGAAATTATTTGTTATGATTATTCAAATATTATTTTTCTGCCAGATATTTTTACTGAGCAAGATTAATATGATATTTATGCCGAGTATAGTTGTCCTTTTTTTCAAGTGAACACGTTTTGTAGTCTAAAATTTAATATAAAAAGAGATAGCGTGTTAACGACTTCAAAAAAAACTACTCAAAATATAGATTTATTATTTGTAAAGATCGTTACCCAGTATATCCATCCTGTACAGCCAAGGTCTGACCCTCATTTATATGATTGATAAGTCTAATTCAATCAGCTAGAACAGGCTGTAGTAGCCGATTGACTTCCAGGTGAGTGATAAATTACATTTAATAAGTTAAGAAGTTGTTTATAAAAAATATAATTTGTATTATAAATTAAATATTTATAACTGTATATAGTTGGTGTTCAAACATACTTACTTGTTCCTGTTCCACTCACTGGTATTGGAAATTAAGTATGAAATTCAATAGTTTAAATATTATTGTTCTTTTTTATATTTCGGTGATCCAGTGGTGGAGCACTCCGCTTCAAGAGTCCGAATCAAGAGGTCACGGAATCGAATCTTGGCTCACACCAATGACTTTTCGAAAGTTAAGTGTGATGACTGAAAGCTTTGTGCCCGGTATGGCAATAGGTTCGCCACCTCTTCCATTTGTGACGTAAACTTAACGCCGAGTCGAGGCTTAACAGCCACTGTCTACACCTTCGGGTAGAAAAAGGCATGAAGTTATGTTATGTATGATATGTTTTTTTTTAACCGACTTTTATAGAAAGTTAATGTTTTCTTCAGCACGTTTAGCAGTGTGGACAATGTATAGAGGTTAACAAACTATCTATTAGTGTTAATATTCGACAAAATGTACTTGAATTATATGAGGTTCGAAGTTTCTCGTGTTCACCAACACATAGTCTGATTTTCATTTAACTTATTAAATAAAATGATTTACTTCAGCTCGATAGTCCAATTATTACAGTTTTAAAACATGGACAATTACGACAAATTTAAATTTAATTATACGAACGACTTATAAACATAACTTCACGCCTTTTTCTACCCAAAGGTGTAGGCAGTGGTTGTTAAGCCTCGACTCGCCGTTATGTTTACGTCCCAAAATAAATACCCACTGGGATACTGTTAGTATTTGGGGTTTCAATCAGTATTTATTATTATCATCAATTTGTTAATATAAAAGTTGTTAATCTATACATATAATAAAATTGTAGAAAAGTCAAAACTGTACATTGAATATTTTTTAAAAAGAATACTTGGTGTGTGATCTGCAATCGATACCGAAGCCAAAAATATACTTTTTAGAATTTTTGTCTGTTTGTCTGTTTGTCTGTTTGTCTGTATGTATGTCCGGGATAAACTCAAAAAGTACTGCATGGATTTACTTCAAATTTGGCACGAAAATTATTAAGAAGTCGGGTCAACATATAGGCTACATATTATCACGCTATCACCTACGAGGAACGAGCAGTGAACCTTTATTTCTTCAATGTATTCTGTAGCAACGTGTAATCTAACGACGCATATTTGTATGTTGTTATGGTGTTATTATGTTAATAACCATGCTTTAATCTATACATATAATAATAATAATAATATAATATAAGTTAGCTTCACATTTTAATTAACTTATGCCGTTAAACATAACAGACAATTTTAAAACAGTGCCATCTATGAGATTTGATTTGAAACATTAAGTTGAATTACACGTGTAAGCACTTTTTGGTTTTAGATATAAATAAATCTTTGAGATTTTAAAAACATCAAGTCGAATTACATGTTTAAACACTTTTTGAATATAAATAATTGAAATTTCATCATGCGCTTGCGGTCAATAGATGTTTTTAAGAGTCATAGATGGAGTTGTGCATTTTCTTCTTTAAAATTGTATCGTTAATTCTTTTCAGAGATGAGCAAGACAATTAAAAAAATGTATTTGTATATGCTAAAAACTGTTAATATTTTTGTTCGGTATTTATTGGTGTAATGATTGCTTCGTAATTTTATAATTTTACACCATTAAAAAAAAATGTTTCCTATTCGCTAACTAGATGGCGTTGGCGTCGAATCGTCGAGTCGTGCACCAGCGTCGGGTCGATCAAATATATCTGCAAATACGTGAACAAAGGTAGCGATCAGGCGACGTTTGCTTTACAGAACACTGACAGAGACGAGGTGACCAAGTATCAGTCCGGTCGCTACATCAGCACGTCTGAAGCAGTTTGGCGGATACTGGCGTTCTCTATACATGACAGGCATCCTGCCGTCATGCATTTAGACGTCCACCTAGAAAACGGTCAGCGCATATATTTTGATCCCAACAACGTTGCTGAGCGCTTAGAAAATCCGCGCCAAACAACTCTCTTGGCATTTTTCAGGCTCTGCGAAATCGACCAGTTTGCGAGGTTCCTTACGTATGACGAGGTGCCTTCATATTACACGTACGACAAGCAAAGGGGAATATTTAACCGACGTCGAAGAGGAGGTGCTGTCGAAGGTTTTCCGGGAATTTTCAAGGACACCGTATTGGGTAGAGTTTATACCGTGCACCCGAATAATGGCGAATGCTATTTTCTGCGGTTATTACTTCACACGATCCGAGGCCCAACGTCTTTTGCCTTTCTGAGAACATTTGATGGCGTGGAGTATCCCACTTACCGCGCAGCCTGTGTAGCACGTCACCTTCTCGACGGTGACCAAAACTGGGATGACACCCTCGCGGAGGCGAGCGTCAGTAACAGCCCCAGCCGTATGCGTCATCTGTTTGCCGTCATCTTGGTGTTTTGTGGAGTCACGAACCCGGTAGCTTTGTGGGAAAAATATCGACATCATCTATCTGAAGATTTTCTACGAGCTTTGAGGCGTGCTACTGGAGACGAAGTCGAAGTAACTGATGAACGCGTGCTGAACACCTGTCTTAGTTCACTTCAAGACGTGGTCATTTCCATCGGCGGCAATCCATTGGTCGAATATGGGTTACCAGCTCCCCAATCATCACCGCATCAAGACCGTGGAAATCGAGAGTATAACGCTGAGACAATTTACGATCCGAGCGAAATGACCACCATACGAAATCACCATGTCGCTTTGTTCTCTTCAGAGCAAAAACAAATTTATGACACTGTTCTTAAAAGCGTTGGGCAAAACCAGGGTAAAATGTTTTTCTTGGATGCTCCTGGTGGAACAGGAAAAACATTTGTTACCACTGGCATACTTGCAGAGGTCAGGAGGCAAGGCAAAATTGCCATTGCTGTAGCGTCGTCGGGAATCGCTGCCACACTGCTTCCGGGTGGCAAGACAGCACATGCCATGTTTAAAATTCCCATCGATTTAGAGAGCACCGAAACGCCTGTTTGTGGTGTGTCACGCAATAGTGATAAGGGACACGTGCTGAAGGATTGCTCTCTGATCGTATGGGATGAGTGTACGATGGCCAATAGAAAAGCAGTTGAAGCCGTGGACAGAACCCTGCAGGACATCCGCAGGAACGAACACTTGATGGGTGGTGTCACAGTTCTATTCAGTGGCGATTTCCGACAAACGCTTCCCGTGGTGACGCGGGGATCGAGGGCTGACGAGGTGAATGCTTCGTTGAAACGATCTTCGCTGTGGTCACGAGTTCGTACGCTGCGCTTGACCATTAATATGAGAGCTCGGCTCGGCGGCAATGCACGTGCTCAAGAATTCTCCGATGTTCTTCTAAGTCTTGGCGAAGGCACTCTACCAGAGGAGAGAGGTGGGCAGGTGGTGCTTCCAGAGTCTCTCGGTAGAGTCGTATCCAGCTTAGAAGAACTCATTCGCTGTGTGTACGGGGACATCAGTCATATACCGCACCAGCAGAATTCTTGGGTATGTGAGCGGGCAATTTTGACGCCCAAAAATGGTCAGGCTGAAGCAATCAACGAATGCATTCTCTCGAAAATTGAGGGGAATGAAGTGGTTTACACCTCTATAAACACTGTCATCGAGCAAGATGATGCCACACATTATCCCGTGGAATTTCTGAACTCTCTGTCAGCAAGTGGACTTCCAGCGCATACTATCAAGCTGAAAGTCGGTGTCCCGATTATGCTTCTTCGGAACCTATCTCCTCCGAAGTTGTGTAACGGGACCCGCCTTAAAGTCATCTCGCTCCACAGACACAGCATTGAGGCGGAAATTCTTACGGGTTGTGGCGTAGGCGAGGCAGTATTTGTACCACGCATTCCCCTCATACCTCATAACTTCCCGTTCCAGTTCAAGCGCGTACAGTTCCCCGTGAGTGTTTGCTTCGCGATGACCATCAATAAGTCGCAGGGGCAGACACTGAGAGCAGCGGGTGTCGACCTCAGGACGAGCTGCTTCTCACACGGGCAGCTGTACGTCGCTTGCTCCCGCGTCACCAGTCCTGACTCTCTTTACATTTTGGCTGCGGAGAGCCAAACCAGCAATGTTGTTTATAGAGAAGTTTTATAAGTATATATTTTTATCCTTTTCTATATTTATATTTTCTTATTCATTATTTTCTACATTTGCTTCAGTCGCAACTTATTACTTAATTCAGCAGAATCACCATAAAGTCATTTATTCAAAGCAGACTGAAAATCAGCACTTTTGAAGTTCAACAATTTTACAAAAGACAGTCTCCCTCTGTTACTGTACTTTCTGTATTTATGAAATGTAAAGAAGTAACGGGTAAATAAATGTTATTTTAAAAGGTATAATCGTAGGTATTTTTGGTGCTGTATAGCGTTCAGGCAGATGACGTCGCGGGCTACAGCTATACTACAAAAATTCCTGTTAAAATGAAAATAAACAATGCGGGCAACAACCATTGCTACCGCAATCTGTACTTATCCTACCAGTTACAATTTCATTTTAGAGGTAATTACTTCTCAACTGTCTATGTAAAAATATAGCTATCTGATCACAAATTCCACGCGTACGAAGTCGCGGGCACAGCTAGTATAAAAAATATATGTCTTAAATTTGAATTAAGGTTTTAATTCCGTTGAACTGTAATCAAGACAAAATGTCTATGGACAAGGAACTTTGTGATCATTTCCTGCGCCACCTATGTATTATTTATGTCTTAGTTTAGTTCATTATTATTTTAAAAGATCAACTAACGTTTGATCGCTTCTCATTAGAACCTTAAAATCAGTTCAGTGCTATAGCCATTTCGAAAGAAAAAGAACCTAGGTGCCGAACCTATTGCCATACCGGGCACAAAGTTTTCAGTCATCGATATGTATAATAATATATAATAATAATATCTTGGACACAATACACACAGCACCCTCTAGTTCCAAGCTAAGCAACTAAATGCTTGTGCTATGGATACTAGATAACGGATATTAATACATATATACTTTTCTTTTGTAAATACATACTTATAATACATAGAAAAACACCCAGACACCACACAAATATTCATGTTTGTCACAAATATTTGTGCTCGGGTGGGAATCGAACCCCCGACCTCATTGCTCCAGCCGGTAGTTTTACCAATGCGCCACGAGGCCCGTCAACGTGTATATATATATATATATATATATATAAATTTCGAAAAGTCATTGGTGTAAGCTAGGATTCGAACCGGCGACTTGATTCAGAAGCGGGATTCTCGACCACTGTACCACCGTGACTACCTACTTATAAAATTATTTGAAAATTGGAACAATAAATAAATTGGAATTATAATTATATCCCTTCGATCAGCTTATTATTTATCAACTTAGCAATTTGGTAAGTAGGTATCTTAGACAAATGTATTATTTATCTATAAAATTTACTAATGAAAGAGTTGAACCAAACAAACTCGAGGTCAACAAAACTGTATAAATTTTCTATGGAGAATTCAATTTTATATTGTACCGTTGACGTTTACATATATAGTAAATCATCGATATTTCGATTACAACATCGATAATAAAACGTAAAACGATGCAATATCACTATAATTTTATTAAAGAACATGTTATTGTTGTGTAACGGTAGGGGTGCGCACGCGCAGCGTGACGTCAGCCGCTCTACACATCTGAAGAGATGTGCCCACACGAAATCGATTACGAATTGCAGGTGCAAATAATGATATTTTTTAAATCGATATTGATAGAAGAAAAAAAAACAACAGATGCCTTTTCGTCTATTATTTCATACTTTGATGATGTTATTAAATGTTAATAGATTTGTAATGATTATTTGATATTTCATAAATATTGATAAGTCGTTAATAAAATTACAATATTAACACAATGACTTGAAAGATATGTTTAAATATTTAAGTTGCTAATTGTTTTTAATGAAACGTATTAAAATTCGGTCAAGTGTGAACCTGAAACAATGAATGTAAATACAGTTATAGTAATTTGTTACCTACGTAAGTAATGTGACGGTATGGTCTATGGGGACTTGTCTATGCTTGTTAGCCTCTGTTAATTTAGTATGGGATATAAGTGAATGTGTTTTCCATTTGATATTTTTCCATTACATAAGTTTTATGATTAAGTGTTACATGACTATTTTTTATTACTTTATCGCTTTTTCTACACTCTCTTTTACACTTCTACTCTTTCATTTTCTTTGTCTTTCTTTTGTTCACTTCCCAATCATCGATTTTTATCATACATAACTTCTAAGGAGAAGAGATGAGGTCATTGGTGTGAGCCGAGATTCGATCCGATTTCTTTCTCAAGCTCATTTTCAGGTCAAGCTCGGGCGTGTGGTGCCCGAACACTTCACCTCCAGGACGACTAAATAATATCATGTGTTATATAACATTGTCTAATCAGCAATCTGTTTAATACATACACGATTTTCCAAATCTGTTCTGTACAATAGATCTGTTTTATAATAATATTTTAATAAATATTAAAATTGGCTTAGTCTCAGGCCAATTCTTTGAGAGCCAGAAGGAAAGAACTATGAAGAGACGTTCCTTAGATATCTCACTTTTATTTATTACTGTCATAGCTTCCTGACTTGCCTATGATATACCTACAATTATTAGAGCTGTAAAGTTAACTGTAACTGAATGACGTGTTTAAATTTATACTCCATTTAACTTTTTAATGAGACATGTCAAACAAATATAAGTGATGTTTCGTGAGTTATTGCTCGTCAGTGATTTATCACGTGTAATAATCTTCTTTCTTTTCTTTTTTTTTGAAGTCGATACCATTCCGTATATGTAAATATAGTGTCTGGACTTTGATTGTCTATAATTGAGACTATGCCATTGATATATCATTCGTTTGAATAAGCTATTGGCAGCTGCCGTGCTTTGCCCGCGTTATATTTCGTTCCTATTCATCATCGTGTGCTATGAAGGCTTCTATATGGTATAACTGAACAGCTAGCATGAATGGGCTGATTTGATCAGTGAACTACGAAGAACTCTAAAAATATCGTCAAAAAGTAAAAAAAATATGTAAATTAAATTTATACTTCCTGCAAAAAACTTAGAAAACAAATACAAGTATGTATTCATTAATTAAGGATATATTTACTGTATTATTAGTAACGGTTCATAGTTTATTATGAAAACCATCTAATTAGTACACCAGGAAATCAACTATGATCTTTTTCCAAGCTAATATTAAAAATTAACGACAGCTCGCCTCCAGGCTAACACCAAACCAAACACTTAGACCTCTCCAAAACTGAACCCTGCCTAAACAAATATCTACTCATCAACTAAACAGAAGTATCAACTAAACTGGACACATTTATTTACTAAGCCTTAATTCATTTACGTTGTTAAAATGACTGACGTTTTCAATTAGAGAGTTGAGGGCAAGACCTCCCAGGTCTAGTCTCAGTTATTAATCTCCACCAATGTTGACTGATCCCTGGGTTTTTATAATGTAACCCCTATTTGATCAAGGAAACTCAACTCTGTAAGGTTGTAAGGTTTGAATAGTAATAGTTGAAAGGTTTATCGTGTTATCTTAAGGTTTAGTCATTTAACAGTTATTTTCTGCAATTATGTCTCTGTTTAATACGCCTTTCAGCGATAAACTCATTATACCTATAGCTGTTGTTTGTATAGTATTCTGATTACATTAGATTAAAGTTGTAGTCTTTAATTATTATTTTTATTCAAGTATTATATTATATTATACAAATATTTGTAGGGAAACTGGTTTTATGGAATTATGTAATAAGAAAAACTGCTTAATGTCGCCTTAATACTCAGACCAACTGACGTTTGGAGTGGTATCAGATTATATTCTTGAGGTTAGGGCACAACTTTGAAGAACTCACTTTTCGAGAATGGACAAGTGTGGTATACGGCAATCGGATCCGGTTTTTCTGTCGGCGTAATTACTGCTAAATGTCCTCCCGTACTTTGGTGGGGACAAAAAATGGTGGCAAAATTTGGAACAAATATCAACGAAGACATCCGTCAGATGACGTATGAGCAGAAAATAAATTAAATATACTGCTGCCACTAACGCACCTAGCGGAGGTCTTTGGAACTATACTCGACAGTGTGTGTTTAGTTTTTTGCTCACTCCGGTAGCATTAATAAGAACTTATAGGACATACATACGGCGGCGATGTTACGAAACACAATAGGATAGAACTATGTGTACTTATTTCCGTTTCAAGCTTCACAAAAATATATACATACATTGTACCTGTATACAAATGAATGCAATTGGTTTAGACAAACCAATTGTATTTACAAACAGACGTTTAAGATAATAAAATTTAGGTCTTATAAACACGGTATTTAAACAATGATATACAAGAGCTTTCAAAATCGACAAGCGAGCATGGCAAGAATAATGAAAGTCAAAGAAGCGAGTGAGGTATTTAAGAATCGTGCCTAATAGCGCTCTGTTCTTTCTGCCTACCAGGGACATAGCATGGTAGTTATAAATGTATGTATGTACTCTGTACACCTACAAAAACAACAATACTTACATGTCTTTGTTGTCTGTATGTGTCGGCTAATCTGTCATTACTGGTAAAAAAGCAGGGAGTAAAAAGGGAGTCAAATCTTCTACTACAGTGGTGTAGAGGAGACAACCTCTCCTCTGAGTGTATATCTGCTTATGCAGAGACTTCACATGTGGTGCGTCGTGTAGAACGACGACCATGACCTTCCCGCGTACGAAAGACGCAAAGACCCCGTCTCATTGGCGCTCAAGACAGTAATTGTGCCCCAGCTTACACAAAGTGTCAGAGACCTTACAATTTGCTTAACTTTGACCAGAAGAAGCGTTTTGTTTACCAATGTGACGACGCGATGGGGCAGACTTAGAGCAGCGCTACCCCGGATACTGCCCAACTGTGTAGAAACGGACTCCCCGAATTCCATGTGTGCTAAATTCTGTTCATATGTTAAGCAGCATAAAAATTGTCATAGCGCGATTTAGGAATCTTAAAGCAAACAACTTTTATATTATTAATATCTATATTAAAATATTCAAATTATGTTATGTGTTATCAATTCGAGTGACAAAATATTCGAAATATTGAAATAAAATCAATTTAAAATAAACGATGAGAGATAGATATATGTCGTTTGTACGAGTGCGACGGACAAATCAACTGCGCAATACATAACGGTTGCGTTTGTAGTGCCATCTCTTGGCACTTTTGTAATTCATATACACAAGGATATTTCGATAACATATTGAATATAAATAAATATGTAGGTACACCTACTAGAGGACCCGACATACGTTGTCTTGCATTATACACTAAGCGATCAAAAAGAGTAAGAAATGAAAGACAAATAATAAAATAATTTTGATAATCTTTATTTTGAAATAACATCAAAAATTCCAAAAGAATTCGTTATCAATATTTTTTTAAAAGGCGCTTTTTAAATGATATCTGTGTGTATTCAAGTGGTTTAGTGAACGGCTTATATTCACAGATAAGCCTTACTTGCAGCTATCCTGCAAATATTGCAGCGCCATCTATATAATAATAGTAGTAAAGCCATTTATTCCATATCTTCACTTTCATTTTACATTTCAGTATTTGTTGGTAATAGTAGTGTAATATTAAGAAAGAAATTACTTTTATTAAATGTAAATATTCTTTGAGATATGGATCCCTTTTTGGGTTCCTGTCTTTGGCTGAATTTAGTCGTTTCCTGCGAGGTGTATTATGTCATCAGCATACCGTCTTAATTGTCGACCAACATCTTTCATCATTTGATTCCCCATTTTTTTTTAATATTTCGATAAATCGATCTAGCTCGATCGATCTAAAATGTCCTTTCATCGTGTTTTATCGCGTCGTGTTATATAAATAAACGTTTTCAATACTTACTGCAATATTTTCTAAGCATTTATATTTATTTAAAATACCTATACCTATAGTTAAAGATGACTTAGTTAAAGTATTACGTTTTGTATATTGTGTTAAGTAGATAAATTATTTGCGTTATTTATCGTTTCTTAGTTACGTAAGTATGTACGTACTTTTTTGTCGTTTGTGTTTTTGAAGTCGGTTTAACTTTTTTTTAATGTAATTTTATTACATAACATAACTTCATGCCCCTATTACCCGAAGGTGTAGGCAGCGTATAACGGCGACGAACCTATCGCCATACCGGGTACAAAGTTTTCAGTCATCGATATTTATCACACTTAACTTGCGAAAACAATTTCGATAAGTAATTGGTGTGAGCCAGTGCCAGGTTTCGAATCTGGATCAGAAGCCGTGTGCTCGACCACTGGACCTCCGAGACTTCGGAGAGAATTGACGGCGCCGAGAATCGTTTTTATTTTGGAATTAAACAATAAATATAACAAGAATATGTTCAATAATTTCATGTTTATTAGAAAAGGGGGGGGGGGGGGGTAAACATGGGTAAACATGTAAGTCAGTTTAAAGGTATAAACAACTAGTTTTGGAAAAAGTTATGAACAGTAGACTGGTTAACTTTCTTCAGAAAAATTAACTCCATCGCCGTACGGCTTTGGATTGGCTTATCCTCATCAGATGCCGTTCATGATCTCACTATTTATATTGTTTCAAATATGGAGGACGGCAGCACGGTTTTAGAGTCATTTCTGGATATCGCAAAGGCATTTGACACGGTTTCTATACCTGTACTAACTTGAAAAATGGAGTCCCTGGATATTGGAGATGTGCAGCTCGAACTTTTTCAGCACTATTTATCTGACAGATTTCTGTATTTACGGATGGGTGAACATATAATGTGTTTTACTTAATTTTTTTCTTTACTGTTACCAATATGATCAATAATACCAATGATATATATATATATAGTCATACATATACACACACACACGTACACACACACACGCACACATACATACATATACACATATATAAATAAGTAAGCATATAAATACATGCACACGCACACACATCTTAAAACAGTCAAGACAAATTGAAATTCTATAAAAAAAAATTATCGTCACAGTATTTCATCATTTATTTGTAGTATTTAATATGCAGTAAGCAGGTCGACACGGCAATACTATAGTTATATGTATTTAAATATGGCGAGAGTGTCTCTATACGTTATTCTGAAGATAAGAGGTTATTTTCCTCTTGTACGTATTTTTACTGTCAAAGAAAATGTCTAAGTCCACAGATTTAGGGAGTTGATTATAAAGTTTAATCATTCTAGTTAATGGTGAGTTGAGACCTAAATTCGTTCGATGCGCATGCTCTTTAAATAATTTGTAAGCCAGTGGTCTTGGGATTCGAGAAGGTGCCGCTATATCAATCAATCAATCAATCAATCAATCAAATCATTTATTTTGCGAATATGGGTACAAACAGTTCTCAGTATACAATATATGATCTTAACCATATTCCACCGTCTGGCATGCAAAATATATAAATTTACAAGAACATTATTACAACCATTGACCTATATGATATAGACTTGTAGTAACCTTCTAAAAGTGTGACCACCGGCCATAAGTCTACAGGCTTATGCGAAGCTTATGTCAATTCAGTCATCTGTCAGACGCGAGCCGAATAACAATAGGTACAAAATGGGTAAATGCGTAGTAAAAGAGTGCGATTCAAGATCGGAAACCCATAAGAAATTAACCGGAATTACTTTCCACACGTAATATTAATGTTTACATTAATATTAAAATACAGTAAAATAGATAAAATGTTGAATTTTCATAATTAGCTTCAGTGATACCACTAAAAACTTAGTTTTAGTTTCCCACTTTTGTGGGAGAGTTATTAATTTATGGAAAAGGAGATTTTAAATATTTTTTGTTATAATAATAACGCTGCAGGATGCCTAAAGATGCAGCACGCCGTGACAAGTGGGTGAAAATTATCCGATTGCTGAGAAAAGAAACTGAGTGGCTACCTACACCCGGGAGATCATTTATCGTCATTTCAAGTTGATCATTCGCTTATATTAATAAATGCCATAATAAATAAATACTTAAAAATAAGATTGTATCACGAAAGCAAATTATTCACTCAGACTTATAAAAAAGAGACTAAAAGGCAATTTTATACAAAACTTAGTAGTGTATAATCAATAATTGCAACACAATCCCCCTTGGTAAGTCTGGTTGTTAGACTTTCTGGCTTCTGACTACCCGTAACGACTACCAAAGATGTTCAAATGACAGCCGGGACCCACCAATTTAACGTGCCTTCCGAAACACGGAGGAACTCGTCATGATAAGATGGTCACCCATCTACGGACCGACCGCGCCAAGCGTTGCTTAACTTTAGGGACCGTACCCATACTACGTGACCCGTTTAGGGGGGGGGGGGAGCGGAGTCTTTAAAATACTACGGTTAGTCACAGGACCGGGGGTTGGCTCAGGTTTTTGTCACGTAGTCGATTTTAATGAGAGAAATCTCGTAATTTTTCGACCTAGATGAATATTAATGTGATTAAACAGAAAATAATTGTTGTGTTCGTAAATTAAGTTACTGTAAGTTACATACTGTACAGCAATATGTTTTCACAATTAAAGTTGTTCTTTTTCATAATACATAATTCACTAGTAATTTAAGTATGCATGCAGTCTTATCCAATAAAGAGCCAAATAATTATTTTTTTTCGATTTTTGCCTGTGAAATGAATAAAAATCATAATTATGAATTACTACGTGAAAGCTAAAGGGGGAGGGGGGGATCTTGGCATATACTACGAGTGGTCACTGATGGGAGGGAGGGGTCGAAAAATCTTAAAAAATAGGTCACGTAGTATGGGTATGTTCCCTTAAGATCGATCGACCCGTGCGGCTGTTAGGCCCTGTCCACGTTAAATACAATAATTCCCTTTCAATATAATGAATGTAAGTACATTATTTTACTACTCAAGCGTTTTCACTATTTTGTGTATCAGTACCTAATTACACACACTGTACAGTCCTATAGCGGTTTAAATCGCTGCTCTAAGGCAGGTGTACACAATTAGGTACAGATGAGTGTGATCCAATTTTTTTCGGAACAGCCGATCTAGTACGGAGTACACAGAGATCGTTGATCCATTCATTATTTCAGTTATCTTGTAATACATCTGATAAGAAATTAATAAGTAATAGTAAAATATTGAATTTATATTTATTAAATATTTTTACGAGTACATGGCTTGAAAAAGTTGGGTAAAATTTCGCATGGGCTGACCACCCCACACCGCCATTGCAAATTTATATTGCCATCTTTGTCTAATCAAAGTGACCGCAATGTATTTGACATTTGTGTGACTGAGATAGATATATGTTTAATTTTAAATGTCTAGTGGTTTCAAAGCTACGTCATTGCATCTAAAAAGTGGACACACATTTTTTGACGCATTTGTATGAGGTTTGCTCCTCTTGTATATTTAACTCAGTGATTACAACAGTCAAATAAATTATATTAAATACTAAAAATTGCAGTAAAATAATGTCAAAGTCATTCATTGTCACTTGTCATTTAAATTGGTCCTCGAAATAATAATTTAAACGGTAATATACTTTGTCACACAATAGATTAAAAACTTTGTTTTTGAATACGTTAATGTTCTTGCTTGCTTTAATATCACTGGGAAGTTTATTGTATATTCTTGGCGCCATTGCATATATGCTTTTGTGAGCAAAAGTCGTTTTGGTCGGTAATAAGTGTAATTGATCAGAGCGACGTTCACTTTCCACTGTTTTATAAAGCTCTAAGTTATTTTTTACAAACAAACTGACTTCATATATATACAATGATGGAACCGTCAATATTTTTAGTTTTTTAAAATGAGGCTTACAGCTTTCTGTTTGTTTTATATTGCAAATAGCACGGAAACACTTTTTTTGTACTAACAGTACATCTGAAATATTAGTAGCGTTGCCCCAAAATATAATGCCATACCTTAATATGGAAGATACATAACCGTAATAGGCTGTCAATAAGGTGTCTTTATTTGCAACTTTTGCAAGCATATATAGAGCATATGAGAACTGATAAATTTTTGTACTTAAATGATCAATTTGGGTCCTCCATGACATGTCACTATCAATATACAATCCTAAAAATGTTGGCCTACTCTTGGCCCAACATTATTTTTGTGTTACATCAACGAACTATGTAACCTAGATGTAAAAGGAGCTAGCATTATTATGTATGCAGATGACACAACAATAGTATTCCATGACAAAACATGGGATAAAGTAAAGTATATTGCGGAGATTGGAATGAAACAAATAACAAGATGGCTAGAAAATAGTTTACTTACCCTTAACACATCTAAGACTAACTATATTTGTTTCAGTAAAACCAAAATGGCTGCTCCAATCGGTGACCTTAAGCTTACACTACATAAGTACACTTGTAATGCAGATCATGTAGATTTCGATAATTGCAATTGTTCTCAGCTTAGGAGAGTCCAGAATGCAAGGTATCTTGGAGTTATTATTGATGAAAGCTTGCAATGGAAATCACACATAGAAATGATTACAAAAAGAATCAGAAAGCTAATCTATGTTTTTAAAACTCTTCGTCAGGTGGTGGAAGTGAAAACATCGATGAGTGTTTATCGATCACTTTGCCAGTCTATTATAAACTACTGTTTGTGTTCCTGGGGAGGTGCCTGTAAAACACATCTTTTAGATGTTGAAAGAGCTCAGCGTGCAATACTAAAAGTACTATTATCCTTAAAATTTAGACACCCCACTACGCAAGTCTATGAAAAGGCACAAACACTTAGCGTCCGCAAATTATTCATTTTCCGTTGTGTAAGTAGATACCACAGGGTCACAGTGCCCAGTTTGCCAGACACTCATAAAAGAATTCAAAAGTGTCCTGTGCCACCCCCACACTACGCTCAAGCCAAAAGACATTATGACTATATGGCACCAACACTATACAATTCTTTGAATTTTGCACATAAAATTAAAAATGTAAATAATCATAAATTAAAAGAGATTATTAATGACTGGTTAAAAAAATTCGATTACACCGAAACAGAGTCTATTCTACAGGGAACACAAGCAAAAAAAATATATACAAATTAATATGTTTACAACACACACAGAGACAAATACATACACAAACACACGCACATACACACACGCACACAAACACACACACACAAACACGCACACACACACACTTCATTAGCTTTAATCTGCTACCCGCGCACCAATTGTGATTTAGATACTAACAAACTAACTCGATTATATTGCGTAAAATTATTTTCCTGATTTCTCTTATTGTATATAAATATAATAATAATAATAAAAATTCTTTATGCACACCTTAAACTAACAAGAGACATAGGTTGGAGACACGTAAAACATATGGAAGTACAAATGGCGGCCTTATCGCTAAAAGCAATTTCTTCCAGGCAACCTTAGGAAGGACAATATTGCATGAAAGAAACGAGTAGTTGCAGGCGTTAAAATAAACAAAAGTCAAACATATTTATTTAAATAAAATTGTAAATATATAAATTTATAAATAAATACTACTATAACATAATACAGTAAAAAATACTTAAATAGATAATAGGAATATATACATTTACACAACATAAACATACATAAACACATACATACACAAATATATACATGACTATGGATACACAAACAAATAGAAACATTACTAAAACAGAAAAAGGATTACAGTAGCCCGGCATTGTGTTGCATCAGAAGAGTTTTAAATAGGGTTAGGGACTTGGCTTTTCTAATCTCCACGGGCAGTGCGTTCCATAGCAGCACTGCCCGGACGGAAAACGATAGCCCATAAAAATGCGTTGAATGCCTAGGGACTGCCAATCTCAAATTTTCCGATGACCTCAGATATTTCGAATGTGTGTCATGTAGGAACTCGAAACGTTCTTTGAGATAATGAGGGGAATTAGGGTTAAATAAAACGTTATACAATAACGTAAGAACATGAGTATTCTGGCGAAGACGAATAGGAAGCCACTTGAGCTTATTTCGAAACTCAGAAACGTGATCATATTTGCGAAGACCAAATATAAATCTGATACAGACATTTTGAAGACGCTCAAGTTTGTCGAGTTGTGCTTCAGTGAGATTCAGATAGCTGGTATCGGCATAGTCGAGAATAGGTAGTAAGAGAAATTGAGCGAGTGTGATTTTAGTGGCAGTAGGCAAGAAGTTTTGTAATCTTCGTAAGGACCTCGCAGAAGCAAACAGTTTGCGACTTACTTCTTGCAGTTGAGGACCCCAGGATAACGTGTTATCAATATAGATCCCCAAGTTTTTAACCTTAGTGGATATAGGTATATCGGTTCCGTTAAAACATACCTTAGGCAACATTTGGAAATTAAGTCTAGCTATCATCCTGGAGCTGCCGACAACAATAAGCTGAGTCTTCGACGGGTTGATAGTAAGGCCATAGTTATAGCTCCATTCACCTATTCGCTCCAAATCTGTATTCTGTATTTTGTATAAATATAATCAACTCGAAGTAATATTTGTCAATATATTATTATGTAATGTTTTGTTTATGTTAATGTTTTGTACATTACACTAACATATCTCAATCTATCAATATACCAATCAAATATATAAGTAATGACTTATCAAATATATGTAATGGATAAGAAATGCTATATTTTTAAAATGTTTACAATGGAATGACCGTCTCTTGAAACACAGGTAGCCCTAGTTCAAGAGTCGGAGCATTAATTAAATTATTATGAATTCTGTTAATAATTACTGAATAAATAAAATTATTGTTATTATTATTATTTTATTGTCTTCACACCATTTAACCAACCCGTCAATGGCACTTTGCAATAGTAAACAGTCCCTCTCGTCGGAAACAGGTCTGACGGAAACACATCAGCAAACATATAAGCCCTTGAATGCTTAAATACATCTAGTAATAGTATTAACATAAACCAAGAAAAGTAAAGGCCCCAGATGGGATCCCTGAGGCAAACCCGAATTCACTTCGAAATCGTTAGATCTCGATCTCTAGATAATAATGAATATTAAGAACCACAAATAAATTGCGATTCTCTAAATAAGAGGCAAACCACTTCAACATGGGATCACCAACACCATAGTCTCCCAGTCTTTTAACCAGTGCATCATGATTTATTTTGTCAAACGCCTTGCTAAAGTCAGTGTATACTACGTCGACTTGTATTTTCTTATCAATGTGTTCAATCAAAGACTCAACAAAGGCTACTAGATTAGAAATAGTGGATCTACCATGACAACATCCGTCAGATGACGTATGAGCAGAAAATAAATTAAATATACTGCTGCCAATAACGCACCTAGCGGAGGTCTTTGGAACTATACTCGACAGTGTGTGTTTAGTTTTTTGCTCACTCCGGTAGCATTAATAAGAACATAAAGAACATACATACGGCGGCGATGTTACGAAACACAATAGGATAGAACTATGTGTATTTCCGTTTCAAGCTTCACAAAAATATATACACATTGTACCTGTATACAAATGAATGCAATTGGCTTAGACAAACCAATTGTATTTACAAACAGACGTTTAAGATATTAAAATTTAGGTCTTATAAACACCGTATTTAAACAATGATATACAAGAGCTTTCAAAATCGACAGGCGAGCATGGCAAGAATAATGAAAGTCAAAGAAGCGGGTGAGGTATTTAAGAATCGTGCCTTATAGCGCTCTGTTCTTTCTGCCTACCAGAGACATGGCATGAAGTTATAAATGTATGTATGTACTCTATACCTCAACAAAAACAACAATACTTACGAGTACATGTCTTTGTTGTCTGTATGTTCGGCTAATCTGTCATTACTGGTAAAAAAGCAGGAAGAGTAAAAAGGGAGTCAAATCTTCTACTACAGTGGTGTAGAGGAGACAACCTCTCCTCTGTGTATATCTGCTTATACAGAGACATCGAATGTGGTGCGTCGTGTTCAACGACGACCATGACCTTCCCGCGTACGAAAGACTCAAAGACCGCTCGGACCGAATTGGCGCTCAGACAACAGTAATTGTGCCCCGCTTACATAAAGTGTCAGAGACTTATTTGACTGACTTGCTGAATTGCTTTATCTTTGACCAGAAGAAGCGTTTTGTTAACGAATGCGACGACGCGATAGGGCAGCTTAGAGCAGCGCTACCCCGGATACTGCCCAACTGTGTAGAAACGGACTCCCCGATTACAAAGTATGCTAAATTCTGTTCATATGTTAAGCAGCATAAAAATTGTCATAGCGCGATTTAGGAATCTTAAAGCAAACAATTTTAATATTATTAATATCTATATTAAAATATTCAAATTATGTTATGTGTTATCAATTCTAATGACAGAATATTCGAAATATTGAAATAAAATCAATTTAAAATAAACGATGAGAGATAGATATATGTCGTTTGTACGAGTGCGACGGAGAAATCAACTGCGCAATACATAACGGTTGCGTTTGTAGTGCCATCTCTTGGCACTTTTATAATTCATATGTACAAGAATATTTCGATAACATATCATACATAATATTCTTTGAGATATGGATCCCTTTTTGGGTTCCTGTCTTTGGCTGAATTTAGTCGTTTCCTGCGAGGTGTATTATGTCATCAGCTTACCGTCTTAATTGTCGACCAACATCTTTCATCATTTCATTCCCCATTTTTTTTAAATATTTCGATAAATCGATCTAGCTCGATCGATCTAAAATGTCCTTTCATCGTGTTTTATCGCGTCGTGTTATATTAATAAACGTTTTCAATACTTACTGCAATATTTTCCAAGCATTTATATTTATTTAAAATACCTATACCTATAGTTAAAGATGACTTAGTCAAAGTATTACGTTTTGTATATTATGTTATGTAGATAAATTATTTGCGTTATTTATCGTTTCTTAGTTACGTAAGTATGTACGTACTTTTTTGTAGTTTGTGTTTTTGAAGTCGGTTTAACTTTTTTTTAAGTAATTTTATTATATAACATAACATTACTTCACGCCTTTATTACCCGAAGGTGTAGGCAGCGTATAACGGCGACGAACCTATCGCCATACCGGGTACAAAGTTTTCAGTCATCGTTATTTATCACACTTAACTTGCGAAAACAATTTCGAAAAGTAATTGGTGTGAGCCAGTACCAGGTTTCGAACCCGGACCTCTGGATCAGAAGCCGTGTCCTCGACCACTGGACCTCCGAGACTTCGGAGAGAATTTTGGAAAATTTCGGAGAATCGTTTTTATTTTGGAATTAAACAATATATGACAAGAATATGTCCAATAATTTCATGTTTATTAGAAAAGCAATATAAATCCCACTAAATTAGTGTAGTCTTTATAATACTCCGTGGGTAAACATGTAAGTCAGTTTAAAGGTATAAACAACTAGTTTTGGAAAAAGTTATGAACAGTAGACTGATTAACTTTCTTCAGAAAAATTAACTCCACCGCCGTACGGCTTTAGATTGGATTATCCTCATCACATGCCGTTCATGATCTCACTATTTATATTGTTTCAAATATGGAGGCCGGCAGCACCGTTTTAGGGTCATTTCTGGATATCGCAAAGGCATTTGACACGGTTTCTATAGGTACCTGTACTAACTTGAAAAATGGAGACCCTGGATATTGGAGATGTGCAGCTCGAACTTTTTCAGCACTATTTATCTGACAGATTTCTGTATGTACGGGTGGGTGAACATATAAGTGAAGAGGAACGCATTGATTGTGGCGTGCTTCAAGGCAGAGTAATCCGTCCAACCCTCGTCCTAAATTAATATTAATGACCTGGGTATACTTTCGATCCCTAAAGGAAAAACCATCACGTTGGCGGATAATAACTATTACTATACTTTACTGCTTATTTAGTAATAATACATGGGGTGGTGTATATGATCGCGATAAAACAGGATTTAATATGGTATCTAAATGGCTTCAAGAAAATTCTGTTACACCAAATACTAACAAAGCATCACCTTCTCTTTAACAGCTTCATTGCCAAATAGAAAGTAGAAATTTATCCCAGGTGCCACTACAGTTTCAGCGAGATCAAAAACTGCACCACACGGGTGCGTGTTTGGCAACGAAAGTGTTAAAACAACAAATATTAATGCTAACATCAATGCGATACTCTTTAGTCATTCAGGTCAATATTCACATACAACCATTCCCCATTGTCCGGTTAGGTTCCGTAGCTGACCGTTTAATACGCCCGAGAGCTAGCTGACACTTCAAGCCGTGCTTGGAACGCCAAAGAAGCCGGCTACCTGTATCCAGCTGGTTCGACTGGTGCAACCACTAGCGAAAGCCGCACTAATTGCTATCCAGGCAAGTACCGGACATGTGGTCCCCTTCAACAAACTAACCGTTGGTGCACACTCGCTGCACCCACAACTAGAGACCACGGGGCCCCTACCCGACACGTCTCACAGCCTCTTGCTGCACGCAGAATCGGACGCACGGCCACCCTACAGATATACATGTCCAATCCCTACGGCTCAACCACAGCCCCCGCGAGGATAACATCAAAATGCAGACACCGCGAGCGCCAGCGCGTAAACGCCAGCGCCCGCAGCCAGCTTTTCTCTGCTCCCGCGGTACCCTGATCTTACAAATGGACCCGGGGTTCCGTCTGAACCTATCTAATTCGGGTCCTAGTAAATAAATTTAAAGGAGGCTAGTGTGGGACTTTAAACTTTAAAAATAAATAAATAACTCGACTGCTGGACCACCGAGACTAGTTAAAAAGATAAATCTTATTTTTATAATAAAAATTATACATGCTCGATGGCATGAGTCAGTGTGATAAAATGACCGCCGTAATTATACCCGATCAAAACGTAGGACCGGGAACAAAACAGCGGCCCCAGATATAATTTTAACTGCCTACACCTTCGGGATAAGAAGGCCCTAGCAACAACAAAAAAATCAGTTTATTTGTACATAATCACAATTGAAACCGTTATAACTTCCATCTCTCACTATCAAATATTAAATATTTTACCACGAAGAAAAGTTGTTAATTCGATTTGAACTAAAAAATATCAATCTCGTTAAATCACAATCCCGATTAAGAAAACAATTAGCACTGGGTAGTCTGCAGGTTAAAAAACTTTGTGGCTTCTATATCTACGAGTATAATTCACAAAGTTTATACATCAAAAAAAAATATTTTTATATAATATCGTTTAGTGTTTAGTTCATACTCTATTGTACACAAAAAGAAAATTACTACAGAAAAAGAAACTTTCATACATACATAGCTTTACTCCTCTTTCTACCCCAAGGTGTAGGCAGAGGCTGTTAAGCCCCGACTCATCGAATCGTTACGTTACGTCCCAGATGGAATAACTTCCGAAAAGAATTCTGAGAAATCATTGGTGTGAGTCTATTGTGATATTTGTACGAAGTCTTATCTACAAGTTCGTTCATACATACATATAGAAAATTTATCAGACGTTTTCCAAGTAATATGAGGCATGGGAAAATGATTATATGATTATATATAATATGAATGGTGTCTTAATGTGAAGCTTTTTGTAATGGGATAGTAGGGCAAACGAGCAAGTACGTCACCTAATGGTAAGCAACTACTCACCGCCCATGAACACCATGGTGCATTCAGTCCTCTTAGTGAGTAGGAAAGGAAGGCAAGGGGAAATGGGATTAGGCCTTCAGCTCCCTTACTCACTGAACGAAACGCGGCACGAGCCACTTCACGCCGATATTCCGAGAGGCCTTGGTATTTCACCGGTCGAGCTGGCCCATTCACCTTGGCCTCTTTTTACAACAATCGCGGTATACCTACCATTTCTGCTAAAAACGCATCCAAGATATACAATTTCATCTACCTGCTCCAGCACTACATCATCAACCATTATCCTTCCATCCGTTCTGGATTCTTCCCTCTCAAACACCATAACTTCCCATTTTCATGGTGAGTGGACTACGTTGACCATAACGGGAAAGAGGTGAAGTGCGGGGTTCCGTAGGGGTCAGTGCTACGGACCAGTTGTTTCTCAAAGATGTTGAGTGAAAAAATCTGGTCCATGCTGAGTTTGAGCACCAGGATCCCACCCTGAGCCTTCCACAACACACTCGTTCACCTTTCAATAATTTTCCCATACATTTTCGCTGCGAAGCTGATCAAATGCTGCATAAATGAATTTCGGCATAAACAATTTCCTGTATAAACAAGAGCACGATGACAGCACGCCTCCACTCCATGAGAACCTTACCCGACCTCCAGCATAGATTGTTAAAGGCCAGGAAAGCGTCCCAGACACAGGTTCCACCGTGTTTGATCATTTCAGCAGACATATCAATCCATCCATCAATCCATCATATCAATTCCAGCTGCCTTAACTTACTTATACTTTGTATCGCATAATTAATCTCTTCAGTAGTAATGTACTCGTCAGAATGTAAAAATTAAACTTTAATAAAACTTATTAATATGTGTAAAGTACGTATCACGTAGTTTTTCCGCGATGGACTCCCAAATTTCTAAACCGATTTTAATTAAGTTTGCACACCGTATGCAGTTTGATCCAACTTAAAGATAGGATAGTTCATATTTTTTTATTAAACTAAGAAAAAGACGCGTTTTTAAGTATGAAACTTAGTCAAAATATTTTTCTATCTTATTATTCACTAAAAAACGGAACCAATTGGCTTGACTGATTTTGATGAAATTTTGTGTACAATGTAGGTCGGAGAATCATTTGAACGCGTTTGCCAAGGCTTCAAAGAAATATTCGCATTCGCATTCGCGAATTCTTCAAAGAAATATTCGCAATATTTCCAAAATCTAACGTTCGTAACATCACTAGTAGAGAGAACAGAGTAAGGCACGATTCGTAGACATCTCAGTCGCTTCTTTGACTTACATAACTCTGGTCATACCAACATCTGTCAGTTTTTAAAGATCCTAGCATCACCTTCCTCAAGGACAAGTTCAATTTGGTCATGTTACGGCCGAAACCAATAATCAATCCCAATCCGAATTTTGCTATCTAGGATCAATATTTTAATCCTATTCTATTAATAAGTGTGCCAATAATCAATCCATGGATTGATTTTGTTTGGGTAATCGATCGACAGATACACAATGATCTTAGATTGGCTTCAATCTTAGATTGGAGATTGAATATTGGTTTCGGCCGTTAATCTGCTTAGCCGTAACGCGTAAGTAGATATAAGTAAATACCGGGCGTAAATAGTAGCTCGGTATGGACCTTTTTTTTATGGGATAGGAGGGCAAACGAGCAGGCGTGATGATAAGCAATGATGGTAAGCAACCAACGCCGCCCATGGACACCAGCAACACATATAGTGTTACTGTTGCGTTGCCGACCTTTAAGGGATAGGGGATAGGAAAGGATGGGGAAGGGGGGTGGACCTCCGGGTACCTCTCTCACCGAACGAAACGCGGCATGAGCCACTTTACGTCGGTCTTCTGAGAGGTCGTGGTATTTCACCGGTCGAGCCGGCCCATTCATGCAGCGAACTGCTTGGGTGGGTATACTACTCCCTTAAAGGTCGGTAACGCAACTGTAACACTATATGTGTTGCTGGTGTCCATGGGCGGCACTGGTCACTTCACATCAGATGACACGCCTGCTCGTTTGCCCTCCTATTCCATAAAAAAAAATACCATTGTACCAAACAATATAATAACACTATTTCTAATTCTTCTAGGGTAAAGAGTGTAGAATAGAATATTAAGAATAGAACATTTAGAATATCCTAAAATCTGTATTAGATCGTAGAGCCAATAGGGTGGAACAAGTTGCAGTAGTAAACAATATTGACGCAAAAAGAAGAAACAATTTTTCTTCTTTTTGCGCCAATATTGTTCAAAAGACTTAACACATTTTTTAAGATTTTATAACTTTTACTAATTGGGTTGATTAGTTCATTCGTCGAACGCGAGTGTTAATTCGGCATTACCTATATTAATATCGACATAATGAGACCCTTTAATCTGGATACTGTCGAGTCCTTCAAAATAGAGAACGCATTAAAAAACCTATATAATACTCATGAAAGTATAACTGTTTTTCGGCAACAATCGGCTATATTGTGTAGTTAACCTAACCTAATTTATTGTACGCTGAAATATCAAAATGTAGAGTCAGTAAGATCAGGCAAATTTTACTAGATGTAGTAGAAAATAATTGGTTTTTAAATTTTATCTTCTTTAGCGATAAATAGAAGCTTAACTTGAAGTATGTGGGGTCGCAACCTTTATCATCCGGCCGCCATCTTGAAAAAAGGGATAAAAAAAAACATATATATCTCGGAAACTATGCGTTTTTAAATAAATTGTCAAGGCTTAATTTGTAGCAAATTCGCCACCTATTCCATTTGGGACGTAAACATAACGGCAACTTGAAGCTTAACAGCCACTGCCTACACCTTCGAGTAGAAAAGGCGTGAAGTGATTTTATGTTGTGTAATTTACTTATTTACCACGTAATTATGGAGGCTATAACACACAAAAAGAAATAACAACTGTCGTCCCAGTGGTAAAAATGAGTAGGAGAAATAAAAAAGTTAAATAATTTAACTCCAAAGGTATCGAAGGAGCTATTCCTCCTCTATCTTTCGGCTGTCTTGGTAGCGGAATTGTGTTGTGGCGCGATTCCATGATAAGGCATTACACAAATGTTAAATCAGGCCTCCGAGATTTCACAACAGCTTCCACCAACCATATTGGTCACAAATATAGATAGGGATATAGCTAGCACAGCGCTACCTAGACTTATTCCCTCATCAAGTACATTATGTACTACCTGATAAACGTGGTTAAATCTAGACAATACGTCATGCTCTACCAAAATAGTTATATCGCGATTTAGAACTTTTTCTTTGTAGGTTTTGTTTAATGAATTATTATAATTATGTTTTAAATGTAGAGAATTTAAGTTCCATAAAAAGCCATGTGTAACTAGAGCATTATATAATGATGTTCTTGATATGCCATATATTATCTGGATATACTAAGTCAGTCTATCTGATAGAGTCGGAATTATCTAAATAATAATTAATTTTAAGCAGCATGCTCTACCTGGGAGTTTGGTTTGTTGCTGCGCAACGAGTTCCACATCCGCTTCGTATTTTTGAGGTGCGGAACTTCAAAAATGGTGCTCATACCGACAGCGATGGTACACGGTACTATAATCATTATTATTATATCCTACCTGGAATTAAAAATCTGCATAAAATCTCGATTAGTTTGAATGGAGGCAACCCTATCTGTTCACTCAATGATTTTTGAAACATTGTTGTCCAACCCCTGGAGTTAGGAATAGGTACTTTTATTACACGAAAACAAACAAAAGGCGGCGCTCGGGTAGCGCTCTCTACATCTCACATATCTTCCGTCTCTATCTCACTCAGCAGAACGGGATCAATCTGTCTAATGTTTTTTACAAAGTGCTTTGGAATTCTAACTCACGATAATCAAATATTTCTTCTGACTAACACAGCATATATTTTTCGTTAACATTATAGCGGAAGGTCCGTTTCTACTCAGTAAGACTGGAAAGCTAAGCTAAAGATATCCAGAACGTCCTGAACAAGTAAATTAAGTCTTGATACCAACCTATAGTAATCTTAAATTCTTAAGAACACTACACTTTGACTTTCCTTCTTTAAAGTTCTTTATAACTACAAAAATGGTTCTCCTGTCTAGTAGATGCGTTGATAGTCTCTAAAACTTTGATTATTATTTTTAGCAGTATTAGAGCTATGTAGCTTCCTGCATGAATGGGCCGGCTCGACCGGTGAAATAACACGACCACTCAGATTCACTCAGATTTTTTAACGGGTCTTTTTCTTACACCTTGGGTTACATTATTGGACTTATAGTAAGAATCCCTAACTTATTTGAAAATATAAAATAGCCTAAAGCCTTCCTCGATAAATGGACTATACACCAGTGAAAGAATTTTTGAAATCGGACCGGTTTCTTAGATTAGCGCGTTCAAACAAACAAACAAACTCTTCCACTTTATAATATAAGTAAAGATTATGACCGCATAAGGGCGTCTGAAACGTTAGGTAAGTTCCACTTCAAAATATTATGCAAATAGATAGATTTCTCTATTAGATGATAGATTCCTCCTCCTTTTTCAAGTCGGTAAAAAAGGATATTTATTTAATCTTCAAAGTTCAAAAGGAAATTTTTCGCGCCCTCAAATAAGGGAGAGTAAAAAGGGGGTCGAATGTTTCTACTGCAGTGGTGTAGAGGAGACAATCTCTCCTCTGAGTGTATTCTGCTTATGCAGAGACATCGAGTGTGGTGCGTCGTGTTGAACGACGACCATGAACCTTCCCGCGTTCGAAAGACGCAACGACCATCTCTCTGGCGCTCAGACAGTAATTGTGCCGCAGCTTACACAAAGTGTCCGGCTGAAACAAGTAGCTCAACTTTGACCCTGGAAGGAGCGCATTGTAAACCAATGAGATGACGCGATGGGGCAGCTTAGAGCAGCGCTGCCCCGGGATACTGCCCAACTGTGTAGAAATGGACCCCCGATTTACATCTGTGTTAAATTCTGTTTATATGTTAAGCAGTATAAAAATTGTCATAGCGCGATTTAGATCTCTTATGGCAAATTATTTTTTTAATAATAATAATCATATTATAAGGTTAAAATTACTAAAAATGTTATCAACTCGAATTACAGAATATTCAAAATATTGAAATAAAATCAATTTAAAATAAACGTTAGGAGATAAATATATGTCGTTTGTACAAGCGCGACAGAGAAAACAACTGCGCAGTACATTACGGCAGCGTTTGTGCTGCCATCTCTTGGCATTTTTGTAACTTAATTAACATTAAGTACATACATAATAATATGTATATTTAGCAATTTCAATTGATTTGCCACCGAAACATTTTTTATAATACCTTATTACGCCAATTTTATTTTTGTCCCATGCAATAAATAGTTTTTTTTTACAGTGGTCAATTTCATCAGTTATTGATATTGATCACATTCATATTATTATTTGTTCATGGGATAAGGAGGCAGGCGTGGAGCAGGCGTGTCATCAGATGGTAAGCAACTAACGCCGATAGTGTTGCAGCAGCGTTGCCGGCTTTTAAAATTGGATAGGGTAAGGGTCTGTAGTATTATGGGAAGGGGTTGGGATACCTCTCTCACCGCCACAAAATGAGCCACTTTACGTCGTTATTCTGAGCGGACCTGGTCCTATGTGGCTAACTGTCGCTGTTATCAGAAAAATCCTTAGTATGCTTCATAGAACCAGTAACTTCTTATTAAGATTGTGGGTGCCCGATTACTATGCCACTAACTTATATGTTTATTTTCTATTTATTAAAAACCTTTGCCTAGCTTAATCTTTTATATACACCTCAAGTTAACTTATTTTTTAAAAATAAATATAGTAAAATGATGAATATAGATCATATATCCAAGCAATTACTTTCATAGTATGGAAAATACTTCACTTCACTTCACTTCAGATCGGATAGTCCGTTCTTAACAAACACATGATAACTACTTTTTTACTGTTTTTATTATAACTTAATAATATGTAATAATTTTGCTTGCTCTGTGGCCTGTTTCTTCACCACGGTTTTCCAACAGTTCGAATTCGGGCGATGCACCAAAATCCGCATCAAAAGTAATAAATAAGTAAGTTTTGGATGTCACGAGGTTCAATTTGTGCTATTTATCGGCTTATATAGTCTCGGTGGCGCAGTGGTCGGACACACGGCTTCTGATCCAGAGGTCCGGGTTCGATTCCTGACACTGGCTCACACCAATGACTTTTCGAAATTGTTTTCGGAAGTTATGTGTGATAAACATCGATGACTGAAAACTTTGTGCCCGGTATGGCAATAGGTTCGCCACCTATTCCATTTGGGACGTAAACATAACGGCGAGACGAGGCTTAACAGCCGCTGCCTACACCTTCGGGTAATAAAAGGCGTGAAGTTATGTTATGTTATGTATCGGCTTTAGCTGCTGTCCCGCTATGTTGTTACTACAATATCTTCGAAAATTTTCGTTTCAATTGCATGCTGTAAAGGGCCAGGATCATCTATATTACATATACACAATCTATTTAAGACACTTAATTGGATGAAAATTAATGCTGTATTTTTTAAAATCGTTTCGTAAATAAGCCATTATTTCTCTAAGAATAAAAATGGTCATTGTGGGTTATGCCTTAGAGATAGACATATGCCGTCGCGGACTTTTTTGTAAACCTTCTGGAGGTGTTTAATAATGTAAAACGTTGTTTTGATCTATCACTTAGGGTTCAGCCAGCGTTTGCAATTAAAGTGCTAAACCTCGAAAATGATAATTTTCTCCTTACAACATCATATATGAATTATAGATCAAAACTACCCCGTTGACACCCTCTAACTATTAAAAAAAACCGCATCAAAGCCCGTTGCGCAGTTTTAAAGATATAAGCATATGAGGGGACAGACAGCGGAAAGTAACAAACATTAATTGTTACATTACAAACATAACAATTACAAACAATTATTTTTCATATAGATAAGATTTAGTTAGATAAGAGAAGATTTCAGTAGATAAGGTTAGCTACCGCTATACGACGTTTACAATTTTAACAGTTATCAATATTTATCACATGTCGTAATCGTACAATTTTCGAAACATTGATTTTCAACCCCTAGAGTTAGAAATACATTTCATTCACGGAAGCAAACTGGATGGCGCTCGCATAGCGCTCTCTCCACCCCTCATGTCTTCCGTCTCTATCTCACTAAGCAGAACGGGATCCATCTGTCTAATGTTTCTTTACAAAGTGCTTCGTTGTTAGTTGGAATTCTAACTCGCGATATTCAAATATTACTTTTACGTAACACAACATAGATTTTCCGTTAAAAGTATAGCGGAAGGTCCGTCTCTACTCAGTAAGCCTAATGTAAGTGTCCCAAAATACAATATGAGCCATACACCAACAACATCGTGTGATAACTCGTTAACACCTAGTGCTGCAGTAGAACACTTTGACCTTCTTTTTATAACCTTCCTTTTGAACTACAAAAATGATGCTCCTGTTCGCTGAAAGCGTTGATAGATCGTTTTACTTTATAATATAGTTCAACGTTAATAAAAAATGTATTAGACATATATGTATTTTTGTTTAAGTTATTTAGGAGTAATAATAACTTTTATTGTTAATGGTAATGAAATGGATATTTAATTAAAATTAAAAAAGTGGGTGTTTGTGTGTTAACTTAGAACATATGTACGCGCGTAAAAGGTTATACTTTTTTGGGGTACATGATAAAAATCTTTTCAAGATTTATATTTGGTCTTCGCAAATATGATCACGTCTCTGAGCGAAACTCAAATAAGCTCAAGTGGCTTCCTATTCGTTTTCGCCGGAATACTCATGTCCTCGCGTTATTATATAACGTTTTATTTAATCCAAACACCTATAAGTACGTCAAGGAACGTTTTCAGTTTCTTAATGACACACATTCGAAATATCTGAGGGCATCAGAAAATTTCAGACTGTCAATCCCAATGCATTCCACACATTTTTGAAAAGTCATTGTCATTGTCATTCAAGAAGTAGTGGGTTCAAACCCTGGCAACACACCAATGACTTTTCGAAATTTTCGGATGTTACATACATACATACATAACTTCACGCCAAATCCCTTGCGGGGTAGGCAGAGAGAACAGAGCGCCATAAGGCACGATTCTTACACGCCTCACTCGCTTCGTTGACTTTCATAACTCTTTTCATGCACGCGCGTCGGTTTTTGAGGTTTTTTCGGATGTTACGTGTGATAAATATCGATGACTGACAACTTTGTGCCCGCTAAGGCAATAGGTTCGCCACCTATTCCATTTGGGACGTAAACATAGCGGCGAGACGAGGCTTAACAGCCGCTGCCTACACCTTCGGGTAGAAAAAGGCGTGAAGTTATGTTAAGTTATGTAATAGTATAGTAGGCAGAGAGAACATATAGCAGAGCGCCATAGGGCACGATTCTTACACACCTCACTCGCTTCGTTGACTTTCATAACTCTTTTCATGCACGCGCGTCGGTTTTTGAGGCTCTTAACATCAGTTATGTTATGTTATGTTGTTATAGTATTATTTATCTTATTTATATGTATTTATTATGCCATATATTTAATTGTAATTTTGTTGTACCATTACATCTATAAATAGATTTAAAAACACCTAAATTACCTGTTTTCTTTAGGCACTATTGTACTTGTAAAGGTTGCCTGGAAGAAATTGCTTTTAGCAATAAGGCCACCATTTATACCTTAACGTTGTACATATCCTTGTCATAATTGTATGTTTTTTATTTTTTTGTGATTAATAAGGTGTAAATAATGAATCAATTCATCAATTTATCTACAATTTCAATTTATCGATTCGATAAAAACATCGGTATTTTTTTCAAAATGGACACCCCTAATTCCGACTTCCGAAATTGAGTTTTAGAAAACGTTTTCGGTTATTCTACCGGTGTACCGGTATGAAATGAGCGTTAAGATACAAATGTGTTGGTAGGGGTTATTTGTTGTGAATAAGCCTTAATTTTTTTTTGTTTGGTTGTCATGACAACTGTCAAACATTAAATTAACCTAACAGGTAGTAAACAAACAACATCATATTTTTTTATTGTGTTAAAAATGATATATTTTGTGCCGGAAAGTGATGGTTTGCGGAAAGCATTAATTTTTTTTGCTGCAAAAATGCTGCAGAATCACATCGAATGCTTGTCGAAGCATATGGTGATCATGCTCTATCAGAAGCAACATGCAAGAGATGGTTTCAACGATTCAAATGTAATGATTTTGATGTGAGAAATGAAGAACGTGGAAGACCACCAAAAAAATTCGAAGACGCCAAACTGTAAGCCATATTGGATGAAGATGATACTTTGAGTCAGAAGCAAATGGTAGCTATGTTAAATGTTGCACAACAAACAATTTCAGACCGTTTGAAAGCTATGGGAAAAATTCAAAAGTGTGGAAAATGGGTGCCACATGAATTGAATGAAAGACAAATGGAAAACCGGAAAAATACTTATGAAATTTTGCTTCAAAGACACGTAAGAAAATCAGTTTTGCATTGAAATGATCGAAAAACGATCACAATGGCCCAGAAGACACGGCAAAGTAATTTTATTACACGACAATGCACCTGCACACAAAGCAAAATCGGTTCAGGATACAATCAACAATACTTGGCTGCAAGCTACCCCACCCCACCTGCCGTATTCACCAGACTTGGCTCCTTCCGATTACCATTTATTTTCAACGATTGGACACGCATTGGCTGAGCAGCGGTTCGATTCCTACGCGAAAGTGGAAAATTGGGTGTCTGAATGGTTTGCTTCAAAAGACGAACACTTCTATTGGCTTGGTATCCACAAATTACCAAAAAGGTGTACAAAATTGTAGAAAGTGATATTTTGAATAAGTTAATTTTTCTTATCTAATCAAAATTAATATTTTATTTTCACAAAAATGCTTATTTCATACCGGTACACCTATGTATTTTATATTTTTTTTATGGGATAGGAGGGCAAACGAGCAGGCGTGTCACCTGATGATAAGCAACCAACGCCGCCCATGGACACCAGCAACACATACAGTGTTACTGTTGCGTTGCCGACCTTTTAGGGATAGGGAAAGGATAAGGAAGGGAGGTGGGCCTCCGGGTACCTCTCTCACCGAACGAAACGCGGCATGAGCCACTTTACGTTGGTCTTCTGAGAGGTCGTGGTGTTTCACCGATCGAGCCGGCCCATTCATGCAGCGTACTGCTTGGCTCTACCAACATAAAATGTTTTATGTCCCAAATACGCCGTAATTTATATGTTTGAAAATAATTATTTTTTGCCTTACTTTGAATTAGTATCGAAAAAGCACCCTAATTTTTTTTACGAAAATTCACCCGTCAAAATATCAGCTTTATTCAAAGAGTAGTGAAAAAAAAATGTTACTGTAGTTACCGAAACTACCCCGTTCATCATCATCATTAGCCCACTGCTGGACATAGGCCTCCCCCATAGAGCGCCACAACTGCCGGTCAGCTCGATCATGGGGGGTTTTTGCCATAATCGCCACGCTTGGCAGGGTTGGCGATCGCAGTAGGCTGTGTTTTCTTCAGAGAGAATGCTGCTGCCCATTCTTCTAGCTTTTCCCTTAGTCGCCTTTTACGACACCCTCGGGAAGAGATGGGGTGGTGGTATTCTAAACCGGCGCCACGCAGCACTACCCCGTTGACACCCTCTAACTATTAAACAAAACCGCATCAAAACCCGTTGCGTATTTTTAAAGACATAAGCATACAGGGGGACAGAGAGCGGAAAACAACTTCGTTTTATAATATCTAATGATTAATGTTTATTGTAGTAAATAATAAGTCATAATTTCCGAGATTTTGCACTTTAATTGAAAACGCTGGCTGAACCCTAAATGATAGATAGAAACAATGTCCCATATTATTTATTTCTTAGATTTTCGCGACTCACATTCATAACATTAAAACAACTTTTAGGATTATATCGCGTTCTTTATTACTTAACCTCAGAGATGAAAATGATCGTGAAAATGATATCTGTAAAGAGTTCGTAAACGTCGGGAAATAAATAAAAATAAGTAATAAATAAACACGATATAATTCTAAAAGTTGTTTTAAATATGTTGTGTATAATAAAACAGTACACTGTTTTATTATACACCTTCAAAAAGTCTACCAAAAAGTCCGCGATAGCATATGTCTGTCTCGTAGGTATATCACACAATGACCATTTTTATATATCGCACAATTTTCGAAACATTGATGTTCAACCGCTAGAGTTAGAGATACATTTAATTCAAGGAAGCAAACTAAAGATGGCGCTCGGATAGCGCTCTCTCCACCCCTCATGTCTTCCGTCTCTATCTCACTCAGTAGAACGGGATCAATCTGTCTAATGTTTCTTTACAAATTGATCCGTTGTTAGTTGGAATTCTAACTCACGATATTAAAATATTTCTTCTGACTAACACAGCATAGATTTTTCGTTAACATAACAGTGGAAGGTCCGTCTCTACTCAGTAAGACTAATGCAAGCTAAATTTAACAAAATCATCCTGACACAACACAATATGAGCCGTTCACCAACAACATCGTGTGACGCCTCCCTAAGTAAGCACTGCAGTAGAACACTTTGACTTTCCTTTTATAACCTTTTTTTTAACTACAAAAATGGTGCTCTTGTCTGCTGGAAGCGTGTTAATAGATCCCTAAACTTTAATAATGATTGTGTAATATGTTCAACTATAGTAAAAAGGAATTAGAAAATATATTTTTGTCCAAGTTATTTAGAGGAAATAATAATAATCATTGTTGAAGGTTATTTAATGAAAATTAAAATAAGTGTTTGTGTGTGTGTGTGTTGTGTCGATATTCTGAGAGGTCGTGGGATTTCACCGGTCGAGCCGACCCATTCACGCAGCGAACTGCTTGGCTGTATCACTGTTAAAATGTTTTCAATTGAAGTGCTAAATTACTCCGCTGATTACCTATCAATTCAAAAAAACTGCATCAAAATCCGTTGGGTACTTTCAAAGATCTTAGCATATAAAGAGACATACAGCAGAAAGCGTCTTGGTTTTATACATATAGAAAGACCGAAAAGGATGGACTTTGTAAAAATTGATATAAGTATGAAGGGAATCCGTGCGGAGACGACGGATAATAGAAGAGAATGGAAAAGAATTATATGTGGTTCCGAACCCACTTAGAGAAGAATAAAGACAAAAAAATTATGTTATTATGATTTTACATGAGTAAACCATCGTTCAGAAACACTCTATCGGAAGGTTAAAACCGCATCAAATCCGTTCAATAGTTTCAATACATACTATTTGTACAGACAGAAGCGATGGACACTTTGTTTTATATTATCTATTAGGTAATATAAGAATTTTTACTTATGTTGTAAGTTAAACTGATTCTGCGAATTTCGTATCGCCTAATAAGTTGAATTATTGATTTTTTTTAGTATTTTTTATGCTTACTTAATTAGCAATTTTGGACACCAGTGCAGCCAGTAAGATAAAAAAAAAAAATAAGTCAAAGAAAGATAAATAAATCATCAATTACATTTGGGTATATCTTAAAATATTTTTTCACATGTCATATCACAATTTTACATATTTACTAGGGTACTTACCATATTTCATTTTATTTTTATAAAAATATTTTATATCATGCTTCCGAGGCGAAACAAAGTTCGCCGGGCCTGCTAGTCGGGGATACCACGATAAAAAAAACACGCCGATTACTGTACCGGTGACGTGGAAATGAGTTTTTTGACCAAAATGAGAAACTATTGACTTTGTGGAAGAAAGGTTGATACATAAATTAGAGGTCTCTAGTTACATTTTGTTTAAAACTATTTTGTAATAAAATTAGTTACAAAGGAGGTATTTCCACAAAGCTCCTTTTAGGAGCCATTCTTCCAATATGGCCGCGCGAGCGGCCTCAAATACGAGGTAGCAAAGTTGAAATTCGAAAAGAGCACATGGAAATCTATATAATTACCAATTTGCAAAACTCTCGAAAAATTTTCCAGGCATAACTACCAAATGACTCTACAATAATGTAAATATTCTTTTTTCTGCATGTTAAAGAGTTCCCGGCCTTTAAAATGAGACAGGGCAGGGTTCTGAAGTGAGATGGGGAGAGGACAGGGGAACGGGTTTGGCTTCAGCATATCTTTACGGGGCGATTTCGGGTAAAAGTAAGTAAAACGATTGAATTATGAAATCTTTAACAAATCTTGCTGCGAAATAACATGAAAATTGTATGTTAAAAGGAAATGTGTATTCGCGCCTTCAAATTCGGTAGTAAAAAGGGAGTCAAATCTTCTACTGCAGTGGAGAAGAGGAGGAAGACTACCTCCTCTAAGTGTACATCTGCTTCTGCAGAGACATCGACCTGTAGTGGCGCCGTGTTGAACAACGACCATGAACCTTCCCGCGTATGAAATACGTAATTGACCATCCTCATTGGCCGCTCAGACAATAACTGTGTCCCAACTTACACAAATTGTCGAGCTGTAACAATAGCTCACTGCACCCCCGGAAGCAGCGTAGTGCTCTGCCAATGCGACGACGGGTGGGGCAGCTTAGAGCAGCGCTACCCCGGATACTGCCCAACTGTGTAGAAACGGACTCCCCGATTGCAAGCTTGTTAAATTCTGCTCATATGTTGAGCAACTTAAAAAATGTCATAGCGCGATTTGGGAATCTCAACGCAAACTATTTTTATGTTAATATTATCCATATTATAAGCTTCAAATTAGGTGAAATGTTATGAATTCGAATGACAGAATATCTGAAATATTGAAATAAAGTCAATTTAAAATCAACGATAAGAGAAAGATATATACCGTTTGTACTAGTGCGACAGAGAAAATAACTGCAAAGTACATTACGGCTACGTTTGTAGTGCCATCTCTTGGCACTTTTGAAATACATCTGTTAAAGGATATTTCGATAATATATTGAATATTATTACATATGATTACTAGAGGACCTGACACATGTTGTCCAGCGCGATCTAGTAAGGCTTGAGTTCAACTATCATATAATCATTGTTTTCTTAAACGCAGCACTAAAAGTAATCGGATGTTTACCGTAATCACCGTTCACCATAAATAAACCGGATCGTTATCCAAACAGTCGTTTTAGGATGAATGAATAGTAAAACAATGAGTAATAAAATGGTATGTACTTCGGTAAAATTGCAGTATATGATGTGTCCAATTTGTATACATTTCCTTACATCCGAGCGACAGTCAAAATTATACTGCAAAACTGCAGATGATAATATTATACTGCAAAACCTCATCTGAGTTATAGCAATGCGATTTAGTTAAAATAAACGTCTTTGTTATTTATTAGCATAATGTTTTATACTGTTGATCAGAAATGCAGTTTTATTATCCTCTGAAATTCGATTTGTGATTTTTTGTTGATAATATTTCAATAGATAATGTAGGATAAATGCAAGTGTACAGTAAATTTTACTATATATTTTGTTTTTTCGTAATATTCATCGAAATAATTTCACCGTATAAACTTCAAAATCATCTAAAACATTTTTGTCTGCTAAAATATAATTTATAGCGTCTTGCACTTTCTTATTTATTACTATAAACGGTCACTGTAAACAAAGGTGACATTTCAGTCACCTTTGTTTACAGTAACCGTTGGTTAAACTAGGTTAATGACGCTGTTTAACATAAACAGTCGATTATAGCTCTTATTGTTAAAAAGCCGTTCACGATATAAACGGCTGTTTAAAATGTAATCATTTGTTGCTGAACACAGGCCTAAGCGATTAGGATATTAAACAGAGGAAGGTATTAAAAGCAATTAGTATTTATTACAATATATGTGTCCCTAATAACTATAATGTGAACGTCTTCAAAAATTGTGAGAACAGGTATTTAACAGGCCAGAGTGATTTACCTCCTGCGACTTCACTATCACTTACCAACAGGTGAAGTGGAATCGAGAGCGGTTTAGATTCACATTTAAGCCCGACAGTGTACTTATAGGATAAAAAAAATATTCTAGATACCGACTGCAGCGCCATCTATATAAAGAGGAGAGGAATGAAAATTTACGTTGCAAATATTTGTAAATTCTGTAGAAATCATAAGAAATAAAAACAAAAAGAAATGTATGAAAAATAAATCAAGACATAGGGGTTAGGGGACCACCGTACATTTACATGAAAGATAAACGTTGTCCGAGTCGCAGACCTAATGGATAAGCACACAAAATTTTCTCGAAATACTTCTGCGTAGTGTAATTACAAAAATGAGAATTTTGTATATTGGGATATTATATAGAGCTTTTTCATTGATTTATCGCTATTTCATTTTTATATTCCTTGGTACGCCAATTTTTTTATTCCGTGCAATAAATAGTTAAGGTTAGCTACCGCTAATAATAACGACTAATGTATATAGTCGCAAATTTAACACTTATCGATATTTATCACACGTATCACACAATTTTGGAAACATTGATGTTCAACCCCTACAGTTAGAGATACATTTAATTCACGGACACAAACTGGATGGCGCTCGGGTAGAGCTCTCTACATCTCACATATCTTCCGTCTCTATCTCACTCGGCAGAACGGGATCAATCTGTCTAATGTTTCTTTACAAAGTGCTATGTTGTTAGTGGGAATCCTAACTCACGATATTAAAATATTTCTTCTGACTAACACAGCATAGATTTTCCGTTATCATTACAGCGGAAGGTCCGTTTCTACTCAGTAAGACTAGAAAGCTAAGCGTATTATATCCAGAACGTCCAGAACACTTATAAGGCTTAAACCAACCATCAAATCATATGACACCTGCTATATAAATAATCTTAAATTCTTAATAACACTGCAGTAGAGCACTTTGACTTTCCTTTTAACGTTCTTTTTAACTACAAATATTGTGCTCCTGTCTGCTGGAAGCGTTGATAGATCCCTTAACTTTATTAATTAATGCATAAATATGTTCAATTTTAATAAAAAATGTATTAGAAAATGTATATTTGTCCAACAAAGTTATTTAGGAGTATCATAATAATTATTATTATTGATTATTGTTGATGTTTACTAAAGAATTAAAAATTAAAATAGGTGGGTCTCTCTGTGTGTGTACTCGCATTAGAAGTTATAGGTACTTCTTTGGCGTACAAGATAAAAATCTTTTAAAAAATTTTATCTTTCGCCTCAATCTATGTTTGTTGAAATAATAACTATACATACAACAATAAAAGAAAATTTGAAAATTATTAAAACGCATAATCTATTAAAATAAAGTTTACTTAAATATAACAAAATAAATATCACTTGATGGTAGACAATTTCTCACCGCCCATGAACACCGTGTTGCGTAGCCGTCCTTAAGGGAGTAAAAGGGGAAAGGAAAAGGAGAAAAGGGGTCGGACCTCCGGATAACTCTCTCACCGAACAAAACGACGCAAAGTGGCTACTGCCGACTAGCCACTTTACGTCGATATTCTGAGAGGTCGTGGTATTTCACCAATCAAGCCGGTCCATTCATTCAGCGACGCGTCAAAAAAAGTATAACTTCAAAACCTGCAGTGAATTGGGGCATATCGATTGGTTTAGTATTCCGACTTCTGATCGCGCGGTCTCAAATTGAGTTCAAGAAAAAGTTTATGGAAATTATAATATGTTATTACATAGTTGACCCAGCAAACTATGTTTCGCCACAGAAAATAAATAAAAATGGGTCACTTTGGGATATCCCTAAGAGAGAGGCAAATGCCATCGCAGACTTTTTGTAGACCTATTGATAGTGTATTATAATGTCGTACATGGTTTTGATTAATGACTTAGGATTCAGCCAGCGTTTGCAATTAAAGTGCTACTCGAAAATTATTAGATATTTCTACATTATACATGAATCATACATAAAAAGCACTCTGTTGACAACCTCTATAATTTAAAAAAAAAAACCTCATCCGTTGGATGAATTTGGATCATCGTTGGACAGTTTCCAAGATCTTAGCATATAAGGGGACAGACAGCGGAAAGCTAAGGCATGTAATGATAAATATAGCTGTTTACATCCCACAGTTCATTCCGCATATTAACAGGCCATTATATATACTATACTGCTATACATATACTATATATGTTTATGTAGTTTTTTATTGACATCACCAACGATCGTTGTTAAATAACAACTTATTTACAAAATGTACTACTTTCATTCTGAAGACTATTGATACGAGAAAACCGCAACAAATACGTTTACGAAGGATACTGGATCAGATTAGTAAATAAAAAATTGACCATCAGAAATTCTCGAGCGCGTCAGATTATGGTAGAGTGAGTTAATGACATCCTAAAAAGTGTATATTCCACTAATCTGACAATTCGAGAGTGACGTAAAAAAGGGGAGGGCAACAAAGATAATCTGCATTTATCATGTTTGCTGCAAGAATCTGCCAGCTCGAGCGGTGAAATACTCAGAAGCCGCGTTTCGTTCGGTGAGAGAGGTACCCGGAGGCCCACACCCCTTCCCCATCCTTTCCTTTTCCTTATCCCTTAAAGGTCGGCAACGCAACAGTAACATTATATGTGTTGCTGGTGCAGTAGAGCACTTTGACCTCCTTTTTGAACTTTGTTTATTTAAAAAAAAAAAAAACTTTCTTTCTTTAATTTACATATATTTGCACCCGAAGGAATAACGAATAGAATATAGTTTACAAAAATATCCTACATTAATAATCTGCATTTATATATTATAAAATTGTTAAAGTCCAAAACTATTTATTTTTGTTACAGAGAAAAATAGTTTACCGCTTGTTGTTGCATTTTAATAAAGTATATTGTAGTTTTTTAAACGTCATTGTATGTTGTAATTTCAAAAATTGATAATCCCAGCTAAGCAATAAAATAGAGTTATCATATTGATTCATTTCTATGGTCATTATCTTCGATACTTAATGAATGGCTTCAATGGAGGTAAAGGCTAGTTTGTTAATAAAACTATACCTAATCTCTGTGATAAGGTATTTATGAATAGCAGTAATAAAGGTTTATTACGAGTAACGAAAATATTAAGCGAAAACTATCGAAATTATTTCCTAATGCTAAAGTTTTATACATTTCAACAGTGGTAGAGCCAAGCAGTTCGCTGCATTAATGGGCCGGCTCGACCGGTGAAATACCACGACCTCTCAGAAGACCGACGTAAAGTGGCTCATGCCGCGTTTCGTTCGGTGAGAGAGGTACCCGGAGGCCCACCCCCCTTCCCCGTCCTTTCCTATCTCCTATCCCTTAAAGGTCAGCAACGCAACAGTCACACTATATGTGTTGCTGGTGTCTATGGGCGGCGTTGGTTGCTTACCATCAGGTGACACGCCTACTCGTTTGCCCTCCTATCCCATAAAAAAAAAACATCAAAAATAAAAATATGAAATAGGCTTATTACATTAGGCATGATTATTTTTTTTATGGGATAGGAAGGCAAACGAGCATGCGTGTCACCTGATGGTAAGTAACCAGCGCCGCCGCGCAACACATATACATAGTGTTACAGTTGCATTGCCGACCTTTAAGGGAGTGACCACACTTTTTGCATTTATTACCTGGTATACGTTCTCTGTATGACTTTCATTACCCTTTGCTTTGATAGCTAGTCCATCCAACCACGCCTTTTTCTTACATTCCACTACTTTCTTAACTTCTGCATCCCACCAACATTCATCCAACGACCTTCCTTTCTTTCTTTTCGCCTCTCCGCATACTTTGGCAGCTGCTCCAACCATACTACTTTTTACAACCTCCCACATATCATTCATTCCTTCCGCATATGAAACATCCCATACGTGCTTTGTCCTTTCTACCATTTCCCTCAAATATTCCGCTTGCACGTCTATGTCACTCAGTCTTTCAACTTTTATTCGGCCAAGACTCGTTGTCGGCTTTTTGTTCCAGTGACGCCAGGCTTTAAACACATCCCTAATTCGACTTACCACCAAATAGTGATCTGTTCCCACACTGACGCCCGATAGCTCCTAGTATCTACGACTTTACTTTTGAGCCTATGGTCAACAATCACAAAATCGATCATACTCCTACTTTCATTCCTCTCCCTTGTATACTGGTGGATATCCTTGTGGTGGAACAGTGTGTTCGTAACCACGAGGTCCTTTTCCACACTCACTTGTAACAAACTGGAGCCACTCTCGTTTACTCTTTCATCACCATGCTTTCCTAAAACTCTTTCAAAACCCTCTCTTTCCACTCCAACCCAGCTGTTACAATCTCCTATTACAATAATCCTCTCATTATTCTCGCATTTACTTAATAACAATCTCACTCTATCCCAGAACTCCTCCTTCTCCGACACTGGGCGCCCGGCATCCGGTGCGTAAACAGCTACCAGAAATACACGTAGCAGACCCAGCTTTAGTCGGGTCTACAAAAGTCTAGGACTAACACACTCATAATCTTTCATACAATTCTTCAGACGCTCCGACAGATCAACCCCAATACCTTGGCACGCACGTTCTCCTTCTGAAACTCCCGACCATAGTGCCGTTAGATCGCCGTGTTGAGAAATGCCCATGCCTTTCCTTTTAGTCTCACTTACTACCATCAGATCTATACGTCTTTCTTTCACAACCTGACATAATTCATTCATGTTATCACTTATTCCTCCTTGCATATTCAGCGTAGCTATGCGGCACTCCGCGGCCCGCTTTTCGCCCCGTAGAATACCTTGGCGTGATATGTGGCGAGCATTATCGCCGCCTTCGGTATATTTTTTTTTATTATATGCTTATGTAATAATTGTTTAATAATATTGTAATTTAATATTCTCTGTGAAAAATCTTCTAACTCTTATAGAATCTACGACACTTTTATTTAATTTTCTTTTTAAAATATTTCACAAATTATGGTTGTTTTAACGATTTTAACGAACGAAATTTTAGATAGTAAAATTATTCAAACAAAAATGTCATACCTATAGCAATGCACTTTGTGGCCACAGAGTATGCGATACAATAAGATAACAAAAGCCTTTATGATGAAACTTTTACCAAATTGTGGCCATGTTTTTTTTTTAAAAAAAAAGGTTGATCAAATTTAACTTTTAATGTGTCTAGTATACAACGCCATCTGGTGAAGAAGCCGAATATGATTCACAAAATCAAATAGAGAAGGCGCTGGTATCGCGTTGACTCTATCCCTTAGATCTACTATCTCTATCTTACAAGGAACAATGATATCAGTTTATCTCTTTTCATTATTTGAAATGCATAGCTGTTAGTTGAAATTCTGACTCACGACATAGAAATTTTCCTTGCAGGTGACAAATACACCAATTTTTAACACTTCATTTGAGAGTCCGTATCTACTCAGTGAAGCAGTGCTAGAAATGGAGCTGCCCTTTATCCATTTCATGGTAGCAAAAGTAAACGTGTTCATTGACTTGCAAAGAAGTTTAATTTGTTTGTGAGATCAAATTTTAAAACTGTAGTAGACATTTTGACTCTACCTTTTTTTGCAATAAAAACACCTGAACATTTCGTTATTAATGAACCATTTCTTCTTGTAGCCGATGAGTTGTAATGAGATAGAAAACAACATACGAGACACATAAGTATCTAATTACTACATCGCTTGCCGCTGTCTGTCTTTCCTTACGTATACGGAGATCTTTAAAACAACGCAACTGCTGCACCCGTAATTTTCGAGGTTTAAAATGCTGATGTCCTAATTAAACACGAGTTTTTGGTGCTATAATATAGCTGGTGGTATCCTACTAAACAGATAAAAATAATGTACCACAGTCTTTTACATATAAAAAGGTCTACAAAAGCGTCTGTAATAGTATAATATTATCTTTTAAGGATATCTCGCAATGAAGTTTTTAATCCTTTAGTTTTTACGAGAAATAATAGCTTATTCTCGAAGCGATTTTTTAAATATTATTTTTTATTCAATTAAGTACTTAAATACATTGTGAATTTAATAATAGGACTATTAAAAAAGAACTAGATCTTTAACCAGCTTGTTCAAGGAACAAGCTGGCTTTAGGAAAAACTTCTCCACGATAGACCACATTCACACAGTCAAGCAAATTATGGAAAAATACAATGAGTACAACAAACCGTTATATATGGCTTTTATCGATTATCTGAAAGCATTTGACAGCATTAGCCACACAGCCATATGGGAAAGCGTACGTAACCAGGGAATCCCGACAGTGTACATAAACATCATCAAAAACATTTACTCCAACAGTAAGGCAAGAGTACAACTGGAAACCTTGGGTGAAATATTCCATATAAAAAGAGGCGTCAGACAGGGTGACCCGATGTCCCCAAAGCTATTCTCGGCGGTGCTGGAAAACATATTTCGAAAGCTAATCTGGGACCAACATGGATTAAATATAGATGGTCAAAAATTAAACCATCTCAGATTCGCTGACGACATTATTTTATTTGAAGAACAACCAGGTATACTAGAAAAAATGATACAAGATCTAAGCAAAGAAAGCGAGACAGTGGGTTTAACTATCAATATAAACAAAACGAAGCTATTAACGAACTCTAAGAAACAGGAAATAATAATTAACAACCAACCTGTTGAATATGTAGATGAATATGTGTATTTAGGGCAAATCATCTCACATACAGACACGACTACAAAAGAAATCAAAAGACGAATAGCTAACGGATGGAAAAGATATTGGTCACTGAAAGAGATCATGAAATTCACAGATCTTAGTACTGGTATAAAAAGGAAGGTCTTCAATACCTGTGTCCTCCCGTGTATTACATATGGGAGTGAAACCTGGGCTCTCACAAAACTTCACAGAAACATGCTGGAACACTGCCAAAGAGCTATGGAACGAAGTATGATAGGTATTAAGAAACAAGATAAGATACGAAACACCATCATAAGAAGTAAAACAAAAGTCACAGACATACTTACTAAAATAGATAGTTTGAAGTGGAGATGGACTGGGCACATGCTGCGCGATACACAAGAGAAGTGGAGCAACATCATAACAGACTGGTACCCTAGAGATGGGCAAAGGAGTAGAGGAAGACAAAACAAGAGATGGGAAGATGAACTTAGACTAACGGCAGGTCCAAAATGGAGAAGGGTTGCTAGATTACAATGGAAATTGTTAGAGGAGGCCTTTGCCAAGAGGCACACTGAACTTAGAGATATCTTATAACTAAAAAGACAACCACAATACGAAGTAACAAAAAAGTAGTTCAGGATAAGAGGCTTATTATTATTATTATTATTAGATCTTTAACTGGCGGTTGCTTCTAATTCAAACTCTTTAGATTACAATAATAATTATTGTACAAAGTGCTCTTAACAAATTTATAAACAAACAACAACTTAACAAATTTATAAACATAAGTTTATATACGTTGTAAAACACCCTTGTAATAGGATTTATGATGTAAGTATCAAGCGCAAAACTATACTTCTTTGGCGTACAGATAAAAATCTTTTCAAAAAATTTATCTTTCGCCTCAATCTACGTTTGTTGAAATAATAACTAAACATATAACGGCACTAACAATAGAAAAGAAAATTTGAAAATTATTAAAACGCATAATCTATTTAAATAAAGTTTACTTAAATATCACAAAATAAATATCGTATAATAAATATCACTTGATGGAAAAGGAGAAAAGAGGTCGGGAGTCCGGAAAACTCTCTCACCGAACAAAACGACGTAAAGTGGCTACTGCCGACTTTACGTCGATATTCTGCGAGGTCGTGGTATTTCACCGGTCAAGCCGGCCCGTTCATTCAGCGACGCGTCAAAAGAAGTTTAACTTCAAAACCTGCAGTGAATTGGGGCATATCGATTGGTTTAGTATTCCGACTTCCGATCGCGCGGTCTCAAATTGAGTTTAACAAAACGTTTTCGGAAATTATATGTTACTAGCTGACCCGGCAAACGTTGTCTTGCCGAAAAATAAAATTTAAAAAATAGGGGTTGATCGTAGGGGGTTGAAAATTTAGGGTTGTATGTATTTTTGTATCCCGTTTTATAAAAAAACTACTACCGATATGCACACAAAATTTTATGAGAATCGGTCAAGCCGTTTCGGAGGAGTATGGGAACGAAAACTGTGACACGAGAATTTTATATATTAAATTACATAGTTGACCCAGCGAACTTTGTTTCGCCTCAGAAAATAAATAAAAATGGTCATTGTGGGATATTCCTAAGAGACAGACATATGCCATCGCGCACTTTTTTGTAGACCTATTGAAGGTGTATAATAATGTACTACATTTTTTTGTCTATCACTAAGGGTTCAGCCAAATGCTAAATTTAAAAAGAAAATCACTTATCATTTACTACATTATACATGAATTATACATATATAAAAACCACCCCGTTGATACATTCTATCTTTTAAAAGAGACCGCATCAAAATGCATTGGGTAGTTTCAAAGATCTATTAATATATAAGGGGACAGACATTGAAAAGTGACTTGGTTTTATACTGTGTAATGATAAATATAGCTGTTTATATCCCGCAGTTCACCCCGCATATTTACAGGCAGCCATATCTATACTTATGTTTATTTAGTTTTTTATTGATATCATCAAAAATCGTTATTAAATAACAACTCATTTACAAAATGTACTATTTTCATTCTGAAGACTATTGATATGAGTAAACCGCATCAAATACGTTTAGTAGTTTTTATGACTGTTCCGGACCAATATACATACTATTTGTACAGACCGAAGCGATGAGGACTTTGTTTTATAATAAGTATTAATGTAAGAATTTTAGATAGCGGCCGTTAAGCCTCGAATCGCCGAATCGTTACGTCACAAATAGAATAGGTGGAACCTTCTGCCCTACCCGGTGTATAGTACAAAATATTTAATCATCTATATCTATCACAGTAACATTTGATAAGAATTCAAATAAATCATTAGGGAGATCTGAATCAGAAGCGGGGAGCTCGACCACTGGACCACCGTGACCCAATCTCTACGTGTGTAAATTTATAATTGAAGCGACTCTATGTTACTCTTTTGTCATTTGCTCGTAAGGCTTACATACATCTTGGCATAGCTATTTAATGTTTAGAAGGAAAAGAAATGCTTCATCAGGGCAAATGTGCTTCAACAAGCTTGATATAAGTTGTTAAGTCCATTGTCATATATTAGTCACAACTTGACCATTTACGATAAATTAAAAAAAATATAATTATTAACAAACTCTACATAGTGTAAAAAAAAAACATTAAAGCTTCTTCCACAAGGGAGTCACAGAAAATTATCCCTCACATTTATCCCTCGGTGTTAAACCATCTCATGACTAAATCCTGGATTTAGAGGTGCATTTAATTCACATAACCAAACGAGAAAGCGCGCTCGCATAGCGCTCTCTCCACCCCTCATGTCTTCCGTCTCTATCTCACTAAGCAGAACGGGATCAATCTGTCTAATGTTTCTTTACAAAGTGCTTCGTTGTTAGTTGGAATTCTAACTCGCGATATCAAAATATTTCTTTGATGTAACACAGGATAGATATTCTGTTCGCGTTTTATTGAGAGGTCCGTCTATACTCAGTAAAACCTAATCGACTTGGTTGGCTTTAACATCATCAGTCTTGGATTTCGTTTAACATCAACATCATACAAAAAAACAGCCGCTGCAGTAGAGCACTTTGACCTCCTTTTTGAACTTTGTTTATTTAAAAAAAAAAAAATTTTTTTTTTATTGACGGTTGTGTCTATCGCAAACTCCGTAATTATAAATAATAATAAATAATAATTGTACAATGTGTTCTATTAACAAATTTAGAAACATAAGATTAAAAAGTATACGTAAAGTTATAAATCCCTACTAATATATAAATATGAATGTAAGTTTGCTTATTATGTTTTCACGCGCTAACTACTCAACCGATCATCATGAAACTTTGTACACATTTTCTTGGAGGTCTTAGAAGTAAAATAGGGTACTTTTTTTTCTTTCTTTCTTTAATTTACATATATTTGCACCCGAAGGAATAACGAATAGAATATAGTCTACAAAAATATCCTACATTAATAATCTGCATTTATATATTATAAAATTGTTAAAGTCCAAAACTATTTATTTTTGTCACAGAGAAAAATAGTTTACCGCTTGTTGTTGCATTTTAATAAAGTATATTGTAGTTTTTTAAACTTTACTTAATGAATGGCTTCAATGGAGGTAAAAGCTAGTTTGTTAATAAAACTATACCTAATCTCTGTGATAAGGTATTTATGAATAGCAGTAATAAAGGTTTATTACGAGTAACGAAAATATTGAGCGAAAACTATCGAAATTATTTTTTGTCATCCTAATGCAAAAGTTTTATAAATCAAAAATAAAAATACGAAATAGGCTTATTACATTAGGCATGATTATTTTTTTAATGGGATAGGAGGGCAGACGAGCATGCGTGTCACCATAAGTAACCAGGTAGTACGTATAAGTAACTGGTAAGTAACCAGCGCCGCCCATGGACACCTGCAACAAATATACATAGTGTTACAGTTGCGTTGCCGACCTTTAAGGGAGTAGTATGGGAAGGGATGGGGAAGGGAGCTGGGCTTCCGGTAACCTCTCTCACCGAACGAAACGCGGCGTAAACCACTTTACGCCGATCTTCTCAGAGGTCATGGTATTTCACCGGTCGGGCCGGCCCATTCATGCAGCGAACTGCTTGGCTCTACCAATGTTGGAACATTTTTCTCTTGTCTCTGCATAGAGCTATTTTATTTTTTTATTTCGTTACCTTGGGGTCAGTTTCCATAAGGCATTAATCGAAATTAAGAAAATAACCATAACGGTCTCATAAATAAAATAACCTTAACCATAGCCCTCCTCCTGCGTCATCGGGTAATGAATGTAATATTTCTGAGTACTTTTCCTTTTAATACATGAAAAACTTTTTGTTTCAGAAAAGTGCTAATCAGGTTTAATGGTAAAAGCAAAAAATGCTTTCAACATTAAGTTCCATTATTGGTGTACTTTCAGACACATACAATTTAAAATAACATGGAAATAATTTATATAATTAGATTTTTATAAATATATATACTTAATTATAATATAAGATAACCGTAACATAACTTATTTAACGTAATTATTATATGCTTATGTAATAATTGTTTAATAACAGTGTAATTTAATATTCTCTGTGAAAAATCTTCTAACTCTTATAGAATCTACAACACCTTTTTCAATTTTCTTTTCAAAATATTTCACAAGTTATGGTTGTGTTAAAAGTACGAAATTTTAGATAATAAAATTATTCAAACAAAAATCTCATACCTATAGCCATGCACTTTGTGGCCACAGAGTATTAGATACAATAAGATAACAAAAGCCTTTACGATGAAACTTTTACCAAATTATGGGCATGTTTTTTTTTTAAAAAAGGCTGATCGCGCGTTCTCAAATTGAGTTTAAGAAAATGTTTTCGGAAATCATATGTTACTAGCTGACCCGGCAAACGTTGTCGTGCCGAAAAATAAAATTTAAAAAATAGGGGTTGATCGTAGGGGGTTGAAAATTTAGAACAGAAATATATCGAAAAATTAAAAAAAATATTAAGGGTGGACTACCGTTGTGAGTTAGGGGTATGAAAAATAGATGTTGTCCTATTCTCAGATTTAACCGATATGCACACAAAATTTTATGAGAATCGGTCAAGCCGTTTCTTAGGAGTATGGGAAGAAAAACTGTGACACGAGCATTTTATATATTAGATTACATAGTTTACCCAGCGAACTTTATTTCGCCTCAGAAAATAAATAAAAATGGTGTTGTGGGATATCCCTAAGAGACAGACATATACCATCGCGCACTTTTTTGTAGACCTATTGAAGGTGTATAATAATGTAGTACATTTTTTTAGTCTATCACTTAGGGTTCAGCAAGGTTTTGCTATTAAAATGCTAAATTTAAAAAAAATATCCCTTATTATTTACTTCATTATACATGAATTATATATAAAAACCACCCCGTTGATCCATTCTATCTTTTAAAAGAGACCGCATCAAAATGCATTGGGTAGTTTCAAAGATATATTAATATATAAGGGGACATACATCGAAAAGCGACTTGGTTTTATACTGTGTAATGATAAATATAGCTGTATATATCCAATAGTTCACCCCGCATATTTACAGGCAGGGATATCAGTACTGCATGGACCCCGTTCGGGTAAAAGCCTCCCCCAAGGAAGGAATGCCATCCTTCTTTGTCCTTGGCTCTTTATGAATAATTTCAAACTTAATTTTTTAATTTTTATTTTTACTTTAATTTACTAACTTTAATTTTAAATAATTTAGGTTACGAAGTTACCTACTGTACCTTTTATATGTTATGTTTCATGCATGGAATCAAATAAAGCTTTTATTATTATATCTGTACTTATTTTTATGTAGTTTTTTATTGACATCATCAAAAATCGTTGTTAAATAACAACTCATTTACAAAATGTACTACTTTCATTCTGAAGACTATTGATATGACAAAACCGCATCAAATACGTTTAGTAGTTTTTATGACTATACGGAGCCAGTATACGTACTATTTGTACGTACAGAAGCGATGAGGACCTTGTTTTATAATAAGTATTAATGTAAGAATTTTAGATAGCGGCCGATAAGCCTCGAATCGCCGAATCGGTACGTCACAAATAGAATAGGTGGAACCTTCTGCCCTACCCGGTGTATAGTACAAAATATTTGGTCATCTTTATCTATCACAATAACTTTCGATAGGAAAAGAGAAAGTTGTAGAGCCAAGCAGTTCTCTGCATGAACGGGCCGGCTCGACCGGTGAAACATCACGACCTCCCGGAAGATCGACGTAAAGTGGCTAATGCCGCGTTTCGTTAAGTGAGAGTGGTATCCGGAGGCCCACTAAGACCATTATCATATATAAGGCACAACTTTAACATTCACGATAAATTTAAAACATAAATAAAATAATACGGTCTAGATACGGTCAACGCGTCAGTATCTAATTTTTAACAAACTCTACACAGAGTAAAAAATCACAAAAGATTCTTCTACTAAGGAGTCACAGTAAATTATCCCTCACATTTCTCCCTCAGTGTTAAACCACAACGCCATCTGTTAAATCATTGATATTTAAAAACGATCTGCAAACCCTGGATTTGGAGGTGCATTTAATTTACTTAACCAAACGAGAGAGTGCGCTCGCGTAGTGCTCTCTCCACCCCTCGTGTCTTCCGTCTCTATCTCACTCAGCAGAACGGGATCAATCTGTCTAATGTTTCTTTACAGCTTGCTATGGTGTTAGTTGGAATTCTAACTCACGATATTAAAATATTTCTTTGATGTAACACAGGATAGATATTTTGTTCGCATTTTATTGGGAGGTCCGTCTGTACTCAGTAAAACCAAAACGGACTAGGTTGGCTTAACATCATCAGTCTCAGATCTTGATCAACATCAACAAATTAAAGCTGCAGTAAAGCACTTTGACCTCCTTTTTGAACTTAGTGTTTATTTACAACTAGCTTTCCCGGCGAACTTTGTTCCGCATTTAAAGTATTAAATGAGTAAATTTTGGATACCATGAGGTTCAATTTGTACTATTTATCGGCCTTAACTGCAGTCCCGCTATGTTAATACTGCAATATCTTCGACATATTCATTTAAATTGCTTGCTGTAAAGGGCCAGGATCATCTATATTACATGCACAATCTATTTAAGATACTTAATTGGATAAGAATCAATTGCTGAAATGTTTAAACTCGCTTCGGTAATAAGCTATTATTTCTCGTAAAAAGTAAAAAAATAAAAATGGTCTTAGTGGGTTATCCCTCAGAGATTGACGTATTGCCCTTGCGGACTTGCCCTTGCGGACTTTTTGTAGACCTTCTGAAGGTGTTTAATAACGTAAATCATTTTTTTTATCTATCACTTAGGGTTCAGCCAGCGCTTTCAATTAAAGTGCTAAATCTCGAAAATTATCATTTTTTCTTTACAACATCATGATGAATTATAGATCAAAACCACCTCATTGACACCCTCAAACAATTAAAGAAACCGCATCAAAATCCGTTGCATAGTTTTAAAGAAATGAGCATTTATGTGGCCAGACAGCAGAAAGTGACTTTGTTTTATACTATGTAATGATAAAATTGAGAACCATCAATTGACGGTTGTACCTATCCCAAACTCCGTAAATAACAATAATTGTACAATGTGTTCTATTAACAAATTTAGGAAGGTAAGATTATAAAGTTATAAATACCTACTAATATATAAATGTGAATGTAAGTTTGCTTTTTACGTTTTCACGCGATAACTACTCAACCTATCATCATGAAACTTTGTACACATATTCTCGGAGGTATTAGAAGTAACATAGGATACTTTTTTTTCTTCTTTCTTTCTTTAATTTACATATATTTGCACCCGAAGGAAAAAAGTATAATATCGTCTACAAAAAATATCCTACATTAATAATCTGCATTTATATATTATAAAATTGTTCAAGTCCAAAACTATTTATTATTGTTACAGAGAAATATAGTTTACCGTTTGTTGTTGCATTTCAATAAAGTATATTGTAGTTTTTTAAATGTCATTGTATGTTGTAATTTCAAAAATTGATAATCCCAGCTAAGCAATAAAATAGAGTTATCATATTGATTCATTTCTATGGTCATGATCTTCGATACCTATTTAATGGCGAATAATTAAGAAAATAACCATAACCCTCTCATGTATAAAATAACCATAGCCCTCCACCTGCGTCATCGGGTAATGAATGTAATATTTCTGAGTACTTTTCCATATAATACATGAAAACTTTTTGTGTCAGAAAAGTGCTAATCAGGTTTAATGGTAAAAGCAAAAAATGCTTTCAACATTAAGTTCCATTATTGGTGTACTTTCAGACACATACAATTTAAAATAACATGGAAATAATTTACGTAATTAGATTTTTTTAAATATATATACATAATTATGATATAACGTAACCGTAACATAACTTATTTAACGTAATTATTATATGCTTATGTAATAATTGTTTACATATTTCGCGCTAACATTTTCGCGAATCACGCTCATGACATTAAAACAACTTTTAGGATTATATCGCGTTAATTATTACATAATTTATTTATTTCCCGACGTTTCGAACTCTTTACAGAGATCATTTTCGAGTGATAACAAAAATATGGTATTTGTTCAGAAGCTATTTTCATTGATACAAAGAGCACCCACTTGTTAAAAAATATGATTTTTACTATTGTTAAAACACATCAGATCATGAAACAAAAAAATCACTATTTATTTATAAGGTATATAATATTTACTAAAGAAAAAGTTTGGTTTGTACAGATCTTTTGTTGTATGATTTAATAGGTAACAGTTGTTATTTTTAATTGTTAGCTAATTATCTTAATTCTTCTAAGTTAATTGAGATCAGATCTCAACTAACTTAGGAGAAATATGTCTTAGTGAAAATGATCTCTGTAAAGAGTTCGAAACGACGGAAAATAAATAAAATAAGTAATAAATAACGCGATATACTTTTAAAAGTTGTTTTAATGTCATAATAATTGTTTACTAATAGTAAAATTGAATATTATTATATAAGTCTTATAGAATCTACAGAAAAAAACTCTTTTTAAAATGTTTCACAAGTTTTAAAAACTAAATTTTAGATACTAAAATTATTCAAATAAAAATCTCATACCTATAGCAATGCAATTTGTGGCCACAGAGTATTAGATACAATAAGATAACAAAAGCCTCTATGATGAAGCTTTTACCAAATTGTGGGCATGTTTTTTTGAGTTGATCAAATTTAACTTTTAATGTGTCTAGAATACAACGCCATCTGGTGATGAAGCCGAATATGATTCATAAAATCAAATAGAGAAGGCGCTGGTTCCGCGTTGACACTATCCCTTAGATCTACTATCTCTATCTTACAAAGAACAATGGTACCAGTTTATCTCTTTTCATTATTAAATATGCATTACTGTTAGTTGAAATTCTGACTCACGAAATATAAATTTTCCTTGCAGGTGACAAATAGTCCAATTTTTAACACCTGCTTTGAGAGTCCGTATCTACTCATTGAAGCAATGCTAGAAATGGAGCTGCCCTTTATCCACTTCGCGTTAGGAAAGTAAACAAGCTCATTGACTCGAGAAAGACTCGAGACAAAGAAATTTAACTAGTTTGTGAGATCAAATTTAAAATAACTGTAGTAGTAGGCAGTTAAAACTCTCCTTTTTGCACTAAAAACACCTGAACATTTCGATATTAATGAACCATTATTTTTTATTTTTTATTTCCATTATTTTATAGCCAATGAGTAGTAATGAGAAAACATGCGAAACACGTAAGTATCTAATTACTACATAGTACATAGTATAAAACATAGTCGCTTGCCGCTGTCTGCCTTTCCTTACGTATACGGAGATCTTTAAAACAATGCAACTGCTGATGATATATTCCTTAGCTGAGAAACACCGGTAATTTTCGAGGTTTAAAATGGTGATGTCCTAATTAAACACGGGTTTTTGGTGCTTTAATGTAATTGGTGGTATCCTACGAAACAGATAAAAATAATGTACCACATTATTTTACATCTAAAAAGGTTTACAAAAGCGTCTGTAATATTTCTATCTATTTCTATCTTTTAAGGATAACTCTCAATGAACATTTTAATCCTTTAGTAATTGCTAAAGCTCAAACTCGACTCAATTAAATACCTTAAATACATTTTGAATTTAATAATAGGACTACTAATAAAGAACTAGGTTCTTAACTGGAAGTTGTATCTACTCCAAACTCCTTAGATTACAATAATTGTAAAAAGTGCTCTTAACAAATTTATGAACAAATTAACAAATAAATTAAATTATAGTATACTTTGTAAAACATCATTGTAGTAGGAGTTATGATGTAAGTATCAACCGCAAAACTATCGACATTATTTAAATATAGTTCGTTTTTATTTTATTTTGTAGCTTTCTTGTTTAAAAAACAAATTACAAAATAGGGCCATTCCATTCTATTTTCTCTACATAGAGCTACATTTTTTTTTTCGACATTTTAAGATCCCTTTCCATCGACTAAAGCATTAATATATAAATTTACGTAACTTTAATGCTTGTTGCATTAAAGAAGTGTCTATTAATGCTTTACTATCCTTGTCACGTCATCGGGTAATGAATGTAATGTGTCTGAGTACTTTTCCATTTATTCTAGCAAAAACTTATTTTATAAGAAAATTATATAATCAGGTTTAATGGTAAAAGCAGAAACTTCTTCCAAAATTAAGTTCGACAGGTAATGTATTATTCAGTGGCATATAATGTAAAATAATAATACAGACATAATGTATCATAAATCCAGTACATTACTACTTATATTATTATAAGTGATTGTTTTTTTAAATATATATACAAAACACCGGTATTACACCGTTATAGTATTTCTGTTAGAAAATATGATTTTAATCTTATTGTTTAATTATACTTTTTCTGTAACAATCTTTGTAATCTGCTTAACACAAACTAAACGTTGACTGGCAGAGAATGCCTTAGGGCATTAAGTCTACCTTGTGTACCATTATTTGTACCTAAAGAATAAAGAAATAAATAAATAAAACGTTAGTTATGCTAATGTTAGACTGAATTGAAATGAGTATATTATAAATTTATATAAAAATTTTACATAACAATGGAATAATATATTTTAGTGGAAAATACTTTGATTCTAAGAAAAACTACATAAAGAAATCATCAATTTCTGTAATACGCGCGGATTTTTATTAGACGTGACGTTTATTAGACGTCTAAGAAATTTCGGTATAGATGACTACACAGTATTAGATAGTAACAAAATTCTTTATTAAGAAACTTTTAACAAATTGATGCCATATTTTTTATGAGAAAATTTTTTTCGCTCCTAATATTGACCGCTGGGAGTTAATATTGAAAGTTGAACTAAAAACAGAGCAAATAAAACGTTTATTGTACCTAGTATTTCAACAACTATTTCTAGTACACAACGCCATCTGGGAAGAAAGCCGAATATAATTCACAAAATCAAATAAAGGAGGCGCTGGTTCCGCGTTGACTCTATCCCTTAAATCTACTATCTCTATCTCACAAAGAACAATGGTATCAGTTTATCTCTTTTCATAATTTGAAATGCATTGCTATTAGTGGAAATTCTGACTCACACAATAGAAATTTTCCTCGCAGGCGAGAATAGGTGACAATTTTTATTATAACCTTTGAGAGTCCGTATCTACTCAGTAAAGCAGTACTAGAAATGGAGCTGCCCTTTATCCACTTCACGGTGGGAAAGAAAACGTGTTCATTGACTTGCAAAGAAATTTAATTTGTTTGTGAGCTCAAATTTAAAAAAAACTGTAGAAGACATCTTGACTCTACCTTTTTGCAATAATTCGATATTAATGCACCATTTCTTAATACAGCTTATCAGTAGTAATGAGATAAAAAACAACAACAGAAGCATACAGTTATACCTCTAAGGCCCGTAAGATCAATCACAGTTTAAACTATTTTACCTAGTTTAAACCTCATCTGTCGTTTATTTTGTAAGATCAATGCTAGATAAACCTCCAATAACAGTTTAAACTATAGTTTAGCTTACACCAGGAGATTTTGCCGTTTAAACCGTGGTCCTGCCTAGTTTAAAAATGGCGGTCGTTTATCAGCTGACATCTGACACAACAATTGTGGGTTCATACATAGACTTAGCATAGACTACAATAGATGGCACATGTCAGGAAAAATTTACTAATAGCATCGAATCACTGACAGCGCAACCGCTTATATTAGATTTTGGGAACCGCGTATATTTTATTTACATTTCCTTCATGTGTGGAAACTTTGTAAAAACTTTGTAAAAGTTAACGTTTTGAAGCGCTTTTTACGAACACATTGATAATAATAATAATAACTTGGACACAAATCACACAGGGCCAGTTCCAAACTAAGCAACTAAATGCTTGTCCTATGGTTACTAGAGAACGGATACTAATACATATATACTTTTCTTTTGTAAATACATACTTATAATACATAGAAAAACACCCAGACGCCGCACAAATATTAATGTTTGTCATAAATATTTGTACTCGGGCGAAAATCGAACCCCCGACCTCAGTGCTGCAGCCGGTTGTTTTACCGATGCGCCACGAGCCCCGTAAGTCACTCACACATTAACAACCCATTTTTGGTCACGTTGTTTGGGTGACTATTGCCGATCTATTTTTCTTAAATATATGGTCACACTATAAAACTTCATAAAAGAAAGAGAAAAAGAGTTTTTTTCACGAAATATGCCACAGACAATGTACAAAAGAGTGAATGATGAGCGAAATATGGACATTAAATAACCAAATGTTGCCATCTGTCGAAAACTAAACTTAGTTTACGTAATCTATGTCCATTTCGCTGTTGATCTTACGAGGCAGGTTTAAACTCTAGATTAAAATTGACTATAGTTTAGAAAATCGACAGTTTTAAACTATGATTGATCTTACGGGCCTAAGGCCCGTAAGATCAATCACAGTTTCAACTATTTTGCCTAGTATAAACCTCATCTGTCGTTTATTTTATAAGATCAATGCTAGATAAACCTCCAATAACAGTTTAAACTATAGTTTAGCTTACACCAGGAGATTTTGCCGTTTAAACCGTGGTCTGCCTAGTTTAAAAATGGCGGTCGTTTATCAGCTGACATCTGACACAGCGATTGTGGGTTCATACATAGATTTAGCATAGACTACAATAGATGGCACATGTAAGAAAAAAATTACTTATAGCATCGAATCACTGACAGCGCAACCGCTTATATTAGATTTTGGGAACCGCGTATATTTTATTTACATTTCCACACATGAACATTAACTTTGTAAAAGTTAACGTTTTGAAGCGCTTTTTACGAACACATTGATAATAATAATAATATCTTGGACACAAATCACACAGGGCCCTCCAGTTCCAAACTAAGCAACTAAATGTTTGTGCTATAGTTACTAGAGAACGGATACTAATACATATATACTTTTCTTTTGTAAATACATACTTATAATACATAGAAAAACGCCCAGACGCCGCACAAATATTAATGTTTGTCATAAATATTTGTACTCGGGCGAAAATCGAACCCCCGACCTCAGTGCTGCAGCCGGTTGTTTTACCAATGCGCCACGAGCCCCGTAAGTCACTCACACATTAACAACCCATTTTTGGTCACGTTGTTTGGGTGACTATTGCCGATCTATTTTTCTTAAATCTATGGTCACACTATAAAACTTCATAAAAGAAAGAGAAAAAGAGTTTTTTTCACGAAATATGCCACAGACAATGTACAAAAGAGTGAATGATGAGCGAAATATGGACTTTAAATAACCAAATGTTGCCATCTGTCGAAAACTAAACTTAGTTTACGTAATCTATGTCCATTTCGCTGTTGATCTTACGAGGCAGGTTTAAACTCTAGATTAAAATTGACTATAGTTTAGAAAATCGACAGTTTTAACTATGATTGATCTTACGGGCCTTAGTATTTAATCGCTACATAGTATTATACATAGTCGCTTGCCGCTGTCTATCTTTCCCTATAACAACAACGCAACGTATTTTTTTTAAGTTATAGTGATTCCCAATCAGTAGATATTTTATAAGTATAGTATAGTAAAGAAAAACTGATAGCTTTCGAGGTTTCAAAGGGACAAGTCGTAATTTTACACAGGTTTTAACTGGCGCTACGCTACGAAATAGATAAAAATAATGTACTACAATATTATGCACCTAAAAATATCTACAAAAGCGTCGCGATTGTATAAGGCTATCTCGTAGCGTTAATTCGCAATGACCATTTCAATCCTTCTGTTTTGATGTGAAATTATTGCTTATTCTCAAAGCGATTTTACAGTATTAATCTTTATTCAATTAAGTACATTAAATAAACTGTGCTTTACATATAAACCAATACTTCTTTCATTGCATGTAATTAAAATAAATATCAAGTAGTATAAAATATCTAGTAGTAGTATCAACTGATACAATAATATAATTTTGCCCACTGAAAATTTACTTCACACGCAATAAGTTAATATCTATCTAACTTAAGTCTATTAAACGCAAATTTCTTTTTTAGTTCTAATAAACCATATCAATGTTAATTATTTTTTTATCATAATAATTAATAATAAGTACAATCATTATCGGGTTTTGTGTTCCTTGTTCGACCGTACTATTCGTACAGTAGGAAATAGTGAAAATGCTATATCTATTACTAATGCCGAACGAAAAATAAAGGTTAAATTTCTAGTCTGAGAATAAATAAAATTACACAAAAGACCACTTTTTCTCCTACACTACCTGTTAGACAATTGATTTTATAACGATCAATCCCAAACCCCTACAGTATAGGAAGAAAAAATGCATACAACGCCGGAAATAATGCATAGACGGCGCTAGGATAGCTCTCACTCCCTCTCTAAAATCTACTATCCTAGTTACACAAAGTGCAGTGACATTTATCTATCTCATGTAACATAGTCAATTGCATTCGAAATAGTTAAATTTCTAACTCACGATATAGAAATATTTCTTATGCGTAGTTGAAATGTATTTTTGATTTTTGTATTTTCGGGAAGTCCGTATCTACTGCGTGAAGCAGTGCAGGAGTGGAGCTGTTCTAATTCCGCTTCGCATTCGTCATACCCAATTGTGTTCATTGGCTTCGCAGCTAGGTATACTGAAGGGAGGTATAATGTAGTTGTGTGGTCAAACCCCTCATAAAACCCGTATAGTAGACATTTTGATTTCCCCAACCTTTTGTAAAAAAGTCTTTACTTTATTGCCCTAGATATTGCACATATGCCCAATAATGAACTTTATTTACAAGCCTTATCAATTGAACATGGTGTAATTTAATTTTGTGTTTATAAAGATTTATTTGATATGTGTGGATATTACGACAATATTGATTATATGTAAAAAATGCTACTTGATACTATAAACATTTTGAATCCGTTAAAATGAAGACCGATACTCTATTTAAAATTATATATGTTTGGTTTGTACTTTATACCTTCTGGACTTTGGTATTTCATAAATAGGTATATGAAATCGAAACCCTTTTGCACAAGAAAATTATATAACCCAATTTAATGCTCAGAGCAAAAATCGCTTCGGACGTTAAGTCGCATATTTGCTTTATCTGCAACGATTACAAACAAATTAAGTTGTGTGCGTTTTCATAAAATAAAATTAATAAATGCATTTTCAATTTCATCCATCCATAGATGTTTTCAACAACATTTTTCATGAATTATGAGCATTAGTATAGATTAAATACGAATATGAAATAAAATAAAATAAAAATGCGTAGGTAAACCTTTACTAAATAAAAAATATATATTAGGCCACAGTGCACTTTCTTTGGCATAAAACAAAGCAGCCAGTTCTGTCGATGAGGTTGGCCTGATGCCAATAACGAGGATGTTGATGATAGCTCCTTTATCTACTATTTATAGTGAAACAAGTCATTTAAGTCTGTACTTAATTATGAGTGCCTAGTTTTTATTCTGCTTGTAATAATGAAATACTTAGTTATAGGTTTTATCGCATTAATTACTCTTATTTTATTTATTTATATTGACGTTCTGGATTCTCTCTCCAGCTTCCATTTTCGTGATTAAAGTTAAGACACACACACCTGTTCTGCACGTGTCAAAGTTACATAATCTTTAGTCAAACGCTAACTTTTAACATAGGCCCAGAGTTGCTGAGCAGACACAAATTATTGAAATACTTAACACTTCAGACTTTCACGATTCTCGACACCATTTTATTATGTTTTTTTACAACTTGTGGTGAAGTTTTTGTTTATTTGGCAACATAGCCATGTTGTTTGTTTGACATATTCGCGTTTTCGCGCGAAAAAATGACTTGAGGCACTTTTTTTTATGCGTCACCGTATTATTATTATTTATTATAGTAAATTCGTCCCGGTGCAGATAAATAAATATGCAAGGCAGATAATATGTCGAGTATTTTAAATTATATCATTGAAAACTGTGATCAATGTGAGAAGACGCCTTATGCTGGAAGCTTCATTAATACATTTATGATTACAGCGTCTATTAAAACTTAACACAACAGTGTCGGACAGGTTCAACAAGATGAAAGTATGTTTAAATGCGGGTTCAAAGACTATTTTATATTATTACAGATATGTTTGGAACTAGGTAATATGCCTAATTATTATTGAAATCGCTTTGAATTCTATGTGCATATATTTAATGATTAGAGTTTAAAAAAAAACACTCATTAATTATAACAATAGACTCAGCCATCATAGAATCGTGTAATTCATTATAACATTCATTATAATAATTAATACTAATATGCCTTCATGTATTAAAAACATGAAAGAATAAAATATTTTTTTGTATTTTTTTAGGTTGTCACTTCTCTTAACTTAAATGACCCAGAGCTAAATGGAACCAGCAAAATAATTAGTGAACATTCTGAACTTGAACTAAACCACTTTTTTCATCTTTGTATTACTTTGAAAAGCAAAGATTCGGATCCATCTCAATCCCCGATGCTCTTAAGAAATGTGATTTAATCTAAGAATAGATGTTATATAGCTTATTTCATGAGATAAATTAATAACAATCCTAAAAGGCAGAAATTTTAGAAAGCCACAATTTCAAGCAAGAGAATCACCAGCGCCACCAATGGACAGCCACAGGTCAGAGCTCGATAAAGCTCTGTAAGAATATGTTTATATTTTATAATCTGTGGTGCGTACTGTCGCACCTCTATAGTGGCTGAGTGATTGAATGCGAGAGCAAATTACAGGTTGTACGTACACCTTATTAACTGCTCTCGGTCTGTTTAAAAGCAATTTAACTGACATTTAAGTAATTCCTCGTCGAATGGGGACACCGAGTAATAGCGGCACACTCAGGCATCAACATCAGCCATGCTGTTAAAACTAGTATAAGATATAATTAATATTTGCTTATAATATAACACTTTGATATTCCTATAGTCGGAAAGAATAATATGGGAGTATACCCATTTATCCCATATTGTTCTTTCTAATGTTTGTTTCCAAGTAGGGAAAGACCCAGCAAACTTCGTATGATATAAATGTTATTTTAATCATGCGTTATGTCTCAGAAACCAGCTTCTAAATGAGAAATGTTGGGTTTGAAACCCGACTAGTAGAAACGGTGACCTTTTAGAAATAATATGTGAAAAAAAAAACAATGATTTGCCAAAAGTCGAAGCGCAATTCCTTGCTGCCTTCGCGAAGGTACAAAAGAATTTCTATATTTTTACAAAATTCGACAATAAATTGAGCATAAAAGGGAGAGTTAATAAATCAAACAATTACCATCAGCTTTCTGTGGCTGTGGCCCAGGTACGGAGGTGAGCCTCGGGGGCCGGCAATTACCCGTCGCGAACTGCCGCACCGCACATTATATAATTTAGTTATATTAACTACCGGATTTGTTGTGCTACCCACAACGTAGATAATAATTGCCATCTATATAATACCACTTACACTATTATTAAGGCTAAGTTCATTTTTAGTTCCTATACGAGAGAGACGATTCGTGATGCCCGCTTAATTTGGTCAATTGTCAAGTGTGACAGCAGATCAAAGACGAAACAGAAATCAAATAAATGAAATATGGAATGCACGTATTATATTTAGGCCAACATCAGAGTTGTCCATACTGAGAATCGAACGCCGTTCACTTCGAAGGCTTTGGTAAATACTACACTAAACTATACCAAAATCCCAGTTGGTAATACTGACCTTTTTCTGAGTTAGCAATCGAATGTGGAATTTTGCGTTAATTAAATTGGTCTCGCGGAATAGGGGACGGATGGAGGTTATTATCTTACGAAGAATTTAGGCAGCTATATTCCTTACTAAAGGTTAATGGTTAATAACTGTATTCGAACTAGATAATACTCAACCAGAAGTCGTAATACTAAGCCAGCAGGCCATCGAGACTGTTTTATAGTAGGTATTATAAGTGTAGTCTATAATTAAGTATAAAAGCGATCACTCCACAGTCGATTACTAATAACCGCTACCTGTCCTTCTCAATTTGAATTATTACCTGAAGGTGTGCTGTTAAATACAAAAAAAAACAACAAAAAAAAAACAAAATCAAATTACAAGTATTTTATATCGTTAAACTAATTTGCATAGTTAAACTTTTGAAGTCGTGCGACACCTCTACGTAATTTGAGTGCAGACTGTTTACGATCAATGTTTATAACGACTCTATTTTATATAATAACTAGCTGACTCGGCGAACTTTGTTCCGCATCAAAAGTAATAAATGAGTAAATTTTGGACATCATGAGGTTCAATTTGTGCTATTTATCGGCTTGAACTGCTGTCCCGATATATTAATAATGCAATAACTACGAAAATTGCAAAATTGCATGCTGTAAAGGGCCAAAATCATCTATATTACATGCACAATCTATTTAAGACACTTAATTGGATGAAAATTAATGCTGTAATGCTTAGAATCACTTCTTTGTGGGTTATCCCTAAGAGATAGACATATGCCCTTGCGGACTTTTTTGTAGACCTTATTAAGGTTTATATTAATGTAGTACGTTCTTTTGATTTATCACTTTGGTTCAGGCAGCGTTTGCGATTAAAGTTCTAAATCTTGAAAATTATCACTTTTTTTACTACACTATACATGAATTATATATCAAAACCATCCCGTTAACACCCTCTAACTATTAAAAAAAAACGCATCAAAATCTGTTACGTAGTTTTAAAGATATGCGCATATAAGGGGACATACAGCGGAAAGTGACTTTGTTTTATACTATGAATGATGATAATGATTGCTGTCAATTGCTTTAGATAATAATTCTAATTGCTATTCAATTTCTATTAAATTATATCTGTCAATATTCTGTTTGAATTCAAGTCTAACATAATTACATCTTAATTAGTCAATTTCAGTCGGCAATACGAGGCACACAATACAGGTATACAATCATTTAATTACTAAAAATACTGCAACTATGAACTATTGAAATATATCAAGGCTAAAATAAAGCGGATTTTATTCATTTTGTTTGGATATTGTAAAATACTATTTCTTAATAAAAACATTGTATTGAAAATAATAGCGACTGCGACATGTAATAATCGTTTTTTTTTTCAATCACTGGTTTGATAGAGAAACTGTGGCCTGCAGCTGTACACTTGACATACGACGTGTGAAGTGAGCAGTGATCGAAGTCAATGGTTAACATCGTACAGCATTGACCGGCTGAAGATTGACTTCAATATTGTCAATTTATTGACAAGAAAATATTATGATAAAGTAGTAGTACCTGCAGTGGTGGATTTACACTAGGGGCAGTCGGGGCAAGTGCCCAGGGCGGCAAATGTTTTAGGGCGGAAAAATTTTGAAAGTGAAAAGAATTTTTTTTTTAGTGTTATCAAGATTCCCCAATATAATTAATTAATTCTATTAATTAATAATTTTTTGTTTAATTGATAATTCAAGAAATTCAATTCATTCATTATTTATGAATTATAATTTTGGCACTTTTTTAATAAAAATTAATAATCAAAATGATTTAATCAATTTGTTTCCTTGGAGATTTCAAATAATAATCGATTTTCCTACTTTCTGGAATTAAAGAAATTTAGATTGCGAAGATTTAATCGACCCAATTCGCAATTCAAAAAGTCAGACGTGTTTGCCTGTGAAAAAATTGATATATTATAATTATGAGTATACTTTATTTTTAAAAAAAGCGTGGGGTGCTTTTTAAGATATTATCGAAATGATAATCACTCTACTCATATCTGTCAATAAAATATTTATAACTATTGACACCATGCACCCCACGCTTTTTTTAAAATAAAGTATTTTTTTTTTCTATTTTTTAGTTCGGTTTTCAATAAAAAGCGTGTTTTTTAGTTTTTTTAAACTATTATTTATTTTAAATTTTTTAGTTCGGTTTTGTATGACAGCGCGTTTCTTAGTTTCGAATTTGAGGAATAGCGCCATCTGTGACTTATATAAGGAACTCGTTTCAAGTTGATAACGTAAACTTTCCGCTGATTGCCACTAGATGGTGCGATTTGTGAACTTTCATAGTTCACAAATCGCACCATCTATCGTTCAAAAAAGCGTGGGGTGCATGGTGTCAATAGTTATAAATATTTTATTGACAGATATGAGTAGAGTGATTATCATTTCGATAATATCTTAAAAAGCACCCCACGCTTTTTTTAATTTATATTCATTGAAATTTTTAACACTATTTTCTTAATTTAAATTCATTAAAATTTATTTTCTATTTTTTAGTTCGGTTTTCTAGTCTAGAACTTTCATAGTTCACAAATCGCACCATCTAGTGGCAATCAGCGGAAACTAAAAAAGAAGTCGGTTACAAACAAACCTACAAACATACAAACATACATACAGGTGAAGCTAATAAAAATAAAATACATATGTTTAAGGGGTGAAATACGTGTAGAAGGCCGTTTTCATGCTGATTTTTTTAAATTTTTTTAAGGTATAAAAAATTAATATTATTGATTGAAAATATCAGGTTATTTCATACATATATTTATGAGTATTTATTCGTATTAAACAACAATATAACTTATCAATAGCACAGAAAAATTGTTTAAATAAAAATGTCGCTTAATCCATATTCAGCGTAATTGCATAAAGAAAATTAATTTTTCTGTGCCATTGATTTCAGATAAAAATTATAGCTTCTATAGTGCACACCAACTGCTAAGTCGGAAGACAACCTACTATGTGTATCAGCTGAAATCTCCGCTACTTTTCAAGTTATATTGTCGTAAAATATGGAAAAATATATGTATGAAATAACCTGATAGTTTCAATATATAACATTAGTTTTCATACCTTAAAAAAATTAATAAAAAATCAGCATGAAAACGTCTTTCTACACGTATTTCCCCCCTTAAGTAAAATTCTAGTGATAGGGCGGACTTTTTTCCGGTGCCCAGGAGCGGCATTGAGTTTAAATCCGGCCCTGAGTACCTGTACCTGATATATAAAGCTAGGATTTAAATCATGCTTTCAGAAGAAGCTCCTAAAATGGGATGCCATTGGCATTTCTTTTTTTGGAAAGTTTTGAAATGTGATCATATCTAGCTATGGCCGCAAAAGACAACGGTACCTTGGCGTAATAGGGGTACGCAGGTATGAAGAGAAAGGGACAAAATATTAATTATTAACTAAGCTAAATACTATTGTTAGAAATGTTATTGTTAACATAACAAGAAAGAAAAATAGAAATAGGGTTGAAATAAGGAACAAAAAGCAGAATTATTGTTTTGTCCTTGTCTGTTTATATACAGGTAGACAGGGTGAGGTATACAGGTGAAATAAAAGTCGCTAGAATACAGAGAAAAAATCTATGGCTTTTGTTTAAAGAACTCCTACGCCCAAATACTTAACCGTCACTCAAATCTGACAATCAATAAAGTGCTACTTACTGCTCAAATTTCACATTAACATTGTAACATTCTGCAACTGGTACTCATTTTAACCGACTTCCAAAAAAGTAGGAGGTTCTCAATTCGTCTGTATGTATATTTTTTTTATGTCTGTTCACCGATATTATCGTAAATACAGTGTTTACTATCGAAAAGTTCCCATTTTCACCAGGTCAGGATCTGATGATGAAAACCATGAGAAATAGAAGGCAACCTCTGAAAATTGTATGCGAGAATGGTGGTTTTGTTACGTAATAGTGATGTCTTAAGGATATTCTTTATGGTGTCAACATCTGATGCTGCTGTGCTGATGAAGAAGCCACCGAACTCCTCAACGGTTAGGAGTTTGAAGACAGCACTGCAATTTTTCGATAGAAACTACTTGGTAGTATGTAGGGCTAACGTGTTGCTTGTGAGGTATACTTGAATATACGTCTGATGCTGCTGTGCTGATGAAGAAGCCACCGAACTCCTTAATGGTTAGGAGTTTGGAGACAGTACCGCAGTTAGTCGATGGAAACTGTTTAGTGGTGTATAGCGCAAATACAAAACGTAATTCTTTTATAAAGTAATCTTTAACTATTATAATATTTACGGATGTCACTTATTTTTGGAGTCAGTGCAAGCCCAGGTAACGTACTCTATTGTGTTCCACCGACTTCAATAATGAGTGGCAATAGTAAATATGTATTATAATAGTTAAAGATTACTTTATAAAAGTATTACGTTTTGTATATTGTATTAACTATACAAATTAGCAAGTTTCGTTATTTATCGCTTTTTAGTTATGAACGTACTGTTTTCATTTACTAAAAGATTTTGTGGTTTACGTTTCTAGAAGTCGGTTTAACTTTTTTTTTTAAAGTAATTTTTTCAAACTGATTTTGAATCTGAATCTAAATTACCAAGCAATAAATTCACGTCTCATAATCCCGAAAGTGTAGACAGCGACTGTTGAGTCTCGAATCACCAAATTTTTACGTCCCATACGTTACAGATGCCATACACCGGCATTCTTCAAGCGGGATACTCTACCCCCAGACCACCGAGATGGCTAAATAAGAAGTGATTTATTAAATTCGATCAAGAGAAAACAATAGGACACGCTAAACCATCACAAAAAAACAGTGGTGAATAATGACGTGCTAATACTGAATTACCCATAGCAATGATTACACGCTTAACGCAAAAATCATACCACAATTTTTCAGCTATTATTTCGTTAAATCTGTAAGAAATTAGTGAGGCGAATCAGTAACGTGCTGCTTCTACCCGTGTCGAAGAACAATTATCTATATAATTTTTCTAACCAACCTTACTAGAATGTATAGTAATTATTATTTCTTCAAGCACTATAACTTCACGCCCGTGATACGCGAAGGTGTTGACTGAGGCAATTATGACTCGATGCGTCGGATTAATTTTACACATACCACATATAATAGGTGGCGAAACCTGTTACCATATATCAGGCACAATTTTATTAGTCGTAGATATTTATAACTCAGGTGAGCCAAGATTGGAATTCTGGTATTTAGAGGGAATCTATACTTAAGATTTAATATTTTAATAAACATCACACAGCCTGCAAACATTCCAGACCGACTAATGGATACGAATTAGTAAAATTACAGAATCTTATTTATACCTTCACGCCTTTTTCTACTCGAAAGTGTAGGCAGCGGTTGTTAAGCTTAGACTCAGTCTTTTTTATGTTCCAAATGGAACAGGTGGCAGAACATGTCATATTTATCACACATAACTTCGGAGTATAATTCCAAAAAGACATTGGTGTGAGCAAGAAATGAATCCCACGACTTCTTGTTACAGAAGCGCGAGCTTCGACCACTTACATACGATATTTAAAATATCACAGTAGCAGCTATTTATAACAGGTGTACAATAATAGTATGTTCCATTTTTTGTGTTATTAACATACCGTCAAGTTATTATAATACATACCTTTCAAATGTTACATTAAATTCAATTAGATTTTTGAGCCACTTATAAATAACGGGTTATCAATACACATATAATTACTATTCTAGAACAAGATAATTTTAGTTTAGTTTAATGTTATGAACACGGATCTTCTTAGTAATGATTGGTGGTCTTGTACAAATGATAGCCTGTCCAGTAAAAGTGTCCATCTTCTAGCGAGCGCGGGAAAAGTAAGTGTTTCTAATATCGCTTACAAGTCTGTGGTTTTTAATAGGTGATGCTGAGAGGATTAGTTTTGCGGTGAAGTACATTGTTTCACATAAAATCATGGACCTATAAATAAAGAAGTCTAAATATGTTGTAAGGTTTGAATTATTTTAAGCATGTAGTATTGTTATTCTAATGCTTCAATATTCCTTCAGCAAGGTTTAGTCTTGGTTTCGAAGACTGGGCCAGTTGTATCAGTAATCTCTAGCTCCTATAATTTAAGTTTTAATTAAATAAGTATACTAATTTTCGCTGACTTGGAACTTATATCTTCATAGATAAGTGCTGCATTCAAGAAAAAAAAATACTAAATTTTTATTTATAAAATACAGTTATTCTTTATACGATTCTTGTTTTTTTTTTATGCAATATTTTGGGAAACATTCCGTAAACTTATGGAATAAACAGCCATGAAGTATTTTATATGTATGTATATTGTAATTTCATTATACTCAAGAGAGACTGTTTAATATTTTTTACCAACATTAAGTAACAAAATTGGCGTCGATGTATTACGACGATCATAAAATATTATAGCCTTCTGTACGATTATCCTTCATAAGTTGTGGCTCCTTATAAACACAGCTCCCGAGTTATATCTTTAATACCACTTATCTTCAAACTCGGTAAGTATCAGTAATTGGAAAAAAAAAACTAGCCGCAACTTTAAAAATGTAATATATATTGTTACAATAATGTTAAATAATTTATTGTCAATTGCAAAAATTCAATGAGTTCAATAAACCATAAATTAGTTCGCCTGATATTTTAGTTTGTATAGACTATTTGACTATTATTTTTAGGACCATTAAATTTTTATGGTGTAAATTAAAACAAAAATTTGAATTTCGAACTTACGAACGGTTGTATTCGAAATTCAAAATTAAATTTTTGTTTCGATTTCCAGCAGCAAACGGTTTGTCGAAAAGCTATTGTATACAAGTTGCTAAACACAATGACTTTGGAACTTTTATTCAGTGACTTCAATGAAAAAAACGCTACCTTAAAACCCTAAAGTAAGTAATGTTTACCATTGGTGAAATAATAAAATTTTATTTACCACGACACTTCGTCTCTTATCAAAATGTGAACACGCAATCAGACTTGCCATAATAAATAAATAACATGTACAAAGTGTTCTGGATAACGTTTAAATTATTACTGTTGAAATATGCGCCTGCCCACTCTGGAACTCTTCTATCACTCCCACCTGACCACGTCATTGTAACCAGATTTATTACTCGCTACATCTGAATAATCAAGAAACTGCTGAAATGCAGTTATTTTGGATAAACTACGAACTGACCCCGTTAAGTAATCTCAAAATATGATTTTCCTGTTTATACTAAGTTTCATTCAAATTGTCTTGTCTCGGTGGTTTAGTGGTCGAGTACCATGCTTCTGATTTAGAAGTCGTGGGTTCGACCGTGAGCGGACCAATGATTCCTCGGAATTCTTTTCGGAAGTTATTGTGACAAATATTGATTGTCAAGTTTGTGCCCGGTGGCAATCGGTTCGCCACCTATTATTCCATTTAGAACGTAAGGATTCGGCGAGCCGAGGCTTTAACAGCCACTGCCTACTTGGCCTATCATACTTTCGAGCCTGATACCTTCGAGTAGAAAAAGGTGTGATGTTACATTTACGTTTCATATAAATAGTGAAGTTTCGTAACAACATGAAAATCATATGTCCAGTTCGATGAATATAGGTAATAAGGTAACAGACGAACAAATGGACAACACTTTTTTTTTACTATTTCAAACCATTTAATACGGCAGAGTATATCCAGAATTTACAAAATTAATAACATTAAACCCACCATCGCATCACACATGGCGTTATTTCCTAACGGCATTTACAAAACCAGACTGAAGATAGAAATAAATATATTTTTTTATTCAAATTAATATTATGTATTTGATGAAAGTATAACATATTAATAAAAAGTAATTAATATCAATAAAATACAAACGCAATCATCATTATAATAATATAATGAATTTATAAACAAAATATTTAATTGTCTCTCGTAAACATCATCAAAGACAAATTAAACTTTTCTCAATTCATTATGGAAATTAACACGGCACATCATTAAAACTTATCAATTCGATATAATAAAATTATAAATCAACTCAAATAATAAAGTTGATTTGATGAATCCAAAAAAAAATAAACTCGAGGTCGTGTTATGGTTTTTCTTTTGAACGAATCCCATCAACTTTACAACATCTGGTCTCGTAATTTAATTAAAAAATTCACAGAAAAATAAGCGGTCGGCGGTCGGAGGCTCTCGCACAATCTACTAAATTGCCCCCATACACCGACACCGGCAGCACTAATAATTCCCCATACACATTATTTTTACCATACTTTACCATATATTTTTGATAATAACCATGTAATAACTGTTATAAAAAAGCGTATTTTTGATTAAATCCAACTCAAAACCAATATTTAAGCGTTATCAAACTGTTATCGTCCCGAGTGGACAATCTCTATACACTCTATATTAACCATTCTGAGACATAATAAGACATGTACTACCTCTTTTGTGTTTTTCTAAAGAAGTTTTTTTTGACGTCTAGACTTGTTTTTTTTTGCTAAGCTGGTGATTATTTTACGACCCATAATAAAGCTTAATATTAGCGAACGTACTAAAAAAACTACATAAACCATTATAATCGGGCTACTGCATTAATAGTAAAGTGTTGATAATTTAACATTTTATTAGATAAAAAAATAGTTCTATCTTTATTACATGAAAAATAGCCATCTTGAATTCCCACTATATGACACGAGAAATGTAGAATTGATGTTGTCAATCATATAAAACTTCAAAGAGACTTGTTAAAATCCGTTTACTGATTTGAAGATGAGCTGTAGTCTCAAATTATTATTATTACATTATTACGTACTTACCTATTAGGCCCACATTGTTCTTACCGAACCACTGTGAGAATTTAAAAAAAAGACGACCACGAATCTCTGTACCAGCCAGTTTCATGTTTTATATACTCTTTGGTTCACGATGACAGACAACTATTAACCATTTTTAAACCTATAATTTTCGCGCGCTCTTGTCTCTGGATATTGGTTTACAACGATTATAGTCACACTTTACGCCGCATTTGCATAATAAAATTACGAAAAGCCCATCGGAATATCGGCATCGTCTTTTGTATAAAAAAATAGATTGGTAATCTCATCGATTTACCATGTAAATCCAAAATTGATTTTATCGACGTCTATTAATTGTACTCAACAGTAATCGACTGATCTAATTATGTAGTTTAAAATCGTATTCTGTTCATATTAAATTTTTCAATTCGATGTTTGTTATAAGTATTACATACATCCAATACGATTTTAATTAGTTGTTTAATTTAATCTATTTTATAAATAATACATACATACATACATAACTTCACGCCATAAGCACATAAGGCACGATTCTTACACACCTCACTCGCTTCGTTGACTTTCATAACTCTTTTCATGCACGCGCGTCGATTTTTGAGGCTCCTAACATCACCTTCCTCCAGAACACGTTCTATTTGGTCATGGAATGTGTGTCTAGGCCGTGCTCGACTACTACATCCATCCGCTTTGCATTGTATATCTGCTTAGTCAATCTTGCATCATCCATCCTTTCGACATGTCCGAACCATCGGACATGCTCTTTCTTACTTTTACACCGACACTCTCTTTCAATCCGACTGCCTTCCTTATAACCTTAAAATTATGGGATTATAACAGTTTGGGTCTTCATGTCACAGCCACGCAGTTTGCTGCATAAATGGGCCGACTCATGCCGCGTTTTGTTCGGTGAGAGATATATCCGGAGGCCCACCGTCCTTCCATTCCTTTAAGAACCGGCAACACAACTGTAACACTATCTGTGTTCCAGATATCCATGGGCGGCGGTAGTTGCTTACCATCTGGTGACCTATTTGCTCGTTTTCCCTCCTATTTCATAAAACAAAAGGTGTTAAATTATATATCATTCAAATAAAACATACACTAGATTTACAAAACTTTAAACATGTTTCAGCTGAATCTATATCTTACTCCATCTTTAATCATCATCATTACGTAGTATAAAAAAGTCGCTTTCCGCTTTCTGTCCCCTTTTATGCTTATATCTTTGAAACTACGCAACGGATTTTGATGCGGGTTTTTTAATAGATAGAGGGTGTCAACGGGGTCGTTTTTATCTGTAATTCATGTATTATGTAGTAAAGAAAAAGTGATAAATCCAAAATTTCCTTTTTGATGCTGAACAAAGTTCGCCGGGCCAGCTAGTGTATAATAAAGCAGCCCGAGTCCAGTAATAAAATGGGTCGGAAATCTCCAGTTTCTCATATTCTATGAGTTTGAAGCAAAAATACGGTTAAAAAACCGAGTAGGTAATTGTAAATTACAATAATTTAAAAAAGGACTGACACCATCACTTCGTCTATCTTACTTATTATATTATCACTGATTTCATCATTTTACTGCTTATACTAATAATTGATCACCATCTTTATCTTCTTAGTAATTTCACAGTATCAGTATTATTTAAATTCACTGCCTTTTATACACGAAGATGTAAACAGCGGCTGTTAAAGACTAGTCTCACCTCATCATTGCATTACGTCGATACTTATAACTTATATAAAATAACTTATAACTTCCGAAAATAATTCAACGAAATCATTGGTGTCCTAACTCGACTTCCGAATTACAAGCGAGGAACCCGACCACTGGACCACCGACCACCAATACGTAAAAGATAGTTGTTCTCGCCATAGATTAAATTGCCTATTTAATAGATTGTACATAACATAAACATTATATAGCTTCACGCCTTTTTATACCCGAAGGTGTAGGCAGTAGCTGTTAAGCCTCGACTCGCCGTTATGTTTATGTCCCAAATGGAATAGATCGCCATACCGGGTTACAAAGTTTTTTCAAAGTTTTCAGTCATCAATATTAATCGCACATTACTTTCGAAAAGAAGTTCGAAAAGTCATTGGTGTGAGCAAGGATTCGAACCCGCGATCTCTCGATTTATAAGCGGGATGCTCGACCACAGGGCCACCGAGACTATAATTATAATAGATTTTATTGCATCATTAATTGGTAGAGCGATTTGAGAAGAATCTTTTAGTCATATTTATTACTAACTAGACTACTAAGACCTGCATAAATAACAATATTTTACGCTCAATTTGTAGTACAGTGTTACTGAAAAGAATATTAATAAATAAATACACATAGATACTTAAAATAAACGCCTTTATTTATTTATCAGTTTAAAACACAATTTGACTAACATTGTATAACTAAACAATACTAGTTAATAGTTAACACAATTCGCACAAATAATATTAATTATGTACACATAAATAGAGGTCGTCCTCTATTCGTGCATGGCACTTACATAATCAAATAGTAAATAAAAAGTACAATGTTGCAAGCGTACTGTTAACAAACTTCTACCAAATGACAGTCAAGGTATAATTTATTTTTACTGGCAACACACAATTAGTGGGCGATTTACATAGCAATTACTATTTACAATACAAAATTGGTGTTCTCGCCGGCTCTGTACGTGGGTAAAAACGTGTTCGGCAACTTAGCTTACATATCTACATAAAGATGGTAACGATTATTGACAATTAATTTGCTTTATAATGGATTATATATTATTGAATGATCTTTGAATTGCCTTTAATGGGGCAAATACAAATTACTGCATCTTACTTATTACTTGCTAGTTGATCAGAGGCCATGTTGATGTGCACACAGTTGCACAATAATTTAAAGAAGAATAATTTAGTTGTAAATATTTTAATTGGGAATCAACTGCATGTAGTATTTGTGACGCAGAAATCTAATATACATTAAATTTGCCAAATTTTACCATGAATATTTTAGCTTCCCCAAAAGATTCTAAATCAAATATAGATACTTATTTACTTCAATATAGATACTTAAGACGTTTGTTGTTTGATTAGACATAGTGACAAAAAACAGTACATACTTTTCTACATATTTTAAAACTACAATTAGGTACCTAAGTACATACATAGTTATTAGAACTGTAGAATCTGTAATTGTAGGAAACAAAAGTTATGTAAACTATGAGCATAAAATAATATCTAGTTGGTCCAGTGGTCGAGCACCCTGCCTCTCAATTCAGAGGTCGCGGATTCGAATACTGGCTCACACCAATGACTTTTCGAAAGTTATGTGTGATAGATATAGATGATCGAAAACTTTGTGCCTAGTATGGCAATAAGTTCGCCACCTATTCCATACGGGACGTAAACGTAACGGCGAGTCGAGGCTTAACAGGCACAGCTTACACCTTCGGGTAACAAAAGGCGTGAAGTTATTTTTATTACGATAAAAAAACAGTATATACCTAAAAGTAGGTACTGTTAAAACTAGAATTAGGTACCTAAATACTCATAATTCTTATAATACGTTCTAATAATTGTGTAATTATTAGAACGTATTATAGGAATTAACAGATGGGTAAACTATGAGCATAAATAATTTACGTATTTCAATACTACAATTATGTACCTAAGTACAGAGTTATTAGAACAACTTATGATAAATCACTAAAGTAGACTATGACAAAAACTAGTAACCACGAGGTAATATTTAAAAAAAAAACAAAATTAATGAATTATACTTTTTTTTTTATGATGTTGCGGTCACGACCGGGCCGAACCACAAGACAGAATTAGCTATAATTTAATACACTACCCAAATTTACGTCAAGTTCCCTAAATATGGACAAATTGGCTCTTTCCGTTCGAGATGATGGCTTTATTAAAATGTCACAAAATCTAAGAATTTTTTTTATCGAAATAACTTAATGATCGAACTTTTGTTGCACGCAAATGTTCAATTTATGTAATTCTACTTGGCGAAAAACAGACAAAAACGAATGTCCCATCACTTTTCTTAATGTTTTTTCTTTCGGATCTTGTGTTTTACAGTTATAAAAGCACCAAATACTGAATAGAGGCAGTGGGTTCCATCTCCATCCGAGTACAACACTTGTGTGATGAAAATGTATGTTTTTATGACTCTATATCTGTTAAGTCAATCTTGTATCATCCATTCTTTCTACGTGTCCAAATCATCGGAGCATGCCCTTTCTAAATTTTACACCGACATTCTCTTTCAATCCTAGATCCTTCTTTACAACCTTGTTTTCGACACAGTCAGCGAGAGTACCTCCGAAAATTTTGCGGAGTGCCCTCATTTTATTTTTGAGTCAGGATATTGTCAAATTATAAGCTTTAGCTTAACTAACGAATTACTAAGATATTAGGTACCAAAATCTAAAAATAATAATCTATTACTAAAGCGCGAACGGCGCTGCAAGCATAGGTTGATGAAATCTTGGATTTTATGGCTATTATATAAGCCAGCGCTTGACCTGACTTGATGGTAAGTTACATCGAGGTCGTAGGTGGTAAAGTACACTGTCCAGTAAAGAACCTATTCACCCAATACTGAAGACAGACTGAAGAAGACATTTTTTCCATTCTTTAGGACGGACAGGAAGTCTACAAACATGGATTTTAGCGGTGATTTCATCGAGGAGTTCGCCGATAGAAGGTAAGAATTTATAAATTGTATAGGTACGAGTCCAAAACCAGTTAATTTATGTACGTCTAGCTGACCCGTCGAACTTTGTTTCGCCTCAGAATTTGAAGCAATAAATTAATAAATATAAGATTCTTCTGTAATAAAAGTATCCTAAGTATATTTTTATTACATTGTCTACCCGCCAATAAAAGACCCTTCAAAATCGATCCAGCCATTTCAGAGATTAACCGGAACTAACAGCCAGACATGCATGCAATAAAATGAGGTTATGTCAATATTACAAACAGACACTCCAATTTTTATTTATAATATGAATAGATAATTTTTTAACAGTCTCGGTGGTCCAGTGGTCGAGCTCGCGCTTCTGAATCAAGAAGTCATTCCTATTCCATTTGGTTCATAAAAACTCAGCGAGTCGAGGCTTAACAGCCGCTGCCTAGACATTCAGGTAGATAAAGGCGTGAAGTTTTACTTTATTTTTCTATACGATGTGAGAGGCGAAAATTTAAAATCATTCTCTAAAACTTGCCTGCCCCAAAAAATGTGAAATATTGTGGCAGATATATGAGTAAAGTATTCTATGAGTATATTATAGCTTTTAAATACCTCGGTGGCGCAGTGGGCGAGCGCACGGCCTCTGATCCAGAGGTACGGGGTTCGATTCCAGACACTGGCTCACACCAATGACTTTTCGAAATTGTTTTCGGAAGTTATGTGTGATAAATATCGATGACTGACAAACTTTGTGCCCGGTATGGCAATAGGTTCGCCACCTATTCCATTTGAGACGTAAACATAACGGCGAGACGAGGCTTAACAGCCGCTGCCTACACCTTCGGGTAACAAAAGGCGTGATGTTATGTTAAATACCTAAATTAATTCAGACATGATGAGGTTTCGTTGTACATACATTAAAGCCGCGGTACTCAACATTTTTTGTATACGGGCCACATACAGGTGTATGTGGCAGCAGGCAAACACGACGTTGACGAACATCGTGGTGCATTGGTAAAACTACCGACTGTGCAGTCTCGAGGTTGGCGGGATTAATTCCCAACCGTGTATACTTATGACAAGCATCAGGGCCGCGCTGTCCCCCTATAGCGCCTGTGTACGAAACCTATGAAGAGCCTATTTTTCACGATTCTGAAGGTTTTAATTTTGACCAAAATTAATGTTCTCCAGTTTTATGTAGTTAGATTTATTAATACCTAATTTATTGATAATATTCTATTTGATATTTTACAGATACCTACATGCATACATAACTTCACGCCAAATCTCTTGCGCTCTGTTCTCTCTGCCTAAGAGAGAAATAAGGCACGAGTCTTACACGCCTCACTCGCTTCGTTGACTTATACACATAGCAGATTTTTTCCTAATAATACTAATTTATTCGTTGTTGACCAACAAATTATCTATACATGTAAATAAAATTGAAGTATCTCCTGTAATATTGAAATAACTGCTATCTTTTCATTGGTAGAGCCACGAAGCTCGCTGCTTGAATAGGCCGGCTCGACCGGTGAAATACCACGATGGCTCTTGCCGCATTTCGCTCGGTAAGAGAAGTATCTGGAGGCCCAACCCCTTTGCCATTCCCCTTGCTATCGCCAGTCCTGACCCCTTCCATTGTAAGGACCAGCAACGCAACTGAACATTATATGTGTTCAGGTGTCCATGGACGGCGTCTGTTGCTCACCATCAGGTATCATAAAAAAATATATCTACTACTATATGAATATAAATACAATATTTGTTTCAGGTAATCTCTAAAATCGCTGGACCACTGACTGGACCGGAGTTTTATTGGCAGGTAGCTGCTTTAATAAAGAGTAATTTAGGCTACTTTTATTTGGAAAAAAAAAACTTAATTCATTTTATTGCCTCCGCGGCGAAACGCAGTGAGCCGGGGTCAGCGTAAAGAAAATAAAATTACAGTTCTTTTCTCCGGCAAATATCATCAAATCTAAAGGAATTAGAAAAACACAGAATAATTGGCATTAGCTTTTATTAAAAACACAATTACTGGTTCTGTTTGGATTCCTTTGCATTCTGAAGAGCTTGTGTCAAATACAGTTTTGCTAAACTTTGAGAACAGAACTGGCTTATATGCTGGCTGTAGGTGTTTATTTGTCCCGCGACTATCATGGGATTGAGCCTTGGTGGAACTGGATGGGGTTTGAACAGTTTGTTAACATCTTCTTCGGGTAGTGGAGGCTCGTCTTTAGCAGCCCTAGCCGCATTCTCTTGTGCTCTCTTAACGATCCAACGGTGTTTGTCTTGTTGCTGGCGCACAACTAGCTGCTGGTATCTGTTGAATTTGATTGCTTCCTGATTCAACTCGTCTACACGTTCCATGAGACTGCGTAGTTGTCCTGGAATGAAAAACATTTTGTTAAATCCCTTTGAAACTTTGCATCATCATTTTATCCTCAATTTCAAATATATTAACATACTGGAAAGTAACTATAATAATGCTATGCTACCATTACTGGAAGCACAAAAGTGGCTATAACGCGTCGATAATTTTTCGTCCCAAATTGAATAGGTAGCGGAACCTATTGCCATACCCGGGCACAATGTTGTCATTAATCTATATTTATCACACATTTAATTATGGGTGTCCTTATTATTATTGTCCTAAGACAATAAAACAATACATACCTTCTAATACTGATGCTGTGCCCAAATCCAAGAACTTGGAGCCCTCCTCCTCAGGAATCATCTCTGACAATTCAGACATCATAATATTGGTCAGAGGAGAGTTACGAATCACTATTGGCACTTCTATGAATAGACTCTCATAGCCAACTTTGAGGTTGCGAAGTGCCTCTGGTGTGTAGTCACCATCTTTGTACATGGCAATGGCCTAGAAAGAAAACATCTTTAATATGATACTACTTACTATATGTACTTACATAACTATTTACATTACAATAACATAACTTCACGCCTTTTTCGACCTGAAGGTGTAGGCAGTGGCTGTTAAGCCTCGACTCGCAATTATTTACGTCCCAAATGGCAATAGGTGGCGAACCTATTGCCATACGGGGGACAAAGTTTTCAGCCATCGATGTTTATCACACATAACTCTCGAAAATAATTTCGAAAAGTGATTGGTGTGAGCCAGGATTCCAACCCACGACCTTCTGATTCAGAAGTGGGGTGCACGACCACTGGGCAACCGAGACACTGATATATTACAATAATGTCCATCACAGGGTGCCTGGCAAATGTGTAACTTCGAAACTATTTTAAATGTCCTCAGATCACCACATCCAACTTGTTATTATCTATATAGATGAATATAGACACTATTATGTGTAGAATGTATATTCCGCTATATAGTAGGAGGGATGCGTCGCCACGGCTTGTATCGCCACGCTAAAAATCATGTTTACCCAAATAGTATGGTCAGGAATTTACACATAACACATTATGAGCATCTTGTAACAGACCTGGGGGGTGAGGCGATATGCCTTCAATGTCAAGAAACCTCTTGCAGATTTCTTAGTATCATAGATAACCACCACACTCTCCTCAATAGAGGTTTGATAGTGGTACTGCGATTCCAAAAGTGACTGGCTCAAAAAGTTGCCCACATCTGCACTCTGATACCTGGAAAATGTAATTTAATAAAATTAACTAACTTCTCATCTGGTTTACCTGGAAAAGGTTCATTCTCAGGTCTAGAATTATTGCGAAATTGTTGGCATTTGTTCCCAGTAAATCAAACTCGAGAAAAGTTGAAAACTGGAGAAATTATAATGATATTAGTTATTTTGCAATAAATACCTGAATTTGTGATATTAATGTTTTAATATTAATATTTTTAGAGTATAATTTGTTTTTTTTAGTGTCACTATTTTCGGGATGGTAGTAATGCCGATGTCTCATAGTCTATTAATAAAGGCACCAGGTCTAGCATTCAGAATTCAATATTGAATGTCTGTAAAATATGAACAAAAATATAATCACCATCCAACATGAAAATGATCAACATTAACACGACGAAGCCTTCTCATCATATCCAATTGGTACTCTTCCTCATCCATGGTATCATCATGTTTCGGGAATGGGAAACAGTTAGTGATCTCGAGACGGTTCTCCACCACAAGCCCGAGTAAGGCACCTTGGGCCACCTCCATATTACTGCATGATTCCTCATGGCAGTGTTTCACTATTTTCATCACCGCCTGAAACAAAAGACATAAATCTAGTTAAATAAACTGCCTGCATTTTTATAAAATCACATATGTAATTTCTTAAGATCAGAAATACCGATTAATATATTACTGAGACAATTCTTTAAAATAGACTATTTAAAACAGATACCAGCATCAACTACAAATCAAAAGAGGTGAAAATCTACAATTGTTTACATAAACAGAAGTGTACATTTTCTGTAGTATGTTCCCTGTAAGCTAATCTAACCAAATAAGCTGCTCAATGTCATTAGGGAGAATTTGTGAGATCATCTTTATTTGTGAGCACTGAGGTAAACAACTGAAAATGGTTAAATATTCATACATTGACATTTGTTGCTTTCACTTGATCTAAATTAGTTAGATACACATTATGAAGTAGTAATTTAGGACTATATTTTATTGTTCATTTAGTAAGTCTACGTATAGGCCATGAATTAGACAAAATTTTTAATTGGAGTCTCCAGAGTTATACAAAACTTAACCTATCTTCTTCTATAAAGTTAAATGCTATTTAAATTTATACAATGGCACATCAGCTACTACTGATGAAAACGATAATGTTTTATTTAGGAAAATAATATACCAGTACTGTATTAATACAAACAAATAATCAGAAAACATGACGTGTCGAAGTTGGTGGAGTATTCTAATCCTTCACATCAGAAATCGTGACACATTATTACAGTATCAAATGAAGTTCTCACTAGTTAAAATTATGCACATACCAGTCCATCGCACTGAACGTAAGTAATTGTTGGTTCTGCTTCAGGAACGCGCCTGGAAGACCCACCACGGTTCGCCATTTTAACAAGGACAAGAAGTAGAACAGAAAAGGCTAACCTATCTCGATCGACCACAGACTAACTTTTGGCCTTTGCAACCATAGATGATAGAATAAAAATTTGCTATCATAGACAGTGCTGCCCGCCCCAACAAATCAAAAAACAACAGTTCTCTCATTAAAAAACAGTAGATGGGTTCAAAAAGGCAGGTTTCATTGTTTTCTCATGTATGTGTATTATAATTTAAACAGTGGTAGACCAAGCAGTTCACTACATGAATGGGCGGGCTTGACCGGTGAAATACCACAACCTCTCAGAAGATCGATGTAAATCGTTTCGTTCAGTAAGAGAGGTAACCAGAGCCTCCCCCCCTTCCCCATCCTTCCCTATCCCCTATCCCTTAAGTAACGCAACAGTAACACTATATATGTTGCTGGTGTCCATGGGCGGCGTTGGTTGCTTACCCGCAGGTGCCCCCCTATCCCATAAAAAAAACAATAACCAATGTCAATAAAAATACTCAATTATTTCAGTTACTAGGACACATTCACATTATTATATTTATATGATGACAACATATATGTAATAAAAAAACTACTCTAGAATAAACTATATGAGAGAAACAAGAGAGTTTTTGACGTGACAACGTCTTAAATTAGGTTGCGGCTGGGAGTCACTTATGAAAAAGTGTAACGCTCGGTAACGTTACGATGAGTCACCGAACGAGAGAGAGGCCCGCCGAAGTACAATGTTTTAGTAAACAAAATATATTTCTATAGTTAAAATTTGTGCAATTCTTATTTTCATTCAATTCCTTGTTCCTATTGTGCAATTTAATTATATTCATATCAATAAATATTCTACCGAGAAAAAGACGTTGTCACGTAAAATCTTCGCCCGTAAAACCGACTTTACAGGCAACCAGATTTTTTTTTTTAATTATTATAAAGGCAGGCAGGCAAACGCATTTGAGAAATTTAAAGTTTTAACTGTAATTGTCACTAGCTTAAGGGCTATGGTGTATTAAACTATCCAGTTACATAACGTTTGATATCATAGAAATAATAAAGTAAAATATTTTCCTGAGGTAACAGGTGTCTCTCTACACTTATTGAAAAAACAGTAAAATTTATGGATAAAACAAAAATCAATTGTAAAACAGTAAATCTACTGTTAAAACAGTAGGGTTGGCAGCAGTGATCACAGACTACCGTTATGGAGATTACATGTAAGGAAGACCATCTGCATGTGCTGAAAAGAATCCATTGAAAGGGAACTAATTATGGTGGCGCTATATTAGCAAGTGCAAGAATTTTAAAAACATCGCCACTAATAGTAATCAATAAATAAGACGAAAAAAATACTCAACAGCGCTTTTTTAATATGCGTTTTGAATAATAATTTTATTTTTTTCTGACAACTATTTTCCCTACTTCCGAATCTTTAGATAATTAATAAAAATTAATTATACATACTCTTGGTGGAAAAAAAGATCGAGGTTGAGACCTATCAATTCTTTTACACATAAAACATAAAATAACTTCACGCCTTTTTTACCCAAAGGTGTAGACAGTCAGTCAATTACTTTAGTTTCAAATTTTCACCCACTTTTCACGCATCAAACTTTTCCCATTGAATCTACATTTTTCTTTTTACATTATTAACAATAAAATCATTAAAATGTATCAACAACATTTCATGAAAAGCAAATCACTATGCACGTTAGTCACTATTCAAAAGAACACGTCACCCTGCTTATAACTACTACATTCATATCAGTTCCACTCTCTACACTAATGCTACTTTGATTAGTGTGCGAACAATAATTTGCTGTCAACAAGTGGACACTTTTTGGACTAATCGTCCATACAAGGCAACCGCATTACTTCTACCCTCCACACTACAGACCCAGTCTATATTTTTATATAGATTTAAAAACCGACATTTTTCTGAAACTTCACACAAAATTTTATGAGAATCAGTCAAGCAGTATCGGAGGAGTATGTTAACTAACAATGTACCTGTAACAAGATTATCAAAATTAGATAATTATTAATTTGATTAGACCTCTCAAGTTTTATTTTATTTGTGAAAGTCTTTATTTATTTAGTTGTTTTAGTTAATTTAAGATTTTAATACTTTCATGAGGCTAATGAGATGTCCTTCAATGTCCTTATTTAAAACAAGGTCTAAGGTAAAAGTAAGAAAGAGCATGCTCCGACAATTTACACATGTAGAAATAATTAATATTGACCGAATTGTATATCTGCTTAGTTAACCTTGTAGGTTGACTAAGCAGATATGCAATTAAAAAGCAGATAGATGTAGAGAATGGCCAGAACACACTTTCCATGCTCAAATAGAAGAGTCCTGGAAGAAGGAGATGTCAGGAGCCTTAAAACCCAACGAGTGTGTACGACAATAATTATGAAAGTCGAGCGAATGACGCGGCGTGCCTTACCTAATTTAAGGCAGATCAAAAATATAATAATTTTGTAAACAAATGAAGGTGGATAAAATAGTAAACAAAATATAAATCTTCGTATTATAATTGTATGCAGGTACATTTTTTTTTGTAGTAGTTAAAAACATTCCCGCCAACCAAAACCCAACGTTCAATTGTTTCTTGCGAATGCCAAAGCGACTATCCAAAAACCACTACATCACTATTTCATACTAAATGCACGAAGTGTAGATACACAGGAGTCCAAAGTTAATGTTGAACTAATAATCTCCATTCAGGGGAAAGAACCCTCGCCAGCAAAGAGCGCCATCCTTCGAGCTGCACTCGTTCAAAACCTTACGTAGGAATTTTTGATAGCCCTGCTAATTATTAAAGGCGACGCAAAGTATGTACGTAATCATCTGTGTGTCCGAAATCCTAGTGCAACCAGTGGCAGAAGAGAGAACTTTATTGATGTGTACATTATTACTATGGAAAGCCCAAGCCCATCTCCTGTTATTTTAAACTTCGTGGATAGGAGCATGACGTTATATTGTAAAATTAATATTAAACTTCTAAATATCAAGCCTGTCGGAATCGGGCTACTGAAAATAGAAAACCATTGAGACTGTCGTCTGTCAAATGTCAATGTTGTTACAACTGTCAGTAGTGTCAGTTGTCTGTCAGTTGTTGACATTCTTTCGTTGAAGTTGCATGTGTTGTGTTGTGCGAAATATTTTGTGTGCGTAATTTAGGAGTATCTGGTAATCTGACGATAAAAAATACACAAACAATGTTCAATTTACGTATAAACAGTTTTCGTTTTTAACTCCTACAATAATATGACGATACCTTGTAAAAAGCTACCATGGGCACGAATTCGAAAAAGTGTTTATATATTAGTATTTCCGCCTTGATTTAAATCGGTAATAATTTTACTTTCAATGAAGTGAACATCTGAACAATGAGTCAGCATAATTTTTGGAGAGGATTAACACCAATACCTATTACTGAGTCGCAGCCAGTACCTGATAAAATTGTGAAGTTATGTTCACTAAATAAGGACTTCATTATTTTAGGAAATGATCACGCTATCTATCATTGTGAAATCATTGAAGACTGTTTGAATTTGAAAAAGATAAATGGCATTTCAGCTATAGACATATCATATCACAACGGCATCTTATATATTATAGATGTTCATGGGTGCTTATACACAACAAATGCTAGTTTTAAAAACGTACAAGAAATCATTGTTAACCAGGATACAAAGTGTTGTCAGCGCGGTTTGAAAAATTCCACTTGTAAAGTAAAATTTAGGAATGTTGTGACAAGCGATTTTGGACAATTGTTTATTAGTTGTGATGGGCAGCTGTGGGCCTCTGGTAATATGCCACAAATATCATTAGATACTAGTAGTATTAAAAGAATTCCATTTTTTGAGGGAAGAACAGTGTATAGTGCATCGTTGGGCCAAAATTTTGCGGCTGTTATAGCACGTAAAAATGTTAGAAGGTCTGGCAACAGTGACACAGAGAGTGACAATGAGGAGGATGATGAAGAAGTATTTGCATCAAATTGCTCACAGTGCATGACAATAGTAGATCTGTCATCACCTGTATCTGTGCCTTCATTATCAGAAACTTGTCCTTTGGGTGTACAAATCAGTAAATCAGAGGAAGATTCAAGCAGTACCACTACACCTCCCCAAACTGATGTTCATGTTGATGGACACAGTTTCACCGAAGATTCTAGTCCCTCTTCTGAAGAATCTAAAGTTATCAGAAGAAATTCCCAAAAAATTATAGAAGACAGTTTTGATTATGCCAAATCAACAGGGGATACTGATGACCAAGTATATAAAGATTGTGTGATAGATGAAACTGGTGAAGATAAAATCAATAATGTGTTTATCAATAATAATTCCAGTAGACCATTTTTGAACTTGAGACAGCTGTCTTGGGTCACAGCAGAAGATTATTTAGTTGAATGTACAGAGAAACCTACTAGAATCATAAAAGAGAATGTATCTAGTCTGACAAATCTTGTCTATGAAGGTGTGAAGACTGTGGGTGACAAAGTGGCAACATTATCTAGACATGTAAGTGGCAGCAGTGATAATAATGATGTCGTGGAACTAGAAATGCATCACCACAATAATGAAATAAATTCTTCATTGTACAGCTGCACATCCTCTTGCAATATTGAAGAATCTGCTAGTACAATAAGCAGCGAGAAAGAAATTGAAGCAACAAAACTGAACCTCAAGAACATGATTAAACTTGGCAAAAATATTTTAGCCACTGAGTTATGGACTTGGGGTGACATATCATATGGGCAATTAGGAATAGGGGATACAGTTAAGAGAATGAAGCCCATGGCAGTAATGACCTTATCAGGATTTGGTCTACAAAAGGTGTCTTGTGGTAAATGGCACTGTTCAGCTTTAACTTTAGATGGGAGATTATTTTTATGGGGCTATAATCATTTTCACCAGGTCAGCTTTGATTCTAAAGAAGATAAAAGTGGTCCCAAACAGTTCAAAGAAAATTCAGAGAGTGATAGAATAAGAGATATGATAGCTACAGATCACCATACTTTGGCATATACTCATAATGAAAATATCTTCTACATGGGAAAACATACTGAGGGTTATACAGAATCTATAGTTAATTTAAATATTGAACGAGCTGAAGAGGTAAGTGAAAACCACAAGAACACCACCCCAAAAGTCACTGATCTTCAAAATCATTCAAGTAAACCTCAAAATGTGTGTTATCACTGGAGAATATTATCATCAGGTAATATCAGCTATTGCTCAATAGAGGATTCATCTAAATGTCCAGAATTCCAAAATTTATCAATTGCTCAAAGGTATCTAGAAGAGATGCTGTTAATACATCAGAATTTAATTAAACCTTTTCTTAAGAAAAGTAAGATTGTAACTGCACATTCCAATATTTACGAAACTATATGTGATATTTTTGGTGACATATTGAATTTGACCGCTCTGAATGTTCTATCGATATGGCAGCACGCAGAGAGACATATAACTGAATGTGATATTTCATTAATAAAAAATTTAAAGGAGTATATTATTATGTATAAAAAGTATTATGTAGCTTTAGGCAATTTGATTGTTATTGGTGGATTTGCCCAGATCAATAGTATTGTAGACGTCCCATCCAGTATTTATAATTTGTTTAGTGATCAACTGCCATCAAATAAGCAGAAAAACAATAAAAAGACTTTAGAAGCTATAGTTTGTCTTGCATTTGTACAACCTCTAACAAGACTGAGTTCGTACAAACATATCGCACAGTCGTTGTTGAGATGTACAACTAAAAGAAAGAAAGGTGACAATAAAACTAATATAGACGATAGATTAAATAAAGTCATATCTTCTTTGGACTCCTTAATAGACGAACAAGAGAAGAAACGAAAAGAGGCTGAAGTCACAAAGTTGTTCTGGGAAACAATAGGCAAAAATCTAGAACAATATAGAACACCTGATCGGCGCTTAATACGGGAATCAAAGTCTCGTCAGTTGAACCTGGTTAATCCTGGACGTTTCTCGTCACACTGGTTCATTTTGTTAAATGATCTTCTGATACATGTTAGTGGAAATACCACCAGCACTTATCCACTGGCAACACTTTGGGTGGAACCTGTTATAAACTCAGACGCTCAGCATAACGTAATCCAACTTATAACACCAGAAGAAACCATATTAGTATCAACAAATTCTGAACAAGAGAAGACCGAGTGGCTTCACAGTTTTAACAACTCCATATGCTTGGCGTTGAATAAAGATAGCTTTAAACCGCCAGCTACGAGGACTGCTAATTATACGTTTTCAAGTAAAAGTCAGTTTTATAAAGACGCCAAGTATGTCGGCAGATGGTTGGATGGTAAGATCCATGGAAATGGCAAAATGGAATGGCCCGATGGAAAATATTATGTTGGTCATTTTCAATTAAATTCATTGAGTGGACGTGGCAGGATGGAGATTCCCGGAGTAGGTAAGAAATTAATATTATGAATATCCGTTTTAAAAAACTTCCTAGAGTAAATAATACGTAGTCTTTGCATTTGAAATAAAACCATATTTCATAACATGGATACAAATAACTACTACCGGAAGGTGAAGGCAACGTCTGTTAATCCTCGACTCACTGATTCATTACGACACTAATGGAATAGGTGGTGGAACCTATTATATTCCCCTACACCGGGCAGAAAGTTTTCATTAATTTTTTTTTTTTTATGGGATAGGAGGGCAAACGAGCAGGCAGGCGTGTCACCTGATGGTAAGCAACCAACGCCGCCCATGGACACCAGCAACACATATAGTGTTACTGTTGCGTTGCCGACCTTTAAGGGATAGGGGATAGGAAAGGATGGGGAAGGGGGGTGGGCCTCCAGGTACCTCTCTCACCGAACGAAACGCGGCACGAGCCACTTTACGTCGGTCTTCTGAGAGGTCGTGGTATTTCACCGGTCGAGCCGGCCCATTCATGCAGCGAACTCTGCTTGGCTCTACCACTGATAAATTATTAATCGATATTTATCACTCTTAACTTCCGAAAACAATTTCGATATATCATTGGTTGAGCCCAGAATCGATCCCATGACTTCCGAATCAGAAGCGGATTGAACGACCACTGGACCGAGACTGTTTAAATTAATAGTTATGATAAATGAATTCTGATAAACTTAAATTAATCATGGAATCTACAATAACATGAATGAACTTGGTCATACTTTCGCAAACGAAAAAAATCTAAAAACCATATTTTTAGGTTCGTTATCGACTGTAGTTCACACATACACATGTATGTATGATTATACATACATACATATGTATGTGTGATCGCCGTCTGTCCCCTTATAATAGATCTTTGAAACTACGCAACGGATTTTGATGCGGTTTTGGTCAATGCGGTGGTTTGTGTGTATAACGCCCGAATACTGAACCGCCACTCAAATCTGACAATCAATAAAGTGCTACTTGCTGCTCAAATTTCACGTATTCTGTCTAATGTGACAGCTACTTAAACGCTCAAGTAGCGCTTATATATTTGAGTGGCGGTTCAGTATTCGGGCTTAAGTCATGTGTAATGTAGTTAAACGCTGTATAAATTACGGAACAAAGTACGTCAGTTTAGCTAGTTACATATTTTATAGATTAATCATAAGCCATTTGATGATATTATACTGCATGTACTTTGTCTGAACTAAGAATAGGGACATTGGCCACAGTAATAGAGTGTTTGTATTGACAATGATCTTCTGTTCATATAATTATTATAATGATTATTAACAGGATTCTTATCGTTAATACATAATGCTCATTTAGCACTTCCATGAGTCCTTAATTAAAACAATACATAATGTCATATTGTTGTCTTCATAAAATGTTTAATTGTTACCAGATAATAGCCACCTACCGAAAACTGCCTGCAAAACTAGTTGAGCAGTTAAAATCCACGGTATTTTTTTAATCACTTTTCACGCGATGATGAAGTACATACAATACATACATAACTTCACGCCAATTCCCTTGCGGAGTAGGCAGAGAGAACGGAGCACCATAAGGCACGATTCCTACACACCTCACTCGCTTCGTTGCCTCACGCGCGTCGATTTTTGAGGCTCATAACAGCACCCTCCTCCAGAATACGTTCTATTTGGTCATGGAATGTGTGTCTTGGCCGTCCTCGACTCCTACATCCATCCGCTTTTGCATTGTATATCTGCTTAGTCAATGATGAAGTAAATTTCTCCAATCATATGATCCACATAGTTACGATCCTATAGTCACCTATTTATGGGCCATAAATTATCCGATCATCAACATACATCACACACACTTATGTACTTCGAAAAAAGCATTGGTGTGGCCAGGAATTGAACGCAGGAAGCTGTAAAATTACCCATATCTCACCACAAGTCATTTGACTTCCACATACTATGAGTTTACTTAGCAGTACTAATTGGTAAAGGTTGGTTTGATTAATTGATTAAAATTGGTACGCATACGTATATTGCATATTGTCATGAGCCACTTTACGCCGACATTCTGAGAGTTCATTACTTAGCAATAACATACAAGATTTTTAGTCATTCATTGCGCTTACTAAAATTATATTTGTGAATGATTCACACATTAAATCTGTTCGAATACTGTTTGTATATAATTATATAATCTACATTGGGTTAGGTCACACTAACTGTAAATATTTTTGGTATCTTTCTTGGCATTTTTTTTCTGCAGTGGTATTATAGATCCTACACAAAATTAAAACATGGACAGTACGAAAACCCATCCATCTAATTTAATATTTGACAATTCTGACGCATACCAACTTCCATGGTCGGAGGAAAATTGATGAGCCTTATTTAAAAAAACTGTTGTTTCTTTAACGAGAAACATAGTGTGTTAGACACTATAGTTTTAATTCATCTGAATAGATATGTATAAAATTTTAATGTTATTTTAATTAATTAATTAATATCTTGTTGTTTGCGTGTAATTAAGACGAAATATCAACGCGAGACAACGATTACTACAAAAAAAAAATTAAATACACATACATAACTTCACGCCAAGTCCCATCCGTGGTAGGCAGAGAGAACAGTGAGCCATAAGCACGATTCTTACACGCGTCACTCGCTTCTTCGTCTTTCATAACTCTTGTGATACACGTTCGTTGGTTTTTAAATCTCCTGACAACACATTTTGGAAGGACACGTTCCATTTCGTCACAAAAAGTGTGTCATGGCCGTCCTCGACTTATACATCCTTCCGCGTTTGCTATGTTTGTATATCTGCTTAGCGAATCTTTTATAATCCATTCTTTTAACATGTCCGTGACCATCGGAGCATGCTCTTCCTCACTTTACGATATATCCGTTTATTTTTAAGAAATACATGTTATTTTTTGTATTGTATGTACTTTATAATGGCCCAGTGGTCGAGCACACGGCGTCTGATCCAGAGGTCCGGGTTCGAAGCCTAACACTGGCTCACACCAATGACTTTTCGAAATTGTTTTCGGAAGTTAAGTGTGATTAAATATCGATGACTGAAAACATTGTTCCCGGTATGGCAATAGGTTCGCCTAACCTATTCCATTTGGGACGTAAACATAACGCTGAGACGAGGCTTAACAGCCGCTGCCTACACCTTCGGGTAACAATGTCGTGAAGTTATGTTATGTTACTTTATAATAACTTAACTATAATTAAATTGATTACAAAGCATGTCTGAAGTTACAAATATACTAATAATGCGCTCAATAACATTTGTGCCAAGGTAATGTTGCAAAATTATTGTATATAAGTACATTGTACATGTACTTATTTTTGTATCTTCGCTGTTTATTATTTACATAAAAAAAAGTAAATAATAAAAATTCAACAGTAAAAATCAGGCTATATTTGATATTCATACAAATAATATTTAGCATATATTTGTATGTGTAAAATTTTTCACCTTGTAACTAAATGCGGCTGAGGTGATTACTCAAGGAGAGGAGTTCTTATCTAGTACCAATGATACAAGTACCCGACTTTAATTTCCAATTAAGATCTCTTGTAAACCCCATTTTAATTACAAGGATTAATTACAAATGCTTTAATTTGAAACATGATGATGAAAGAGTTATGAAAGTCAACGGAGCGAGTGAGGTGTGTAAGAATCGCGCCTTGTGGCGCTCTGTACTCTCTGCCTACACCGCAAGGGATTTGGCGTGAAGCTATGTATGTATGTATGAGTAACTTCCTTTCGTGACTTCATGAGGATTCTATATATTACTAACTAGTTGACCCAGCGAACTTAATTTCGCCTCAGAAAAGATATAAAAATGGTCATTGTAGGTTATCCCTAGGAGATAGACATATGCCATCGCGGACGTTTTTGTAGACTTTTTGAAAGTGTAAACTAATGTAGTACATTGATTTGATCTATCACTTACGGTTCAGTTAGCGTTTGCAATTACAGTGCTAAATCTAGAATCACTTTTTATTTGCTACATTTATACTTGAATTACCTATACATACACACCACCCGTTGACACTCCCTATCTATTAAAACCGCATCAAAATCCGTTGCGTAGTTTCAAAGATCTAAGCATATAAGGAGACAGACAGCGGAAAGGGACTTTGTTTAATACTATGTCATGATAGGGTACCTGTGCCTCTTTAGCTGCTAGCAGAGCAGATCAGTGAAAGGAAGCTGATCTGCTGTGCTGCAAGCTGAGACTCAGCTTAGTGGATCATCACTTTTATATCAATTCTCGTGTATAAATCTGGGTACACACTGACTATTCGATGGTCTTCCTGGAAGTAATGCGTGATAACTGTTGATGCTCGCAAAAATTCGGCGTATCGTAAAGTGCGTTACAGTAGCACTAGTAGTAGTCATTGGTTGTGCCTGATTCATTTGTCCGCACAATGACATTCTTCTTTTTCATTAAAAGTACCGTCTGAATAAATTTATAAAACACGCACAACCTTGGGTATTGTAATATGGAATTTGTATAATGATGCGAACTAACTCTAATAGAATACTTTAATGATAATCTCTTAAAATACAAGTTAGAACGTATTATAGCACTAAATAAAAAAAACCTGCAGCCGTTTCGAAACTCTGTGGGCAGTCATATCATTACAATCTACAAAACAAGTCCGCTTCGAATTAATTGGTTGATTCTAAACAAATTTCAGGCATCTATGAAGGTCAGTGGAAAGATAACCTTCAGAACGGATACGGGGTCATGAGATACGTGACAGGTGACATTTATGAAGGATATTTCAAAGATGGCCAGCCCCACGGTCATGGTATTCGAAAACAAGGAGACTTCACATCGTCATCGGCCACCATATACACAGGGGAATGGATTAACGGTGTCAGACAAGGTTACGGGGTGATAGATGACATTGGAAAAGGGGAGAAGTATCTGGGTAATTGGAGTGACAATAAGAAGCACGGTTGTGGGTTGATTGTTACCTTGGACGGTATATATTACGAAGGGCTATTCATGCAAGATGTCTTGACGGTGAGTTCTATAAGAAGTGGGATATCGCGCGGTTTATTAGGTTCCATTCGAAATTGCCAATTCATTTTTCCTCAATCCTCAGGGTCACGGTGTAATGGTATTCGAAGACGGTACGCACTACGAAGGCGAGTTTAGATCAGCTGGTGTATTCTCTGGCAAAGGAGTACTGACTTTTTCCAGCGGTGATAAGATTGAAGGCTCCTTGAGTGGGGCGTGGACAGAGGGAGTAAAAATATCGAATGCTACTATGCATTTGAATGTGTCCAATCCGGTGATGAACAACTCAAAGCCCAGGTGAGTCGGAGATATAGAACATTGGTTACATGAGTTTTAGCTAAAATTCTGGGCAACAAATATTTAATAAGATATACTAAAAGACTCACTAGTTTCAGAGTAATCTCTTGATAATTTTGTATTTTTTTTATAAACATCGACCAATAAACACATACAATGTAATTCCTATATCCGAGGCTTTATTTAACACACGATACAGCGTGCGATAAAACCGCACATTGCACTTATCATAAAATATTTCTTGGGGTCAATATCTTTCTCTCATTCAAGAGTTTTTGCTGTTGTTATTCATATCACAGTAACACTCACTCTTTTTTTAAATTGGAATAACATAACATAACTTCACGCCTTTTATTACCCGAAGGTGTAGGCAGCGGCTGATAAGCCTCGTCTCGCCCTTATGTTTACGTCCCAAATGGAATAGGTGCCGAACCTATTGCCATACTGGGCAAAGCATACAAAGTTTTCAGTCATCGATATATATCACACATAACTCCCGAAAATAATTTCGAAAAGTCATTGGTGTGAGCCAGTGTCTGGAATCGAACCCGGACCTCTGGATCAGAAGCCGTGTGCTCGACCACTGCGCTACCGAGACTAATTAAATTAGTATAGATAGATAATATTTGTAATTAATAACCTATTCTATGTGTAGTTCCCTCTGCAAGATTAGCAGTATTAGTAAATAGGTTGATATTTAAATTTGCCCTGGTTTCGATGGTCTAACTGAAAATATTCCTTTTTTTTTCTGCCATTATTACAATTATAAATTCATCGACTTGGCAATTTCTATTTGGCAACTATGAGATGCTGTTTAAAAGTCGCTTAAGAAAACTTTTTATGGGCAAACGAGTGAGCTGGACACCTGATGGTACGCAACTAGCGTTGCCCACCTTTAAGGGTGAGGAATGAGAAGGGGAGTGGTCCTCCGAACACCTCTCTCACAAAATGAAACGCGACATGACCCACTTTAAGCCGATATTCTGAGAGGTCGTGGTATTTCAACGGTCGAGCCACCTATTCATGCAGCGAACTTCGTAGCTCTACCACTGTTTAAAATGTCGTCTGTCTTCGTAGTTCATTTGGAAAACTCAGCGTAGCCCCGAATCAAAAATGGAACGCGCTCTTTCGTCAGTGTCTTCAATGCTTAGGTGTCTCTGATGCCACCCTAACACCAACAGGGAGTCATTTTGCCAGTGGACCTTCAGGCACCACCATAGACAATGTGAAAATATGGCGGAACGTTGCTGTGGCAATATCGTGTTCACATAAAGAGAAGAACAAGACGATTAATAGAAGAAGACACAACGATATTGAGGAGTCTGTTGATTGTCTGGAGCTGATACCGCAATTTGGCCAGAAGACATTGAATTTTAATGAATATACACAGTTGAAACAATATTTGTACAACGTGAGTGACAATCAGTATAAATTTATTCTCAATGCGAGCGCGACTTCAACTTTAGAAAAAAAATATCAAAATAGCAATTTCATTGGTAGCGATATAATTTATGGGCTACCGTAAGATGCATCAGTACGGATTTAACAAGTCCAGTTTTTTAATTTCTAGGTTGTTCTTCAATTCTCTAGGTTTTCTTTCCTGACACCATACCACGAGCACAATTTAAGTAGTTTTAATAAACCTTCCGAAGTTATTTGTCTGTGCTAGGATTTAGAGATCCTTTAATCGACTCGTACAAATATATTAATTTAGTTGATTAGTCCAGTATTCATATTATAATGTTATAATTATTAATAGGCTTGTGAATCCAGTCACCATCCACTGGGCCAGTTAGTGTTGAGTCTAACTAACGCCTTCAACACAACGTACGGTGGAGTCCGTGTCCATCCTCTGTTGCTCAGTCACGCCGTCAAAGAGCTCATGAGTATCACAACGAGGCTTTACCAAGTCGTCCGGTTGCTGTTCCCCGCACTGCCGCCAGAGGGCTCTGATGCCGTGATAACGTTATCAGAAGACACGGAAAAAGTTAATCCTCTTGACGGGTGAGTTGTTTTTATGAGTTCCGTCGACCTGAAGTTTGAAATCTGAGCTTCGAATCCTTTGATAATAACTTTGTTAGTTACATGTAATAAATATCTAAATTGACAAAATCGTGCTCGTTTTGAGGCAGTTGGTTTCGGGACCTATTAACATTTGGCACTTGAAAATTCGGCTATTCCGATGAACCGCAGAGTCTCTAGTTTCCTGGCAGGTTAAGTGTATTAAATGTATTATATTCAAGTATCAGAAAACCGTCTGAATTAGTTATTATTGCACAAGTTTGCCATACGAGTTTTAGGAATAGTTTATCAGTAATTTATCAGTAAATTTATTGCGATCCGTTGATTCAGATGGGAAGTTTATGATATCACCGTGTAATGCCGCGTAATCGTCTTCGTTGTCTGTGATTCACTATTATTTTAATAGGTAAAACACATAAGAAAATGTAATATATATTATATGTAATATATAATATAATATTAATATCTCGTATTTTTGACGCCAAGAAGGGTGAAACAGGCTTTTGTTTATTTGACTATTATTAGCTGTGGTTTACTTTTCCTCTCTAAATAGCTACGCTATAGAATGTCTACGCATGTATCGTGCATAATTTTGGCAGTCATTTATATATGTTTATCGCATAAAACTTCCGGAAAGACAATAATTATCAAAGATTGCTGCGATTGAGATTGATTAGTCTCGGTGGTTCAGTGGTCCAGCACACGGCTTCTGATCCAGATGTCACAAATATTGTGATTTTATAACAAATTTCATATTCAATCGATGTTATTTTCCAGCGAAGTTGTGTCAGCTGCGTCACTGTTACAACCGGCGCTGTTGCCGAGGGTACACCCGGCACTGTTTGTGCTGTACGCGCTGCACAACAAGAAGGAGGATGACATGTACTGGAGGCGACTCCTCAAGTGGAACAAACAACCGGATCCCACTCTGATGGCGTTCCTCGGCATCGATCAGTGAGTTGGAATACCCACTTTTTGTTAAATATTTGACCGCGAATTGGAGATACACAGGAGTCCGAACTTAATGTGGAACAAATGGTCTCCATTCAGGGGAAAGAACCCTCCACTGTAGAGGGCAGCCATCCTTCAACTTACTTTTCCCCGCTTAATTACGTGATTATAAGAATCGTACGTATTCATCAGTGCGTCCGAAATTCTTCCGCATGAAAAGTATTAAAAAATTATGACTTTTTCTTTACTACAACATACTGCACTATAGCTAAAAAATCACCCCGTTGGCACCCTCTACAACCGCAATTAAAAAAACCGCGTCAAAATCCGTTGCGTAGTTTCAAAGATATAAGCATGTAAGGGGAAAGGCAGCGGAAAGCGACTTTATTTTATCCTATGTAATGATAAATAGCTTAAATTTAGTATATTTCTTTTCTAGGAAATTCTGCGTCGGCTACAATTCTACTACTAGTCAGGTGTCTCCAACCTCACCACCAAGAGAGCAAATGTTCCAAGAGGCAGTGGAAACATTGCAGCAATTAAAGACTACCTTCTCCCCCATTGAGAAGTTGCTGGTGATACGGTCAACCTTCCAGAAAATGACCACTGCTGTACAACAGGAATTAGGTAAATATTTTTTTTAAATGTTTATCCGGCAACGCAACTGTAACAGTATCTGTGTTGCAGGTGTCCATCGACGGCGGTAGTTGCTTACCATCAGGTGACCCCCTTGCTCGTTTGCCCTCCTGTCCGATAATAAAAAGATATAGGTATATCAACTTGCTGGATCAATTTTCTACTCACAAATAATAAATGATTGTTTGTTTCCAGGTCAAAGTTATCTTTGGAGTATGGACGAACTGTTCCCCGTGTTCCACTTTGTGGTGGTACGAGCGAGGATCCTGCAGCTTGGCTCCGAGATACACTTCATCGATGACTTCCTGGAGAAAGGGATGCAGCACGGGGAGTTCGACCTCATGTTCACTACACTCAAGGTAACCAATAATGTGCATTTTTATCTTTAAACCGATTATAGGCTAATACTAGCATTTCTTTAGGTTTATAAAAAAAACATTTGATGATAATATCCAATATTTGCAACAAGCCTTAAAATATTTTAAAACATTGTGCTGATCGGCTCCAGCACGAAGTAGCACAGCAGTCCGAATGATCTAGGCTTTTCCATAGTTGAAAAGGTAAATCGAACAAATTCACGATATAGCATTAAAACAACTTTTATAACTTATTTTTATTTATTTCCCGACGTTTCGAACTCTTTACAGAGATCATTTTCACGAGTGATGAACAAAAATATGGTAGTTGTTCAAAAGCTATTTTCATTGATACACAGAGCACCCACTTTTTGGAAATAAAAATCAATAAGTTGATGTTAAAAATATGATTTTTACTATTGGACATGAGACCATGAAACAAAAAATTAAATATTTATTAACAAGATATATTTACTAAAGAAAAAAGAATGTTGTATGATTTAATAGGTAACAGTTGTTATTTTAAAAGCTTTTATTTAACTTGCACTGTATGTATGTATGTAAGTATGTATGTTTGGTGGAATCTTGCAACTCAATTTTGAAGTAGATATCTTCAACCGATTGAGCTGAAATTTTGTACACACGTTTACTTTGGATGACAATGCATGATATGATGTGTGACATTATTCTATATGCAATATGGCGGACCACCCAAGATGGAAGAATGGATATTTTGAATGCATTTCTGCAATATGGATATCAAATGAAGGGGCTCATTGAGTGTAACTCAAAAAATAATATTCATCATCTAGACGTCATTCTAAATCCAATATGGTGGAATATCCAAGATGGAAGAAAACATATTTTAAGCTTCTGTACAATATGGGTATTAAATGAAAGGGCTCATTGAGAGTACCTTAAAAAATAATGTGACGTCATTCTAAATCCAATATGGCGGATAATCCAAGATAGAGGAATAGATTTTTTTTAATGCATTTCAACAATATGGGTATCAAATGAAAGGGCTTGTTAATAGTAACTCGAAAAAAAATATGACGTAATTCCAAATCCAATATGGCAGGAATAATATTTGCATTTCAACAATATGGGTATCAAATGAAAGGACTTGTTGAAATTAGCTCAATAAATAATGACGTCATTCTAAATGTAATTCGCGAAAATCTCAGAAATAAATAAATTCACGATATTTCTAAATTACAACTCGTTTTTAGTTTTAAACGTATTGTCAACAGCAACGAAACTTCCTGTGTAAGAATTTACATGAGTACTTCTTGAAAAATGGCGCCCTCTACCTATGAAAATTCTATCCCTTGGAGAATTTTCGGAGGTAAAGGAGATCTCCATATGTAGTAACCATTCATAGAACATTACGTTCGTACTCTTTGTTTGTACTCCTTTACTTCGTGGTTCAAGGGTCAAAATCTGACATTTGACATCAAAAAATAGTTTTTTTTTACTAGCACCATATACGGTCTTTTGAGACCTTATTGGACTCAGTTCTTTCAATGTATGTGCAATGTATTATTTGTTTACACGTCTTACTTATTTGTTTCAGGCATGCTATTCACAAATTCTGCAAGAGAAAATGTCCATGTTTTCTTAATAGCGTAAATAATTAAATGTAAAATTTATAATAAAGTATAATGATCTCGCAATAATTATCGGTGCATAGTTGTTTCGTTTAAATTTAAAATAGCTTCGGCGATGTTTTTTTTTTGTAGAGCTTGATGTTTTATAGAATATGAACAATCTAGTCCGTCGTTCTCCTAGTGCTATTGTCCCAATAAATGTTTAAACAAGGAGAGGATTGTGATGATTGTCAAGGATTATATAGTTTAATATTTGAATAGAAATATTAAATAAATTATTACGTACATTTGACGATGAAATATATTATGTAAACGAAATTGTACCAAAAATTATATAATACAATGCTATTGAATGAGTAAAGAAATAAATTTCAAAAAATATTATAGTTATTGATTACTTTTGACAAAATGTTACGACACATTCTCATTACAAGTGAATATTTTATTTATTAATAGTTCAATAACTAGATTAAATATCGAGTATTCGTTCTTTTGAACTTTTTTTGTGTTACGTAATAGTTGTACAATTTGTTTACAAAAAAGTGTATTATAAGTTTGGACTGAACCTCGTGATCCTAAACGGCTCACCTCAAGAAATTGAATGAATGAATGAGAACGTAATATACATGGTGAACTATTCTCATTCAATCGGTTCGTAAATTAGCTTCAATTAGCATTATCTTTAAATAATATTTAAATCGATATATATGTACCTATACATCGATTTAATTGCTAGAAACTGTTGATATGAAATTTTATAAAACTCAAATTATTATTATAATATTAAGGTACTTATAACTTGGATTTGTAAAATAATTAAAATGATGAAAGAATACTTTATTTGACGCTTCAAAAGTCCCATTTAATTAAATGAGAAAAATTATGGTTTCGAATTATTCAACACATCTGGATATTATTTTTATATTACACTATACCTTGTAATATTGAACAGAACAAATTAATTTCGATAATTGATGAACAGTAAAAAGTATCGTAAGTATATTCCAGAACATTATTATTGAAGCTAGGTTTTACAAGCACCAAAAAAATTGGCTTACGTAACGAAGAAGTCATTAAAAGTCATTGTTTAAGGCCAATGCGTTAGAAAGTAACTTTTACTCGCGGCTCCTTTAACTTTAATGTCCTTAAATAGAGAAGCCAATGACACCCCTCCCCCCCCTCCCCCAGTTTTATTACACAGATCAAAATATGGATTAATAGCAGATTGGGAGGTTTGAATAAACGTATTAAGGGATCCTTTAGTTTTAGTGAGCCCCACCTAGGTTTTTATATATTTTTAAACACATAACAAATACTCGTAGTTTTAGGAAATTACTATATAATATATTGGGAATATTAGAGAACTTTAATTCTGTACTTATGTACAGTAATTACTTATTGAATAGCGCGTTTTATTGTTTTTGTGCCAATGCTATGAATTAATATTATATTATATGACGTTGTTGCTATTTAAAGCTGATAGATTGATAAATTAATATACTGATTATCATGTCCAATGTAAGTAAACTGTGGAAAATGAATTCAGAATATATTTTACTACAAAATTGTATAAAAATAATTAATAATAATTTTAGTGAAATATTCATTTTCATCATCATTAATATTTTATATTATGTTTTTGACATACATAATATTGAATACTTGTATTTCTTTATAGACTAGAACTATAAACAATTTCGTATAGACGTATACCATAGATAACAATCACGTGCAAATGCAGCTTTGTCCAAAATGTACCTGTCTATTTAATATTTTCCCCAAATAGAAGGTACAAAGATATGTGACTTTATATATAAATTACTTGTAAATGTGGGCTTCGCCTGTTCAGTATTTTTTTTTTGGCATATTCGCAAATCGGGCGACGCATTGGTGACGCGTTGTCACAGACTTACAGGCACTAACGGGCATGAAAAGAGTTATGAAAGTCAAAGAAGCGAGTGCTTTATGGCGCTCTGTTCTCTCTGCCTACCCCGCAAGGGATTTGGCGTGAAGTTATGTATGGTATGTATAATATGTCCATAGACACAGCGACGGAATCACTTGGGCAATTGTTTCACAACTTGTTACGAAGAGAAATATGATTATTGGGTTGAGACTGCACGCATAATAGATCCGTCGAGAGCGTATCTATGTACGTGTTCGTCAAATGAGTTAGTTCTACATGTTATATAGTATGTACTATTACTGGTTATACTAAGATATTAATATTAAAAATATAGGAATACACATTTCAAAGACTTTTGTTAAATATACATAAATATAAGATATAGAGGTACCTGTTGTCATTTTCTGATAAAACCCAAAGGTCTGATAGTACAAAATATATATAATTAATAACGCTAGCAAAGAAATTGTTGATTTTAATTTTATTGTATTATTAAATTATTTCTGTATTAATTCTAAACTCCGTGTAAAGTTATTTTGTTACTATTTTAGATTTTTTCTTTTTTTTTTATGAAAGCAATAATAATATTAATCTACCGTTAAATATGAATTATTTCTGTTGTCTATGATGAATACGTCATATCATTAATAACACACAGTATAATTTAAACTATGCCCTTTGTAATGTGTTTCAAATATGATTTATATAAATAAAATTATTATAATTCGCAAAAATAAGCTTTTTTTTCACTCCAAATACCCCGTAACTTAATGGCGACTGCAGGAGTCAATGACTCTATGACCAAGTAGAGAGAATCTTATGTTCTATAACTTAAAACTATTGCTTCGCTAAAAAATAGAGGTTGAACGAATGGCTAAGCAGACATACAGAGCAAAATCAGAAGTGTTTATGAAAAGACTCACTATTCATCGTCAAATGTACATCGCGAGGTGTGAATCATCTACCCTGCAAAGGAAATGGCGTGAAGTTACTTATTTGGTCCAATAATACGAAATGTAGACACAAATTATTAGCACTACTAAAATTATTCAGTTCGGCCGTTATCGTGTATAGGTTAATGGAAATAAAATGCAAACATTTTATTTAAGGCTATTTTATTTAATTTCATTCCTATAAAATAACATACCAAATGTCTCTTTTGTACAACGTCATATCAAAAATGTACACCATTATATAAATTTCGTTTCAGGTAAATGTTACCCATCTACACTTGTGTATCACCTACTATTTATATTTCAATGCTATCATTACATAATTATATTGTTTTTTTTTTTTTCACCATTCACCCAATCAGTTAAACAAACTTTGCGGCATCGTTAACAGAACGTATTTATAGATGAACAATAAAAGTAATAAAAATAGGTCCGCTTTGTATGCGCGTTAAAAGGTTGTTCAACCGATAAGGCAGGACAAAATTATAATTTATGGTCCTAACTCGAGCCGGATTTTGATAGGCATAATACCGGTTTATACACAATTGTATAGAAAATACAAGACAAATAAATAATTAAACGCAGTGTATTTTCTATAAATCGTGTTGACTGTTAATAATACCGGACAGAAAAAAAGATCCATCTCATTCGCTATGTTAATAATATTTTCCAATACAATTTCGTAAACGGTGAAACCGCCACACCGCTAGGGGTCGCTCTAATGCTGTACAACAAATCTCTTATCTCATACATATATTTACAATATTCAAACTCTTGTTTATTGGTTGATATTTTTGAATCTAAATTACAATAAAGCTTTTAATTTCCGGAATACATCGTTTATTTTTAAATATCAGAATAATATATTAAATTAACGATGAAATTATTATTTTTCATTGATATTGCACTTTTATTGTTCATTAAATGATGCATATTAAGTAAATGTGAGTCACGCGTGAAGTTTTGCAAATGTGTAGTTAAATATTCAAGCATAAGCTTGTTTCTTTTTTATTAGGGTAGTAGGAAAAAATATGACAATCAAATCTTACACATTAAAAAGGAAATAGCATTTTCATTAATACAATTTTTCCAGTGTTTTTAACCGTAGCTACAGTTTTTTTAGTGAAATATAAAAATGTTATGTTTAGGAGCACTGAGATCAGTGACGTCAGTGAGATTTAGTTGGAAGTGCAAAATTCAATTTTTTTTATACGAAAGATATGTGTGTGTACAGAATAAGCACAACCTTAAATTATTAATAATCGCATTCCAAACTCTCTAAGCTTCAAAGCATGAGCTGAGTGTACAAATAATTATATTTTTCGAAAACGATAACATTAGTTTTAAATAATATCGTCAACATTGCTGAATTGTTTTTTTATACATTTATTATATGATTTATCATTTATCTCTAATAATGTTCACTGTTGCGTGGAAAAGGCTTCATAAGATTTCAACATCACTAAATTTGGTGGGGTCTTTTCCACAAAACACTAAAGAGAATTAAAAGTAGCAAAGTAATCTAAAAGTTCTGCTGTTATTGTAGTGTAATTTGTCTGATAAACCAGCTTATCGTTTACCAATAATAAACACTGTTGTTTTCCTGTATAGAAGAGTGAAAAAAATACATCCAACTATGTCGACAGTAATATTTCATGTTCTCCAGATATTAATAATATATTGGCGTCATCAAATTAAGAATTTCATTACATAGTATTGCATACTTCCATCTTTTTTTTACTAAAAGAATCTCACAAGTAAGCACCGAATTATAAAAATCAACTCTAACCACAGAACACTAAAAATACATAGAAATGACACGAATGACTTTATTATTTATTGGCTTTCGCCAACAGTAGTTTGGCAATGCCAGTCTGAGTAATGATGATACAAATTACTTTCGAAGTTAATTTTAAATAATATATTTAATATAACACCCATCGTATATATGATTCTGTCTATGCTCTTTAGTGTTCTGTGATAGTCACAAACGTTTTTTTTTTTATTAATTCAATTAAAACAATAAGTTATTGCGTACACATTACAATTTCAAATACTCTTCACGTCAATGTTAAATTACAATTGTTACAAAAAAAAACCAAATTAATTATACAACAACTAGTACAAAATCTCGCGAATCATATATTATATTATACACAATAATAAAAAGATTATAATTTATTAGTTATACTCCATATCAATAATAATTAATAATAGTTAAAAATATAAAATAAAACGTTATATCGTCGACATATTAATAGCAAAATATCAATCGAATTTTATTGCATGCATTTTTAAAATTATTTTCATTCTCATTAAATAAACATCAACAATAATCAATAATTAATTATTATTATACTCCTAAATAACTTTGTTGGACGATAAAAATACATTTTCTAATCGATAAATACACACCAAACGGTCACAGGGAAGGAGACCACATACATCTAAAAATACACATAAAAATTAATGAAAAAAATAAAATAAAAAGAAAAGTCATTCAAAACAACAGAATGTCTTAAGTCTAAGAAATCAACGTATATATTACTATAACATACTAACAGCTATTTTTTATGTTAATAATGCTTACAAATAAATGCTTTCTACAGTGGGCTCTAAGGGATGATGTGCGCGGATGTAAGGGTCGGTACACACTGACAGTCACAACTAATTATATATAGGCAACACAACATTGTACGGTAACATTCAACTTGGGACGAATTTGATATAAATCCTCATCTCAAAAAATGTTTTTGTTTTTTTTTTAATTACAAAGTAAGTTTATTTTTCTACAAAATTCTGTTATCATTTTTGTAACTGTATACAAGTGTATTATTAATATTCTGGTCTGACTTAATCCTGAAAACTTACCATGAGTATTTATCGTGTTCTATATATAATCCATAACACAAAAACGTATTTAGCAAATTAATATTTTACGTTATATTAGAAAAAAAAAAATTTCTACCGCGCTTCGAAAATAAAAAAAAAACTTGACAAGTGACTAGCCTGCTTTATTCATTTTTCACAGTAACTGTTGGTTTTGAGTTTATAACGTATTGTGGTTTCAAAATAGACACATTAATTATGAAATAGCATCAAAGTAATGAATAAAATTTAATCAACAAGCATGAGGAAATCAAATCTCCAGCTGAATTTAGCTGATGTGCACTGCTGTGCTTAGCAACAAGCACACACTGTTTACATACAGCTCTTCATTATACTTTCTAATTAAATGTATATTTTTAAATATATATGATATTTACTTACAACATTTCGTTGTCAATAATAGGCTTTTAATTGTTAAAAAAATATACATATTTCATAAAAAAAATTATGAAATACAAATCATCTAACAATATGGAGATGGAAGAAACTGGAGAAACCATGAGATATCGTGTTCATTTTTCAATTAAAGCCAGGGAGGATCAGAGTCTGATACGGACTGTGAGGTTTTAACTGAAGCACTCAAGACTGCTAAGTACTTGAGTAATTGTCAAACTCAATATGGCCTCTATTCTGAATTTATTACAAGCTGAATATGTTATTATATGTCTATAACAATGTTAAACTACAATACACAAAATAAAATCTATTAATGTAAGGCATTTTGCAAACTAAGTGCTCCAAGTACATCAAACTTAGTTAGTGAAATGCCATATTTAAAATATATTCTTCGATTATTTATCATAAATAAAAATTTAAAAAAGAGTTATGTAAATAAAACGTCTTGTCAATGTAAACAATGATAGTTAGCATTGTATATTGTATTGATTAAATGAATACTAGTACTTTTAGTAATTCGATAGTCATCGGAGCACCCATTTTGCGAATACCTGTCAAATATTTAAAAAAAAAACTATCATAACAGAAGACTAAATAACAAAACTAACGCATTATCTATAGATATAGGGTAAATTATTTTAGAAAAATATTGCCATATTAGAGAAACAATCTTTGAAAATCTATTTTCATCACATTGATAACGAAATGGCTTTAGTATTGAGCTAGTGTAATACTGAAAACAGCTTGAATTATCACTAAGTAAATTCAAACGATGAAATTATAATCTATTTGCATGTTATTAATATCCCATTCTCAAGAAAAATCAATATATAGATATAATGATAAAACTTTATTATCTGTTTTGTCTCAAGTATTTAATCTAAATAAAGTTTGGAAAATTTTAATAAAACAATAAAACAAAACCAACTTAATTTCGGGTAAAAAGCACGAACAGCATGGAACATTATTTCGATATTAGACACTCAATAGCGGTATATTGATATTATTATTTAAAATAATAACAGACCTTAACATATAAATACATAATACAAAATTTACTTTTAAACTAACACCGTTTCATCATAGGTACTATATGTTCGATATAATTAATTATTATTAATTAAAAAAAAATCACTCATATATGACACTGACGCGGTTGAATATCTTACTGTCAAAAAATCATTTAACTAACTTTATAATGGAAGAGGAAAAATGGAAAGGTACACACACCAAAAGTATAAATATTATGACAGAACTACACAATGTGCACACGCCTTAATGACCCCACATTGAAACACATATAGTTACTTTGAAAAAAAAAATCAGTGTGAAATATTCTTGAAAATTTTGTTTAATAATTATATATTTATAATACTTTTGTTAATTCCATCTATTTAGTTTTAAAATTATCTTTACGCTGTTGAGTTTTTTTTGAGACAACTAATAAAATAATTATAACGTCACAATAAATAATAATAATAATAAAAATTATCCACTTAATAATTCTATATACATATAAAATGTCATCATATATATGTTTAACATAATCTGTATTGTATAAAAATTATGTTAACATTTTGTTAAGTATATTTCTGTGTATTCCCCGACAAAGTAAGCAGATAAAATAATTATTATAAATACGTAGATCTTATACACGAGTCTTAACGACTAATGTGAGCCGATTTAATCTGAAGACTTTTCACGTGTAGACTTTTTGCAGCGACGAGTTCAGAGATTTTTTTTTGAAGTCGATACTATGTTTTGCTTGTTTTTTATATTAAAAAACTTCTGCATCGCCACAAAATTTCGTATTACGTGACAGTCTACGTGTAATGCTCTGCTATACCCGAGATGCCATACCTTACCTTTTTAGACATATAAGTATGTATGTACATTAATACGATATTAATTATTCTATAATGATTGATACCAAGCGGTGAACTTTAATCGCCGACTTATAAAAAAATATTTACAAGTTTCGCTAGTTTTTTTTTCTTCTCTTCAATACTTATTTATCCCAGTCGTGTTTATTTTATTTTTCCTGATTATTTTACAGTAGTATTATTAGTATTATATATATAGTTTACAATTTAATATAAGTTAGTACGTACATAGTCAATGTTGAAGGGAAATCATAAGTGACTTGATTGTTTCAGACCGTTTCAAGCTTATTAAAAAAAACGGCCTGTATAAAGCTATTTTTTATTTTTTTTCATAAAACAGCGGCGGGGTAATTCGCGAGGTATTATGTTTTTTATTAATTTAAAGGCTCTTATTTATAGTTTTTTTTTCATTGTTTTTGATTGAAAATTAGAAATGTAAGTTCATTTGTAGCACAAATATATTTATTCTCCAATACATATCATATACTTGTCAGTATATATTTTAATTATTTTTTCGGACAAAACAACTGTGGATTTTATTTTGAATTTCACATTTAAAAAATCTGTCAATTTCATACAGTAAGGGTTGTTGTGCAAGACAACTGTTAATTATTTTATTTCTCTTACATGTATTTGTAAATAAAAACCAAACTCTTAGCTGTGAAATTTAAATATATTATGCACTATTCCTGAATATACGCGAATCGCCAGAAAACTTACAACACATACTTGAGATCGCATCATCAATAAACATTAATTTCTTGCTTTTTCCATATTTTTTTTTCTTTTAAGGTGGAAATGTGAAAAATCTAATCAATATTTAAGTGAAATAAACAAATCTTCAACATGTTTTTAATTCTTGAACATCACTATTGTTCTCTGGTGGTATTGACCCATTCATAATACCACCATATCGTACCATTTCTTATATTGTTGAAGATTAAGTAGCAAAAAAGTATTCTAACTTATACATACATGTATTTGATCCCAAGCACGATATATAAAGTTGTCCCGTTAGTGACGCCTAATGATGAAATTTGCCGAATTTAGATGATGATTATTATACATATTAATGATTTACATTTATTTATATAAAAAATCTAGTTATTAGTCAGCCGAAAAAATATCAATAGAAAATATTAAATAGTTATACGAACACTTTTAGTTGCAAGCTCACCTGGTAGGGGGGAAATATTAAAAAAAAAACAACAAAAAAAAACAAGAACTCGCATGCAAGATATTACACGTCAAAAAAAAGTGAAACTTCTAAAGTCAAACGTTTTCCATAAGCGTGGTAAGCGTACACTGATACAGCATGTTAAAAAAAAAACAAAAATATTTTAATCTTCCGATACGTTCAAAAGAAGTTTTACTTCGATTAAAAAATAAAACAATATTATTATAAAAACAATTAAAATTGTCATCACAAATCCATTATAATCACTTACGTACTAAGAGATACCTAAAATGTAAAATAGGTATAAATAATGTCCTTACTATCCAGAAGGCAAAATTGGCACTTAAGACGTAGTTCGCTCCCTTTTTGATGTATGTTTGGAGGAGGGTTGCTATCGGGTTAGTCGGGTCGGACCCCCCCTTGGCCGGCTCCGGCTATGTGGTGGGCGAGTTCTGTGTCGGGTTGTACGGGTGGTTCGAGTTGCGCAACACTGTATATACACTATCCACCTTGCTAAGTTTCTCGAAAAACGGTATCAAGTCCAATAGCTCTGAGTCCGTCATGTCGTCGAACCATGACGCGACAGGTACCTGAAATCAAAACAAATATATATAATAATAATAATAAAATTTATTCAATATCAACATTTTTAAATATTACATTAAATTTGACCAGAGATTAGGATTTAGGCCATGGGCTTGTATTTAGGATCTCTGCTCTTAGATTACTCATATTATCATAGTAAGAGTATAGCATAGTAATAATAATTATTTATAAGATAATTATATGTTCTTCAAATCATTAATTAATTCAAATATTTGAATTTAATGCTGTTACTGTCGTGAAGTCCAGTTGAATGATGGTGAGTGTGTGTCTAAAGGTGTAAGGCTGAGAAGTTGCGTGTGTGTGTGAGTATGAGCGTATGTATATGTACGCAGGTATGCAATCATATATATACATACTAGCTGACCCAGCAAACGTTGTCTTGGCGAAAAATAAAATTTAAAAAATAGGGGTTGATCGTAGGGGGTTGAAAATTTAGGGTTGCATGTATTTTTGTATCCCGTGTATAAGAAACAGAAATATGTCGAAAAATTAAAAAAAAAATTGAGGGGTGGGCTACCCTTGTGATTTAGGGGGATGAAAAATAGATGTTGTCCTATTCTCAGACCTACCTGACACGCACATAAAATTTCATGAGAATCGGTCAAGCCGTTTCGGAGGAGTTCAATTACGCACATCTAAACTCGAGAATTTTATATATTAGATGGCAAATAAAAAAGAGTTCTTAACCTAAGTATGGGTTGGTATTGATTATTATTATTTATGACAGAAAAATAATCTCCTATCTTTTGATTAAACAATGGCCTGGTCTAAACCGATGGGTCACAGTGTTCATAATTATTGTCCGCAAAAGTATGGGGCTTCCAATATGTTTTTTTTTTGTTATGGTTTTTCTCCTCAACAAAAGATTGAATGTCACTGTCATTAATCAATCATAAAATAATTTTATGTGCCAAGTCACGTGTAAAATTGCCGAGTCAATGTCAGGGTAACGTCAGCCAAAGAAAAATGAAAACAGGAAATTGTTTGGAATACAAAATCTAATTATTACAATATATACTGTATATTGTAAAGGTAAAGTAAAGGCAAGTACATATTCTTATTATTTTACACAGCTTATACAGAATGTTCATTTTATTTCTATCTTTAAGAAGAGTAAAGAGAAAAGTAGTTTTAATTTAAGTTTAAGTTATTTGAATGACGATTCAGAACAACCAAATTTGTGTATCTGATCGAGTTTATTCAATTTATTCCTCTAGAGCCAGTCGTAGCTCATGAGACTAGCGCTCCCCAGAGGAATTTTATAATAACCCCTCGACACCTTGCGATATATAACACTGAGCAGGCTTGGTCAGACAGTGTGCTATTTTAAAATTAATACTACGGAAAAGGCAGTATGACTTCTAAGTTTTAGCCTGTCCAAATTGGACAATGAAAATAAAATACTTTTTTTTTTATCTCGACTTCCATTTTAACGAAATTTTTCATTGTTATGAGTGTTGGTCGCTAAAACTTAAATAATATGAATGAGGATTCTTTCCGAATGTCGTCACCATGTATGAGCCATGTATGAGTATAAATCAAAATGACCACCGCAAACAGTTCCCCATACAATAGTTGCCTAGAATGCGGTGATGATAAGATAAAATGGCACATTTCCGTTACACATAGTCAGAATTTCAAGTTTCATTCAAACACTAGGACAATTATCGACGTTCAAGTGGAAGAATTTAGTCATTAAAAGTCGATTAAAGGTATAATTAGTCATTGATTCATCATTAGATTGCGTAGTATGTAGCAGCATTAATGGAGTTGATGTGAAAATTTCAAAATAATTTAGAAGAACAAAATATTCAAAACGTTGCAATAGCATGGTAACAAATCCAATAACTTTTTAAACAATTTCAAAACTGAAATTTTTTCACAAATTTGTATTAGAGCATTGCTTCTGTGAGATACAGTAGCTAGATAGTGCAGAGTTACTAGGTTATTTTTGTACAAAACATTTACATGTATGTACTTATAAATGGTCTTATTTCCCTATCATATGGATCTGATGATGAGTTAATTAAAGACACAGAAAGAAACTTGTTACCTATTATTAGAAGCAGATAAATGGCAAGATCTACTTTCTGATCTAAGATGAAGATCTAAGATCTGTCTTCTATAATTCTTAATCTGTATAGTGCTAAAGTAAGTTCTTTCTAGAAGGATATGTCTGAAGGTAGGTAGACTCACAGCATTGTCCGGATGGAATATATATGAGGCGGGTGAATTGTCGACGATGACGACTCGTCTCAGGTCGCGGCCGAGACTGTTCAGGTCCTTGACGTAGTTGCCCCGGTGGAACACGCAGCTGTCGCGGAACAAACGTGCCCGGAACACGCCCCATCTGGAACACAACGTTTAAGTTATATATTATTGTTAAAAATATGCTAACAACGGGCGAATTTATCAGAATTTAGAAAAGGTTCGAACAGACTTACAGAATGCTTCGAGGAACTGTGTTGGAACCACAATTGGTTTGTTGAGATTTTCTTAACCTGGCTAGAGCTTATAAGTCTGGACAGGCAGAACCGATTTGACTAATCGTTATTTTGAAATGTTTTGATACTTCTAGTAGTACCTACTAGAAGTATCAGGACAGTGATCTTGTATTAAGTGCGGGACAAAAAAGAAAATTCTTGTATCTGTCAAACATTTTATGGGTGCGTTCGGAAATTTATTTTGTTTATTATGATGGCAAAATAGCAAAACTGAAGAAACAGAGTCCGCCTAGTGCCAGCAGTACATGGTGGTAGTGCGTGGTCGTATATATCCTCACCTGTCTAGTAGATCGGCTACTGGATCCGCGTACTTTGCAAGTGACGCAGTGAACAGAACGCATTCGTAAAGTTCGCCACACCTCCGAAGGAACTCGTCCACGTGCGGCCGCTTCAACACGTACACCTGATGCACAGCGCCATCTATCTCAACGGGGACCACGAAATCTGCGTTGTTTATTGGCTGGAATACACAAGACGTTAAAAATATTAATAATGATCGCTATAAGTTTATAACCATCGGTTTTGCAGTACAGTCAAAACAGACAAACAAACAACTCGCTTCTGATTCATAGTATCCTTCCAATCCGGATGGACACCGATGAACTTTCCCAAAATCATATCCCAATATTGATGACTAAGAAAATTATGTCCGATAAAAAAAAACCGGCGGCGTGATTTTATAATAAAATAATCAAGCACATAGATCCGTTAACAATATTCTTAAAGTACCATGGAAGCCGTTCACATTTCAATTCGTATTAATACAAACTAATTCTCATTGTACAATAGTTGTACAGATAAATTTTAAAATTCTGTTTGAATTACATAAATTATGAATAAATATTATTTACTCCACTACATCTGGGTCGTTGATCTAAATAAATCTTATTAACAGTGCTCTCAGCCACGTTTCGTAGTAATACCTTTTAAGGAAAATTGTGTAAAACAAGACTTGTATACACCTCTATTTTAATAAGAAAACAAAACAAAAATTTATTTAAAAGCTATGTCGGTAACCGGTCTACTTTCGACGTAACGATAAGAGGAAAAAATAATGTTGTTTTCGTGAAACCAGAGGATTCACAACAAGGTCGTTTCAGTAGAAAAAAAAACCATGAAATGAAAATTTCAAACAATAACCCCGTTAGATTATTTTTAAGATAATATGAAATTTTAACAATAATATATTATAATGTACTATTAAATAATAATGCTTGTAATGGAAAAACATTTCGTGCTAAGGGCGTAGGAAATATAAATACAAACCCCTAAATAAAATATAGCGGAGATTTGTAGTATGTTTTAAACATACTCATGTACGGGAATTGAAGTGGCATTTAACCCTTTCTATCTATTATATTGATTACTTTTATATTCTATGTAACTTTTACCTGAACAGTGCTATTAATTTTTGTCGTAGACTTGGGTCCTACGAGATAATTTCCACATATAGAGACCGCTCGTGTGACAAGCGTATCGAGTTTAAAATCACGCCTAATATGATTGGACAGACTTTAAGAGATGCTTACAGATTTTCAGCTCATATACAGCCAAAAACCGAATTCAAACCAAATAGGGTTAAAATCAGTGGTCGAGCACCCCGCTTCTGAATCAAGAGGTCGCTGGTTCGAATACTGGCTCACACCAATGACTTTTCGAAATTAATTCCAAAAGTTATGTCTGATAAATATCGATGACTGAAAAAATTTGTGTCCGGTATGGCATTAGGTTCGACACCTATTTCATTTGGGACGTAAACATAACGGCGAGTCGAGGCTTAGCAGCCACTGCCTACACCTTCGGGTAGAAATAGCATGAAGTTATGTTATGTTTGTTACGCTATAAGTTTATAACCATGGGTTTTGCAGGACAGTCAAAACAGACAAACAAACAACTCGCTTCTGATTCATAGTATCATATATATAGGTTCATATAGACATATATATAGGTTCGGTTCAAATATTTCATGGCTCCATCAATAACATATCGGTATTAATTACAATGGTGATACTTGATTACATACGAATGCTATGCGAGTGGATCAACGTCCAAAATTAACGAAACTTAAGCGGCTCAGTCTCAGTATGGTAACCAAAAACGATAGCTTCGTTTCACTCTCGTCTCGAGTTTCAAACGCGATCGATTTGGACAAGCGATTGAATAACTAGTAAAACTATGGCTGTTCCTAAATAATTACGATGTGGATGGCAAAACAAGAAAATAGGTTTTCTACAGCTTGTTGAGCTTTACTAAGATTTTTCAAAATTTTTCCATGACTGACAACTTTGTGCCCGGTGTATGTAGCAATAGATTCGCCACCTATTCCATTTGGAACGTAAACATAACGGCGAGTTGAGGCTGAACAGCCGCTGCCTACGGCTTTGTAGCAGAAAAAGGCGTGAAGTTATGTTTTTTTGGTTTATAGATGTGCTGAACTATAAATTATGCCATAAAATATTATTATTATAAACTTATAGTATTTATAAAGTTAAGGACAGTCGGTAAGAAAAGGACAAATTTAGTTAAAGTAGTAAGAAGATTAAACGCATTTTTATATTGGAAAATGTCTAATCATTACATAGTATAAAACAAAGTCACTTTCCGCTGTCTGTCCCCTTTAATTATATGCTTATATCTTTAAAACTACGCAACGGATTTTGATGCGGTTTTATTTAATAGTTAGAGGGTGTCAACGGGGTGGTTTTGATCTATAATTCATATATGATGTTGTAAAGAAAAAATGAAATATTTCGAGATTTAGGTTTTTAAATGCAAACGCTGGCTGAACCCTAAGTGACAGATCAAAACAATGTTCTACATTATTAAACACCTTCAGAAGGTCTACAAAAAAGTCCGCGCGAGCATATGTCTATCTCTTAAGGATAACCCACAATGACCATATTTATTTTTTTACTTTTTACGAGAAATAATGGCTTATTTACGAAGTGATTTTAAACATTACAGCATTAATTTTCATTTGTGCATTGTGCATGTATTATAGATGATCCTGGCCCTTTACAGCATGCAATTTAAACGAGTATTTTGGAAGATATTGTAGTATTAACATAGCGGGACATAGCACATACTTTTTATTTTCATTACTTTTGATGCGGAACAAAGTTCGCCAGGTCAGCTAGTAGAAATATAAAAGACAAAACAGTCAAGGATGATGTCAACTATACTCAAGAATACTTATTAAAGTTTCGGGTATTTTATAAGCAATCTGAATCCCGTCTAGCTTTTCAAAGGGGGGTACACATTTGATGACGATCTTTTTAATATATCTTTTAAAAAAAATTTGAAAATCCAACTGTCGCAATATTATCTAATGAATATGTAGGTATATCTATACTAAACGTTTAGAACCTACTACCATTTTACTTTACGACGCATAAACCATATGGGATCAGTTTGACTTCCGGAAAAAGACAGAAATATATTAGTTTTTATTGCGAAAATAGCATAGGAAAAGTTTATTTCTTAGATTTTCGCGAATCACATTCATAACATTAAAACAAGTCTTTATGGATTATATCGTGAAAATGATCTCTGTAAAGAGTTCGAAACATTCGAAGTTCTAAATAAACGCGATGTAATCCATAAAGAGTTGTTTTAGTGTTATGAAATGAAAAGTTGAGACAAAATTAATGTAACCCGTGATTACTGGCAATTAAATATACATGCAAAAGTAATACAAACGACGAAAACACCTTGTTTATAATTATTATGCTATATTAGATGTTGTTTAATAATAGCTCAAACGAATATAGCACAGTATATTTAAATAAGCGATAAAATCTCTTAAAAGGGAAACACGGAATAGTTGAACGAAAGCACAAAAGGGGCCTGTAGTTAAGGTACTATTTATAAATGTGTGGGCGACATTTTGGTAACTCATAAACAAAGGGTTAAATTTAAATTAACTCGTAAAGAATAAAATGTGACTGGAAGAGACTAATGCATAGTCAGCTTATAGTACTGACAGCTGCGCATAGGTTAGCCAGTTCGGTCTCCGGACCGAATATTTGTAAAATGAACATAATATTTAAATAGCATAAGATTCTACATAATAAAAAAAATATGTATATGAATGTTGTATTGCACCCGTTGACAGTTCTATAAAACACAGCCTACCAACCAAGCATCTGGAATGCTAGTTTTGGTAGTAACTATATTAGTTGCATTGGTGAAAAGACGACTGCTAAATAGCGGACTTGATCTTAAGTATTTAGAATTATATATTTACAATAAAAATATTACTACATACATAACATAACTTCACGCCTTTTGTTACACGAAGGTGTAGGCAGCGGCTGTTAAGCCTCGTCTCGCCGTTATGTTTACGTCCCAAATGGAATAGGTGGCGAACCTATTGCCATACCGGGCACAAAGTTTTTCAGTCATCGATATTTATCACACATAACTTCCGAAAACAATTTCTAAAAGTCATTGATGTGAGCCAGTGTCTGGAATCGAACCCGGACCTCTGGATCAGAAGCCTTGTGCTCGACCACTGCGCCACCGAGACAGTAGACTACTAGGTAATACCAGTACTAGATATTGGTATTAACATGCTCTAGTTGATTAGCTTAAAACTATATGGCTCAAATTTGATGTATTTGTTTGAGTATTTCGTCCTCTTGTAACACTGAAGCACTTCTTTAAATTATGGTGTCTATTCAGAGTTATTATTAAGAATCATCAGTACAGGAAAACCTACAAGGAAATTTCAGTAGTCACGCTATATAATAAATTCTTCTTGAGCCTTTAGTGGTCAATCGAATATACTGACGCGTCATATCCCTGTGACGATTGTCACGGGAATCGACGTAAAATCCAGTCGCCGAGCTTTCGGACTACAACTCGATGACTAAACCTGTTTTATATTCACAACAATATCGACCTAAAGTGGCTCATTCCGCGTTTCCTCTGATGAAGGAGGTATCTGGAGACCCAACCCTTTCTTCCGTCCCATTTTCGACCCTTTCCCTATCTTATATTAAAGGCCGACAATGCAACTGTAATACTATCCGTATTGCAGGTGTCCACGTGTGGCGCTAGTTGCTCACGAGCAGGTGACCCGGTTGCTTGTTTGTCCCCTGTCCCATAAAATACAAGTAATAAATATCGGTTACTTGTAGAGTGTAGCATCGCTTATCACGAGCGTATAATATGCGTAGTTAGAAAATACCTATATGATTATAAAACAATAAATGCGACAAGTAAACACGTGTCATCTTTTAGATAAAATAGCTGCCCCAGTTGGAATGACAGATGAATTTACTATATAGTATTTTCAGTATATTCATTTGCAAAGTGCCATTGTAATGACAACTAATCTTATTTGCATAGAAAAACTTCGGGATGCTGTTAAAATCAGCAGTAACGAACTGCCAATAGCCGCTGCCTAGAAAAAGGCCGTGAAGTTATAATAACTAAAAATAACACCTTTTCTACCAGAAGGTGTAGGCAGCTGCTGTTAAACCTCAACTCGCCTAATTTCTTCGTCCCTAAGCCCCTGTCCTGCCCATACACCGGGCACAATACTGTTAGTCATTGATATTTATCACACATTTCTAGACGTCATTGCTGTGAGCCCGGAATCGATCCCACGACTTCATGATTTAAAAGCGTAGAGCTCGTCCATTGGACAAACGAAACCACAAATTATAAATTTCTATCAATTATTCGAGGCATATTTTTTACGTTTAACATCGTCGCTTAGTCTATTGGCTTTGGACCCGAGAAGGAAACTCGTTTAAGTAAACAACCTGTCAGTTTGACATTTGTGTTTTTTTTTTCAATCCGTAATATCCAGGGAGTTATTTTAACAAATTTTGTATGCTTTCATATGTATAATAGCTTGTAAATACATCGTGGTCGACTACCGCTGATATATGAACAACAACAATTAATAATATGACTCATTGTGTTTGTAAATAAATAAATATTACAAGTCTGTAGAACTATCTACTAGTATGTCATATAGTCATTGATAAAATTTGCATATAATAAGTATAGTATGTTATTATGAAGGTCGCATTATTATATGTAAATATAGGTATGTATGTATTTATTTGCGTGACACGAGGCAACTTGTTTTTTTTTTTATATATATATACTTAGTTTATAATTCCAAGAAAGTTTCAAGGATGTAAAAATGTACAGAAATTATTGCAGGTCGCTTGGCGTGTTGCGGAGACCGACGTTTTTGGTGATTAGCAGTATCTCGGAATGCAAATGCTAAATACAGTGGAATCTCGATAACTCGAATGTCAAGGGAAATGCAAAAAAATTCGAGTTAATGAGTTTTCGACTTAAAAAGGATTTCGAGATACAAAGGATTTAACCGCTAAAATTTCGACTAAGAAAGGTGCGATTTCTAAGTACAATATTTTACGACTTGTAGAGTCAAAGTTAAACAACAATTCGACTTAAGTTGTAATGGTATACATTTATTTAAATTACATATGTATTACTGGAGTAAACTTTACAAACATTTAAAAAAAATCTGTTATCTTTTTTTGATTTAAACAATTTGCACATTTCTTATCGATTATTTTTTCAAGTTCAAATAATGAACTGAATACACGATCTTCGATATCATCACATCTTTCAATGAAAGATCGTAGTGTGTTGATTGCTGCTCTGGCTTCTTTATTTGATATTAATGGTTCAAAATCTGCGGGATCAGTATGATCGACGTCATTTTCATCAACATTATCCTCATTTATATCCTGATTAACTATGTCAATTATTTCAGCATCAGTTAGTGTTCCAGTAGTAGCCAGCCCTTCATCACATGTCACATAATCTTCAAATTGAACTTCTGTGTTCTGAAGTTTATTCCAATCAGCCTCTAAACTCATGTCCGGTTCAAGAGGTTCTTCCGAAGCTTCTTCTTGTGACATCGAAAATCCACAGCTTTTGAAGCAATTTGATATTGTGGTCACAGATACACTTCTCCAAGCCTTGTCAGTCATCCTAATTGCATGCAATACATTAATAGGTGAAGCAGACTGTTGTTCCATATCAGTTATCAGTTTCCTAACAACTTCCTTTCTGTAAAAGGATTTGAAGTTTTTTATTATTCCTTGATCTAAGGGCTGTAGCTTAGATGTTGTATTGGGTGGAAAAAATTTAACTTTCACTGCTTTCAATGGCGGAATTATGTTGTGAGCTGTACAGTTGTCAATGAAAAGCAAAATTTTTCGTTTCTTCTTAATCATTTTCTTGTCGACTTCAATGAGCCATCCTTTGAATATTTCGGCTGTCATCCATGCTTTCTTGTTAGCATCATAGTCTAGTGGTAGAGATTTACATCCAGAAAAACAACGAGGCTTTTTAGCCTTTCCTATAACTAATGGTTTGAGTTTTTCAGAGCCTGTCATGTTTGTTGCTAGCAATATTGTTAATCGCTCTTTACTGTGCTTACCACCATGACATTTTTCATTTTTAAAAATAAGTGTTTTGTCAGGTAAGCACTTGAAAAAAAGGCCAGTCTCGTCGGCATTAAAGACGTCTTTTGGTTCATAATCCTTCAATAAACTCTGCAACTCAATTATCCATTCATCACATATCTCTTTATTGACACTTGCACTTTCGCCGCAAACTTTCTTAAACACAAGTTCATGACGCTTCTTAAAATTCACCAACCAACCATTGCTAGCACGAAAAGAACTGTGTCCCAGTGACTTCGAAAATTCTTCGGCTTTTTCGCGTAAGATAGGCCCAGATACACTTATGTTTTTGTCCCGACACTGTTTGAACCAGGTTAGTAAGCATTCTTCTAAATCAGGAAACTCCGCCAAACGTCGTCTTTTGGAAGACAAATTGCTGCTTGATTCGTATCTTTGCAGTATTTCGGCTTCATTCTTAATTATTGTAGACAAAGTGCTTGGTGGTAGTCCGTAATGAGCTGCCACATCTTTTTTCTTCATGCCACTTTTTACCGCATTGATAACGTCGAATTTTTCACGTAGAGTTAAAGTCTTTAGTTTCCTTTTGTCACTCATGTTGTTGCTAGTTAACAGCTAAATAAGTACTGACCGACTAGGAACAAACAAAAGGTACCCAGCTGTGTTACTCAGAAAGTTTAATGAAGGAAGTCATTCATTGCACGTGTACAAGACAATAAACACATAAACAATAGATTAGAATTAGAAACCCCGAACTTACACCGAACATTCCTTACTGCTATGACTTCGTGGAACTAATCCAGTCTTTTTTTTTAAATTCGAGTTATGGAGTCTCCTTTTTGAAATTCGAGTTATAGGGTACAAATATGTCTTATAAATACCTCGTAGGGAAATAACATTTTGTTCGAGTTACAAAGTCTAAATAATTCGAGATACCGCGTATTTAGGGCTTCAGCGGAAGGGAATGGCATTTTTTTTCGACTTACTGAGGAATTCGATTTAACGAGGTTCGAGTTATAGAGATTCCACTGTATATGCTAAATAATAACAACTTGTGTTGTATAAGAAAATAATGACATATTTGTTGTATATTTCTTCATACAAGAACTAAATCTAATACTTTCGTTTTATAACTTATTGTCTCCGCAGAACTGTTTGGTCACAAGGTCACTAATAACTGTCGCAAATATTGCACTATAATTTACATAATTTCTATGAAAAAGATAATTTACAGAGAAGAGCTTTTGTTTTATAACCGCACGCCATTTTCTAACAGTAGATTTTGGCAGCGGCTGCTAAGCCTCGACTCGCCCAATTTTCACGTCCCACACGGAAGAGGTGGAAGTACCTATTGCCATAAAACCGGGCACTATGTTGTCGGCTATCGATATTTTGATTCAAAAGCGGGGTGCTTGACTTCTATACCATCGACACTTTTACTTATTCCGACTTCAAAAATAAGTAAATTTATCCTCTCATATGTATCCATGTATGTATTACTGCTATCGTTCTGCTAAATATTATTCCCTCTCTGAACATTTTCACTATATAAGTCAAATACGAAAGTATCTTTTATGCACTCTTTTACTTTCCGTGCCAACTCTAAGTTCAAATAATGGCGTAATTGGTATAACTACAAAACTAAAGCTATGACCAATCTTTTTGCGTATTGAATGCTATATGTCTAACGGACTTATTATAATATTAAGTAGGTTAAATACCGTTGAGGTGAAAAAGCCAACGAGAGAACATTATGTTAAGCCGGTGATTACGTATTAATTTTGCAAGTCCGTTTACAAACTAATATGTAATTGGACTCTTATGAAATTGACGTATTATAACATTGGCCGATTAGAAAAAAAAAAACATTGTTAAAGAAACAGACGAAATTTAAAAAAAAGAAATCTTTTTCTGGCGTGTGGTACTACTGTTAAAATGTTGGTAATACTCAGGTTTCTAGTTCAGCAGCCGCGAGTTCGTATTCTGAATGATTTGATGATTGACAGAATGGCCGGCGGAATGCCCGATGGGTGTATGCGCCATAGATTTCGCCACCTACCAACATTTGGCAGTAGTAAACTAATCCGTCAATTTGAGGCATAATTACAGCTGACTGCGGTTATTAAGGGTATTAAGTTAAAAGTATATTAGAAAATATCGAAAGCTCGCTTCACGATCTTCATCGTGGCATTTACTCAGAAATTGAGCGGCCTACTGAGAAAACTTTCTAACGACGAATTGGACAAAAACTAAAAAAACGCATAGAGACGAACGGAGACGAGAATTCATATCAAAACTCATCATCAGTTATAAGATAATCGTTTAAAAAGTCCTAGCAGTTATTATAAGATTTAAAATTATGCCTTGGAGAAAGGTGAAAATAATAGCATGGATAGACCACAGACCGGATCGTAATCTTTGAACACCATCACCACATTTTCATCATTTTGGAGCAAAATATTCTGGCTGTATTTATTTCTAGCTGATCGGGGAACTTTGTTTCGCCTCGGAAGCAATAAATACAAGATTTTTTCCAAAAAAAAGTAGCCTAATGTACTCCATATTATACCAGCTACCTGCCGATACCAATCCCATCAAAATCAGTCCAGCCATTTCCATTCCAGCCGATGTAATAAGGAGTAACTTGGGCTAATTTAATTTCGGAAAAAATCTTTTATTTACTCAGAGATTGCTTCTGAGGCGAAACAAAGTTCGCCGGGTAAGCTAGTACTATTTAAAAATTAATCAACAGAGTATTTTAAATATGATAATATTGAGCAATTCTATCTATACAACTGTCCATTTAATATATTATTATTAAATAAATAAATAAAACATTTATTTTAATTTTGACACAATATTCTATATGCTTACATTCGTTCGTTTTGAAAACGCCGTTACTTCGCGATTAGTATTCAACAATGTGTAGACCACACCGTATGCCGATTATACACATTGTATAAATACTTATTAAAAATAAGTGCCAAAATCATTATTATTACACAGTATAAAACAAAGGGCTTTCCGCTGTCTGTCCCCTCATATGCTAAGATCTTTGAAACTACGCAACGGAATTTGATGCGGTTTTTTTTTAATAGATTGATGCTGTCAGCGGGGTAGTTTGTATGTATAATTAATGTATAACGTAGTAAAGACTTCTGGATTCAGAAGCGGGGTGCTCGACCACTGGATTACCGAGGATATATAAAATATAAAATTATAATAATAATATCTTGGACACAATACACACAGCGCCCTCTAGTTCCAAGCTAAGCAACTAAATGCTTGTGTTATGGATACTAGATAACGGATATTAATACATATATACTTTTCTTTTGTAAATACATACTTATAATACATATAAAAACACCCAGACGCCACACAAATATTCATGTTTGTCACAAATATTTGTGCTCGGGTGGGACTCGAACCCCCGACCTCATTGCTGCAGCAAGTAGTTTTATTATGATTAATTAACAATTTATAAATTAATAAAATATTACACTCTTGTCACATAACCCTTTTTTGAACTACAGTGGTGCAGTTTACAAGGGAAACCAGCCATTTGCATGCTTCGCAGTCATTATAAAATGGAAATACCCTGACGACTTGACGAACATTTGCGGTTGTCACATTGAAAACTAATTAGTGAGCGCAGAAAAAAAAAGATGATTCATCACCATCACAATTGGCGTAGAAGAATCAGGATAATAATAAGATTATTTAAAGTAGTGTCTTAACAGCAGGTAACTTCAGAAACGGTGACGTGAAACAAATAAAAAAATCCCTACTATAATGATGAGTACAAAAGTAACTGTGTGATAAGTACTGCATCGTTTCGCGTTTTTGCTGCTGTAGCGATTGCGAAGAAATTTCTTATAGAGATAGTTTCAAAAAGGATCCGCGTTCCAACAATAAATATTATTACATATACTTGCAGGGCATCAAAGTGTTTTATATTGATAGAAAAGATAATATTAATATTTAACTTCCTTTAAAAAAGGAGGAAGTTCTCTATAATTATGTCGACGTCATCAATTTTCCCGAATTACTGAAGTCGTTGCCGGTAAAAGTTACACCTCATTGTATTTTGCCTTCTGTGTGGCTTTTACGACTGCACGCGTCATACAACACAGCAAACTACGTTGACATAGGCTGGCACCGACTTCAAAAATTGTAATTGTTTTAATAGTTAAAATGGAACTTTGTTAAAGTATTACGTTTTATATATTGTGATAGTTAGTTAAACTAGTTCTGTTATCGCTTTTTTGTTGTGTAGTTACTGTTTTTGTCTGTTTAAGTTTTGTCGTTTGTGTTTCTTTTAGTCCGTTCAACTTTTTTTTTACTGTAATTTTATTTTGGTATCAGAAATATTGGGTCTCGTATACGTAACAACAGGATCTTACTCAACTAAATCATCATTCATTAAGACCCCTCCAACTGTTCTGGCATCAGAAGGACGACTGGCATAAAAAGGCATTATCATTAATTGTATCCTTCTTTGTAGATATAGAATAAAAACATTAAAAAATAAAACGATCTCTAAACATATAATAACCACGCCAACTTCGTACCTCTATAATTAAGTATGCACCTTTACAACTAAACATATTAGTACTCCGGACCTATCGATGACAGCTTGATATTATATAGCTTAAAACATTCCCCAATAAACGAACAAATATTTTTTGTCAATTCAAACCAATAGTTGCTGAGATAAGCGCGTACAAACAAACGAGTAACTCTTCAGCTGTATAATATTAGTACGATTACATGTACAAACATATCGCAGGCCCCAACCTTGACACGAGTCCACCAAATGTGGACTGACAATGATCACCAACACAATGTTATGTCGATACTAATGTACCGCTTACCACTGACAATGCCACATTTACTGTGGATACTAAATTGTGGTATCAATCGGGACCTGTGGCCTTGGAAGCCGTCACGACAAACATTCGCTCTTGTATACAGAAAAAAAAACATGCCATGATTTAGGTGTAGCAGATTAGATATTTATTAAAGTTTAATTAACGCCATCTATCTAAGTAGTCTAATTCGATGAGCCTCGTGGTGCATTGGTAAAACTACCGACTGCAGAGTCGAGGTTGGCGGGTTCAAATCCCACCCGAGTACAAATATTTATAACAAGCACGAATGTTTATAATAATGGCCTCTGGGTGTTTTTCTATATATAATAAGTATGTATTTACAAAAAAGTATTTATTTATGTATTCATATCCGATATCTAGTATCCATACCACAAGCATTTAGTTGCGTAGTTTGGAACTAGAGGGCACTGTGTGTATTGTATTCAAGATTTTATTTATTATTTATTTATCAGTCTCTCGAGTAATGCGCTAATATTAATTTGCCTAGTCGCATCTTCCATTCTTGTAGGAACTAAAAAACCTAAATATTCTTAATTTTGTACTTCTAAAGGACACTACAAACAGGCAACTTACAACAAATACATTATAATGAAAGATTAAATTAAATGAAAGTAGTCAATTACAATAATTAGTAGTCTACTATGATCAACACTAAAGCAACAATTGGAGATGGTAAAGCAACCATAGCAACCACTTGAGTATATACTGTTCCTTACTTTAACACCGACACTATCTTTCAATCCAATAACTTTAAGATTTAATTTTGTTGAATTAAGATTTAGGGCTGTTTTTATAATTAACTGAAGGGAGCTTGAGAATTATTCCATAATTAAAGCTACAAATCACAATCACAATGAGGGTAATTTCTTAGAAACCTTCTTTTATAACGCTTTGATGGATAAGAATAAACTGAATTAACTATTAATTACTTATTGAACTATAGTATTTAATGAAGTATAGCAAAGAGCATTAAATGTCATAACTATTTATATTATTGGCTACGGTAAATAAAGCCTTCTCGATTCCATGTTTCTAAATCAATAAATAAAAACGTTCCTACCAAAGATTTAGCATAGACTGTAGTAGATGGCACATTTCAGTAAAAATGTACTACTAATCATCACTGACAACGCGACCGCGAGTAAGCGATTCTCAGGATGTATATAATTCAACACGTGAACAATTATTATGTAAAAGTTGACACTTGGAGGCACTTTTTACGCTCACATGTTGAGTCACTCACACATCAACAACCCATTTTTGGTCTCGTTGGTTGGGTGACTATTCTTATAGCTATGGTTCCTTAGAAACAAGGCTATGGAATTAATGGGCTACCTGCTCTTACCTTCTGTCAGAACATACAAAAAATATTGAAATTCATGTACCTACAGCATAAAACTTGATGACACCAAACAAGAAACCACCTGAGAATTTGTGAACGTGCTAAATGCTAATACTACATTTGATTTAAATGTATTCTTAATATGCTTATGTGCAATCTTAGAAGTACCTGAGTAACGCCAAATTCTGTCTTTTATCTTCGTAAAATCAAAGTATTTCAATACAATCTTGTAATTCAATAGGTAGTCTGTATAAATAGTTATTTCGCGCTCGATAACGTAACAGTTTAGTATGAGCACTACGGTTAGGAAGGGCCCGAGATGGATTCGACATCTCGTATCAACTTTCAGAAAGTTAAATAATTGTTGAGTCTTTATTGTGCGAAGAATTCTGTAACACTGGGGAAAGAGCGAGATTGTAGTCAGACATTTTTATTAAGATTATAAAAAAGCGTCATTATCTATAAATATGGTTACTACTACTATACTTATCCCGCATATCTAGCGAAGCCTTAGAAAAGTATCCGCTCCACTAAAAATACACGCCGTAGTGTCGTGTTTAACCTTTAAATGACCATATAAATATTTATTTAGCCTATTCTATCAGAATAAATTAAGGAATAAGAAAAAGTGACAAATAGCTGCACAATTTTTTAGCTTTTAGTAACATAACATAACTTCACGCCTTTTCATACCCCAATGGTGTAGGCAGCGGCTGTAAAGCCTCAACTTGCCGTTATGTTTACGTCCCAAATGGAAAAAAAAATCGAAATTAAATTCATTGGTGTGAGCCAGGATTCGAACCTTCGGCTTTCAGATATTCTCATATTTTATTTAGATATTCTTAATTCCTTGGTAGGGCGGACAGAATTTACGCGTTTTTTTCTCGTAATTGGATTTTTATATTATTGTTTTCGTTCTCAACTATATAATATCAGTGAATGATTGTTTTCATCAAATATTCAATGATCGAGGGACAATGGTTGTTATGAATATCACATAGTTATTTACATCCATATATCTTATTCATGGCAATCATAGCTAATATCGTGCTTTGATTATAATTATAGCCCAAACAACCTTCACAGAGCGTAGCGTGTAGGCGGTTCAATCGGAAGTTCAGACCGACCTATTGAACTATTGTAACTCTCAAATACGTCACTCATTCGAACGAAAAAAAAAACATTATTTGTCGACCTGTAGTTACGATTCGTTGTTTGGGTGATTACGTAACAGCATTAGCAAACGCGATAGGAAGCAGGATTTTGCTAAGCCATCACATTATTATATTAACTTATTCGCTCAGAATATTGTAAAATAGGTAAATATGTTGCTTTTATAGGTGTAATAAAAATATAATGATTGTACACAATGTGGATATTATGAAAATATCCGTGAATCGTAATATCGTAATAGCAAGTAATCACCTAACATATAGCTCCGTTCACGAATATTAAAAAAAAACCCTACGTTCTTCTTACTAAAAAAGCTTTCTAATAGTGAAAGCATCATTAAAATTGGTTCATTACTGACACGGTTTATCGATTACAAACAAACATTTTTTTCCTCAATATGACTTTGGTATAGATAGCCGTGATATTTTGCATTTATACTTTTCAATAAACTCATTTTTTTTTGTTGTTTATTTATAACTTCACGACTGTTCCTACACGAAGGTGTGGGACGCAGGCAACCTCGACTGTTAAGAATTCCGAGAAGTCACTGGTGTAAGACCGGATTAGATCCCACCACTTCTTGATTCAGATTTAGGGTGCTCGACCTCTAGGATGACCGAGACAATTTAATAATTATTTAATTAAAACTTTGAGTCTTTCCAAAGCGTATAGAAAGAGGAGTTGATTGACCAGACCATATGACATGAACTTAAATGCTGAATGTGACAAAAAGCTGCTGCGTTGAGAACGAAAGCGTAATATGTGAAGACAGCGTTACGAAAGGTGTGATCGGGCGAGCAAGTTGAGACAAAAAATTATAAGTTATTGTTATTAATCCTCTGCAATTTAGAAACTTAAGTTTACGTTAACGTACAAAACCAATCTAGGGACAACACTACACTACTAGTTGATTTTAACTATTAAATAGTGATGCGTCTATGCGGTGTGAGGGGTCTTGTTAATAGGACCTTGATATTACCATATTTATTAGTATGGAATATAAGATTATAGACTCCAAGATGACGTATGTGGGAGATACAAACGTCGATAATGCAACCTACAAGCGAAATGATAAATTGATAGAGAACTATATTAATATTGTGATTAAATATAAACAAAACATCGGTTAATTGCCACTGCAATACATACATAACTTCACGCCAACTAACTTGTGAAGTAAGCAGAGAGAACAGAGCGCCATAAGGCACAATTCTTACACACCTCACTCCCTTCTATGACTATCATGACTCTTGTCATACATCCTCGATGATTTTTAAGACTTCCATCCTCAATTGCTCGTTCTATTTGGTCATGGAATTTTGTGGTGGCCGTACTCGGCTCCGGCATACATCCACTTTTGCACTTTATAGCTACTTAGTGAGGCTTCGTTGATTTATTCTTTCATCCAAGCTCTTGTTTTCTTGCCTTTACACCGAAACTCTACTACAACTATTTAATATTGTGATATATGTATATGTGATTATGTTACTCATTTTCTTAGTTTGAATATGTTAAGAAAATATATACATAGATAGACATAATCTTATCTTTACAAAAGTCGCTTCCGCTGTCTCTTTGCACAGATCAACAGGAATTTCGACTGTTCTGTAATATTTTCTTGCAGTCAGTTAAACACATAAATGTATAATAATAATATATTCGTGAACCAAAATACATGACGTTCTTCTCAACTTTTCAGTTTGATAACTGGAGCGCGAACGAAGGGCTCGCCTAGCTAGGCTATGAAACAGGAAATTTGACAGACTTGTTTACATAATCAAGATGAAATACGGCACTGACGCGAAATTTTAATATTAAAATTGTTAGTAGGCGGAGCTTGAGTAAGCTCTGAATGAAAAAGTTTGTAGTTCGAATCAAGGCTCCATACCAATGACTCTGAATTCTTTAAAAAGTCTGCTATCGAAATTGATGTTAGATAAAATTGACAATTTAGGAGGGCAAACGAGCAGGCGTGTCACCTGATGGTAAGTAACCAGCGCCGCCCATGGACATCTGCAACACATATAGTGTTACAGTTGCGTTGCCGACCTTTAAGGGAGTAGGGTAGGAAAGGATGAGAAAAACATATACTTTGGGAGCAAAAATATTCGTCTATCAAAGCAGAACTGCCAAAAAAGATAAATTAAGTCTGGCGAGGTTTAAGATTATACAATCAAACAGTCGGTTCCAAAAACAAATCAAAATTTTAAGCGAGTTCTAACATAAAAATCTAATACTTAAAATAGCTTTTTAATAGATTAGTGGGTAAATGAGATACTTTAATTATTTATTATTACATAATAATGATTGTACATTATAAAAATACTAAGTAAATTCACATACAGTCCGGTGCAACTCTCAAGGTTATCAAAATATGTTATCTTGTTGATGATATGAATGAATTTATTCTAGATGATAGCAGATAGTGCGATTGTGATGTGTTGGCAATACAGTGCGATATCGTTAAGATAACATTTCTATATCGTTATAACATTGTTGTTAACTATTCGCAATACGAATGCACTTTTCTTTTTTTGATTTATCAACGCACTGATTTTGCCAAAGTGCATGCTTTAATATAAACATTATTTATGTATTAGAATCTAACAACAGCATTCATTATCCCAAAATGATACTCATTCTTTTTACTCTACTTTTTTATTTCTAAGTATCATAGGCATCTTGTACTCACTCGGCTGAGAGCGGATATGCGGATAAAAAACACTGCCATATTTTTTACTTGCTATATATAACTAAAAAATATAGATCCGAATCTAAGCCACCATATTTATAATTTCCTAATCATGACTAATGATAAATGCTACCTCTGCTAAGAATAGGCAGCCTCTTTCGGTGTGATGGGTGCGTAATAGTCGGCTAAGGTACATTAGGGCCCAAACCATCTAATGCTGCTTTTGCCTCCTGGTGGAGGATAAACCCCCAAAGGAAACTTTCCCAAGGAGGGTTGACGTCAGACAGGCGGCCGGTCATAAAACTACAGCCAAATCTTTTAGCAACATGGATATTTCGTAGGATGACATGTTGTGCCGACCCCACTTAAAATGAGATAATGGCAGAAAAATTATGATGACTAATTATGATAATCACCATCACAAGTTTAATCACCAAAGTTGTCTCTACAACTTATCGATTTTTCGAAGAATGGTAAATGTGAATCAAAAATCGATCCCGGTACCTTCCAAACAGTTTCCCGTTCTAAAGCACTATCGACACAGCACTTGTATGCATAATTATATAGCATATGCCTGATGACATAACATACTAAACATCTTACAACCTCACATTTCATTGGCATTTCATGGTCGCATGATTCATTATGGTATGCAAAGGCATAAACTCGAACCATTATAATTTAATAAATAAATAATTATATACCAGAACGTGTTCTGGAGGAAGGTGATGTTAGGAGCCTCAAAAACCGACGCGTTTGCATTGAAAAGAGTTATGAAAGTCAATGAAGCGAGTGAGGCGTGTAAGAATCGTGCCTTATGGCGCTCTGTTCTCTCTGCCTACCCTGCAAGGGATTTGGCGTGAAGTTATGTATGTATGTAAATAATTATATTATAATAAATAAATTATTAATGGTCTCGGTGGTCTAGTGGTCGAGTACCGCTTCTGAATCCACAGGTCGCGGGTTCGAATAATCACATTGGCTCACACCAATTACTTTGTGAAACTATCTTCGTAAGTTATGAGTGATAAATATCGATGACTAAAAACTTTGCGCTCTGTATGGCAATAGGTTTGCCACCTATTCCATTTGGGATTGAAACATAGCGGCGAGACGAGTCTTAACAGCCGCTGCCTACACCTTCGGGTAGAAAAAGGCGTGAAGTTATGTTATTATGTTATGTTTGAATAAATTGTATATAATATTGTTCCTTTGTCAATTAATTACTGAATGAACTAGTAGTACAAACTAAAAGACGAATTCTCCCATCAGCCACTCAATTCACACGCGCACAAATTTCTATTTTTATACCGATGGCAAAATAAGTAGTATGGTTCTCGTATTTACATGTATTTTAGCTTTACGTATCATCAGATTCGTCCAAACCACGAGATTGGTATAAATATGCTACGTTATTTAATATGTATCTCTAATATTCTTGTAGATATTAAGATACTTCAATTAAACTTTGAATTATTCAATGAATTAAACTTGCTTAGTGAATTTTAAATAATTATTATCCGTTACGCCTCAATATTAAAATGAATCTATCTAATAAATGCAAAACAAGCATTTTAAGGATACCGTTATGCACCTATGTATAACATTTCTATGTATATAACCAAAAAATAAAGTATATAGGTATGTTGAAGTTTAATATTCGGAACTCTGTCGAAAACTGAATCAGTTTTTGTCATCAAACACTTGCTTGTTTTTATTTGCCTCTTATTCTTTTCCTTAACCTTTAAGCTAAAGGCAGAGATTATTCGAATTAGTCAAAAATAAGATTTTGATCCCACACCCTGTGGGACCATACCTCATTTTTGACTAATTCGGTGACCAAAACGGACATGACGTATGAATAAATTTTAATTACGCAAATTATATACTCGAGTGCGGATCGAACCGCCACACCTGTACGCAGCAGCCAACAACCACTACTTTACACAGGCTGATATTTTTTTTTTAAATAAGTGGAACGTCAAGACGTGACCCAAGTCTCGGATGAACCACAGTCAATATAACATTCTAACACCCGATTACTTCACTTAACACCTATTGCGTAGGCATCCAACATAATATGTTATGTTTATTTAACACAATATATATGGCTTCTAATATGTGCCAGTAGTATATTTAAGCGATTAAAAAAATATGGAGGTGGAACGTTTTTTCTAATAATTTGGACAAGTGTAAACTCAGTGCACCTACTCTGTTAATTTTAGTACATATATAATATAAGTTAAACTTATTAATCAATATTTCGCTTGCTTTTAATCAAAGGTTAATAAAACAAACAAAAATAATTATTGGTTTTGGTCAAATGTAAGATTTATAAACAAAAATATTGGTCTAGTTATCTGCTGGTATTCAATGACGTCATATTACACGCGAACCAAGTCGTTGAAAAAGTTTAGTATTAACTCAATGAAGAAAATACCATCCAATACCAGTGGTAGAGCCAAGCAGTTCGCTGCATGAATGGGCCGGCTCGACCGGTGAAATACTACCTTAGAAGACCTACGTAAAGTGGTTCGCGCCGCGTTTCGTTCGGTGAGAGAGGTACCCGGAGGCCCACCCCCTTCCCCATCCTTTCCTATCCCATACCCCTTAAAGATTGGCAACGCAACAGCAACACTATATGTGTTGCTGGTGCCATGGGCGGCGTTGGTTGCTTACCACCAGGTGACCCGCCTGCTCGTTTGCCCTCCTATCCCAAAAAAAAAAAAATCTGTTTTCTTTCTTTTACAAATATTGAAGAATAATTATTATAAACAAATACTTTAAATTTAATTCACAACATATTTCAATTTACCGCTTATATTTATGTTGTCTATGATAAGCGTACAGTCAAATGTGGGTCAACAAAACCTGTTCCATAGACATATACTGTCACCCGTAGACATAATCATACCCAATTTTGGTAACAACTTTCACTGGGCACACCATTGTCGTTGTTGTAGTACAAAACAACCAGCTACTCACACAAATAAATGAAATTCAAATGTCTGTTTGTAATGCCAGAATAATATGAGATTTCTCACCAAACAAAGATTATACCTATATATAACATAACATAACTTCACGCCTTTGTTACCCGAAGGTGTAGGCAGCGGCCATACTGGGCACAGTTTTTTTTCAGTCATCGATATTTATTACCTATATATATTGTCCCAAATTGGAATCTTACTTGCAATTATGCAAAACACTTACGAATTTGTATTTAGATAAAAATTATTTGGATAACATAACTTCACGCCTTCTTCTACCCAAAGGTGTAGGCAGTGGCTGTTAAGCCTCGACTCGCCGTTATGTTTACGTTCCAAATGGAATAGGCGGCGAATCTATTGCCATACCGGGCACAATGTTTTTAGTCATCAATATTTATCACACATAACTTCCGAAATTAATTAATTTCGAAAAGTCATTGGTGTGTGCCAGGATTCAAACCCGCGACCTCTGGATTGAGAAACTGTGTGCTCGGACCACTGAGATTATATTTGGTTATATTAGTGTAAACTAAAGTTTTGTTAAAATAATATTCCAGTCGGGAAATTATTCCATAGAAACTCACTACAAGAATGAAACATTTTCCATCAATAAATCAAATTTTCATGGAGGTACTTCTGTTAAATTTTGTCCTATAATTTTGTAACAAGCATATTCACAAACTTTTGCATTTATAATATTACGAGTTGACCCACAGAACTTTTTTCGAAATTAAAGTAATAAATAAATAAAATTTGGACTTATCATTTTTTCTTTACTACAGTTAACATGAATACATACGAACTGCCCCAATGACACGTCTATCTATTAAAGAACGCATCAATATCTGTTGTGTAGTTTCAAAGATCTTAGCATATAAGGTACAGACAGTGGAAAACAACTTTGTTTTATACTATCTAAATGATAGTAAGATAATATCCATTTAAAAATGTTATCAAATCGGGGAATTCTTTTGGTTAATAAGCACATTTTGACGTGACAACGTCTTAAATTAGGTTGCGGCTGGGAGTCACTTATGAAAAAGTGTAACGCTCGGTAACGTTACGATGAGTCACCGAACGAGAGAGAGGCCCGCCGAAATAAATAAATGTCATACTATTGATAAATGTTGATAGTGTTAAGTAAATTATTAGTTTAAAATTAATTAATTAATTAATTATTATTTTACAAATTTTCATTAATTTCAAATTTATTTAGCAAAAATTTGAACCTTCGATCTGAATAAATGTTTTGATTTTCGAATTGATTCTTTAAAATTACAAATATTAAGAAAAAGTGGCAGATATAAGAAAACTTGATTTAAACTGTGTTGAGCAAGAATTTTAACATCTAATTTAAGTAAATGTTTTAATTTTCAACTTCATCATTTACAATTACAAATTTTAATTAATTTCAAATTTATTTAGCAAAAATTTGAACCTTCGATCTGAATAAGTGTTTTGATTTTCAAATTGATTCTTTAAAATTAAAAATTCATCCATTCAATTTCAAATGTTCAACAGGAATCACCACTCTCAAAACAATGGAAACGGACGAGCAAATGCCTTCAACTTAATTATATTCATATCAATAAATATTCTACCGAGAAAAAGACGTTGTCACGTAAAATCTTCGCCCGTAAAACCGACTTTACAGGCAACCAGATTTTTTTTTAATTATTATTTTTCTTATTGGAACTTCTTCATAACAAGGTCACAGCAACCCAAGTTTTTATTGTTATAAAAAAAGAGTTAAGCACACATTGAGCAGAAAATTATATATCTCATAATAAACATAATTGCTGTATTGTTTAAGCAATTAAACTGGTCAGATGAGTCATAGATGGTGCTCGCAGTTTGAGTGTGAGGATGGCATGTACTAATCATAATACTCAACTCAACTCAACAAGACTTAACACAGCGATACTTTAGTTTTTGTTTTAGCTGACTGAGCTGAAGAATTTATTGTTTTTATACTTTTACACTATTTTTAGGCAATCAAGTGTTGGTAGCGTTTCTAATTCCAGATCTTTTTTAAAAAAAAATTCGACTATTTAAAGCTAACAACTACAATTGTAATAATCTAAATGAGATAAAAATATTTACTGAGATTTACTTTTACAATAAATATGTCACGTAGCTGCTATAGTTATAAATATTAAAGACTGATTTTATTTCAATATCTCTAGATAGAGATTTATTCATTGATCCGAGTATATTAATTAGAAACATTTGTAATGTTACTCTGTAAAAACTTAAATAGGTTTTATGTTCTCTCAAGCTGTATCCAAGCTGTAACCATTGCATAAATTAACATAAAAAGGATCCTTCCTTTTTATGTTAATTCATACCTTCATAAATAAACTAGATAGCAAATATAGAAATATATCAGAAATATGACAATGTAAAGTAGCACAAGTGGAAATTGAAATTAAAGAACATACATACCTTAAAAGAACTGTGCACTAATGTCTCATCTAGATCGATGACCATACATTTTTTATGCATATCCTGGTGTCTCACTGGGGGCAACAATGGTCGGGGGATTTGTTCAGCCATGACCAGAAGTGGGGGCGAAGCCCTACCATCGATACTGTTTGCTCCATTGCTACCAGGTGGGCCTTTCCCGCGTCCACCACGCCAGCAGCACAACAGGGATCGAAGGAATCCACTACTACCGCTTGATTTCTTACTTCCCAAAGGGGCTGAAGCCGACACTGGTGTGACATCGCCTTCATTGTGTTGCCCGCCAGGGGTAGGCCCTAAAACAACCATAGCTTATCAAATCACTGTGTCACAATAACGCTCACAAGAACAAACTACGAACATCACAAGGAATCCCATGAAGACTTCTCAAGGTTGCCATAAATGTTATCGCGTCCACATGATACAATTGTTTACCTCAATCGTCATAACGTACGCGCACTCAGTACTAATTTCAAATTAATAGACATTTATTAATACGGATATTCTGAAATCACGTTCACGATAGGGGTGTATTTATAAATTGTGGTAAACGAGCACTACGTAAACGTTCCAATTTGATGCCAGTAGGTAACAGGTGTAATTCGGTTAGGATTTACCTCTGTCGGATCCATAATTGTTTAGTTGTTCGTCATCCCGCGACACCTGGGTTATAATGGACGATGCGTCCATTTAAACATTTGTTTTTAGCCTAAGACAAAAGGCAACAACGATCAACTAGAATTTTATCACCATAAAACTATTTTTTATCTCCCTTCTATCTCACAAAATGGCAGGCTCTCAGCAATAGAGATGTACAGCGTACAACATCGATTCTCAATCGATGAAACTCAATTAATAATATCGATACTTGAATTAATACTTTAAAATATTATATGTTATGCAAATATCAAATACAGTATATTATAGTTATTTGTCAAACACAAAAACTGTAATTTAACAAAGTGCTTAAAAAATAATTCAACAAATTATTGGATTAGGGAAAAATATCTACTGAGCTAGAAAAATATCTCTCGGGAGTTTCTTTTCGACTATAGTTATTATCATTACATACCTAGTATAAATCACAGTCGCTCTCCGCTACCTGTCCCCTTAAATACTTAAATCTTTGAAACAATGCAATGAATTATAACGCAGGTTTTTTTAATAGTTAGAGGGTGTCAACGAGGTGGTTTGTATGTTTAATTTATGTATGATGTGGTAGGAAAAGTGATAAAATTTTTAAATTTAATTGTAGAGTCCGAAAAATTACTTTTGATACGGAACAAAGTTCTCTGGATCAGCTAGTACCAAATAAGAAATTCAGTAAAAGAGGAACAGCACTAATAGTGCTGCTCTCTTTAGAGTTTCAGCTATAATTTAAATTAATTATGGTGAACCAAGGTGTACAACAGAAATATTTTATGTAGTATTTCCTCCTGATGTTTTAGATTGCACAAACAAGTACTTATGGGTATTAATAAAGCAGCATTTCGTATGATGGTATGAATTATTCCATAATATATATAATATATCTTGGACATAATACACACAGCTCCCTCTAGTTCTAAGCTAAGCAACTAAATGCTGGTTATACACCTAGTTTTCCAGATAAAGCATTATAGCGCATTATGCGGCATAGTGCTTAGCGTTGATGTTCCAACTACAACATATTGTGAGATGCGTGGCATGGATACGTTGGTATCTATATGGTTGGTATATACATGGATGTGTTTTTTCTTTACGTTGGCATTGATCACAACATTTTAAATAAATTTTCTTTAGTTATAATAATATTTATTAAAAAAAATTACAGCTTTCGTTTCGTTATAGTTTTTTGAAAATAATCAAAGTTAATTCAACCTGTGTTAAAAAAAAAGTAATATAAATATGGATGAAGGCATAAGCATTGACTTTTTTGTATTCCGCATTTAATGTGAATACTGAACTTAGCACTCTTTGAAATTGTATGTTGCAGCTTAGTTGGATTAGGTGAAAATTAATATTACAAAAATGAACGCCAGGCACGACTCGATTCCCATGTCACCACATGCCACCTTCAGCCAAAAATCCATTTACGGCGAGATCTTCGGCTTCGGTTGGACTCTGGGCCGAAGCCGAAGGTCCCGCCGAAGGTCCGAGAACAATCGGAATTAAACGAATTGTTACGAAAAAGTGAGTAACTGACGGACCGGAATGCACTTAGTCCAGTGTTTTGTTTTGAATTTGTGTTTTATCAATTAAATTGTGATACATAGTAATGATTTGCAAGTGAACTAGAGTGAAGTACAATAATATCTTACGTATTCGTTTAGTGAATAACCTGTGGATATCTCTATCATTGAGAGAAAAGCGGCATGAGCCACTTTACGCCGATATTCTTCTTTAGCTGTGGATAATATTGAAGAAAATTATTAAATTAGTAAGAGTTCACTAAGAGTTTATAAACATTCGGCTTCGGCTTCGGCCGAAGGTTGTGGAGATTGCCGATTAATCGGCTTCGGCTTCGGCCAAAAATAGACCTTCGGTCGGACACTAGAGAGGATGGATAAAGATTCCATTTAGGATCCAACATTTTTCAAAAAGAAACAACACGAACGTCAACGTCACAAACCAGTAGGTATTATATGACAAGTTTATTTCTTTTGTTCACTTAATTAGAAAAACCTCGGCGCGCTAGACTCATGAGGAGACTACGACCACCGACTAGAGTTCAAATACTTGATTAAATCCACATGGAACGAAGTTAGTGTTATCTTTATTTGCGTCGTGATGATTAATGACTACACTTGTTCATAGCAGAGAAAGGGGAAATTCGAGTAAATAAAAAAATGCGTGGAGTCCCGCCGCGCGTTGGAAGTGTAACTTTGTGTTGTAGAAAGGAATGAAAAGGGTTAGAAATTGATTCAGAAATAGAGAAAAATAATCACTGCATGAACATCGCGAGTTGACTGAAGTCAGTAACTCGAGTTGATCATCACTAGCACTAGTCATGTACCCATCAAAGTGGTACATATCTACCTATAGTTGTAGACTCGTTGTACAAAGAGTATGTAAATGTCGTTGTATTTGTAGAGTGGTATTTATTTATCATTTGTGGTATTAAATTTATATTCTCTTTGGTATTTATTTTTACTCTTGTACGCTAGCTATAGTTTGGCTTTAGTAGATAGTGGTCCAGTTTCATGGTGAAGTATTTATAAAAATCCTACAATCATTATAATCAACTTTATGCTTGTAAACTAGAATACTTTATTTTGAAAAATAAAAATATTTATCGGAGAGAAAATGTCGAAAAATCCTGGACCCATTCCCAAGAGGTGGCTCAAGTGCCCTCGAAAATCTACTGGACTGATTGCTAATAGCTTTTATGCCTTCAAAACTCCTCTAGGATCACAGTTTAATGAACAAGTTCCTGAAATGTGTCGTTTTACGCCTGAAATGATGATTTCTTCTGTGAACAGCTTACCCAAAGTAAGTGACGTATCAATAATCAGCTGTTTTTTTTTCGATCTATATAAATTTGTGATTAAAACTACCTACTGAATTTATGTTATGCTGCTGGGATGTTTACAATGAATATATCTTTAGACAAAGCCATCAAAGCTTTTGTTTAATCTATTTTATATATTTTATTTGTAAACAAGAAGTTATCTGTTTTATCCATATTTATTATTATTACTACAATATAGGTTACATTGTGGTAAATAGTGTCCATAAATGGAATAGGTGACGAACCTATTGCTGTACTAGGCATAAAGTTTTTAGTCATTAATATTAATCACACTTAACTTCTGAAAACAATTTCGAAAAGTCATTGGTGTGAGCCAGGATTCGAACCCTTGATTCTGAAGCTTCATATTAATTATTACTAAAGATAAGATATTGTTGTTAAATGTATATAAAATATTGATTATTATATTTCCAGATGAAACTCGGCTTATGGATTGATCTGACGAACACAAGTAGATTTTATAACAAATCTGAAGTTGAAAAGAGGGGTTGTAAATACATTAAGCTTCAGTGTCGTGGTCATGGTGAGACACCATCACGTGAACAAACTAGGTATATATGTATTGTTGAAAAATATTTTATATAGTCTCTGTGGTCCAGTGGTATCCACCGGAGTTCAAATATTGATATGTAACAGCTTTTGTGCCTGGAGTATGGCTATAGGTTCCACTACCTATTTCATTTGGAACATATTGATTACAGCAAATCAATACTTATGACACACACCCACACCTTCAGGTAGAAAAAGACGTGAAGTTATGTATGTTGAAGCTTTACCATTAATTAAAAATTTTGAATTAAATCGATTGAATCCTTTAGCATCAATTAAATTCACCAATTAATTGGGAAGCGCTTCTCATAATGTTTGGTTAGGAAATATAATCCTTGCTCTGATTCTGTTCATGCTAATACACATAATCAAGTGCATAAGAATCCAAAGATTCATGTTTGTAATAACTTTAAAATTAGGTTACAATGAGTGGTTTGTGTAAATATAATGCCAAGTACATTATTAAGACATTATGTATACATGATATAATGCTAATATTCTGGATTTTCTGGACTCAATACTCCAGAGTTGCACCCCTATTCTGGATCAAAAATTTGCAACATTAGTTCTGGGCTTACTCCAATGCCTTCTTCTATTCAATTGCTCGGTATATGATTACTTAAATGTAATGGATCTTGATGTATTACTACTTCCAAATGGCATAGATAGGCACTTACTATGCAATTTGCCTTTAGGGTAGAAAATGTCATAAAGTCATAACACCACATCAAATTGAAAATATATAAATTTTTATATGCAATGACTACTATATCATATTTTTATAAAATTTCGTAAATCAAATATGCCATATTATATATTTTTTACAGGAAATTCATTGAAATAGTTTGCGATTTTGTCAGTCAACATCCGCAGGAAATTATCGGAGTGCATTGTACACACGGCTTTAACAGGACAGGTTTTCTGCTAGTGTCTTATATGGTGGAACAACTGGACTGCAGTGTTGAATATGCTATAAATGAATTTGCTCGTATGAGGTAATATCTAAGTATAATTATATTATGTTAAGTGAATTTTGATTCAGAAGTCATAGAACTATTGTGTGTTAATTATTGATGATTGGCAACTTTGTGCTCAGTGAATGTGAAAAGGTTCCACCATCCCTTCCATTTGGGATGTAACGATTCGGCGAGCCGAATCTGTTAAGACAGCTGCTGCCTACACCTTCCGGTAGAAAAAAGTATTAAGTCATGTTTTCCTTGTTTTTTTTTTGGCATCACACACACATTCATTCAGTAGACATTTTTCTTTTTAATTTCTTCATTCAATTCTGAAAGAAGAATTTATTTGTTATTGTTATAGACCTCCGGGTATTTACAAACAAGAATATTTAAGAGAACTATGTAACATTTACGGTGAGGTTGATGACACACCATTAGCTCCAGAATTGCCGGCCTGGTGTGAAGGTATGATTTAATATTATAAGCTTTTTTTTTGTTATAACATACATATAGCGCCACCTAGCTTTTAAGCTAAGCAACTAACTGTTTTTTTATCTTACAGAGGAAGAAGAAGAGGATGATGAACCGACAACTTCACAAGAGGTGGCTCCATCACAGTAAGATTTTTTTAATAACTTGCAAAATTATAATAGTAATTATTAGTCACGCAGTTCGCTGAATCGACCCGTGAAGTACCAGGACCTCTCAGAATATCCATTAAAAGTGCCCCATACCACGACTGTCATCCTATCTTAAAGCCCGGCAACCCAACTACTATCTGTGTGGTGAGGTGTAATGCTGGGTGGCGTTAGTCACTTACTATTAGGAGACCCGCTAGCTCTTATTTTTAATAAATAATAGGGTAGGATTAGAATTAATTTAAAATTTGACAGATTAAAATTCAAATTGTCAGTTTATAACTAAAATTTTTGTAGGAAATATTTTTTACAGACCAAGCATTTAAATATTTTTTACAGACAAGAAAAGAAGAAGAAAAAGAGAAAAGAGACCACTCACAAAAAAGACATCTTTATGCCTGATGTTCAAGGGGTGGAGCCATTTAATGCTCAGCCTAGATTCAGAGAGGTGCAATTGAAGGTTCAAAAGTTCTGCAAATGGAAAGACACCGGTTTCCCGGGATCACAGCCAGTCTCAATGAAGAGATCGAATATGGAAAATCTGCACAAAATGCCATACAGGGTGTCATGGAAAGCAGACGGGGTTAGGTGAGCTGATCATGTCAATTCCATTAAGTCTCTAAAAGAATTTTTCCTAAAATTAATTTTATGAGAAAAACTTTAGAAGAAACCTAGTTTAACAGAGCGAAGTTTTCATACATGGAAAGTTAGGGAAGAATAATAATATCTGAGACACAATACACACAGTGCTCTCTAGTTCCAAGCTAAGCAACTTGCTTGTGTTATGGAAACTAGACTACATAAAGGAATACATTGTATACTTTTTGTAAATACATACTTATAATACATAGAAAAACACCCAGACGCCATACAAACATTCATGCTTGTCATTGCTTGTTATAAATATTTGTAGTGGTCATAGGTCATGCAAAATCTCGAGATCCCTCTTGGATGAACAGCGTTCGGTTACGCATTACGCACTACAAAAGTTAAATCGTTTTGAACATCTTTTAATTGCTAATGGATCACAAATAAATGATTATTTGAAATAACTTATTTATTTAATGGTATTTATAAATGTATGGTATTAATACGTAGTACGTTTTATATTCGCTATCCCTCCTAATACGCTTCCACGCTTAAGACATGTTTTTGGTAGGGTCCCTTGGAAATCGTCTTAAGCGGGTTTTACTGAATATTGATCTCGGTGGTCCAGTGGTCGAGCTCACGCTTCTGAATAAAGAAGTCGTGGGTTCGATTCCTTGCTCACAACAATGTCTTAAGAAATTATTTTCGGAAAATATCCATGACAGGACAAGTTTGTACCCTATGTATGGCAATCGTTTCTGCCACCTATTTTATTTGGAACATAGAAAATCAGCGAGTCGAGGCTTAGCAGCAGTTGCCTACACCTTCGGGTAGAAAAAGGCATGAAGTTATACTATTGTAATGATGATGTTTATTCTCCTCAGGTTCATGATGCTGATAGATGGCGAAGACGAGGTCTACATGATAGACAGGGACAACTGCGCGTTCAAAGTGCACAATCTGAAATTTTTCCACAGAAACGATCTGAGCAAACATTTGACAGACACACTGCTAGATGGCGTGAGTGTTTTAAAAATATTTAACTCTAATGTCGTCGTGGTGCTTCAGCATTCCCGACCTCTGATTGAGTGTACACTAACTTGTGTAACTTCACGCCAAAACATCACCTTCCTCCAGAACACGCTCTAGTTGGTCATGGAATGTGGGTCTTGGCCGTCCTCGACTCCTACATCCATCCGCTTTTGCATTGTATATCTGTTTAGTTAGTTCGAATATCGTGTACCAAAATGAATAAGTATTTGGTGCATCAATTCCGAATGTATGATAATAGACTCGTATAATTCATTTGATAAAGCGAAGTATTATTCTTGGCTCAAGCAGCGTTTCGTTCGGTAAGATAGTTGATAACTATCACCCATTCCCATTCCCATCCCCCCCCCCCCTTCAGTATCCTATCTTATACAACGGCAATGCAACTGTGACCTTCTCGGTGTTGCACATGTCTATTAAGGGAGGCTCTAATCACTTACCATCAGATGACACGCTTGCTCGTTTGCGCCATCTTCACGCTATTTTCTACCCGAAGCTGTAGGCAGCGGCAGTAGGTTATCACACATCACTTGCGAAAAGAATTTCGAAAAGTCATTGGTGTGAGCCCGGATTCGAATCCACGTCTTCTTGACTCAGACGCTGGACCACTGGACCATCGAGACATGTTTTAAAGACGTTTGCCTTTTGTTCCCATAAAAATGAAATGGTCTTACATATGCCAATTTTATCAACAGGAGATGGTCATAGACGTGTTCAAGGGTGTGAAGACTCCACGGTATTTGTGTTACGACATTATAACGCTGAACGGAGTAGATGTCAGCGAAAAATGGTTCTATCCAGATAGATTGAGCCATATTGAAAACGATATTGTAGCACCAAGGTAAATTATATTTGCACTAGCGGAACATAAGGGGCCGTTCAATTATTACGTAATTACCCCCCCCACCTCCCTTGTCGGCAAAAGTAAGCAAAGCTTTTACCCTCACCCCCCATAATTACGTAATCATTTTGATAAGAAATATTTTTTAAGAGACCGTCTACACTACAAGATTGGTCTAAGGGTTTTTTTTTTGGAAAATTGAATAGCTACTGACGACGTAATCATCTGGACCCCCTACCCCCCCGTGTCATCGAAAATAAGCAAAGCAAAGACCCCCCCCACCCCCTATAGCGCTTAAGTAATACTCGAACGGTCCCTAATGATATCCCAAGCTACATATTAGAATATTAATCAAAGTGATAAAATAAAGACGAGTCATATTCTTTATTTTGAAATCACATCTTTTTTTTCTTAAATTTGTTCATTGCTATCAATAATGTTTGTTTAATTTTATCATAAACGGCTGGACCGATATGAATATTTTTTGTCACCAGTTGTGTTTTGCCAGCAGTAGTTTACTTACTGTTTAAAGATCCTTGCGGGGTAGGCAGAGAGAACGGAGGCCATAAGGCACAATTCTTGCACACCTCCCTTGCTTCGTTGACTTTCATAACTCTTTTCATGCACGCGCGTCGATTTTTGAGGCTCCTAACATCATCTTCCCCCGAACACGTTCTATTTGGTCATGGAATGTGTGTCTTGGCCGTCCTCGACTCCTACATCCATCCGCTTTTGCATTGTATATCTGCTTAGTCAGACTAGCATCATCCATTGATGTAGACATGTAGAAAGAATGTTTTTGTGATATGTGACAAATAAAGATTACTGACAAAGTATGCCTACGTTTTCGGTTATAGAAACTAAACTGCTATGTTACAGAGTGAAAGCGATGGAGGCCCGTCTTATAGTGAGGGAGAAGGAGCCATTCGGTGTGAGACTCAAGCAGTTCTGGGAGCTGTCGATGGCGCAGCGTCTGCTCGGGGAGAAGTTCGCCAAGCAGCTGCTGCACGAACCGGACGGACTCATCTTCCAGCCGTCCAGAGAGGTATCTTGGAACTTGGTTTAGGGTACTTAATAAAACGGCCAGCAAATAGAAAAAAAAATTAATAGTTAAATAAACTAATATATGTTTCGGAAAACATGTTTTCCGTTTAATCATACAAATATTTAAGTTTGCAAAAAAAAATCTAAAATTGTTACTTTACCACTTAAAATTGGCATTCTGTTTTTTTGCAAAATTAGGGCTATGATAAATAGATGCTGTCCAATGCCCAAACCTACAATGCATACAAAATTTCATGAGAATCGGTCAAGCCGTTTCGGAGGAATATGTTTACTAACAGTGTGACACAAGAATTTTATATATAATTAGCGGACCCGGCAAACGTAGATCGTAGGGGGTTGAAAATTCAGGGTTGTATGAATTTTTGTATACTGTTTTATAAAAAAAATAAAACATAGAAATATATCGAAAAATTAAAAAAAAAAATTGTGGCGTGAGCTACCCTTAACATATAGGGGGATTTTTTTTTATGGGATGAGGGCAAACGAGCAGGCGTGTCACCTGATGGTAAGCAACCAACGCCGCCCATGGACACCAGCAACACATATAGTGTTACTGTTGCGTTGCCGACCTTTAAGGAATAGGGGATAGGAAAGGATGGGGAAGGGAGGTGGGCCTCCGGGTACCTCTCACCGAACGAAACGCGGCATGAGCCACTTTACGTCGGTCTTCTGAGAGGTCGTGGTATTTCACCGGTCGAGCCGGCCCATTCATGCAGCGAACTGCTTGGCTCTACCACTGTTAAAAATTGGATTAAAAATAGATGTTGTCCTATTCTCAGACCTACCCGATGTGCAAACAAAATTTCATGAGAATCGGTCGAGCCGTTTCGGAGGAGTACAATTACAAACACCGTGAATTTTATATATTAGATAATTTTATATAATATTTATCTATATTACAGCCGTATGTCGCGGGGCAATGTAAAAATGTGCTGAAGTGGAAGCCGTGCCATATGAACAGTGTGGACTTTAGGTTAAAAATTGAAGTAGAAAGTGGGGAGGGGTGAGTACATATATTGATTATTTTTAGGCTTAAAATTACTAAACTTGAATTGACTTATAGTGTCGGTGGTTCAGTGGTTGGGCACAGGGCTTCTGAATCAAGAGGTCGCGGGTTCGGATCCTAACTCACACCAATGACTTTTCGAAATTAATTTCGAAAGTTATGTGTGATTGTGCCATGTATGGCAATAGGTTCGCCACCTTTAACAGCCATTGCCTACACCTTCAGGTAGAAAAATGCGTCAAGTTTGTTATGTTGAATCGACTTCACCTTGTGAGGTGCAGGTGCCAAGTTCGAATCCGACATCAGAACACTAATGACTTATTTTCCAAAGTTAACATTATTTATATAGAATTAACTGCCGCTGTATGTTAGACAAGACATCTGTCCGGGTGATGCCTGAAAAGTGCGCTACCTATACTATCAGGTATCAAAACTTAAGATGACATTGCATTATTCTTTAGCACAGTGTCACATGCCACGCGTGTTAATTTTAAATTAAATTACATACATAACTTCACGCCAAATTCCTTGCGGGGTAGGCAGAGAGAACAGAGCGCCATAAGGCACGATTCTTACACGCCTCATTCATTCTCTCGCATCGCTCTCATCCTCATTCACTCGCTTCGTTGACTTTCATAACTCCTTTCATGCACGCGTGTCGATTTCTGAGGCTCTTAACATCACCTTCCTCCAGAACACGTTCTATTTCGTCATGGAATGTGTGTCTTGGCCGTCCTCGACTCCTACATCCGTCCGCTTTTGCATTGCATATCTGCTTAGTCAATCTTGCATCATCCATTCTTACTACATGTCCGAACCATCGGAACATGCCCTTCCTTACTTTTACACCGAAACTTTCAATCCAACTTCCTTCCTTACAACCTTGTATTCGACGCGATCAGCGAGAGTCAATTCGCAGATTTTACGCAGTGCCCTCAATTCTACCGCGTTTATCCTACTTTCGTGCACACTCTGCCATACCCAGCTCTCGCTTCCATAAATTAGCGTTGGGATCAGGAATAAATTAAATTAAAATCGACGTAAAGTGGCTCATTTTGCGTTTCTTTCGATGTGCGGATGCCCACCCTTCTAACTCCACTTTCCATACCATCGTAAAGGCCAGCAATGCAACAATGTGTATCGTTGTTGCAAATGACCATAGAACAACGCTAGTTACTTAGTTACTTACCATCAGGTGAACAGTTAGCACGTTTGCGGCCTTTAACCATTAAAAAAAAACTAATGCGCATCATTTTGTTTTCAGAATATTAACGGGAAAAATAGGCAAGCTATATACAGGTGGTGTACCGGAGGTGTTTTATGGCAAACTAAAAAGTATTAAGAATGTGAAACACTTGGACAACAAAATAATAGAGTGCACCATGCTGCCGGACGGTAAATGGGAGTTCATGAGGGAGCGGACTGACAAGTCTTTCCCCAATGCATATGACACGGCCGCATGTAAGTACTGCATAAAATTATATGTACCTACATCAAATTATTATCCACCAAGGCGTACAAAACATTTAACAGTGGTAGAGCCAAACAGTTCGCTACATGAATGGGCCGGCTCGACCGTTTAAATACTACGACCTCTCGGAAGATCGACAGTGGCTAAAGTGGCTCATGCCGCGTTTCGTTCTGTGAGAGAGGTATCCGGAGGCCCATCCCCCTTCCTCATCTTTTCCTACCCTACTCCCTTAAAGGTCGGCAACGCAACTGTAACACTATGAGTGCGTTCCACATAAAGCCCACAAAGACCGCGACCGCGGAAACCGTTCCACTAACGTAAAAACGCCGCGGGCGTTGTGGGCGAATGTTATAAGTGGAACGCAAAACTTGAGCGCTGTGTGCTAGCAATATGGCGGCTCGGAAAATTCATCAAGTTCTGATGACATATGTCATTTTTTATTGAAAGCCCACCAAGACCTATCAATATTTTGCGGGCGAAGTGGGCGCGATGCGGTCGCGAACAGTGACGTCATCTATGACGTCAAGCGACCGCTCACAACGACCGCGGGCTTTATGTGGAGCGCTACTGTGGGCGTTACGGTCGTTGTGGGCTTTATGTGGAACGCGGCCTATATGTGTTGCAGGTGTCCATGGGCAGCGTTGGTTGCTTACCATCGGGTGACACGCCTGCTCGTTTGCCCTCCTATCCCATAAAAAAAATGATTAATACAACCATGGCTGGTAACATAACTCTGGTCATATACACGCGTCGGTTTTTAATATCTTAATCATTTCAAACATTGACATAATCCTCTGGAATCCCTAATAGCTCAGTCATTGTATTTGATAATCAATAAGGTCAAGTTCAAGTCTCGTTTGGGGAAATTTGTTTACCTGTCCAATTGCTTTATTATTGTGAAGCTGCAAATTAATAAATATTATTAAATATGTATTGTTTTGTCACCAGCTGTGGAGGAGAGTATAAAATCACCCGTTACCAAGGACTATTTGCTGTACTACATCCACCGTCATCAGTATCGCGAAAAAGAGGAGATGCCTCCGCCTTCAAAGCGTATGCGAGAGTAGCAACTCTCTACCAACAAACTGACACCAATTTAAAGATACTGCTGTTAAACAATGGCTGCGAATCTCTATGAGAATTGTGTGGGCCCCAATGATGTGGGGTGATGATGAGTACCACTTGAGATAAATATATGACTGGTACAGCTTATTGAAATAAAAACCACTACTGAAAAACATATATCCTGTTGTATCTCATTTCAATTATTTAGTTACTTATACTTATACAATTGAAGTAAAATGAGTTTTCTCAACTATTAAGACTTGATCCAGTTAGTTTTCATTCCACTAAAAACAATAAAAAAAAAATTATATTAAAATCCTCGGCTTTGTAAAAGAAAATTAAAATACTAAGGATTCATATAAAAATTAGAGTTAGTTGAAATTTTTTTTTTTGTAAAGGTTGTATTTCGATACCTTAATTTGCAAACCTACTAACCACTTTTTTCGAAACTGAAAATTTTTATACCAATAGAAACTAGATAATATCTAGTATCTGCTGGTATCAAAATGCCATTTTCGAAAAAAAGTGGAGTAGGTTTGCGAATTAAGGTATCAATTTCTAAGAAATTACAGCTCAGCATGTTTTTTTCATTCTCATTTTACAAGCCTGTTTGTAATAAATATACTCTACATTGTTATTTATTTTGACTTTCACCATCTGATTCATTGCCAAATGCAAAATTAGGAAAAATAATAATTATTACAACAAATCAATAGTTTTATATAATAGTCATATTAATATTACAAATACAAACATAACAAGAAAAGTTCTCATATGATTAATTAACAACAAAAAAATTTGTATTTACAGAATACAGTTTGTAAATATGAAAACACATAATTACAACAATCTACAATTTTCACAAATTACTTAAAGGAACGTTATACTGCCATTTATTTCCTCCATCAGACTGACAACATTTGAGTTTACTTTCTTTGGTCAATTTTGTTAAATGATGATTCACATTATAAGCGGCAGCTGACCATAGATGTTCCGGTGTATCTGTGTAGATAATTTTGACTAAATCCATTTCATTAAATTGTTTATCAGCACTATTTTTTAAAACATCCAATATTTGCATTTCCCTCTGATTTCTATGATCAATATAATACTTTATTTTAGTACTCGGATCCTGAAATAAATGACAAGCTTTTAATATTTGATTCATGTAATAACTTCATACTAAACTGGAACTTTTGGTAACATATAATCATAAAGGCCATTCAAGTAAGCAGATTTATTACAATTATTTACCACCCCCTTATCAGCAAAAGTAAGCAAACCTCTTACCCCCTCCCCCCATAATTACGTATTCTTTTTTAAAAAAAAATATTCTCTAGTGACCATCTACACAATTGGTCTAAGGTTTTTTTGTAAAATTGAATAGCTACTGATGATGTAATCATCATCTGGACCCCCCTACCCCCCCATGTCATCAAAAATAAGCTAAGCAGACTCCCCCACACCCCTAAAGTGCTACGTAAGCACTTTAGGGGTGTGGGGGGGTCTTTGCTTAGCTTATTTTTATACTTGAACGGCTCCTAAATATAAAATATTAAAAGTTAAATATTACCTCTACAATGTTGCCATGCCCTGGATATATTAATTTAGGTTTCAAGTCCAATATTTTTTGCAAACTTTGCATGTATGTGTACAAGTCTTCAAAAACAGCTGTTCCTTCACCCAAAATGCAGTCACCACTGAACAGGATGTTTTCTTCTAGAAGGGTAGCAATCACATGATCTGTTGTATGTCCTGGAGTGTAATGCAATTTCACTGTAGCTCCTTCCACTTGAATCTCTTGACCATCTGAGAGCCAATTCAATGGTATTGTGTCCGGTAATTGTGCATCTGGTTCATCATCTGGACTTCTTTTATGCTTCCATATTTTTGGCTGTTCTGCAATCAATTAATAAAGACATAGGAAAAAATGTGCTAAAATGTTTAATTTGATTTGTATTCTAGGTATGGGACAGTTTCATAAAATTAACAAGAAGAGAGTTATGTCTATATCTTTGAGCAACTAAGTATCAAAGTTTTTTAAATGCAATTAATTGTATGTACTGTTACTACTGTTACTTTTCTCTGCCTACCCTGAAAGTGATTTGGCATGAAGTTATTTATGTATGGTACTAAAGTAATTTTGGAAGTAAAAATATTTAAATTCATACCAATGTAAAAACTTTTCCTTACTTGCAATAGTTCCATATACGTTTTCAACCCCACCAATATGATCATGATGCCAATGTGTAATGATAATGTGCTTTATATTGATCTCCTCAGATTGTATTACTTCTGAAAGATTTTTCTGATATTCTGGTACATCTTTGTCTCCAGTGTCAATTAGAATACGACTAAAAATATAGTACAAATATATCTTCATTAGTCTTATAATATTTTTTTTTTTTTTTTAATATCTGAAAATAAAGTATCAGGTCACTCTTGAAAATTATTAAATACAAACCGCATATACAATTTATTATATAATTAAGGATATTTGAACATTATAGGCCCTCTAAGGGCACACCAAAGTAAAAAAAAAACTGGAAACTTATACTTACTCCCTTCCAGTGCCAATGAGATAAGTGTTAGTGCCTTGCAAAGTCATAGGGCTTGGATTACATCCTAGAATTCTTATTATTCTGCTTGTGAGCTTTGTAACTGCTGGGATAATAGCAGCAGCCATAATAATAGATTTGTATTTTATTTTGTAACTATACTTCAAAGTAAAAATAAAGTAATTACTTCGAGTTCATCTGCTTTACAGAGAATTACTTTACACAAATTTAAATAACGTTAATAAAACCAACACCTTTAGCAAACACTTTTAGGATCAAAGTTCAATTCGAGATAATAATCTCAGAACAAAACTCAAAATTTCATACTTTTCATAGGTTTCAAAACATTTAGAGTAGTATTTAGTAGGGATGTGAAAAAATAATCGATTATTGAAATAATCGATTAAAAATCGATTTTCTAAAGTAAAAAAATCGATTTTAATTTGTGATTATTTTTATATTACTAATCGATTAAAAATCGATTTTTTAAAGTAAAAAAGTCGATTTTAATTTAAGCTTTTTTTATATAACTAATCGATTAATAATAGATTTTTTCTTAATCATTCAATTACATATTACCGATTTTTCATCTGCAACGCCCCGATATTAAGTTTGGGTCTTCTGGCCCGGAACGAAAACTACTAAAGAATACTTTCTCCATAATGTTATTTTTAACGCCATCTATGACCGCATTCCTTATATACATTTGAAACAGTTTAGTTATTCATTTAATCAAATATTCACTAGATGGAGTCAATGAATAATATATTTTGTTAGCCGACATTTGGTTGATTTGCTTTCTTTTATTGTTTATTTCCAAATTACTAAATATTACATGGAGACCTTTCTAGTCACATACCACAAAAACCATCTGAGGTTTATTAGTGGTATATCATCCATCCCACCAAAAGCCAACAATAATTATGTGATGACTAGGTCGGTTGCAAACATAAGATCCTTAAGACTATTTTACAATTTTTGCTTAGTTAGTGTGTCACAAATTTCGTTAATTTCGGCAGGTAGAGATTAATTATGTCTGCCTGCTGAAATTAATGATTATCAATTAACGAATAATGACATTATTATATGTCATTAATTATTCGTTGGTAACACTTCATTTTTCAAACGAAGTTTTTCGTGACTAAAAGTTTTGTTAAAGTTTATAAAAGTCTTTTTTGGTTTTGTTTTTAAACAATGTCTACGACTAAAAGGAGGACAAGTAGATGGCGTCAATATTTCCATGTTGACAATAAATCTGGCAATGCCAATTGAACATATTGCCCAAAAATTGAAAAATCGATTTTTTTAAATAAATCGATTATTTTTTTAAATAAAATCGATTATTAATTAATCGATTTTTTCATAGTAATATATTAATCAATTAATTAAAAATCGATTTTTTATGTTAAATGTCACATCCCTAGTATTTAGACCAATCGCATCGCTTTATCACTTTTTTTATTTTTTTTTATTATTATTATTATGTTTTTTTTTTTAATTTGTCCATTATTGGACAGGCTAAAACTTTTAAGCCATACTGCCTTGTCTGACGTTATTTATTATGAAGTACAATATTTAATTATATTTTTTAATTATTTTAAAGATGATGAAACTTAAAACTTTTTTTTTGTCGCTGGGAAAAAATGCATTGTGCATACGCCTCCCACCGGGGGGTGAGAGGGTTATGTGGGGCTCCCGGGAGATGGTAGTTCGAATACCCACTAAAACAACCCAGCGCCGTTCCCGCTTCGTCACTTTAGGGGAAACTGGGACACCACCGAGCCTTTCAGCCAGTCCCCCCCGACGATTTGCCCGCCCTTTTGGCAGCCCCTCCGCGCACCCCTCGCGCGTTATAAATTTCGGCTAACACATACTTTACAATTTTTCGGAATCATGACACTTTCTTGAAAAATATCGCGAAGTTAGTCGTATAATAATGGCCAAAAGTTATTAGTAAGGTCATAGTTGCTAATAACGAAAGAAGAAACTTAAAAATAAGATAAAGTAACTTAATCTAAGATAACATAATCATATATAAAGTCGTGGCACTTTAAGCATGTATGATGTTGTGAGGGCGTTTTGAAGACAATGTAGAAGATGTTGCACACACGAACGCTTATTAAATAAAATGCCACGAATTTTATTCAATAACATCCATTGAAACACAAATTAAAGAAAATAATGCAAAAAATGGACATGTCTCCGTAACACTCCAGCCAAAACTCGCTATATCACTTAAGGATTTGTTAATTAATCAGATGGGAAGATTTACTGACTAATGGCTGATTCATAATGACGGTCTCAGAGAATAATAATGAAGACAAAAGATGCAAGGGCCCTAATGACGATAAACCCTAGTAATGAAAAAGGCAGTGTGGCTACTAAACTGGGTCCAAAAATTTTTGAAATCCGTCCTTAACTAACGAAAATATCGGTGTACAAACATAAAAAAAATTATACATACAGACGAATTGAGAACTCCTTTTTTCGAAGTCGGTTAAAGCCAGGTTTTTAAATGCTTTTAAGTATTTATGGAGAAAATTTCAAAGCGTAATTAAGAGGTATGCGTATGCAAAGTATTTTTTTTTTAAGTTCTAAGAATCCTGGCACACGCCAATGACTTTTCGAAATTAATTAATTCTGAAAGTTATATCGATGACTAAAAACTTTGTGCCAGGTATGGCAGTAGGTTTGTAACCTATTCCATTTGGGATGTAAACATAACGGCGAGTAGAGAGTGGCTTAAAAGGCACTGCCTACATCTCCGGGTAGAAAAAGGCGTAAAGTTGTTGTTATCTTATGTTACTTATTACGATTATTTTACTTATTATGATATGACGTATGCCTCTTGTCTCATGAAAGTATTAGAATATTTAAACATTGTAAAGGATACCAAGTAAAAAACCAGGGATTATTTACGAACCACCTCAACACCTCTAGTCTGTTGTCAAACTTGTCAGATGTCAATGTTGTCAATTTGTCAGTCAGTAACTCAGAACTCTGTTTTTGCCAATTCCCGAAAAAATGGCTGGTGCCCTGGCGAGAGTAATTCAAGGATCAAAATCACATTTGGGTACACATTTCATGATACAATTATCAGCAAATCACATTTGCCGAATCATGATTCACATGATCATCTATGAATAATCTGAGTGTTCCAATAAAACTAACGTATGTTGTGCGTATAACAACTTACATAATTTTGACGTCTCATTTTAGGTATTGTTGGCCCACTCGTGAACATCAACAATGTGCCGGTGCGCTTCCAACAAACCCAAGCCCCAACAAAAACAAAATTCGGGAACTTAGCCGACGCAGACAGAATTTTTACGAACTTATATGGACGTCATGACTGGAGGCTAAAGGGTGCATTGTCGCGAGGCGACTGGTACTTGACGAAGGAGATTCTGTTGAAGGGCTCAGATTGGATTGTCAGTGAGTGCAATTTAACCTAACTTTCAGTCAGTGCTAGAACTAGGTATTTATAAGTAAATAGTTGAATAAGAGTATAAATAAAGAGAATAAACTTTACTTCTATCAGATGAAGTCAAGTCCTCAGGACTCCGTGGTCGAGGTGGAGCTGGATTTCCTACAGGAATGAAATGGTCTTTCATGAACAAGCCATCAGATGGTCGTCCGAAATACCTAGTTGTTAATGCAGATGAGGGTGAACCTGGTACTTGCAAGGACAGAGAGATTATGAGGCATGATCCTCATAAACTTGTAGAAGGATGTCTCATTGCTGGAAGAGCTATTGGTGCAATGGCAGCATACATTTATATTAGAGGTGAATTTTATAATGAAGCCAGTAACTTGCAAGTTGCAATTGCTGAGGTGAGTTTATAAACTTTAACAAATTTACTTTTTCCAATATTTTTAATTGCCATCATCAAGATAAATTAGTAATCATTTATAACTTAAATACATGTTGCTAACAATAATATGATTTAGGGAATTACAATGCACATTATGTGGGTTGACTACTTAAAACATTTAATTACACCTTTATTAAGAATTTATGTTAAGACTAATGTCACCTATATGAGTATTGGTTGTATTGCAACATGAATTTCTAGCAGTTAAATAATTGGGTCACACCAAGGTTTATAAAAAACCATGAATCCAATTTAATTTATGACAGTTTTCATGTGCATGATATAGTCTCTCTTCTGATTACTAATGAGAATTTTACTGTACAATTTCATTCTCAAGATGGAGACAATAGCAACCTACAAAACTTGACAATATTCTTAGTTGGCATCTGTTAAGTTATGAATATCAGTTTGTGTATAATGGTTAATAATTTACATTATTGTAAAGTAAATAATAATGACGTAGTATAAAACAAAGTCACTTTCTGGTATCTGTCCCCTTATATGCTTAGGTCTTTGAAACACAACTTATATGCTTTTAGAGAAGGTGTAGTAAAGAAAAAGTGATAATTTTCAACATTAATTATAAACTCTGTAAAAAAATACTTTTGATGCGGAACAAGGTTCGCTGGATCAACTAGTAAATAATAATTTGAAAAATCTGAATTTTCAGGCATATCAAGCTGGTTTGATTGGTAAGAATGCTTGCGGTTCTGGCTATGATTTTGATGTGTATGTGCAACGTGGAGCAGGCGCATACATCTGTGGTGAGGAGACTGCACTTATTGAGTCTATTGAAGGCAAGCAGGGAAAACCCAGGCTAAAGCCTCCATTCCCAGCTGATATTGGTGTGTTTGGCTGTCCTACAACAGTCAATAATGTGGAATCGATTGCTGTAGCACCGGTGAGATTACTTCTTTAAATAACTTTATTTTTCAGTCGAGCCATCCAGTATACTGCATGATTGAGCTGTATCCACCTGTGAAATACCACAATCTCTTTCAATACTAAAGTGACTCGCATTTCATTGGTTGAAAGAAGTATCTGGGGGCCCTATCATCCCACCACACTCCCTTATAGGGTGGCAGTGCAATTGTAACATCTGTGGTGCAGATGGGCGGCGTTAGTTGCTTGCCATCAAGTGATCCGCTTGCTCGTTTGCTCCCTACCCAATGAAAAAAAAAATCATAGTAATTAGCAAATTATAGAAAGAATGAAGAAACAATGATTCTTGTGGGAGTTAATCAGAAATGCTCCTTTCTTTTCTTAGACAATATGCCGTCGTGGTGGTAAATGGTTTGCGTCGTTCGGTCGCCCACGTAATTCTGGTACCAAGTTGTTCAATATTTCGGGACATGTTAACACACCATGCACAGTGGAGGAGGAGATGAGTATACCCTTGAAGGAACTGATTGAGCGTCACGCCGGTGGGGTGACTGGGGGGTGGGACAATCTTCTTGCCATTATACCTGGTGGGTCATCTACACCTCTCATTCCCAAAGAGTGAGTATAATATGATATTATACAATATGCATGATATTATAAATAAAAATAAAATAATTTTTTTGCTTTTGCTTACATTATCTAACTAAGAATGTTGATGAGTTTACTAAAATGTAAGTTCACTTTCAAATCATGAACTTTGTTTTTAATAGGAATCAGTACATTCAAATTAGTAATAAACATAATAATATTTTTATAATGATTTCTCTTTCTAGTGTATGTGAGACAGTTCTGATGGACTTTGACGGGCTCACAGCAGTGCACACCTCCTTCGGTACCGCTGCCATCATAGTTATGGACAAGTCTACGGATATTGTGAAAGCAATCGCTCGTCTCATAATGTTCTACAAGCATGAATCATGTGGGCAGTGCACTCCTTGCCGTGAGGGTGTCTCGTGGATGAATAAGATCATGTACAGGTGTGTTATCCTCCCAAGTAAATTTTCCTTGACCATAATTATTTCATTTAAATTAATAAATGTATCAAAAATATATCCACCTGCAATTTTTATTTTGTAAGTTTTTCATCTTCTTTTTGTGTTTTTATAGTGTGAAATTCTTAAATTTTCTGTGGAATATTAAAACTATTATTAACTATGTATAATTATGTCATAAAACTCAACTATCCTATATCAGAAATTAGTGTATTATTTGGCTTTATCAACATGTAAGTATACCAAATATCGCACACCAAATTTTTGGTTTTACTTTATAATAGGAAAATCCTCTATACAAGTTTAAAATACTCATGCAAGATTCTTCGTTTTTCAGATTTGTTGAGGGTAATGCATCACCCAAGGAAATCGACATGTTGTGGGAAATCTCCAAACAAATTGAAGGTGAAGATGAATCCTAATTACTAATTTAAAAAAAACTTTTTAAATTAAAATTTAAGTGTGTTACTACCAAGAACAGTGTTTTTGGTATTTAGGTAATGCCTACCCCCAAAGCGATTTGTCATGAAGATGATGCTTTTAAACTTTAATATCTATAAATAGAGAAGATCTATAAATTATAAATGTCTATGTCCAATATGTTTAATAAATTCTGGATTGACAAGGATATTAAAAAAAAAAAAAGTATTATTCCAGACAATGATGAAGTGCTTTAATTTTCCAGGACACACAATCTGTGCCCTGGGCGATGGTGCCGCGTGGCCGGTGCAGGGCCTTATCCGTCACTTCCGGCCCGAGCTGGAGCGCCGCATGGCTGACTATGCGGCGGCCAACGGCCCGAGCCGCGCCGAGCGACTGTATTAGTGCTTCTGTTTGTATAAAGTATTGAATGATTCCACAAGACAAAGGTTTCAAACCTTGTGGTCTTCACCCCCAAAAAAATTTTTTTTGTATAATAATTTATCTGATAAGCTGAAAGTGAAATATGTACAAAAATAAATATGCGACTTCATTAAAAACGACCTAACAGCAAAAGTTTATCTCGTGTAATTCTTTTACTAGTTATGATTACAAAAGAAAATGTAGTCAATTTTACTCTCTCTTCAGTGACACAGTTAATATGTATCTAAAACAGGCGTTTAGCATACAAAGAATTCGAAAGATAAAAATAAATTTTAACTCTAAAAACCTAACCCTTCTTTTGACCCAGCCAGCTAAACATTTGCAAAAAATCCTTAAACATTGATAATACAATATAGTATAGCACTGGTATATCACCCTATCGTTGTTTGTACATAGCAGAAAAATGTAATTAAATTTCTAAGACCTAGAAATATGATAATTATTTCGGAATATTCATAGCAGAAAACTCTCAGATTCTCAACACGATTTAAGCTATGTTAAATTAAATGAAATCTATCTATTTAGACACGTCTCATCTTGGTACAATTATTTTCAAATAAATCAAAAAAATATAAATCATTCTAGAATTTACAAATTTTGTGCGTGCCGAATTATTATATTGCGTGACAGGGTTTCTCATATAAATAAATATATTCATTTTGACTGTAGAGAGAACATAAATTTAGACAGAAATAAAATTATGTTGTTAATTTTCGTCAAATAGTAAGGGACGTAACTCTGTCAGGTAACAAATTTTTTCGGTGCAGAAATGCGAATTGAAAACGTTCGCGTACGGGTGATCTTGTAATTTATATTTAATTTTGTATAATATTGTAATTAGAAATAAAAGTTATGAGATTTATCGATTTGCAATTTGATTTCCGGTAGTTAAACTAGCCCTAACTTCGTAAGAAGAAATGTGATATGTTTGCCGTAAGTTTAATCTCGGCCTTCGCCACATGTAGAATCCTACTTGATATCCGTATCTTTATCGCACAATTTCTTTGGATTCATCTGGAAAAGTTAATCCAATGATAGTTGCAGTGCTACTAAATCTAAATAAGTGATAGAAGATAAACGAAACTTCACGCCTTTTTCTACCCGAAGACGGTGGCAGGGGCTGTTGGACGTCGACTAGCTGAATCGTTAGCTTCCTAATGGGATAGCTGGCGGTTTCTATTGCCATACACCGGGTACAAAATTGTCAGTTATTGATATTTATCACACATAACTTCTGCAATGAATTTCGAGAAATCATTGGTGTATTGGATTCGATCCGATTCGATTCTGAATCAGTAGCGGGCAGCTCGACCACTGGACCGCGGAGCCTTACAAAAAAATAGAGAATTTGTTTTACAATTCTAAGAAGAATCTTTAAAACAAATAAACTTAAAAATATTTTGCAAAAAAAAATATTTATTCGCGCCATGACGATCCAAAATCAAATAATATTAAGTGAAATATATTTTCAATATTTTGTAATTGCAGTTAGACGCTTTTTTTGTAATTAATGTTTTGTGTTACCATCTAGATTTTAATGTAATATGCCAATAGATGGCATTATTAGTAAGTATTAAAATTTAACAATATTTATTGTCCACGATAAGAATGGTCTTTTGACAGGTCGCTACCTGACAAAATTGGTGATATCCGAAAGTAAGAGGATAATAATGTATGTGTTTCTAATACATACATTATTATCCTCTTACTTTATTTTTTAATAGCAGTTATATCAATAATATAAACAGACACGTCAATTTTATTTATATGTATAGATATAAATAAAATTGTTAAACTAGCATTTATTCCTATCGATTATATACCGATTATAAATTTCTGTGGCACAATTGTAGAAATTGTTATTTTTGGCTCATCACTAAGTAGGCGGTACGCTTTCATGAAGTTTATACATTATTTTATGTATGAATTTTAATGAAATTTTATCCGACACAATACGAAACTTCATGGGCATGAGCTGTCAAAAAACCACTCTTATCGTGGACAGAGTAGAAGTAACTAATTTATGAAAAGTAAGTGTTTGGTAATAAATAGCTATATAGTTTCGTTATGAATATAAAGTTTTAAGAAAAAATAAAGGTAAAGTAAACAGGTGTATTTGAACTTGATCATACATTTTGTATATAAAAGAACAAAATATATAAAAAATGATGCGTACAGCCAGGATTCCATCCGCGCACAGATATCTATCACCTGCTTACGATTGCTCCTGATATAAAGCTTTTAATTATCCTACTTTATTTTCCCACTTTTGAGACAGGTGAGTATGTTGTGTAGACTAGATTTATTTTAAGGTATTTTTTGTAGTAGGTATACCTAAATATCTATTTTAGTACTTTGTCTTTTTATTTAGTTTGTACCTGGGGCTGGAAATATTTTGAGTTTATTATAAATTTGTCGGTCGAGTAACCATTTCATAACAAGTTCAGATTAAAGTTTTGTTAAATTCCAGATTCAGGACACTTTGTTTCGCCTTTAATTAGAAAGAAATAAAAATTGTGGATTACTTTTCGTGAAGACCTTTTGAAGATGTAATATAATAATAATGTTTTGATTTTTGATCTATTACTTAGGGTTCAGCCAGCGTTTGAAATTAAAGTTGTAAATCTCGAAAATAATCACTTTGTCTTCACTACATCATGCATGAATTATAGGTACATACAAACCACCCCGTTGACACCCTCTATCTGTTGACAAAAATGACATCAAAATCCGTTGCGTAGTTTCAAAGATCTAAGCATATAAAGGGGCAGACAGCGGAAAGTGACTTTGTTATTGTATTTGTATACATTCGGAGGCACACACTAAGTCTATGGTGACACAAAATTTTTATCTGCCTGTAATTTTATGAGACCATGTCTACATATCTAACTTATTGTTTCAAACCCTATCAAGTAGTTCCTGAGATAAGCGCGTCCGACCAAACAAAATCGTCAGCTCTATATTAATAGCATACTTAGATTGGATATATAGTTGGCGCTCCTTGGATTTTATCTCCGTATTATAAACAATATTTTGTATTTCCTACACACAAATAACTGTCATCTGTCAATATATTTCAATGTTTTAAACAAAATGGCTCGTGTTTTGACGAGATTAATTCAAATAACCAATTCACATTTGGGTAGGTATATACACAAATATGTATGCCTAATTTTATATTTACCATTTATAAATTTATTATTTGGGAATAAACTTCACTGAGACTTCAAAATTCTAAGCGTCTTAATCATAAAAACCTTATTTTAATAGGTATTATTAGCACGTTTAGATGTGCACCAGCGCGCTTCCAACACACCGAGACTCCAACGAAGGAATATTACGGACCCCTAGCTGACAGTGACAGAATTTTCACGAACCTATATGGACGTCATGAATGGAGACTTAGTGGAGCAGTATCAAGAGGAGATTGGCACTTGACCAAGGAGATATTATTGAAAGGTCCAGATTGGATTATCAGTAAGTAGATACAATTTGGACCAATTTATTGTGCAGATATTTTTGTGAAGTCTATAAATATATGAAATAAAAAATTCCGCAATCCAGACGAAGTCAAGACTTCAGGACTCCGTGGTCGAGGTGGAGCTGGTTTTCCTACAGGAATCAAATGGTCTTTCATGAACAAGCCAGCCGATGGTCGTCCGAGATATCTTGTTGTGAATGCAGATGAAGGTGAACCTGGCACTTGCAAAGACAGAGAGATCATGAGACACGACCCCCATAAACTAATAGAGGGATGTCTCATTGCTGGAAGAGCTATTGGTGCAATTGCAGCATACATATATATCAGAGGTGAATTCTACAACGAAGCTGGTAACATGCAAGTCGCTATTGCTGAGGTTCGTTTTAACCATAGAGAAATTACTATAGTCATGCAGTTCTCTGCATTTGGACTGGACTGGGTCAACCGGTAAATACCACTTCTTCTCAACATAAAGCATTAGCCCTTTACTTTGCTTTATAGGACGACGTCGAATGACCACGGAATCTAATCTGTTCCATTGAAGATATAACTGCCATTATGATGGCATATCATTTCTGCTGACAAATCCTAGTCACAATAAAACTATAAGTTGGTGTGGAATAAGTATTTATTTCTAGGCATATCAAGCTGGTTTGATTGGCAAGGATGCTTGCGGCTCCGGATACGCTTTCGATGTGTACGTTCACCGTGGCGGTGGTGCCTATATATGTGGGGAGGAGACTGCGCTCATCGAGTCTATTGAAGGCAAACAGGGCAAGCCCAGACTAAAGCCACCTTTTCCTGCTGATATTGGACTTTTTGGATGTCCAACAACAGTCAATAATGTAGAGTCAATTGCCGTAGCACCGGTGAGATTTATTCTTTGAAACACATTGTTTGAATTTTGAAATATTAGTTTTAGAAGTTATCCTTTTTTAGACAATATGCCGTCGTGGTGGTAAATGGTTTGCGTCGTTTGGTCGCCCACGTAATTCTGGTACAAAGTTGTTCAATATTTCGGGACATGTTAACACACCATGCACAGTGGAGGAGGAGATGAGTATACCCTTGAAGGAACTGATTGAGCGTCACGCCGGTGGGGTGACTGGTGGGTGGGACAATCTGCTTGCCGTTATACCTGGTGGGTCATCTACACCTCTCATGCCCAAACAGTGAGTGTATTTTATGCTTTCTTACTTTGTAAACAATCAGATCAGAATTTAAATGAAAGGCTAGATCCAGGCTCATTCAGCTTTCAAATTTCTTTCGAGGGAATGGCTATAGGAATCAAATAGCGTGTCGAAGGCTTCAGGGCTTTACTCGGTAAGTTTTGTCTTCGTTGATAGCACGGTTGCAAGCTTTGGGCTAACCCCCTAAATTTATGAAAAATAATGAGAGATGGAGTTTTTTAGTGTTTGCGAGACAGCTATAATGGACTACGACGGACTGGTTGCTGCGCAAAGTTCCTTCGGCACAGCAGCTGTCATAGTGATGGACAAGTCCACGGACATTGTGAATGCAATAACACGTCTCAGCATGTTCTACAAGCACGAGTCGTGTGGCCAGTGCACGCCGTGTCGCGAGGGTGTCACTTGGATGAATAAGATCATGCACAGGTATGCCTGTCTATCTACTGCTGCTGATCATGAAGACTGCACAACTGCATACGGTGTTTAGATTCTATTTCAATAACCTGTAAACAAAAACAGTAGTTTCTATTTTCAATGAGACAATAATGTCCAAAATGTCTGGACTGATTTTGACAGAACTTCTACAGGCAGATAGGGTTAGTATCTCAGTAATGTCATATTTATTTTACTCGAATAATCTCATGAATTGTTCCAATTGTGCGAGCTAGTGTATAATAGTTGGTATCCGGACCAGTAAATCAGTATTGCTATTATTTAACTAATTAATGTGTATAATTATGATAATTTAATATTTTAAAGAAGCTAGATACTAAATTGTATTTCAGAATGGTGGATGGTAATGCCTCGCTCAGAGAAATCGACATGCTCTGGGAGATCTCTAAACAAATTGAAGGTATTGTAATAAGCTTCTTTTAATCTTCTTCTTTGACGGTAGTTAGGGATTAATGCCGATTATTTCAGCATTACAGCTAGAGTACCTACTGAGGATTCAGAAAGAGGAGACAACGAAACGCGGCCAGAGTCACTTTACGTCAATATTCTGCGAGATCGTGGTATTTCACTGGTTGTGCCGTCCTATCCGGTTGAGGCGAATTACGAGGCTCTACCACTTGTCTCTTCTGTTGTTAAAGAGCCTTCTGTTGTGAAAGATAATATTGCGTTAAACTGAATCTTGACCAATTTGATCCTTTATTAAATTGTGTTTGATTTTATTTAAGGTTTTGAATCTAGAGGTCGCTGGTTCGAATCCTGGCTCACACCAATGACTTTTCGAAGTTCTTTTCGGAAGTTATCTGTTATAAATATTGATGACCGAAAACTTTGTGCCTGGTATGGCAATAGGTTCTTCACCTATTCCATTTGGGACGTAAACATAACGGCGAGACGAGGCTTAATAGCCGCTGCCTACACCTTCGGGTAGAGAAGGCGTGATGTTATGTTATGTGATTGATATTCCAGGTCATACAATCTGCGCTCTTGCCGACGGAGCTGCCTGGCCCATACAGGGACTGATACGTCACTTCAGACCGGAGTTGGAGCGTCGTATATGCGCGTACGGTGCCGTCAACGGACCGAGTCGCGCTGAACGACTATATTAACACTTTTTACACGTTTTTTCTTCCAAAGTTGCTTACTTTTCTACTACACGTGGGTTCCAAAACTTGTGATCGTGTTACCCCCGATTTCATTATTAAAGATGTTTCTTTGTGTATGTACTTATTTTAACTAAACTTAATTTCAGATGAAAACGACAAAAACTAACCAATAGTTTAGTAGCCATTGATTAAATAAATTCTCTGCCTAATCTATACTAATATTAAAAAGCTGATATTGAATGCGCTGACGACAGGAACTACTGGTTCGAAATTAAAAAATATGTATTTTTCATTTGTCGAGGTAGAATTATCACGCTAGGATCAAGAGGAGAAAAGCAGTGCTGTATTTAAATGAGAATAATAATAACTCTTACGAATACCGGTTAATTTATTTATCGAAGTCCAATTTTAGATATTGTGTTATAATAAAATTATATACCTATTTATTAAAATAAAACTAAAGTTATTGTTGACATAATCATGTCTTTAATTGCTTGCACTTTCTTTGGGTAATTCCAATTTACAATTTGGGTAAAAGTAAATTGTTTTATTACGACATCGAATAAAAACAATTGTGTTCGTAATATTATCAACAGTTGTTATTGTAATTATTTTATTACAATAATTATTGTATAATAGAAAAGTAATAAATTGTGAATTACAATTATTTACTATGTTTAAAATATGAGCGACGTCTGCCACCATCTCCGAAAGTGTCTGACTGATTGGTATGTAATTTTTACCTGTCTGTATATTGTGTGGTTCCGAAAAAAATGTCGTCGATTTTTTTGTATAAACCAATATTATTTAGGTATTTAGATTAAATTTACATCTAAATTGACACTGGTTTTGGAGTAAATTGAGTGTGACAAATATATGCATGGTTACCATTGACTTTAGGTTTCCTACTTCGTTGATAGTTACACGAATTCTTCGTCCTTTTTTACCCTTGTCAGTGGCGAAAAAAGTATTATTTAATAAATGTTTATCTAACTGCGCAGGTAACAAGGCGTAAAATTGCTAGACTACGTAACTTCGCATAAGTTTTCAATAATACCAATGCCATTGTTAAGTAACATTGTTACATCATAATTAGCTACATGTATGTAAGTACAGGAATTAATAAATAAAACGTATGTTACCTACGCATATTACGCCTTTGTTTTAGTTACAAAATTTTCCAACAGAAAACTCGTAGGGGGATAGTTTAATAGAGTTTTCCGAAAACGTTTTATGTAATTACCTTTGTAGTTTATTGAGTGCTTCTATTCTTGATGTTATTTGTTCACCTTTGTGTGTGGCAAATTTGGGCGGACGAAATTTTTGCTCCAGATAATATACGTACAATTTATATGGGTAATGAGAAGATTTCTGCGAAATTTATTAGTTTACCAGGGAACTCCAGACAGAATACAAGAGAGGGGGTACATATATAGGTACATATATCACGCGGAGTCGCGGGCGTAACTAATAGTATACATGTATCAAATTGACCTAATTCATAACAGGACATTTAATGTTATATTATCTATATACTCCTATTATTACTATTATTAAATATTAACTCGTAGACTGTTTAATGCATAAAAATCGCTTGTATCTGACACACGTGATAACCCTGAAGCTAAGAATTTCGTGCGACCTTGAGTTTCACTTCAAAATAGTGTTGTGAAAAGTCAAAAGTTAGCAAAGTGAAATCCTACAATGACATTAACAACGATTTAAAAACAAAACTAATTTCATAGCGAACGTTAAATTTGAAAGGAAATAGGGGAAGAGAGGAAGACAAGGAGCCAAGATGTCCAAGATTTCAAAGTCTTGTCCAAATTTCTCGTAAATAACGGCAATAGGTACTATCTTCTTTAACAGCAAAACCGACTACGTTCTAAGACTAAGGTGGGGGCCTCCTGGTGCATTGGTAAAACAATCGACTGCGGAGAAACCGTCGATGGTTTCGATACCCACCCATAACAAATATTTATGATGAGAAATGGATGTTTGTATGGCGTCTGGATGTTTTTGCGCTGTGTGTAGCCCAAAATCTGCGCTCCATTGCTTGAGTATTATAATACACAGTGGATTTTAAGGATTTTTTTATAATTAGATAGAGTGTTAATTAGAGATGAAACTAGATCTAATTATTTAATAGTATGGTCGCGGTCATATTATTTAATTCGAATAGCTAAGTTACTTATATAGTTGGCTATATTAATAGCTTCATAATGATGAAAAATAAAAGTAAACAGGTGTATCTGAATATGTTTAAATTTAATTATTATTTTTGTGTTTGAAGCAATAAAAATGAAATAAGGACATAGTGAGCTTCCAGGATTCCATCCACTCGCCTCACCTGCTGCCACGCGCTTTACTTTTTTTATGCGTGCAGGCAAAGGATGAATAAATTAATCTGCCTAAATGTTTCTTTTCTATTTTAAATGTAATTATTGTTAACATATGGTTTTAATTAGGCTAGTTTATTAGAATATCTATAAGACAGGTGCGATTTTAGAGTAGACGATCCGTAAAGGAGATAAAAAAATGTGATTTAAAATTTAAATTACTATCCAGTATTTTTCGAAGGTCTTGCTCTGCCTTTTTTACATTAAGAAAAGAACTTTTTCGGCTTGCTACTTACTTTGTTGTTTATTTATAGACTTATTAAATAACAATTACTAAGCGACAAAAATATTAAAAATGTAATAATAAATCTCTGTAAAAAATTTGAATACATTTAGTAGATATTATTAATGAAGTGTTTATTTTTTCTGCTTGTATGTTCCGAGTAATCTTCGAAACGGCTCGTAAGCGTTTACTGCAGAGTAACTCGTACTTAATTGATATTAAAACGACTTTCAAAAGTTTTTACATTTCACATCCTAAAGCATGAAAGCTTTGAACATATTTTTTAAGCAAATTTCGAAGTACATTCATCGTATTAATCTTTATCTGTCTGTTGATGATAAGATCTTGCAAGATATAGGCTACGAATACGAATGTTGGATTTTGGACATTCGCGAATGCGAATACGAATATTACTTAAAAACATTCGCGAATGCGAATATTTCTTTTAAGCCTTCGCAAACGCATTCAAATGATTCTCAGACCTAAAATGCACACAAAATTTCATCAAAATCGGTCAAGCCATATTGGTGCAGTTATTTAATTACTAATATCACTCGTAGAACAATATTTTGAAAAAAGTTCATACTTAATAACACGTGTCTTTTCCTGATATAACGCTCTCGTGTTCAATCTTGCCGTTGGAGTTTTATAAAAAAAATGAACTGGAACTTTTAACTTGGATCAAACTGCATACTGTATGAAAATTTGATTAAAATCGATTTGAGTTGGGTATGGCAGGGCTTGCACGAAAGGATAAACGTAGTCGAAATGAGGGTACTGCGCAAAATTTGCGAAGTGACACTCGCTGACGCGTCGAAAACAAGGTTGTGAGGAAAGAAGAAATATTGAAAGAGAGTGTCGATGTTTAAGTAAGAAAGGGTATACTTCAGTGATATGGAAATATAGAATGAAGGGATGATGCCAGATTGACCCAGCAGATAATACAATGCAAAACCGGATGAATGTAGGATACGCAGACTGCCACGACATACAAATAGAACGAGTCCTGGAGGAAGGTGATGTCAGGAGCCTTAAAGGTCGACGACCGTGTATGACAAGATTTATGAAACTCAAAGAAACGAGTGAGGCGTGTATGAATCGTCCCTTATGGCGCTCTGTTGTCTCTGCCTACCCCGCAAGCGACTTGACGTGCAGTTATTTATATAACTAATGGCTGATCCATAATATAATACTTTTTAAACTAATCTAGGAGAGTAAAATATTAAACAAAATTTAAAGCTCATTTTTCGTGTCATCTTGCTATATATAATTTCTTTCTTTCTTTTCTTGCGAATGCGAATACCCAAAAACATGCGAATATTCGTTACATCACTAATATAGGTACTTGTTTGAACTGGGGTGACTATGACGAATCCTCGTGATAGAAATTACGAGATTTCATATTTACTACGGAGCCAAATTTTTTGTGCTACTTTTGCCGAAAGTTTAAAGGACGATATATTATCTCATTAGAATCTTGTCTGATGGTGTGGCCAAGTTTAATAGAAAGGCGAGTCATAAATATTGAAGGTGTAGACAGTGGTCTCTGGAGTATTTATGTCTCTTTTGTCTCTAATATGGCCAATTTATTGATGCCGGCGCGACATTTAATTTTGTGTTTAAAAAAAAATTAACATAACAGCGGGAGACCTGGCCGCAATTGGCGCCAAGACTGCTGTCAACGAGTTTGCGATACAGTTAGTTGAACAATGTTTATAGATTGTCCAAAAAGTTTTTCATGCAAAAAAAAACATATCTTTCAATATCTGTCCCTCTTATTTTTGTTGTTTTTCTCTAGATATGTTCCCGAGATAGTGTATGTGTAAAAAAATTTACGTAACTGATTACCATAAAAAATGTCGGTGCCTTCTTCTATGTGTAGTTGGGTTTGTTTTTACGACTTCCGAGTCAATAGTGCCGTTACTGTAGTAAAAAATGCACTGCCCAAAATTTTTAGTTGGTTTATTTGAATCTAGCTAACCCCGCGCACTTCGTATTACTTTCTTAGAATATAAAGGTTAATTGCTCACCCCCAATTGGTGATAGCATGATTATTTAGTCTATGTGTTGACCAGTCTTCTTGGTAGGTGAGATTCATGCAAAATTGGAAATAAAAGTATGCAGTACTTTATCTCTAACAGACAAAAGTTCTAGAAACCATATTTTTGGTTTTGCATCGATTGTAGATCATGTCTCAAGTATTCCAAATAAATATTTACTGTACAGTATTGACTTTTCTACTATTTTATTATAGGTGTGTATAGATTGTGCGTATGCACTTTTGTCTTGGAATATTAATTTCAAGATATACATAAAATCAGTTACCTTTAGGTTACCAAATAAATTATAATGAAGTACCTATTGTTTTTGTGAAATAAAAGTATGGTATATTTGCTAAATTATTTTATTCCCTCTATTTCTTTCTTTTTTTGATAATCCTTATTATTATATCTTAACTCTATTTACAGTTTGTATAAATTAATGTAGTAATAGTTTATTTTACACAGTAGGCTACTATTGTACAACACGCTTTCAGTCATTATGAAAGACTTCACTTAAAATAAAATAAAATAAAAACACTGTTTCACAATAAAAAATCCCGAACGAAAAATTAAAAAAGAAAACAAATGATTGAAAACGAGAAAAAAAAATGATCGACTGATTTATGATCACTGTTGATTGATTTTCAGATAAACAAAAGACAACTAAAAAAGAGAAAATATACAATTTGATCTCAACGAATTTAGATCAAAATAAAAAAACTCAACACCAAGTATCAAATGGAAAATTTAAAAAACAAAATAAAAATATTTTAATAGCTCTTGTTCATCAAAAGTGCCGTCACATACTTGATTAAAAACAACAATAAATAAAAGTTTAAATTAAATAAATGGCACACACCTAAATTCCACTACCATTTACGATACCGGGTGTATAATATTTTTATTTTTTCCATACACGTATATATATATAAATTTCGATTGGAATAGACAACAGAACAATTAACTTTGTAATGATTTGTCGAGAATATAACCAAAAGAAAATAAAATATAATAAAAAAAATAACTATACAATGGAAGCAACTGAAGTTTTATGAAACACGTATGTTTATATATATAGATATACATATATAACATAACACTTTTACATAAAAAAAAACGTAATGGCAATTATATAAGTAATCGCTAATTAACATCGGTGGAGATCACAATTACACGTTATTTATAAATTTTATATATAAATACACAAGAATATACATTATGTAATAATAATGTTTATGTTTTTATTTAAATCAATTTTTTTTAGCTAATAATTTACAGAAACAAAAAGAAAATATATAACAACTTCAATGCAATATAATATACTGTTTATATTGATGTGAAATTGGAAGTTACAAAAATTTCTTCTTACGAGATATTCACGTAATAGTTAACAGAATGGTTTGTTAATAATAATAATAAATTATTATTATTAAACTCATTTTCAGTGCGACTAGCATGATATATTTACATTTATGTAGTGATAATTTCTTAGAATTATTCGTTACGTAACGCGTAACGACGTTATTCTGACTGGATTGTTTTTGTCTCGCTCATACGGCAGCAGTAGGATACTTCTATCTCACTCTAGACCATAGCGCAAGCCGTATTTCAGACTAATCTTTTCAGTATTGTATGGTTCAATTTGGATTAATTTAAATTATCACTTTTGTCGGCGTTTATTTATTATAATTATCAGCTGATATCATCGCGCTATGAATTTAAGTTTTTTTTTCGATATTCGTCTTTAATTTTGTTTGTTGATCGTGTCAGGCGCACTGATTGGACGGGTTTCGGCGACGAGCGTCGAGTTTGGCTCTGGAGTGACTCAATTCATCCACAACTTAGATGGATCGCTTAGTGGTTAGAATGCCCGGCTAATTTTAATATTCCCTCATAGAACTTTCTTAATAACTCTTGATGCCAAGTGTTTTGTATATATGTAAAATGTAATTACGGAAATACGTAAATCAAATATAATAATTATAAATAAAGTTTTTTAAGGCAGCCGTATGAGGGAATGTCGACATTAGCATGGCTCTCATACTATAAACAAATGTATTTAGATCACAAGTACGCGATATCAGTCTCACTTATTCTGTCATTATGAACGTTACTACTATTATATACCACAGCTCGTAAAAGCTTTTAGACGAACTGTGAAAATAAAATTCGCATAAATCTTATACATAAGTAAATAATGTCCAAAATAACATTGTCATTTTATTTTGTTGTCTATGCAAATATGCGAGTCTTATTGTCCAAGTTCGAGCTTCTACATCTTTTTTTTTAAATATAAATTAGTTCGCGTCCCCGGGACGGGCCAGCCGCCCCGGCCGCTTGATCCCGTTCTGGATCCTAATCACTAAATTAAAATCTCCACAGAGACATATTTGGCTTGGGGTACTCATCTTACTGAAAATGATTACATTACATTCGAACGTTGAAGAGTTAGGATTATTTCAGTGAGCGCGACCGCAAGCCTCTATCTAGGGGCGGAATAACTTATAATAAATTCATAAATAAATTTTGATATAACGGGTGTAGGATGCGCGTGCTCGATGTGTTGCTGGAGCGTTGCGACGATGCAGTGTGTTCGATCCCGATGCCAGCACCGGGGGGCGGCGAGGCTCAGCCGTGGCTGTGGTGTTACAGACAGTCGTCGTCCATGTCGATGTCTGGTACGAGACGGTCGTGAGTGGTGGCCGCGCGAGGGGGAAGCTCGTTCCTCGGATCTCTCGCCAGCCAGGGGTGTCTCAACACGTCTCGTGCGCTCAGCCTCTCGCACGCCTCCCTCCTCAATAGCGATCGTATCAAACACTTGCCCCGCGATGACAGACATTCGGGCACTACAAAGTACCCGCGTGATATCTTCGCGAACAGAGACGCATGCTCCGAGTCATTGAATGGATACCTGTAACAAACAGACATATATCGTTATATTTATGTTTCTATTAGTGCCAGTTTTTGGACTATGTCGAAGTGTCATAACCTTGCGCAGCGATAAATTTGAGCAAGCGCCAATTTATTAATATAATGTCAAAGTATCTATGACCGAATCAACTCTAATTCGAATGTAGCTTCAGAATGTGGCCAGTAGGTTACTACCACTAGTATAAAAAAAAACAGAACGCTTATCGAACTTAAGAGATATAAATGTCATTAAAATCAAGCGATCGGAGGCGAGCTGTAGTTTTTTAAAGATCGGCTCCAATTAATAGCGGTCCGGCTGTCATTTAGTATGGGCAGCTGTGCAGCCGCAACACGAAACAAAACAAAAACTCAGGTATACTAAAACCCTTCCGGCGACAGGTGATCAAGAAATCCAAAAATTTCATTTCAAATATTACGGCCGAAGGAAAAATTGTTAAGAGAGAGAAGAAAGAAAAAAATAAACAAAAGGTTGTCTCGACGGCAGGTGCCTAAATGGGGGTGGGGATAGCAACGTCTTCGCCACATGACCGCGGCACCGTGCGGCAGGTGTAGCGAAGATTTCACGAACCTCATTTATATATGTGGGTGATATAATTGTTAGCCGTTGGCGCGTAACGGACGACAGGTGATACACATCATCCCCGTGAATAGAACAAGTCCAACCGTCATCGCGACCCCCGCCAAACTCCTTGTGATCTCTAAAAACGGTAAGTCCCACGCTATACAGGTGAAGACGCCCACCCTCCCTTAAATTATGCGCGATTAATTGTTGCTAAATTACATTTTGTTTCACCATTGCCCCTAAAGAGGGGTTGTGTTGTTTTATTTGTGTACAACCGATTTTATAGCTAAATTGATAGGGAGTCTTTTTACTACTTGTAGTCTATTGTTTTGTATGTAGTAACAAGCAAGCACTTTATTGCAATTTATTTGCGTTAATAATTGCTTTAGCTTCCGGTTTAGCACTTTTAGGTTCCAAACCAATATAGGTACACACCAATAATGATTGAAATAGATACACACCTTCCAACTAGCATTGTGTATAATATGACTCCCAGTGACCACATGTCAGCAGCGCGGCCGGAATACGTCCGATGTGCCCTGAGGATCTCGGGGGAGACATAAGCGGGACATCCTCGTTTGTCCTGAAGTAAATCTTCTTCAGGGTCGTCGAGAACAACCGCATCTTCCAAGGATTCAAGTTTTAACGTCGTTCTGTAACAAGAGGGAAAATAACATTAGTAAAGTTTTTAGAATCAGTTATTATTCAGCGCTATCTATTCATATATATATTTATTTATGAAGTCCAGCAAATTGTCAGGTTACGTTTGACTCGAAATGATCAGTGACCCAAATAAATTGCGAACGTTTGCATACACATAATGTACAATTGAAAATGGGCATTCATCTGTAGGTTGCTATTTGTGCTATCAATATTAACCGCCTGCATTTAGTCGATTTTATAATTTTTGTTTCTGCACATACAGCGCCATCTAGTAGTTTATTAATTAAGCAACTGTACTTTTTTGGTAAATACTAAATACATACATATTTATAAAACACGAATATTTAATCGTATAGCGCGGTCAAAATCAATCGAGCCGTTTCAGAGGTCGTATATATTCACGCACTCGGCCAATTGTCAACATACATACATTAAATTAAATATGTCTCTGTTTAAACGTTGCACAACGAACGGCACTGGGATACCTATATTGTGTGTTTAATATTTGTGCATATGCAACAATAATGTCATGCAAATAATTACATGGCGTACCATGAAGCTGTTCAATGATGCAATCGGTTTTTGTTTCATCACGTATAGAGCGCGGGGCAGGCGGGGCTTTAGGCGCACCGTGAGCGACCTCGTGGTACAGAGTGGTCGCATCGTTACGAAATGCATTATTAAATGCAGCAGTTGGTAATATTATACACCGACAAATATATAGTCTATGATTGAATGTAAACTAATCCCGGAATGTAAACTCGACTTTTTCATATTTGGTTGATTCATTCGTCATGGGAACTCGTCATGCCTGTACGCTTACTGTCTTATCCTCATAATATCATCAATTTAAATTAATTTATAAATTAGGGTAAATAAAACTTGAGCTGTAAAGTTTCTGTACTACTTTAAAGAAATACAAGGTTATCGCGTTAATAACAATTCTAGGCTAACAGGAAGTAAAAAAAAAATGTAAACAGGAAAAGGATCGGAAAGGGTTTTCATATTTTGATATTTACGAAGGATTAGGAACTATTAACTGTTTAGTTTACAGATAATCTAATATGTATCAATACAGTTTAGTAATTTTTAAGTTTACACGCCCCTTGTTTTAGAAGTTGTTGGCAGCGCTACCGCGACTATCGAATGTTTTTTTTTTCAGGCATCGATATATATCATTTATAGGTTCGAACCGACGGGCTTCTACGTAATTAACGACTAAACTATCAGGATAACCAATTATAAAACAGGGCAGGTGCTATCCGATGGCAGCAATATCAGCTTGCTTTTGAAGAATGTTGTTTATTTATAGACTAGCCATTAAATAAACAGTGGATGCGGTGTGTACAACGTATACCTAAAGAAGAGCTGATGTTCTATTTATATTCTATAATTGTTGTAAGACTATTTCGATACGAGCGGTTTAGTGAGGAAACTTGTTGTAGATTTCAATAAGCCGTGCGTACCGTATTCCGTAAGCAATAAATATCTAGTTTGCTCAGAGCGCTTGTTACAAAACGTGCACGTTGCGGTCTCGAATGTTTGACAAATTGTCTATGGGAAGTACGCAAGCGGCAAGACTTGTTGATTTGAAGGCATAAACTTCATCAAGCTGGTAACAAGCTATGTGTACTTATAGGCAGTAGATAGTGGCAAGATATTAATGAGGCGTTACGTTATACCAAAGATGTTAGATAAAATATAACTATTTATTATAAAATATAATTTTATCAAACGGTCGTGACAATATATAGAGCGATCGGCTCCAACTAAAGGTTACTCTCGTTAAGGCTGTCGCAATCAAGGCTGGTTTGTATCCAATGAAATCTTATAGTGGAGAGAACATCGCGCATCTGTTTAATATAATAATTTATATATATATATATTATAGACATATATGGTTATAATTGTGATAATTAGCTTGCAATATTACATGGACTCAGGACTTCAACAATAAGCTTCTTTGGAAACGAAAGCGAGTTGGTTAACACACATGTATGTGTCAATGTTTTTTGTTTGCAACATATTAATAACCAATATTAACGCTATAGAATTCGTAGGGATGGGTACAAAAAAAATTGGTGGTTGATCTTTCTGATGCGCTCGCGCCAAGAGTGGTTGGTGATTTGTGGGAGCACGTGCGACGGTCGCCACTTATGGGCATGTGGCAACAGCAACACTGTGGGAACTAGTTGACGAAACGTGTGACGTCACCCTGCAACTGCACTCTCCGGACCTTTTTTGTAATCCATCAGTGAGCGGTGGCGAGTCGTCTGGAGGGCGTCCTCGTATCCGTTTAGGTTTTGAGTGCGCAACTGATCCTAATTAAATCCCTACATAACGACAAGGCTAAAATGCTATGTTTGCAGTTGCAATCGATTCGAATTTCGCAAGGTGTAAAATAAGTTATACAGTGTCGTAACTCGGTCGGAAGGTTGGCCGGATTTCCGAGCGTGTTCCGAGCGGTGGCCTCCAAGGATTCTCGCCGTGTCTCGAGTCGGACCGCGGGCCCGTTGCCGGCGAAAGGACAAACGTACACTTTACGCAACATTTTTATACGCACAGGGCTGTAAGAAGTATCAATCGTACGACACACATATGGAGCGTTCTGTCCTCACACATATAAGAGTCGTGTCGTGAAGTCGTGACGTATACACATACATCCAATCCGAAACTGAACAGTCTCTATTACTAAACTGACTCACGTTTAACAACTTCGCAATTTTTCGTTAACGAAATATTCCATTTAAAAAAATTACGCATTTTTCAACTGTGTAACGTTCTCCTTAACATTTTCTTGGTCAAGTTTGACTTAATACCGCTCATCGTGTTATATTTCAATGTAATATAGGTATATATTAAATACGTATCCGATTTAAGATGACACGTGTATTGTCGAGCCAGTATGCTATCGTATGCAATTAGTAGGATGCGTTAGTTGTTTTATGTTTCGCAATCGCCAACATTGCTCAACTGAACCCTGACCATTTCGTAACCAACAATGGGCAGTGATCGAGACTGAGACTGATGCATCGCATCACACATGCATACGTTTCCTGCTCGGCTTTATATCGCCACCCGGCCACCAGTTCTATGACAAACACTTGCGCAACCGAGGAAACAGTTTAATACGAGCGAACTATAAACATAACTGTACACATGTCGCTTGTGTGTTTATTGCGAAATGTATGTTTTTAAAATGTCTCATCAACATTGTGTAGGTATGTATTGTAATTGAATGTTTGCACTCGTTATTAGTTATTTCAGTAGGCAGAGATATGCCGGCGCAGCGGTTAGTCACAGGTTTTCGTAACACGCATTCATTGTAGGGACATACGGTGTCGTAAACGATGTCGGTTGCCACACCGTCGAGATGATGTCGGGATACGTTGGGAAACCATCCAGAGCATACCCAATTATATGTCGGCAGCTGGCGTTGTGCAACTGAGGATGTCTCGTCAGATTTGATTGATAATCAACTCTTACAAACAAAAAAAACATTGTTGGACGTTTTTTTTTCTATTTTGTGTAGATTTGTTCAAGTGACGAATACCTAGAGAGGATGTTATCGCATGTAAAATTGTGTATGTATCGGTTAGAGTATTTAGGTCTCAAAACCGCGCTGGCACCATTCGCTTTATCGGAGCTCCGATAACGCAAGTCGAACTCAGTTTTGAAACCGAGCACTGGGCCGCTTGCGAAAACGCTAATGTGAACATCGGTTGCAAAATTGTTTTAGTTTTTTTATTTTTAAATGGAATGCAGTGACAACGATAGCGAACAGCCTGCCCCGGTGTGGTGTGGTGTGCTGTGCGTATATCTGGTACCTAAATTGTGTGGGGGGTGTTGTCGTATGAGATGTTTGTCACATTGACATATGTACATTGGCGAATTGTGTCCGATGAAGTAAGGATATCGTGTGGCGCGGTTGCGTGGTGGCCGTATTTGGCAGGCGGGCGGCGTACGTTCAGGCCGCATGTCACAATGGCATGGATTATGAGGCGAGTTGCGATATGGCATTATGCAAGTCCGGGCGGCGATCCAAGCGCCTCCGCACAAATAATCCCGTGTTGCAATGCACACACTGCGGAACGCCCGCGACTCCAGAGCTCCCGTTGCGCAAACGCGTTGCACCACCTAGTTGCACAATTATCAGCATCATCGCTGTAGGTATACTCCCGATACGACATTTACGAAACGCAGTGTACCGTTCGATGACCCTCCCGTGTCTGTTCTGTTACTATTACGTGACAATTGTGTAACTAAAGAAAGCGGATGAAATGCGTGCGCAAAAAGTACCTATCCCAAATTTGATCGGATTCCGGCTCGAATGGTCGCAATTACACCGTTACGCGGCGTCGTGTTAAATCCGGTGAGCGGTCGACTTTCTAACGCGGGGTCGGTGTACGCGTAGTGTCGCAACAATTTCTCCGAGCGAGCGTCGCGAACGAAGAAAGCGCGACCCCAGCGGTGTTTTGCAATCGCACGGCCGCACGCCGCACAGCGCCAGCGCACGCCACGGCACTCGCTCGCCACGTAGAAAGCGTACATCGACCCGACAATCGTACTCGGATAAACCGCACATCGCTTACCACAGACAGATAAGCTAGCAAGAATCCAGCAGATTCCTACTGACAACACCGACAACTTGCAAGTCGCTCAACAGAACGAACGACAACAGTACGTACCCACCACAGTAGAAGTGTGGTGTGTGGCTCGATTGGGCAAGTGGGACCACCGTTACGCAACTAGTGATAATGCTCGGTCGCATGTCACACTCGTGAAATACTTCCGTTCGTTGACTCCTTCCCGATATAACCGCGTTCTTCGTTTCGAAATACTTTCGCCTATCGAAACGAAAACATTACCCCCGGACGATGTCGACAGACATCTCTACCCTTCATCTTTCCGGACAATTAGTTAGATACGCTCCAAGAGAACATTTGGAAGATGGCACACACCGAGTGTATGTCATGTCACGTGTCGGTGCAATTGAAATTTCGCAAAACAAATGTAGGGTAGATATTATGAAACAGGATATTACACGAGGAGTCATCCAATAACCGGCTCACTCGCGTAGGTATATATTATTTACTTTCATAATCATTGTTACGTTTTTTAAACATTCAAACCAATGTTGGAAAATGTTCAAGTAAAAAGCTGATGCTCCCACATCGCGAACAGGTAATCAGCATCGTTACAGCACTGTTACGTTTGCGATGAAAAAACAACCAGGGCGGGCTAAAAAAAATAGGGACTTACGTGCGACATGACACGATTAGATATTGAATTTGTTGCTTAACTTATGAAGTAAAAAGATTCACGTAAGTACCCAAAACAGTTTGTATGTTTCTATAATCGGTCGTGTTGATGTTGGTGTGCGACACCTGGCGACAGGTGTTCCCGCTGCAGCTAGAGGCTGTACAATGTACATATAAGTACGAGCCAGCAACAGCAGGCAGCTGTACGATATAATATGTCATATGACAGATGCTGGTCTAGATTGTCCGATAAAAGAGTAAATCCGTATCGAATGTTCCGCCAGTTTCCGCCTTGAGCTAGCAGCCGGATGCCACGATTGTTTCCCACTGCAATCGTTTCCTGACTCCTTATTATTGAAGATCGGAAGTGAGAAAGGTGGCCAGATGTATAATAGTCTTTTAACGCTCTATAAAGAACATTTGAAGAGACTGTTCATATTGCGAGGGTTGCAATTCAGGCCAATGTAATTTAGAACGATGTTAATCATAAAAGCTGTTCTATGCTCGCTGGTCGAGCGAGGCGACGCAAGAGCTTGCAATATATAGCTAGCGGACTGAACGATTGGTAACTTGCAAGGCAACACCAGTAACATTACACTAACTGTTTGTTCACTGTTTGAGTGACGCAAATCTATGGTCAAATATATTAACAGATCATCTTACTGATGTATATGTATTGAAATTTTATGTTTTACCAACCGAAGATTTATTTAAAAATAAACCCATAAATTGTATCAAATTATGACTCGTAAAAAATAACCTTACAAATTTTCAGAACCAACTTAATCCCAAAGATGAAAGACATGTTTTATTAGAAAAATAATAATTGTAATTAAATTTTAAAATCCTTATTATGTTTCTTAACTATATTACATAATCACAATCGTTTAGGCGCACGACGGTTCTTACAGTTCTCGCAATGTGTTCAACTTGCAAGTCCTTACGCTACGTTTCATAATCTTGTTTGCACAACAGTCGAAACAAGCGCGTTTGTCTTTGGCGGAGTTAAACACATTGTATAGCCTCGTAACTAGTATTCAACAAGTAAATATGAATTAATAGGAATATTTCAATAAACTGAACGATGTTCTATTAATAATTTTCAATTTGTGAACACAAGTCACGTATCCAGACGTGAACCAACCTCCAATCAAGTATTTACGACATAAAACTATATTTTATTTGTAAAATACATATAAACTAGCAATATAAAAACATGTTCGAGGTATTATGATGGAGTGACCAACTTCAAAAGTAACAGGAAATGGTCGTGACGATATTCTAACACCAATTTCAGCAGCTTTTAATATTATTTTATATATATATATCAATATGAAACACAATATATATATATATATATATATAAACACAGTGTAATCGTATGCAAGTACAAAGGCAAGGAATGAATGACGCAGGATTGTTTCGAAAACGCGAAATAAATGTGGTTGCGATTTCGCCTTGTGTAACACATTTCGTTTGGTGATTGCTGTAACGCGTGGGACGACAAATGGGATTAATCTTACATTCGATTTTTAATTGTCATTGCGATTTATAGAAGAATCTATATTTGTATCAATATATGTATAATAGGTACTCGTAGTAATTAAGTACAAATATTGTTAATTGTGTCATTTTGCCTACTAACTCGTAATGGATTTGGTATAAATTTATTACAAGAATGTATTTCGTTTCATACTGATTAAAGCTTGTTGATTCAGGATGATTAGGTGAAATTTTATTAGTGTTTTATTTGTTTAAACAATTTACAAAAACAATGTTTTTGTGATATGTTTGTAGTAACTTCTCAGGTAAACCAATGAGGAAAAAAATATATATCAAAACTATTATTATAATACATTCACTTACAAATTGATATGGCGCATAGAGATTCTACGAAATGCGCACAACATTTTAACATACAACAATAATAGCACACCTTATCGCTAATTCCTTATCATCATTTCACCGCGGGTATCTTATCTTAGTAATATCAAAATTTCACCATTTTATTTGTATAGTGAGAGACTTGAGCACATATTTAGTAATATTATGTACTGATTCAAAATGTTTACAATATAACTCATTTAGTTCGTATGTATATTATATATATATTTTGGATTTTGTTGCGAAAATATATGAACATTAAGCTTCTATTGTGTTTGTGGGTGTAATAGAAAGCAATCTTATATAGTAAATATTACCTTTGGCCCACGTTATGGATTTATAACCCACAATGCCACTTTAATAAGAAGATCACTCAATAATTGACAAACAACTTTCTAAGAAAAAAGTAATGTCTCGAATATTTCTTCACATAAAAACGTCTAAAAATATTATGTTGGGCAAGTTCTCAAGAATCTACTGCTTTTATAATTTCTAACTTATAGTAATTTAGACATATTTGAATAATAATTATTTGCGAATATAAACAAACAGAAAAAAATATCTTCAAATACCTAAAAATACCTGTAGTACTCTGCTGCCAGACCTCTCAATGTAAGTGTACGCTTGAAGTTATATCGCAATCTTTATCGGTATTTCTTTGATGAGAAACAATAGGTTTTAAATCCCGGGGTCCGTACGACCCTAATGATGTATAGTCTATAGAAAACGGTATTTATAAATATCGTATATTTTATGTGTAATCTTTATTATTTATTGACGATAGTAAAAATGGGGAGTAAGTCACACCATTCAGCGAAAACATAGAATCGAATAAAAATAATAATAAAATTTGTTTTGGTCCGAAAAGTTTGTAAATAAATATACATACTCATCTGTTTCCACGATTCGCAGAGTAAAGAACTCGTTTCTACCGTTAAAATTTTTCTGAAAACGACGAGTCAACATGTCGATAACGAGGACCAGTCCGCAACATGTTCTGTGTCGATTATTATAGTGATAATACTTGATTTTAAGAAACGAATTTCTTTACTCGATCGTGAGTGTGAGTGTATGATGTGTGGCGTAGTACAACAAACATTCAGTCGAAAGCGTACAAGAATTTAAAATACCGTACGATTGTGTGAATCGAGAACGTGGCTCGAATACATTGGAAACGATTGTAATTGATAAATAACGAGGCTTCTAGGATTCCCGGACAATGCCCTTTGTGTTTTCATACATCTTGGAAAATATTGAGACATATTATTAAATATAAACTTTAAAAGTGCAAAACATTACTGTACTAATCGCTATCGCTTGTCTAAATGAATTAGTAGTGAGTCGATGAAATTACCGATACGCCATAACATCTTGACGTGACAGAATGCGGCAGATATCGCTCTGATAACAAAAAGATAGTTAGTCACTTATCTAGAACTAGGTATTTTAGTCTTTAAATATTTGATATGATTTATTAATTACACAAGGAAAAAAAAATAGAAGATTTAATCCAAGCACGTGTCCTCTTGTCCAAATACAAGTGTTTATTAAAACCAACAAAAAAAAGCTATCAAGTACCTATCAGCTACTAGTAGTCGGTAGAGTTTTGGTTCATTTACTCAGTTCCAACTCCGCGCACACGGATGAGATCATAAAAGGATCAACGATCCCTCGAACACCGAAGCAATGTTCAACAACATTAAATTAAGATGGCCGGTCTATTCGGACGTTCACCTCGATCGCTTCATTATTTTTTTATAGTACCTACCTATATCTTCACGACGCAATGATGTAAGATGGGAAAGTAAATTCTAAATATCAACAGAATTACACGCCGAACGTATTATATCACAATTTTTCGGATAGGTTGTTAGAGTGCAACGTTTGGGGGAGGAAGGTAGAGGGAGGTAGGTCAGTGAACTTGCAAAATCACCTGTCATACCGGAGGGTAACATAACCGGGTGATGTAACCGATGAAAGCGCGGAAATGTACAAATATTTCCGCAAAAGATTCATTTTAATAGACATTAATGGATCGTTTGCACACAACTTGCAATTGTTTCTAGTGTAACGAGGGGCTATTGAAATGTAACACACACACACAGACACATTCCAAGCGGTATAGAATGGTATTAGTGAATTGCACAACAGTAAAAGTAGCGGGACACAACGGAAGTGAGTGTGGCAAAACGATACGGCCGTGATGCAATAAAGAAAGTGCGACATTGAAGTAGGTTTTCTATCGCGGTGAATGTACCGACTCGCTCCTGGCCAATGGTAGTTCATCATCCGCGTCTCAGGCCGAGGCACGGCGGACGACGACCTCGGATGATGTCAGAGGCAAGAGGAGTCGATTCGCATACCCCCGTAGAGTGAAGTAGGTACCCATCTTAAGGTTGGTAAATTATAATTGGAAATGATTCCAACACAAGTGATGTTGCACAGAGTTACAGGTTACATCAAGGCTCGCCTGTATCGGAGCCAGCAATGGGTTAAGTAACTAGTGTTGTCACACTTGTTTGTTGCAATTGCTTTGCTGATGTAATGTGTGCAAATCTAAGAGTGACTTACACATGAAACATGTCCTTACCATCCAGCCGATGTATATTAAAAATGTAGTTACATTTACAATACTAAAAAAAACATATTTATTTCGTGTTTTGACATTGATTCTCATGATATTTACAAATATGTATATATAAATTGAGTTGAAAAATACAAGACTTACAAGTAACCTACTTCGAGATAACACTGACATGAATAATTTGGCGAAAAAAAATGTTAAAAAGTGATATGTCAAGTTCAGCGTATGCGAGGCCGATGCGCGTGCGAGCGATGCCGCCGCTGCTGGTGGGTGGAGCAAGAGGTGCATTGAGGGGGGGCGAGGTAGTGGAGTGCGGTTCTCTGGTGGCGGTGGGGACGGAGGGGAGACGTATCGTAGTGTCGCCGCGACAATGAATGGTAGAGCACCGTTGTACTTGACCCAGTTTCGGTGGTGTCACGCCTGGTGCAACGCTGACGTTCGATGAGATACACGAAACAGAACAAGAAACGACCAACATTTCTCACATTGAGCGTCATAATTCAACAAGTATCTAGCACGCCGATGGTTTTTATAACGAGTCCGACATTGGCGCACTGACACACTTGGCAACAGATTCCTTTACGTCAATCATTGAATATTTTTTCGATTTCGAGTTAGATGATGTCACCATTCGGTACGTGTTGATCATCATATAGAATAATATTAATTCTTGATCATCAAACGCTGTCTAAACGTAAACATTGATTATCCAAAAGTGTCTGAATTAAAAGCTGTTTTGGATGTAGATTCATTTCTTAAATGCTTAATATGGGATAAACAGATAATATTAAATGTGTCATTAACATTACGCAAGGTTGTCGCTATACATCTGCTTATACCTCCGTAAGCAATGTTATATAGTAACATTTTAACTCACTAAAGGCGTTATTATATTATTTCGTCCATCTGACGACGATTGTTTCGGAATTTCGCCGAAGATTAATGATAAAACTTGTTGGCAAACATTATCGCAATCAACCATTTTGTGCACTCACGAATGATATTATTAATATGTACCAATAGCTGAAATAATTAAAAGCATTATGCACTCAGCGAATATGCGAAAGATGCCTAACATTTGTTCTTATTGACACTTAAATAATGTACCCTGTAAGCAGTTAAGACTGATCTTCTGCCCCTATTTTTTAAGGTAAAATCTTGGCGTCGTTTAAGTTTTGGACCGTGCTAAAGATATATATATATCCACATACATACAAATACACACGTAGAATAAATAACCCTCTCGCTAGCGTGGTCGGGTAAAAAGCGCGTTTGTGTTTGGCGTCCGGCGCTCGTAATCATCCAAGTAGGTTAAGGTTCCATCAAGGATTTGTTGCGGCAAGTCTCCGCTCCAAAACGCCGAGTTGGTTCGTTACTATGAGCTAAATGCACGCCGGTTCCGCTGCATTTGTTCATTACAACCTTTTGTTGTTTCAATGATTTTTTTTTAATGTTCGTTCTCAATTGACGTGGCACAATTGTCAATGTCTATATGCAGAACGAGGACGTTTTTCACAGTGCGATATATTTGTTCGTTCGTAAATGGCCAAGTTAGTACTGAACATTTAACTTTATTTCGTTTTATTGGGAATAATATTTCCATTTCATTCACCTGTCAGCTACAGTTACAAACTCCCAGACACAAAGGGGAGAGCTGGACATCTTTTGTTTAATTACTCTGCGTACAAACAAAAGTAACTCGATCGCTCCTGTCCCTTTGTCGAGGAGCACTTAGCGAGCGTAACTGTTGGAATAATGAAAACCTTTCCTTTGAGGGGGTTTTGAAACTTCGAGTGTAGGTAGGTACATAGTACTTATACAATTGTGTTAAAACAAACAGGTTAATAAGTTTCAAAACGGTCCAGATGTATTACAATATTACAAAAGCGGTAGCACAACACAACACAACGCAACTGCACGGCGGTTTTCTTTCACAACACGAATATCAGCAGCGTCCGGACCAATCCAATAATTGCACTCATCCTACAAACAGCCAACCGAGCCAACATACGACGCTTTTTGTTTCACTAATAAAAACTATTGTTGTATTGTATATGTTTGAGAGCTCTTCAAAACCAACAAATAGTAGTAAAACAATTTGTACTATATAAATATTTTCTAAATTATTGCCGTCATTGTTGCTCCACGTTAACAAAAGGACTTCTTTTGTCAATGAATGGAATCCTTTAGTACCAGTAGTAAACTAATTATCACCCTAGTTTTTTTGTTGATTGGGTAAACCACATCTGATTTATAACAGCTTTGAAAGCAATCATCATTATTGAGTAAACTTGACATCGTTATTTGCAAGCCAGTAAAAATAATTAACACTCTATTTTAATTTGAAACCTTTTTTGGAAATAAAGCGTTTGGTATAAGCGATTTGTTATAGAGTTAAAAGGACATCTTTTTTCACGAGCATATTATATTAAATATAGCAAGTTTACTAAGAATATTAATAGTAAATGATTGATGATGGAATAAGTATGAGGTGTACAATGGCACTTAAACTGATGCGCAGGCGGCATGAGCAGATGTGCAGAGCGCATTGTGACGCGAACAAAGGCAGGTAAAAATCCACAGGACGTTATCGTTGCCATGTGCTACGTGTCACTTTTTATACACAACATTATATCTGAGTTTTTACGTAAAAAAAAATAGAAAAATAAATATTAAACTAGTTAATCTGACCCAACAGATGGTCGAGCACATGTCCGTGAACAAAAAAATAATAATACATTGAATCCACGTTACGTAACATCTCAAAGAGCTGTACGAAGAAGTTAATATTGAATTACTTCATCATCCGACGAGTTCTCTTTGTTTTGATGTGGAACTATATTAAATTAATTACTTGCAATGGTTTCCCTTTGTTACAAAAGAGAGAAACGTAACGAAACCCCCAGTTTAATCAAAATTAATAACAACAAAACCAATTTATCGCAATTTAATAATATCCTGCGAGTTTTATTTATTCGGCAGACGTTGTATTACGTTGAAAACGTTTTCCTTGCAAATATGTAAAAGGATTCAGTTGTGCTTTTGCCATCTGCCGTCGAGTCGTATAGACATAAAACAAAACGTAAAACTATGAAAAGACCAACCATGGGTCTTTGAATGTTTTAAATGAAATGAACGTTGGTAAAACCGGCAAATAATGACCTCGTCGTGGGCAGATGTTGAAATCCATATTTGGTATTGGTTGTAAATGCATATGTATAAACATTGCCTCTCGACATTAACTACAAAATTTGTTGACCTTCCTGGATATCGGACATTATCGAGCCGTGTGTTTCTGGTGAAAGATAGCGTCGTATCAGGTGTCCAAACAATATAATGGGTTAAAAAAAACAACGGTAGTAATTGCCACTCTTCCAAGATCAAGTCTTTGCTTAAATAATTCTAAAATTAAAATTACGATGATAATTCTGATGGGAATAAGAATCCAACCACGTGGACGCAATGAGAAACATTGGAAAAAGTAAATGGGTAAGTAATATGTGTGAACACGTCGGGCACAATTTTAGACACAACGGCAGACATTTTTTTATAATCATGCGAGCGAATGCTTTGGTTATCTATAGAATAATAAGCATCGTCCAAAAAATCCTTGTCTATTCGCGCAACATTCGCGGTGTTAACTTGACTCAGTAATAACAACCTTGTGAACAATACAATTGGGTTCTTATTGAAATGACAGGTTAGGAATGAATTTCGTAAGGTAACGCGAATAGTGAACACGTGCGCTTACAGGTAAAATCTTGCATGTGCAATTCATTGTCTGATCGAAAAAAGGTGTTTTCTTTGGGATGAATCTTTGCACAATAGCCGGTTGTCTTTTGTCATAGCATCAACTGATCCAACGAATATATGGAATATATCGTAGGAGTATAATAGGAAGCATTGGTTTACTGAAACATCTGTCCATATTTGAATTCGGTGCAGTGATGAGGGTACAAAGTTGGCAGGCTGAAAAAAAAAGTTTGTATTGTAATGCCAGCCAGTCCAGTTGTTGAAAGATTAACCCGATACGAAGTGCGGAGAATTATTGAATTTAAAAAAAAGAACACCTTGATTTTTTTTTTAGAAAAGTCATTCGCGCCATTCTGCAATATTGGTTGATATCTTTGGGCAAAAGAAGTTTTTCGATATCACACGTGCAATAGAAGAATGCGAAAGCATTTTTATAGAGATTTATTGTTTATTTATTTATTTACACGGACAATGTGAAATACAAATGCTTTTCTGGAAAATCCGTCACTTTGCCTACGCAATGACCAGATAACTTAATAAGTTAATATACCAATTTTATTGTAATTCTACTAAGTAAGGACTACATTGCAGCATACCGCGACCTTACTCGCCCTTATCAGAGGTGATAACAGATTGTGTTGACCTCTAAAATGATTAGCTGTCACGTAAGATAACGGTTAAGTACAATGACCGTGTCTCAATCATAAACGTATAAAGTCATTTATGAACTGAACCGGTATTTTACATCTTGACCTCTCGAAGAAGGTTGTTTTTGAAGGAATAAAACCCTTCTTTTAATAAGACATACTAATTATACTTGTGAGATATCGAACAGTTTATACCTGAGTCCTGACTGACTTAGAAGGAGGGTTATTTCTCTTGGTAACTCCCAATGAAATTTTGTGAGTACGAGTATAATTCAGATGGGCGATGTGATCGATCTCCAGTTTCTTATGCTAGAACAATATTGAATTTATTCGAATGAATAAATTGAAAGACCAGACCTTCTGTTACTATTAAATACCGTACAGTTTCTCATGGTGCTTCAATTTTTTTTATGACTGGGGGAGCTGTGCAAGCACGAGTTTAATTCTCAAGCACTCTTGACTACCGGATGTAACGGGACCGGAAATGGACTTCGAATAAAACTGCACAGTTTACACGGCAGATGGCCAACGTTGTGTCAGAGACAAAAGAAAACAAAACTACACACCTTCCAGACCACATGGCAACGTCGGGCAAAGGTTTTATTACATTAATTATATTTGCAACAATGAAAATATTTAATTAAATTTAAATAGCTACTAGCTAGCTCAATGCTGAAAATAGAATTTAAACATAACATAATTTTAGTTTACATTTAAAATAAAAGGCAAAATTATTTTGGAATCGTGATTTCACAAGTTTAAAAACTATATAAAAACCCGTTAAAATATTCTAGAAATAATTTTAAATGGCTGCCAAAAATATATGAATTTAGCCTATTTCAATTTTCGTAATAGTATTATGGTCGGTTTGTCGGAGTATTAAGTGCTATTATTTATTACTAATAACATCATGTTTTATTAATTTATTTACTTATTAAATAATATTTAAACGTGGTCGTGTGGTTTTGATGGACAGATTAGTCAATACAAAACTTGAAATGCATAAATTTGATCACGAACGATTTTATGTTGCTGGTGACGTAAGGTTTTATCATAATATTAAAATTATTCAGATGTAATGGAAGCATGTTTTACGTCAACAAAATCCCCTGAAACAAGTTCATAGGAAGTCTAAATTCTTTTCACATAATATGTTATAAGTATAAAATCGATAAACTACTAAGATAAGATTATATACTACAACACTATCTCATAATAAGTAATTAAAAAAAATCATAACTTTTCAAATTTCGAATGTGAATTTCGATTAAAAATTTAAACATACAACTACATATATTGACTTGTTTTTTTTTTCATACAGATGGCGTTGTTGCCAGTTTTAATTGGTCCCAGGTTTTTCTTTGCAGTTACTTTTAATTAATTTATATACATAATTATGAACGTCCATTAATATAATAATGTTATTATTACATAAGCACGTAAATGTGAAGTGTGGTTTTGTCTGTTATTATATACATATTTGTTATATTTAATTTGTCTGTTACATATTTGCACAAGTTGGCAGCGTTCACCAACAAAACGTATAACACTGCCGAGTCACGTGTACTTAGATGAATATGCGACTTCGTACACGTACGAGATACAATGAATTTATATACATACGAATAGAATAAGTCAACCATTACTTATAATAATATATATATATTGGTTTTGGAATGTATATATTCGTGATAACAGTATATTGAATCATTTATAACGCACAAAATATCACTATCACACTATTTTTAAATTATAAATACATTGATGAATTTTCTTTCTTATTACTAAAACTCGCTTTAAATAATCGCGATGTGCAAGTTTAAAAATTATCCTTTATTCTAAATCGATAGTGGTAACATGAAATAATATCGACTGAATAAATCGATCAAGTCTGTTGGTATCTGTTGTTGTCTCGTTCCTAGTCGAGCGGCGTGGCCGATGGAAGGCGGAAGAGTGGCGCTTGCGCAACTGACATTGAAATAAAGCGGTCTTCTATTGGAGGTCACCCGGCATTCGTATATTATGTATTTTAACGATATATACTAATTACAATTAATATGAATAAAATAAACGAAAAATTTCCTTATTCATTCACTCACTGAAACACTAAATGCTAGTTGGGAATGTTTAAAGAGGAAAACCGCAATTATTACTTATAAACAAGAGTATTAACAAAGATTTCTGGGTAACAGGATGTGATTTACAACTGCGGCGTCATACACTCGCACACGGAAGTCTATATGAGTCTATATCATTGTGAGAGTGATATGTTTCATTTGTTTTGACGCGTGTTTTCCGTCTCACACTTACTAATTATATTTATCGCAGCAGTTTATCGAATAACTAAGGTAACTCCAGAATCAATAATATTAACAGTCTCTGATGTTCACAATGTTATCGAAAACATCGAGTTTAAACGTGACAGTTCTTTTTTTTTAATTTGCAATAAAGGTAAAGGTCGACGTCATTCGGCCAGTAATATTTCGATGTGGGGTGCTAATTTAAACAAGTCAATGTCACCTTCTTGTTCAAGAAGGTGACTAAAGTCAATCACTTTAATTCAAGTAATAAAGTCGTTATTCACTATGAAATAAATGATTTTATGAGTGTTTAGTTTTTGAATTTAGCCTCTTTTAAGGATACCGAGTTGGAATTAAATTAGGTCTACGGGTTAAAATGTGCTTTATCTGTCAGTCATTCAGAGAACTCATTAGATAATATAACACGAATACAAATTGTCAATTATATTATCGATCACGTAGTACATAGGATGGAAGAAACCCAAATGGTTTTCCTTATACGAATAATTTGATGACATTTTTATGAAAAGAAATCCAAAAAGTCAGTGAAAGAAAGGTGTGAGTGTTGTATAATAATGTGAGTGCTTGGTGCATCGTAGTCGGATGTCGCAAGTGTGCGCTGGCCGTGTCCGGGGTCCGCCTGTCCTTGGCCACGGCGGCGTCCAGTGCCGAGTGCGAGCCGGCTCACTGGCCGCGACCACGGCCCGGGCCGAACTACTTCCGCGTATGTTTACGTCATAGACAACAAGCATTGGAATTTTTACAATACGATGAGTCACACGTTTTTATTAGTATCCGTTATTTATGTTCCCAATCTGATGCTGGCAATGGAATCGAAAATTTTCCTCGCTCCGATTTCGTAGATGTGTTTACAAATTTTTATACGAAACTGATATGGTCATTTTTTAGAATTAACTTTTTATTTTACGCATTAAGGTTACAGAAGTAATTGACATTTCAAGATGACGGTCGATAGGGAAAATACGTAGATTCGTAGAAAAAATGTGTATTCGTGTGATCAATAATTTGTATCTGCGTCACAGGGTCGTGTTATTCAGTGTTATGACGTCAAAGCTACGCGTCGTAGCGATCACTACGGGTCACGTGCTACTCGAATAAAGCCCTACAACCCCCCGGCGTGGGAAGGTCGAGCGCGTCCAAAATGCAAACCGCCTAACAGGAGTGGGCGCACACTTTTCGTGAACTTTTAAACAATACTACTCTCTTTAGGGGGCATCCATAAATTACGTGAGGTGTTTTTTTTACATTTTCTGTCCCTCCCCCCCTGTTGGTGAGATGTCGTGAGATTTTGTTCAACCCCCTCCCCAATCTCCCAATCTCACGTGAGATTTTGCAGAATGTGGCTTTCTTTACTATTTGCTTATATCTAATTTGTTTCGTGCTTTTATTTACGACTAGTTAAGACTAGCAATCAATATTGCTGAGAGTTATAAATTTAATAAAAAATTAACAATATAATATGTACTTTAATCATGACTACTGTGATAAAAAGAAAATAATATTTACTCTAATTCAGTCCATGGAGAAGTATGTGCGGTCTCAAGAGAGACTATTGGAACCAACATGTACATATGATTTTGAGTAAACTCATCTGCTCTTAAAGTGGTTAAATCTTGAGCATGTACATACAATTTGGATTGAATGGGCCAAAATAGTATTTTTTTTTGTTTCAATCAGAACAAAAATTGCGTGATATCTGTCGAGACCCTCCCTCTCCCTAACGTGAGTTTATATGAGATTAGACTCGACCCCCTCCCCCCCTAAATCATCTCACGTAATTTATGGACGGCCCCTTATGAAACTGGATGAATTTTGTACAGCTTCTTATTGTATAATGTCAAATTGTTTATTAACCTTCAAAGTATTGCGCTACGGCGAATGTTAGAAACTCATTGTGCTGTGTTATATTTGGGGCGAAATTAAATAAGCGGCCGGAGCGTTTCGTTACAAAATCAAATTCGACTATTGATAAAATAGTATTAAAGATCATATTGATTGACACACACAATCTTACGCAAGTGTTAGCGAGGTGTCGTGGCACAGAGCAGTGCCGTTTTAAATAACATATAAATAGAGTAGTTTAGTTGGTTCGCAAAATGATGCAAAAAATATTACTTTTAAGAATATGAAAAAAATATTTTTTATACAACTAGACGAACTATTAGGCAAATACCGTCAAAGGAAATAAACACATACTTTAGCAATTGTGTAATAATTTTGGAGAATTTTTGTTTCCGTTACCACGGCAACTGCATTTATACGTAAAAAAAACCTCGTGAATACTAATAACTAGAGTCCAACCGAAACCGAATGTTGGGCCGCCACTTCAGTTTCGGCCGAAACCGAAACTCGCGTGTTCGCGTATAAAATTCCATAAAATACTGAAATTTAATGTTTTTTCCCATTATTTTATTATTTAATATTATTTCATGTCAATTAGAAGAGGAAATGAAAAACAATGGGTATATGTATTAATTTTGTTGCAATATAATATAACAATATAACTTCACGCCGTTTTTTACCTGAAGGTGTGGGCAAAATGATTACCAGATAAAAAAAAACATTATCCATTATTCAAATCGCTAATTGTTTTTGTTTAATGAAATACTATATATTGGTATGTTGAGATATTACTAATTAATACATTGTTTTGTATTTATTCTCATAAGAATCGTCAATCTCTTTTGAGATACTGCTTATCTAAAAATAATTATCACTTTACTGTCCTTTTCCCACTTTAAGTGGAGTCGGCACAGTATGGCATCTCATAGAATAATCCATGTTGTCAAAAGATTTGGCTTTATGACCGTCAGCCTGCCTGACGTAATCCTCCTTCGGAACGTTTTCGTTGGTGGGATAGCAAAGGAGTAGGAAGTGGAATGAGGAGGGGAGAGGGTTAGGCTTTAGGCCTCGAGATCCTTTTCTCACCGAGCAAAACGCGGCCTGAGCCACTTAACGCTGATATTCTCAGAGTTCATTCAAGCAGCGAACTGCGTGGCTCTACTACTCATCTACATACATACATAACTTCACGCCAAATCTCTTGAGGGGTAGGCAGAGAGAACAAAGCGCCAAAAGGCACGATTCTCACACACCTCACCCGCTTCGTTGACTTTCATAACTCTCTTTTCATGCACGCGCGTCGATTTTTGAGGCTCCTAATATCGCAGGATAAACCCTGAACCTTCCTCCAGAACACGTTCTTTTTGGTCCTGGAATGTGGGTCTTGGCCGGCCTCGACTCCTACATCCATCCGCTTTTGCATTGTATATCTACTTAGTCAATATTGCATCATCCATTCTTTCTACACGTCCGAACCGTCGGAGCATGCCCTTTCTTACTTTTACAGCGACCGAACCGCCGAACATGTGTGACAATGTTGATTGAAAGTCTTAGAAGTAAGGGATATAAGAATCGTGCCTAATGGCGCTCTGTTTTCTCTGCCTGCCCCTTAGACTAGGTATAAAAATATGTAGGTATGTATGTTAACTACAAGTCAAAATTAGTACTACAATAGTTTCGGTTTCGGCAAAAGTTTCGGCCAAATTTGGCCGAAACCGAAACTTCCGCCGAAACTCGATTTTTGGCCAAAACTCGGCCGAAACCGAACTTTCGGTCGGACACTACTAATAACCATAATGAAAGTACTGTGAATACACTAACGAATCTATCAAATTTCATTTAAAATTATTTACATAATTTCACCGAATAAACGCAAGTTTATCACGATATTTCAACAAGAAAAACATTAAGCGAATTAAGATTGTAATTTTTTTTCTTTTACATAACCTGAACGCTACACTATTATATTAAAATCGCGTTTGTTCTGCATAACAAATATGTTGCTGAGCATATACTGCGCACATTCGTCATAAAATCTGTACAAATATATCGATTGTTCATACAAAAAAAAACAAATGTATAATAATAACACATTAGTGTTGCTAATGACGCCAATGTTGTCGTCGTATCGATATACATATATATCGATGACTTCACTTTGATACGGGATCTTTACACTGTCAATGTCGCCGTGAAGTAAATATCACGACCAGTGGAAATTACCCTTTTTCACAATAAGTTGTATTTTTTTAGCTTTTATATTTCGGGGAATATTTATTTGTTAGATGTACACGTATATTGAATAATACATATTTTTCTATCAAGTTTTATATCAATATTCTATTAAATACTATTTCTGCAATATTCTGTATATTCAATTAACAAAAAAATACAGTATGGCATTATGACATTTGCAAAAACTTTTAAAATTAAAATGTTTAAATTGATAGTTTCTCAATTCTTGATGTTAATGTAACTAGTTTTATAAACGTTGTTGGTACTAAAATATCTTAGCAGAACTGAGTGTATGATATTTTTTGCTGCACATAACAAGTACAATCAGCTGTAGGGCAGTGAGGCATTCCATAAAAGGGTTGAGTTAATTGGCCCATCAAGATGTGCTAGCGAAACCTTTAGAATATTTTTTTTTCGTATTTAAAAGAACTATAAACTTTTAGAATTGACATAATATTATATGAAATATTTTTTTTTAACGCATAAATTTAAAAGAAGCGCCAATGATCCATCAACAATCAAATGATATTCTAAAAATGACGTAAGTACAGAATGACAGGTATTGTTTGTCGCGTTCGGTTACACAACCGTTGACCGCGAACTAAGGTCGGATAGGTTCTCATATTTATTAAACGTATTCTTCAATCTCGAACGCGCGCCGCGAGGCCACCACAGATACACGAAAAGAGTACCGTTTCGCAACGAAACAATTCAATGTCACTCGTGTACGTTCCTGAACGGATTGTTATTACTTATTATTACAATTCGCCATATTTGAATTTAGAATATATCATTGTTGTGATTAAAGACCTCCACGGTTTATTAGACAAATAGTTAACACATTGCGTCAGTGGCGAGTGCTAAATATATTATCAAAACTCATTCAACCAATCTAGATTTAATCATAGCCCGTCACAATTGTCTTATGAAACATATTAAAAGTTTTAAACACAACACAATTTAAGTGCATTAGTTGTGATATGTGTTCACACTGTGTTTATATTTATATGAATATTATAAATAAAACTCTCAATGTCAAAAATGGCGCAATTGCAAACTGAGCTACGAATTATTAGCATTTCCCTAACAAGTCAAATTTTCGAGGTTCACACTCTTGGCAGTGGACATTATATGTGTGCATACATAATTACGTTCATTGATGGAAATGTGAAGGGTATGACGAAGCTGAATCCTTTTAGATGAGATGATATGTATATAAAATGTAGTTGTTTATTATATTATCACGTGTAACGTTTTGGCAAGTTTGTGTGTGTTCAGTCAAAGTGTTGTAATGTTGGCTGTGTGTGCAACGCTCCGCTTGCGTCATTTCCTCTTGTTGACCGTGAACTGAGTTACGTTAGCCTTAGTTTCTGAACGAATTTGGGATTTTAATTTTTCTTTTACATATTTACCTAAGTCACTGGCGATTATTATTTGCCAGTGCCTACTGAGTTGTAGTGTTGTTTTTTTAACTGCTTTCTATCTACTCATTATAGTTAACTTTAGAAGTAGGTCTTGCGTCAATGCAATTAACTAGTTGGGGAATTTATGGTGACATCATGTACTACTAATTACCGCAATTACATCACTTAGTTTATCTAATAATGGTTTCTTTAGTAAGAATATATTTAATATAAACACAAGAATGGTTACATTCTTTTTATTTTTTATTGAGGAAAATAAATATCTCAACAACAAAAAAAAAGGAAATTGATATAATCAAATCTTTTTGACGTAAGTCACTGATAATTCTAAAACATTATCAAAACAACACGCGATATATTGTAGGCAATATCCTATTTTAAATCATCTAATTTGCGTATTATATATTCATGATATTTAAGTAAAATAAAATGCACCTCTTGTAAGTTTATTCTCAGTAATGTCAATGTAGTTAGTAAAAATTGTTTTAAATCACATGAAATAAGTTTTATTCAACTTATAGATAAAGAATGTTTGAACAATAATGAATTCGATTGATAAGTGGAATTGAATAATAAATACCTACCTAATATAGGTAAGTACAAAGTCAACTTAAGTTAACGGTAATATGACATTTATTCAAAGTTAATTAATAAAAAAAAAACGTGTCACCGTAGCAAAACAGGAAGTCGTTTCGTGATCGGTTTCTTAATAGAAAAGACCTATTGTTTTTAAAATAAATGACCAGTCGCTCAGCATTGCATGCGGACTGTGGCGAACTCTTGCTGCATACAAGTTAGATGTCTGCTCTGTACGAAATAAATAATACCGAAACCGGTTAAAAGTAGATAAAAAATGAAAACGAGCGAAGCGCAAAGTATTTTTAGTGGGAGATTCAAGGCTTCAACAACTGCAGATTAAGGGTTAATCATTATTCTGGTCATCGTCTGACCGGTTTGAGAGTTTTATTTTTGTTTTGTTATTGGCGAGATTCTTCTCTTCTTGCAAGTTCAATGTAGACCGAAATTGGGGAACGTATAAATCTTATATCTTGTCTGTCAACTCGGTCATGAAGATTATATTCCATGTGTTATTTCAGGAAAGAGTAGGCGTCGGAGTTCTGTCGTAGGAAGGTCAAACATTTGTGTTGACAAAACTTACGCCTCCAATTTTACATATTTCTCGAAGTGAGGTTATTCACAGAGAAGGTAGACTACTGATTCATATTATTGTTGGTTTAATTTATATTATTACTGACTTCGTTGCTGTTCAGATATATATATGAAATGAACGGACTTGACTGTTTTATTTTAAGACGACTTTAGACCAAGCCGCCTCCTACGCTCAGTGGAGTTATGAGAGAAAATAAAAACAAAATTGTTGGCATATCTCAGTGTCTGATGATGAGAGCATACGAAATTTGTGTGTGTGTCGTCTGCAAAATATCGAGAGTTGTTGAACTCTGATACAAAACAGGAAAAAGCTGACAATAAGTATACTATACATATAAAAGCGAGAGAACATCTCGCAAAGATTTACGATATTGGGTCGGCACGTCGCGTTTGCTCGGGTCAGTCCCCTGTAGCCAGGAATTACACTTAGCTGGAACTCATCCCCACTTTATTTTCTTTTTGAATGGATTAATGCTTTATTTTAAAGAGCTAAACATAATACAATTAATGTACCTTGACGAATGTTCATTAGTTCATTAAACCTTGCTTTTCTACTAATTTATGCATAGCATATAAATACTACCTATAATATAATAATATACCTATAATATAATAATAAAATACCTATAGAGGGGAGAATTTATATTTAGACGGCATCCAACAATAACTATACTTTGTACCTTATATAAATGGAGTCTAAAATTATCACCAATTTATCACGATTCGTATGTTGTGCTTACGAATTATATACATATAATAAACACTAAAGCTTTATATTTAGAACCGTTTTAGGGTTCTTATATTTAGATGTAGAGGGCGCGAGTGTAATGACCTCATAGAAATGTCCTATGATTCATCCCTGCACCCTCAATGTTACCCTCACATTTGTAACTTCCCTCTTGGGTGACGTCATCCAGAGTGCATTTCTGTATGACATGTTTTTATGAGAAATTAATCATCACCGTGTCATACCAGATGATTCATAGTTGGGATAGTATTTTTTATTGTGTAGTGTCATTCTTTCCATAGCAAATACTAGGAATAGATATTTTTATTATTACCATCGACAATGTTTTGTTTACGCTTGACGTTTTCGTAGGTCAGTAACCTTCGCGGCACGGACAGCTCGAGCAGCGAGCACTGAGACCAATGTTCGAATCACGAATCACTGACTCCTTTATAAATCCTCCAACTAAAACGAAACAAACACAACACAACTTGCTTTGTAATAATCCAAGTGATTTACAAGTTTCAGTCTGGACTCGTTAGAACTAATCTCAACTGGAATGGAACGGGATGGAACGGAGTTAAAATCAAAATGGTGGCTGGCGTGAGGCGATGACGGTCAATGGTTCCTCCTTGGACGTAACTTCGTTCCTGGTGAGCGGTCAAGTGAGACGTAGTTCACTTCGAGGGGTCCAATTACACTCTCATCATCCTTATTTAATCGATGCCACGCGTACCTATGTTTTTTTTGTGCGGCTGCCAATGTGAAGGCATTCATCCATATTGCAAGGAGTGTGCGCGTGCGCTCGGGCATCGTGAAAACTTTTTGCAAAAGTATTAAATGGCCGTGCCTTATGCTTTCACTCGAGAAGGTTAAGTCAGTTCAAGTCGCACATTTATCCGTCGTTCACGGTTCTGGGATCACGAACTACTCCATGTACTGTGGTGCTGTGTGAGTCATCGGTGATATCATGATATGACACCACCGTTGTTTTCCATGAGCTATGAGTAAAGCGTCTACCGCTAGTCGTAGTGTAATGACTTTTGAAATGAGAATAAAATTTAACGTCCTTTGGCAATGTAAAAATCAATTTATAGATGTTATTGGCCATTATAATATGTATAATAAAAAAAAGAATGAGTTCCAATTTTAAATGTTTTCAAAATTGGAACACATCACTGAATAAAGGTTTTCGTTATTATAGGTAAAAACAGATTAGGCGTTTGGTGTAATTTAGCTATTGTTTTATGATAGTTTGCAGATGTAAGCAAAAGGGATCATGTCACAATGCACGCGGCCGGTATCGGCGGATAAGTATGCAGTTACGCAAATCCGCGATATACACGTAGCTACTCTACAGTATGCCGGCGGTGCGCGGGCGCGGCGTGTTGCTTACACAAGGTTTCGCAGACCTTTGTTTTACGCAACCGGATCGATTTAATAGCTAGTCGTGCGTTTTCTCAGCTGTATACCCGATAGCAAAATTAACGAAGCCGAATTGAGAAATTGTACAAAATCTTATGAATATACAAAGACATAAAATGAGCAATTCTAGTTTACAGATTTTCTGTTGTTGGTTGGTACACGGGAAGTAGCGATTCGTTCGTATTTCTTGCGTTCAAAAGCCAACCATAACCTGTTGTCATGTTATGTGCACCCGTTTTAATGAATAAATATATTTTGAACTATTTCCTGTCAACAGATTCGTCATAAGCTTTCAATGTTAGATACACAATCGGATTTACTTTTGTATGTATGACACCTATGTCCGGCAATTTATCACGGATGAGACGTACGTGCAAAAAGTTCCGTCTCGTAAGGTGTGCAAAGTCTACTTTCGTCTGAGATCAGTGAACTATCGCCCGCGTCCGGTAGTCACATCCTGTGTATTTCGTACTACCAAAAAAGGTGCGAAACAAGTTTTATTTGCAGTGATGACGAACACCCACCCGACCACGAATAACACATTCATTTATTTTCAGAATGAGGGATAAGTGTAGGTGTAATAACTACGAAATGATTCTGGGTTATATCACGGTCGTATTGGACGTGTGCGTGGCAACAACATGATGGCCAAACAGGAAAGCTTTTATCTTCGAACAAGGTGAACTATGACTCATGGCAGAATGAATAAACCATTTTTTTTAATATGAAAAATCGTGGATGCAGGCAGGATTGTGGTTCGTATGTTTACTTATATTATGGTACCATGTTCCGCAGTAACGAAGAGGCGGCGTGGTTGGTTGTGGGGCATGGCGTCGGTGTCGGCTATGCGACATTGGCATAGTTGCGACTGACCTTACAAGTACCACGCGCCTGCGCCTGCGCCACGCTACTCGTGTTCGAGGCCGCCAATAAACGCCCCAAAACTACGTACCGACCAACACTGCGCTTGAATTCCGGCACGCCTGAATCACACCGCACAAATTAGCACTCGATGTGCGCTCGTTTTATTTTCCCACTCCACAACTATCAGCTACCACCAGTCTAAAAGATACGGTACATTATGCCAACTGCGCAGTACGCAGAGATAACTTTTATAAATTGAGAATTCTAATTATCTGCAAGATCATTTTTCTATCATCGCTGTATATAATTTATTTATAGAAAATTGAAACTGGGTGATACATTTTTGCGCGAGTGATATTATCAGAAACTTATAACAAATGATGAATGTTGTACAATAATGACCTAGCTCCGGCTTCAGTATTATACAATTGGTGAAGCTGATGTATGGTTATATTACCAAGCTTTCAATATTACGCAAAAATACCGCCTGTAATGTAGAAGTGTCTTGCACCATGACGAACACTTTTGAGCAACGTTTGTTTCAAAAGATTTTCAAAACAGACGAGTGTAGGCGCTCTCAGGTATAAGGCAAACGATCACAGCTTTTTATATTGATATAGGATATATTTTTCGTATGAGTCACTCAGGTACACACACGTGTAGGATTTATTAGGGTTCCGTTCACACATCACAATTATAAGACCTCTTTATGCGTTCATCTCTCTGTTAAAACCCTGCCTCACAGAAGATCACGAAAGTAAAAAGTACAATAAATATGCATTGATTTTCTGAAATTGACTGTGTTTATAAATATACATAACTACCCAATTTAAATAAAAAAAAAAACTATGTTTGTACGGAATACTTGGTCGGGGAGTTCGACTCGTAATTTTTTTTAGTTTAAAACCGCTCGCTTGTAGTAAATGTCAGAAGTGATAGGACGATTTTTACCAAAATGGATGAGTGGATGAAAGGCATGCGAAATTGCTGTGTCTAGCGGGTGGCGAGGCGATGTCTGTCGCCGTCCAATTTGGCACATCCGCTGGCGAGCACAGCATCGCCAGCGAACATAAATATACCGTTAAACCCGACAGACGTGCAAATATCATCCAAATATAATATTATTCGGGAAAGTTACAAAAACATAATTACCCATATGATTTTCGAGTCACTTTAAAAAATTATCAGCGTAAAAACGATACTTGATAAATTTTTCAATGGAGTACAAGGATACTAGATAAAAAATCTTATCAAAATATAATAATTCCAACCAAACCATTAGACATCATCCTAGATAGGTTAGGTAATAATAATAAGATTACATAAAGGATTGCGCAAACAAAAACTTTGCTACGTAGTCGTCATTGTTTGTCATACTTCAGATCATCCGATCCTTTTATGAATACCGTGTTACGCAAAGAACATAATATCCCTGGTGAGATTTCGTTACCTGGAGATCCAGGGGAATAATTGTTTTCGGAAAAGGTGGGCGGAATGAACGCGAACAAAGCCGGCCGAAACAAATTTCATACCTGCTCATATTTACAAAGGTACGAAGACTCAAAAGCAAGAACAGATAGGCACCGGGCTGTCTGCAATTTTGTTAAGTTTAAACTAAATCTTAACAGTAACAAATAACCGGATCAAATCGTGATATTAAAGACGGACATTCGGACAATAGACACAGGTCTCGTGACAGCGTTTCCGCCTTGTAACGCAACAATTAATAATTTCTTGGCCCGAACAAAGGTAGTTTACATTCAAACATCCGGCTTTCGGTAAGGTGCGAAATCAACAAGGAAGGTAGGAATATGCTTTTGTAAAAAAAAAATATTTTCTTGTTATTTGTTACAGAGACATCCTTACCGGATATACTTATAGGATAGGTATACTTGTATGTCATAAGATAATGCTACACAAGGGTCATGCTACCTGTATTATCGGTAAATAAACGTCGATTTCCTACCCCAAGGTCTGACGCCCGGATACTGCTTGAGATTTCTCTTTTTGGTTTCTAGTTACACACGTGTAATATTTAGTAGATACATCTTTTAATAAATAATGATACATTTATGTGTACGATGACAGGTAAGGTAAGAATTTTTGTCCGTGACTCGTAGACCTTAGAGATAGTCAACTAACAATGTAGAAGAGTTATTAAAAATATAACAGCTTATGTCAAACTAATAAAAAAATAGACTACTTATTTCATTTTCAAATCTAAACGTCAAATGCAAACAGAACTAATGTGATTCCGTTATTAGACTTCTCTCAGGTGAGAATCGCGACATCCCGCTGGTGACGGGAATTTATAATTAGGGGTTAATACATACATCTAAACGACGTGAGAACCAAGGGACACTTGATCATATTGCACCTTCACCGGTCACTATTCTCACGATGGTAAACAACAGCTGTATATATTTATATCATTATGAGGGCATGTGGAGTCATTAGATAAATTTATTAGGGTAGAACAAGGTCAGCTGACCGTCTATTTAACTAAGGGTGTGCTTGACCATCTGCATTAAATCATGACGTGAACAGGCGACGGATGCCGTCAGAGGAAATGCATGAAATACGGATTGTTTAAAACAGCTGCTTACCTGCTTGACCCACAGACAGAGGTCCGTTATCATTAAGTGGTACAAAAACACATAATATCCGCTATGGAATCGACACATGGCAAAACGGGACCATCCAATATATCCTGTCTAATTAAGTATAGCAAAAAAAAGAGCTCCATTTGACAACAGATTACTTAACTGTATTTGTTACCGGAAAACTTGAAGGGAAGAAAAATCTTTGTAGATTCACGACGTAGAAGGTAATACGAGGTAAAAGTTGAGTATTATTACAGTTTAGTTTCTGGGTTTTATAAAGCAAAAAGTAAAAAAATTCCAGCTTTGTGCGGAGAGTTTGGAAAAGGCTTCTCAAGTCGCTCTGTACTCTGCTATTAGGCAAAGGGTAAAGCAAAAGTTTTTACATTAGAGGCACGAACGCGGTGCTTCACGATCCGCATCGCGAACGCTTTTGACAACACTCGCTTTGATGATGCGATGTTGGAAAAAAAAACAAATTAAATTTTACTACTCCCTTTGTCTGCCCACTCGAGGGCTGAATTGATATTGTTGTGCAAATACAACCAGATGGACTCTTTTTGTTTTTGTGATAACGTATTGTGCTTCTATAATATGTCTGCGATTTTATAAAGTCAAAGGCGAAATACATATTTGAATATGAATGTCCTTCGAGACGAAGTTCAAAAAACACAAGTGACTTTGTGGAGGCGTAACAAATATTGTCTCAGTAAGGACCAAGATATAATCCAATATAACAAAAGGTTGGTTGTTCTCATTGAAATCTGTTTTTTTAGGACATAGTAAAAGCTAAAAGTACTCGTAGGAGGGTTAAAAAAAAGTTTAAAAATTAAAAATATGTATTGGATTACAGTAGCTAATCAATAGTTTTTTACCTGTAAAATCCACATATATAGTTACATTTTTTTTACTATTTTAGAGATACCATCTCGAAATTTTTAGTTGTTCATTAAAAAACAAGGTAGAAAAATCTTGTTTGAATAGACGCTACCCTTACAGATACGGGCAGGTGAATAGAATTCATTAATTGAAATCTTAAAGGAATGTTGGTCGTTAAGATTACTTGTTAAGTATGCACCCCAAAAATGTTGTTGCGATAGGGAGGGTATGGATTTGTGTGGGTCACCTGTTCGATAGCAGTGATGCAGGTACCCGTGACGGAACAATACTGCAGTTTGACTGTAGGGGTCAGGGGTTGCGTGGTTGGTGCGTTACAGTAGCGTTGCGCTGTTTGAAGAGTTATAAACTGCGGGCGGACCCTTGACCTGATTGTGGTAGGTACGCGCGCAGTATTGTACGCAGCATTGACACCGTTCGCCTTGAGCCACAAGCATTGCCGGAGATATTCGCAACAATGGAGGCCAGATAACATTTCAAAAGTGTTTGAAAATCCGTTGGTTCCTACCGGCGGCGGCCGCGGCGGACGCTTACCGCGCTTCGTAATTAAACACTATTTTAATACAATACACACAGTTGTGTAATATTACTATTGTGTACATACCTGACGATTGTGTCCTTTAAACTATAACGAATTATAATATTGAAACAAAGCGAAAATTGTTTATAGAAAGAGACAACATTTGTAATAACAATTATTAACGAGTTTATTATTAGTATTACAAAATTTCGTTAAGTTTTTGATTGATAAAGATATAGGTACTAAGTATGAAGAAATAATTTTAAATATAAGTATGCAAGAAGTAACTCAGAATATAAGTACAACGTGATGTATGTAGTAGTATGTATAGATAATTGTTTATCGCGGCAGCACAAGGCGCTTGACTCACAGAGGAAGCGAGTAACTACTTAAAAATACAAAGAGCATTTCCGCTTCCCTTCCGAACTTTTTATTAACTCATCGATCCTCTTACAATCGGTATTATTATCTCCCATAGATGTAGTTTAATATAAATTATGGACGCTTTTATTGATCGATAAATTATGACTTAGAATTAACTTAGGATATAAATAAATGGTAAAAAAAGACTCACCTTTGTGGATCCGCAAAGACAAACTTCCTCAGCTTGAGATCTCGCAAAACAATGCCTTGTTCGTGGCACGCGGCCACAGTTTCCGCCATTTGTCTGAACAATCTACGCGCCTCATGTTCCCTTAGCCGTTTCCTCGCTCTCACATATGAATGGAGATCTGAGTGTGATCGAGGGAATATTAAATACACTCTCTTGTCACCAACAAGAACTTCGTGTATGGGATTTACGTGCGGATGACCATCTAACCTATAATGCGCTTGGAGTAAACTGCTGCAATCTCGTGAGACCACCTGTAAAAAAATAAGACAAATATATCTAATCGGATATGGAGATTCCCTTAATTATTCTAGTGAGCATAAGAGGAAAGTGAGTGACGACTAATTAATAAAAAAGGATTATACTTTAATATTACATTTTCAATGTGTACTGTACAGACTCTAAAAGACAACGTCATTACGTTTAGCAAACTTGGGATCTATCTCCCTGTTAAATAGATTCAAAGGAGTCTTATTTCAAAGAGACCTTGATTTAAAAGGGCTTAGTCTACTATGAATAATGAGGTTGAAACATCTAGTGAATAGCTAACCCTCATTGAAAATCTAGCTGGGATGACTTCAAATTTTAATAGTGTATCTACTTTGGTAGGGTGAAAGCACAAAGAGAACATATTAAAAAGAATTTATATTTTTAAATTTCGAACTCAGTTATTTTTAAATTTGGAATGAAATGATATTCTATTTTTAAATTGGCTTGGATATTGCACTTACTAGTTGTGTGGTATTTAAAGATGTCTACGTTTCGTTATAAATTTGTAACGAAATGTCAACGACATTGTGTACGCGAGTTCCAAATCTGATTACTGGACTGGATGATGAATCATGCCGCGTGCGTCAAGAAATTTCTTTTTAGAGGCCGTGCAATACTTATTAATAGTTAGCTATTTCAGAACATAATACTTTAGACAGGCAGTCTCTTTCACCATTTCTATTTACGGTGGGTATTGAGCGAAAATAAAACATGACCTATTTTGTCGCCGTGTTTGCGAAAACACGAAGGTATTATAGATAAAGAATTCGATGTGTGTTGACATAGTACTTGATGATAATATTTGCAATCGAACGTATTTTACGGGAGCTAACCTACATAGCCGCTATCAATATTTGTATAATCGCACATACATATATAGGTTTGTATATTTATTGCAAAATATTTGTAAAATGGCCTCGATACTTGTGTATACACATACAGTTCGGCACTGACTCTCCCAGTTATGATAACCTATAGTCTTGATCAATACAGTTAGTATTGCTTAAATCGTGTTTTCCTGTATCTATTGTATGTTTTTAGTTATATTTAAAAGGTGTAGAACTAGTTCTATTTTTATTGACTACTGTTTTTATACCAAGTTAATACGTACTCCTGGCTGTATCTCTTACAAATACAAATATTATATATTTCAATGAGTTTACTTTGATTTGCCTAGATGCTTCAAATGTTGTTTACTACGTGGCGATTGGAGGGGGGGCCCCTAACGTTATTATGACATTCGACGATCGGCGTGTTATCAAAACGTTTATTTCACAATGTCAATGAGAAGGTCAAACCTATTTTCGGCTAGACCTGTTATGAACACGAGTCACGTTAAAAAAAATTGAAAACAATTAATCGATTCTTTTTTTCATTATTTTTTTTTATATTAAATACATTCATATGTTATGAATGTAAAACATAACGTTGCACCAGTGTCGTAAATGGTCGGTGTTGTAAATACGCTCGGCGTTTAGCAACGATAACGTTGCCACATTTTTAACCTTGCCAAGTTCTCACGAGGGAAGTGCCTATTCTGTGTTGACAATAAGTGTATAGGCCTTTGTTAGTTCACATATCCTGTACTGTTTTAAAATTCGGTAGAATTAGAATATGTATTAAAATCCAAACTCGATTTCGAACTAGTTTAAGAGCTAATAAGATTGAATAGGCCAACAGAAACATCTACATTACGCGTGTTACTCTCAAAGTCTTTGTTGAATATTGCTCAAAGTATCCAGGTAATGTGCAAATAAATAGTGTTTTGGCAAAAATTAACATGATAATAAAATTATAATTGCCGTTATTGTTATGTTATTGACTACGAAAGTCGACACATGACATTGTAAAAAAAAACGGCGATGGCTGTGGCCTACAAGTGCGATCAAGCAACACGCGGGACCATGACATATAAAGTATGACATCGTTTTTTAATAAGATGCTATGAACAACTATGTACATGGAACTTATGAAAAAAATGCATTCATAATATACATAGTTTTATCGAGTACCGAATACTTTAACAACTAGTTAATATTAAATGACTGCAACCAATTCATATATGGATTTTAAGTAAGCGTATCCAAATGTAAGTGTCTTTAATGGGAAACAATGTTTACTATGTGTATTTTAATATTGTTCCACGAACTGATAGATTATGCCAAAGTAATTAGTAATCCTCATGGTAAATATACATACTGTTTACTCGTTTAAGCATATAGACAAATTTATTTTACATTTTATCTCTTAATTGATATTAGAGCGAATCTCCCAGGTAAATGCTAGTTTTAATAAAGCTATATCTAACACATAAATATTCATACAAGTTAATTTCTGGGTAGCTTCTAATAATTAGATTGAAGGGACACGACATGTGGGCACATTATTGAACATACAGTTTATCTCTACATGGGGTCCGAACCCGTGGGATTTTGGAACCCTTTTAGAACTTGCCAAAACTTTGTAGTCCGCGTACAGATAAATAAGTTGCATTCAATCGATAATATTATTATCAATGACGTAGATCCAATTAGGAGTCGATCGAGTCAACATTATTGGTTAAGATTTAATTGTCTTGTTGTTGTCATCTATCAGTTGCAACTAATTGTATAAAACGTAATTAGGCGATTGACTAATTAGTTTTATGGACTAAGAGGTCGGACTAAAACAAGAGATTACACACAATATCAATCAAACATGGCCACGCAACCAGTTGTTGAAACGCGACACAATTACAACAACGCACGTTACGCATCCTAGCGGTGTTGCACAAATTGTTCTCCTCTCTAGATAGATTTTTTTTTCAATTAAATGTTGCCTAAATGACAACGGGATAATATCTATTCTGCCTTATACGGCAAACACTAAAATTACACAAGCTATGTTTTAATTTTATAAGTGTTATAATGTTTCGGTAAACTCGATTAATCTCCATTTATGGAGGAGGCTTTTGCATATAAGGGAGATTGAAGATGCCAACCATTTGTTTGCGAGAATTTAATGTTATAGAAAATTAATTAGTATTGCAAATCGACTACACTTTTATCGATTGTATAATTCATTAAAAACTCTTAAGAATAAATGTGAAGAGAGACCGATGGTTGTCCTCACTGCTGTATTACTCGACACTAATAAATGAATATTTCTTATTTAAAAGTTAAAAGAGTTATGAGGCTATAGAACTTTCCTACAAAATTCTGACTAGTCCGACTTGGCCACCGAACCTACGACTATGACCGCTAGAAGTATGTCAAATAGGTAACAAATGACGGAATGCCATTCTAATTATTTCTTAATTAAGGTTTAAACTTTGTTAGTTGATTTGCTAGTCACTCTAGTTCCAAATACTAGTACTTATAATACGTACATACTAATAGTTGTACCTTGCTTACGTATAAACTGGTCACAGTTGCGGGAGTCATTACACTCACGTAGTTAAACTAAGATTAATGTTTCGTACTGGTACTCACTTTGCAAACATACTCCTCTTGTGTTCGCACGTCCACACACCGACATAATGATGAACCTTCCACTTGTTCCAGAAGGAGGTATTTTTCAGCAACAAGCGCCGCTTGGAACTGGTGCTGGGGTGGTGGTGGACTGCTCGGTGCAGGGGGACTTGACGGTGATGGAGCAGCAATTAACCGGTCAGCTAAAACCGGTGATTGCGCTCTCTCTTCAGCTTTACTGCTATCTCCATTCTCCTGCACCGGTACGGTCACAGTTGGCTTGGTCAGGCGCAGCGGCCACAGCAAAGACGGTGATCCAGGTTCCATCACTAACACTTAACACTGTCACGTTACACTTATGTTCACAAACACACGCACAAACACTTATTTACGATGAAGGAACTATGATGAGATGAACATGATCTGCAACAAATTAAAGAACCACCGATTAATTGTTGTCCGCTTTCAAATGACTACTAAGAACCCAATGCACCGTCGAAGTTACAAAATTTGAAACAAAATGAGACAATCGCCACGATTTAGTAATATTATTTAGTAAGGGGAAATTACGAATAAAGTACGAACCTTGAATGATTCGCCCTGAGTGGATATCGTACCAAAATTTGACTGCCCGTGATCACGAACAAGTCGTTTATATATGTGATGAATTACAGGAAGTATCTTCGAGTAATCCGTGCACTGATAGACGGCCAATATTTTGGGCCGGTGTCCGCTCGGGATGTTGACAAACTAAACGAACACACAACCTATTCTCACTAACGCCATTGCGAGACTGTCGACGACGCTCGCTTGGAAGCCTCGGACCGGCAACCGATCCAATGTCCAATGTCGACACACCGTCAGCTTGCGTACTACGCTACAATACGCCATGCGTTTTAATGGCGAATGCATAACAGTATGTTTATCTCTTTCTGATTTACTGAATTCTTTGCTGAACGAAAAAGAAAGATTGCGACCATTCATTTACGTTTGCCAATGCAATGGCAACGTTTGTTTCGATATTTTTCACAAGAGTAGGTAATATTATTTATTATTATTACGCATTTACCTTCAAATCGTCAATAAATAAATTATTATATTTTTTATGATACTGGGAGATCTGATTATTTTGTAGAATATTTTTTGTTTTGCTAGATAAGTTTGATTAAGACGTTTATAATTAATAATGTGTTACCCGTACAATAATATACTCCACATAAAAGTTGCGCGTGTTCACTACCTAAATTTAGACAGCAAAATAAAAATATTGAAATATTTGGGAGCTGTGCAGCTGAAATAGGATGAATATTTAATTAACATTATTTATTCTAAAATATAAATCAATTTTTAATATTATTGTGTGTTGCGTAAAATGAAAATAAAATCGGGTGATTTTAAACAATCTTATTTGTGTAATTTTTAGTAACTTCCGCGAACTATTTCATCATATTTTTTTCCTAGTCAAGTTTCTAGTCGATGTATTCAATTAATGCGATTACAATGATCACGTTTCTATTCGATGTAATTGGTCTCAACGTGTTATGTTCTAGATGAAGCCATCGCCATGGTTTATGCATGTAAAAATGCTACAAATGTAAATGCTAGAAAAAATTACGTAATACATATGCATATAGGTACCGACATGCATAAAGTACCTACTACTATGGTTTGAATACCACATCACGGGTGTAAGAAAACTAGTAATTATGTAAACAAGTTCACTGCATGAACGGGCCGGCTCGACCTGTGAAATAGGTACCACGACCTCTCATAATATCTACGTAAAGTGGCTCTTGCCGCGGTTCCCCCGGTGAGAGAGGTATCTTGAGGCCAACCCCTTCCCCCCTCCTCTTTTGGTATTAAAATAGAATATACTATTAATATTACCCAAACAAAACCTAATGTTATGAATATAACAATGATTGCGCCATAAAAACCCCCGTAAAAGGCGGTGTTTTTTTTTTTTTGCGTCATATTATTATTAATATTCCACGCAAAACATTAGGTACCACATGGCGGAGAGTCGGGTAAATAATAACATGTTTATTGTATGACATCAGCCAGTACACCTACTTCAGTAAAAATTTTTCACTGGAAGGGTGATTAGTGATTATCATGACTGTCTTGTGTAGTACTGATAGTTTTAAGCGGAAAATCAGAAAAATATTATCTCGAATCTCATGATATCCAAAATTTACTAATTTATTAATTTTGATGCGGAACAAAGTTCGCCGGTTCAGCTAGTCTATATCTATACTAGTATTATAGAGAGGAAATATTTGTATTTTTGTATGTAACGAATAAACTCAAAAAGTACTGGACCGATTTTAATAATTCTTTTTTCTTTAGAAAGCTACATTATCACTGAGTAACTTAGGCTATACCTATGTAGTCATCGTAGTTATCGACATTTTTTTTGTACGCGAGTAACATCGTGAGGCGGGAAGCTACATATAATGTAGCGGTACGAAGTTCGCGCGGTCTGCTAGTATTCTATAAAAATAATAAGACCAATATAACAACAGCTTAGAACACTTTTTGCCAATAACATAATTTACAAGATCTCTTAATGTAAATAGATACAGACATAATAATACATTAGTAGCGTAAATTTTAGGTGGATAAAAGCGGGAAATTTAATGAGGAATCGATCATTACCTATTCTTAATTTAAAAATATTCTTTTGAATACTCATATCGGATAAAACTTGAGTGTGTTTATTTTATATCTCTATAAGTTACAGTTATATAATTTCTACATTAATTAGGTGTGACTTTTGCTATTGTTACTCTAAAATACTCGATGTTTAATTTATAGTAAATTATGAAAATCTCATAAAAATATCTACAATTAGTAAGTAATAAGTATAGTAAGTAATAAGTATTTAGGTAAACAATTTGAAGCGTCATCCCCGCAATAAAAAAGTCCACTTACCCGATCGCAAAACACACCAATGATCTTTAGTGATTTTACAGCATGCCTATATCATGCTGCACTCCAGATCATTCTATTACTCACAGTTTGAATGACAATCCTAATCTCAACATAATAACATTAATGGTGAAATAAATATTCTGCACAATTTACACAAAAATCGACATAAATTCAAATAATTTTCTACTGAACTTTTAAACACACACAAAGAAAAATGGAATAACTTTCAAATAGCCATTATTCAAGTTACATTCGATTTCAATTACGAATTCAAAATTGGAACAGAATACATATATATTTTATAAAAAATAGAATTTGAATAAAGGAGTTTTTTTTTTTAAATCAGGTATTGCGCAATGAATTTAGTTGGTTGTGCAAGAACTGGCAGGTAAAATAAGTAAATAGGTGGATACTGGTTATCATCCAACACAACACGCCATTAGTGACGTTTTATGACGTGGTGTTTGCTGGGACATAAATTTGGTGGGTTTTCTGACGAATTTTCTCATGATCAATAGCTTATTTCCACTAGTTATTTAGAACTAGATCTAGTGCGTTGTGGCTTCGATTTGCAACGCAGCAAGGATTGTCATATAAATTGATACCGTAACCGACTTTACTTCACCTATTTTGAACCTATGGCAATATGCCACACCATAACAATGCTGATGAAAAGTTTCACTCGAAGAAGCGCTCGAAGAGCATTCGAAAATTAAGGACGTAAATTGTGAAAATTTTAATACAAACAGATTTAGCCGTGAGACAAAAAGTTTTTCTCGTGTAATTCTTTTTCCCGCAGCAATTCTGGGAAGCACTGCCACTGTCATTCTCGCAACTGACACGAATAACAATATATCCTTTACGTTAAGATCCATCAAGCCGCTTACGCTACACCTTCCAGAGGATGGCGGATTTAGATACCGGCATGCAGTGGACGTAGCACACGAAAAATGGAACCTCCTTCTGGGGTAGTCAGGAAAAAAGAACAAAAAAACCGTAACAAGCATCATATAAGCATGACGCAAAATAATTAAAATGTCCATGTGAATTACCTATTTTTATTTTCTAGAAACTTCCTTTACTTTGTTACATAATAAAATTACTTCAGTACATAAACAGCACAATGAAAACCCAGATGTGAACTTTACGCGACTTGGATTATGATATTCAAATAACGTAAACGCATCAATAAAAAAATATTTTACGTCCAACGACTATTTCAATCACTAAATAATGACACCAACTCACAGTAAATACGCAATGTACATCTTAAAACGCCGATATATTTTATCAACAAAGTAATGTTTGCTACTTAGCAGCTTTGCACACGTTAATTTGGTACCAATGTATAAATAATAAAAATTATATGACGCATCCATTTCCTATTTTCTATTTACTGTGGTAAAATAAATGCTTTCAAAATACGCAATGGATGTTACACAATGCTGATATATTACAAATTCGTCATGTCACGCCACGATAAGTCGATGATTCAACAAAGAATCATTCGACGTCTTCCATTGTCTGTCCACACTTTTAGTCAGGACTCCTACACATTCCCGAAGAATGAAACACGGGATGATGACTTATGGAGTCCTGTGATCACAAAGCATTAGTGTGAGAACGTCATTTCCGGGGAATTTAGGTAACCCTGTTTAAATTTTATGTTAGCGCGAACTACTTAGGCAATTAGTTAAATAGAACATATATTTAAATAAGGCTGATACCAAGCTGTATAAGGCTAAAAGTTGGTTGGAAGCCATATAGGATTAGTCGTAGATTTTTTTTACATTTCCGGTACCTTTTCTTTATGAGATCAGTTAGAATTTAAGAAGGTTCATAAATGTTTTTTTTTAATTGTAAATTCACGCCTTTAACTCGCAGACGGTTAGGCATCTGTAATGAATAGTAATGATATATAACTTTTCAATGGTTAAAGTTTATCTTAAATAAAGATAACATGTCATTGTCTCCTTTGTTAGTCACCTATTGATTTCTCATCAAACTGAGTCAAAGCGTATCGTGACTAACCCAGCCACGCTTCGCTTTGCTTATTTACTTATTCATAATTAAGTAAGTGTACTTAGTGTTATCACTAACTTTTCGCAGGTAGGTAGAGATATATGTGTATTATCGTCCAAACACCATTTGCTTATGACATTGTAATAGTGTATTACACATTTTATTATCAGCATGACATATTTGGACGACATTAAGTTGGCGTTGTTTGCATGTTTTTACTTCTTTTTAAAATAAATTGCCAGTGTGGTTATAAACAGCTATTCTATTTTCAAGTCTAAAACATTATTTTAAATTTAGTTACAAAATACTGTGTTTATTTTCTTTCTCTTTACATATCATAAAAACAAAGATACAATGTCCAATTACTTTCTTCCTCCAGCTTATTTTTTTGCTTAGATTTAGTTGTAACAGGTATTTTGACAGTGGTAGTCCTGCAGTACGCTGCATGAATGGGCCGGCTCGACCGGTGAAAGACCACGACCTCTCGGAATATTGGCGTGAAGTGGCTCGTGCCGCGTTTCGTTCGGTGAGAGAGGTATCCGGAGAGCCAATCCCCTTTCCCCTTCCTTTCCACTCCTACTCCCTTAAAGGTGTTCATGGGCGGTGAGTAGGTGCTCACCATCAGGTGACCCACTTGCTCGTTTGCCCTCCTATCCCATAACAAAAAGTACATCAAAATCCGATACATCGAAACGACTTCATTTTTAGTTCATTTAAAGATTTTTTTTTTTTATTCTTCTGGTTGCCTACAATTTTACCAAGAATTCGATGCTAGTTCTATTTAGTAGCTCTTTCTACCAGGAACTGCACGTATTAAACCAGTTTTCCACGAATCAAGTAGGTACGTAATCAGAATCCGCTTGCACAATAATTATTCTTTATTTTATTCTTTTTTTTTTTTTTTTTTTTTGGGATAGGAGGGCAAACGAGCAGGCGTGTCACCTGATGGTAAGCAACCAACGCCGCCCATGGACACCAGCAAAACATATAGTGTTACTGTTGCGTTGCCGACCTTTAAGGGATAGGGGATAGGAAAGGATGGGGAAGGGGGGTGGGCCTCCGGGTACCTCTCTCACCAAACGAAACGCGGCATGAGCTGCTTTACGTCGGTCTTCTGAGAGGTCGTGGTATTGCACCGGTCGAGCCGGTCCATTCACGCAGCGAACTGCTTGGCTCTACCACTGTTAAATTCTGTACTAGAATATTGCTGTGGAACCCTCGTCATACTCTTTCTTCGTCAATAATTCTTCTGTACACGTGAATCTTAATAATGATTATAATTTTATAATTATGTTGCAATCAATCAGTCATCAGACAATGGTTCGTAATGTAAGTCTGCGCGTCTAAAACGTTCACATTCAATCGACATTTCCAGGTTCATACCCGGTTTTTATTAAGACCGCTATGTGTTATTAAGACGAATGTTTACTTGGAATAATATACAAAGATATGTTTGTTCTTTGGAACAACTTTTCGGCGGTCTAGAGATCGAGCATTCGTCTTCTGAATCAGGCAGTTGTGGGATACATACATACATAACTTCACGACAAATCCCTTACGAGGTAGGCAGAGAGAACAGAGCGCAATTAGGCACGATTACTACACGCCTCACTCGCTTCTTTGACTTTTTCATGCACGAGCGTCGATTTTTAAGGCTCCTAACAATACCTTTCTTCAGAACACGTCCTATTTGGTCATGGAATGTGTGTCTTGTCCGTCCTCGACTCCTACATCCATCCCTTTTTGCATTGTATATCTATTTAGTCAATCTTGCCAATCTTGTCTACATGTCCGAACCATCGGAGCATGCCCTTTCTTATCAGTAAAATTCGTGGGATATAATCAGTCCTAAAATACAGCAATAACTTATCGCAATTCTTTACGGAAGTTAAGTGTGATAAATATCGATGAATGATAACTGTGTTAATGCTGTGTGGCGCCGGCTTAGAATACCGCCACCCCATCTCTTCCCGTGGGTGTCGTAATAAGCTACTAAGGAAAAAGCTAGAAGAATGGGCAGCAGCATTCTCTCTTAAGACACTACAGCCTACTGCGATCGCCAACCCGCCTGCCAAGCGTGGCGATTATGGCAAAAACCCCCCATGATTGCGCGGACCGGCAGTTGTGGCGCTCTATGGGGGAGGCCTATGTCCAGCAGTGGACCTCAAAAGAGCTTATGATGATGATGATATGATGATAACTGTGTACCCGATGTAAGGCAATAGGTTCCTCCACTCGGTTTATTTGAGACGTAAAAATTTTGCAAGTCGAGACGTAACTATTGCTGCCTTTTGGTAGAAAAAATAAAGTTATTCATACATATAAATAAAAGTTAAGTGCCTGTTTGTAATATTGAAATAACTCCTTTTTACTACATTCTTAAAAATTTACATTTTTGTCTGTCTATCTGTCGGTTTGTTCCGGCAAATCTCTGATCTATTTTGACGCGACTTTTATTGGCTGGTAGCTGGTGTAATAAGCAGTAATTTAAGCTACTTTTTTTCGTATGAGAACTTTTATTTATTACATTCGCGGCGTAACCGAGCGTTAGCTTGGTCAGCTAGTATAAATTTTTATTTTCTGATCACTATAAACTGCAAGCTGTCGAAACTCATTCGCTGCTGCATAATATGCTTAACTTGTGCTTATGCTTATTAATATGCTTAACTTATATGTAGTTTTCTTTGTAGTGGATATTCGAGGATTAAGTTCTACCTTCATCATCGTTAAAAACGTGACAATATAACAGGAATTATGTGATCATTTAGAAATAGGGAAATTGTGCAGTTATTCTAAGAACATACAATATATAATTATTTAATTAGTTTTTCTTCCTTACACCTATATTAAGAATTATTTCATATCTGCGGTGTTGGGAAACACCATGAAATAACAAATCCTGTGAAGTACAAGGAGTCAGCCTCGTTGGTCCAGTAGTCGAGCTCGCGTTTCTGAATCAAGAATAAGGGTTTGATACCGGGCTGCCATTGTATTATCGGAATTATAATAATAGGTGCCGCCACCAATTCCCATTAGGGACATAAAAACTTAGCGAATCGAGGATTAACAGACGCTGCCTAAACTTTGCCTAAACAAGGAGGAGGAGCAATTAGCTACTAAAACATGTCTTTTGTGTAGACTTCGGCAAGTTTGATCCCGACCCGGACATAATAATATAATGATGTGTGATGAACATGAGTATTTAAATGGCCGTATTTAAGATATCACTTATACTAATTACGTTGAAAAATATGGCTCATTCATTTTGCCTGTCTGTTTGTTCTATTAAATAAATCTGGAAAAAGTGAGATTAGAGAGATAAGGTGGTGGAGCTGGGTAAAATAATCATTAAATAATAAACCCATCCATTTGCGGTAAAAATTGGCTGACGCGAAGTAGAACCGATATTCTTCTGTAAAAATTATTTTATTAAGAGTCAAATATTATTTTAATTAAGTATTTATATTATATTGTTTGTTTGTTAATTATTTCTGTTATTAATCCGGATAGTAACGCGGTAGATTAATGGTAGGTTTTTAATTTATACACTCAAGCGTTTAATAGCCGATGGTGTGCACATAACTACGTGAGGATGGGTTAAGCAAGTATCTGAAATTTATGTTTTTTGATTGAGGTCTTCTGAGAGACTAGGATGACCAGGAATGGTGCTCCATTTTAAGATGAACTCATGATGAGGTAACCATCAATTCTGACTACTATGTACTTAATTGACAAAAAAAAGGTTCACATCAGAGATTTTTCAATCATGATGGTCTAAATTACCTCTACTCTCTCTACTCTTTTAAATTTATACAAAATATCAGTTTATAAACTTTGCAGTTTTCGTCTACCTATGTCCATTTGTCCACCCGTGGGAAACAGTACCCTGGGAACCTCTGGGCTGGACAATAATATGTTTATCACAAGTTTACAGTCACAGAGCACTGAACATAATATATACTTATATATATACTTCCGTGAACCGAATGTAATTAATATATTTTTTAAGTTAGTTAAAAGCCAATTATGTGTGTTTTTTGGATCTACAGTGTATAAAAATCCGTGAGATTTAAATAATAGGTAATGCTGTGATTCACTGACATAATTAATGTTTTTTTTTATTATGGAATAGGAGGGTAAACGAGCAAGTGGGTCACCTAAGTAGTAAGTGACTTGCGCTGTCCTTGGACACCTAGAATGCAAATAGTATTACAGTTGCCGGCCTGTTAGGAGGTAGGATAAGAAAGGAGGGTGAAGCGGGATCGACCTCCGGGTACGACTCTCACGAATAAAACGCGTCAATATTCTAAGTGATCGTGGTATTTAACCGATCGAGCCAGCTCATTCTTGCAGCGAAATCATTAATACACCTGTTGACTAGACAAATACAAGATGGAACGAGACGTATTGTTTGTTCTCCCCTTTGCAATGATTTTTCTATTACAAACCATCGCAGACAGTAAAAATTTTGCTTTTTTTAAAATCTGTACCTCAAAAATATACGATCGGGGTGAACAGAGCGCCGCCGTAAGGCACGATTCTTACACACCTCACTCGCTTCGTTGATTTTATAACTCTTTTCATGCACGCGCGTCGATTTTTGAGGCTCCTAACATCACCTCCAGAACACGTTCTATTTACATCCATCCGTTTTTGCATTGTATAGCTGCTTAGTCAATCTAATATAATGTTATTTAGTATAAGTAATCTTAGTTTGGAAATTTCAATATTACATAACATAATTTCACGCCTTTTCTACCCGAAGGTGTAGGCAGTGGCTGATAAGTCTCGACTCGCCGTTATGTTTACGTCCCAAATGGAATAGGTGGCGAACCATTAGGTACGCCATCTATTCCTAGATATATAGTATAGAACTTTGTGCCCGGTATGCCATTAGTCATACCGGGCACAAAGTTCTGAGTCATCAATATTTTTCACATAACTTTCGAAATTAATTAATTCCGAAAAGTAATCGGTCTGTGCCAGGATTCGAACACGCGACCTCTTGATTCAGAAACCTTGTGCTCAACCACTGAACCATCGAGACAATATTTGTTCAAGTAATTATCGTTACCTTAGCATATTTTATTATCAAGGTAGATCATATCATACAATAACATATAATCCTTCATTTCCGACCCATAAAATGCCTCGTGTACTATGTTGTAATCTTTAAAACACATATATGTATGTATATCAATTGACAGTCTTGGTGGCGCAGTGGCTAGCACCTCGCTTCTGATTCAAGAAGTAGTGGGTTCAAATCCTAGCACACACCAATGGCTTTTTGAAATTTTCGGTAGTTACGTGTGATAGATATCGATGACTGACAACTTTGTGCCCGGTATGGCAATAGGTTCGCCACCTACATCCATCCACCACCATTTGGGACGTAAACATAACGGCGAGTCGAGGCTTAAGAGCCGCTGCCTACACCTTCGGGTAGAAAAAGGCGTGAAGTTATGTTATGTATGTTATATCAATTGACTTTGTTTGAGAAAAACTGTTGTTGTTGTTGTGTCAGTTTTTAGTTTTTATATAACATGCTTATAATAATATCGTACGTTAATAAGAGACAAACAGACCTTTGACCTGGATGACAGATAAAAAAAGAGCACGATGTTTTTCACATCTTTCTTGAATAAAGTCCACAAACTTACTCGCTACTTGTCTGAAGTGGAACTGTAACTTAACGCCTTTAGTATTAAAAGGTGTAGTCTACGATATGTAGTATTAGCTTTAATACATTAGGTGGCACGATTATTTTTTCGCATTGAAACTTAAATTCATGTTTCACATTTATTATTTGGAAAGCTCTGATTCGGACTCGTTAACTTTGATTAGGAAGACGAATTGCCGAAACACTAGGCCGTAGTAACTAATGATACTGAATATACTCCGCGTCAGGTTGAAATCTTTTAGAAACTTCTTGTCTACACTAGTAGAGATCTCTGAAAAAGGATAATAAATATTTATATTTTACAGATAACTTCTCGCCGAATCCCTTGAGGGGTACCCAGAAAGAACGTCCGTTTTCAAACACCTTACTGGTATCCACGACTCTTATAACGTGTCGATTTGTATAGTTCCTGAAGTCTCCACCTGATCGGTTAGGACACATTCCTACTTTATAATTTCTCCCTGCATATACTCTTGAGGTCATTATTTTATCTTCCATTCCTTTCTTTTTATCATCGGAGATAATTATAAAAAATTGCGTGGAGTCCCGCCGCGCTATAGAAGTGGAACTTTGTAATATGTATTCCAGTCTTGCGCATAGTAGTTCGCGACTGAGATCGCTCAGTTTAGGTCGCCGCTCCTCAACGACATAGTTCGCTCTTTTAGTTCGCCCGCTTCCTCAGCTCCTAGTTCAAAATGTAAAGGAACGCAGACAAATCGTTTCTTAGTTCGTTCGCACGTGACGATAGTATGTAAGAAAATAATATAACTAGTTTTTAGAAAAAAAAAATGGTATTTGATTTTTTCACTTGTATATACATTTACTTACACAAAGTAACAAATTACACACTAAGTATAATTTAGTCTTGGTGGTCCAGTGGTCGAGCAAACGGCTTTTGAAACCAGAGGTCGCGGCTTCAAATCCTGGCCAATGACCTTTCCAATTTCGAAAGATAAGTGTGATAAATATCGATGACTTAAAAACGTTCTGCCCGGTATGACTATAGGTTCGCCACCTATTCCACTTAAGACGTAAACATAACGGGGCTTAATAGCCACATGCCACAATAGCCAATGTTATGTTACACAAATAAGACAAATCATACGGTTCCTTAGGTTTAATAATTAACATTTAGTAATAGTTATTCATACATACATATCTCCACGCCAAATCCCTTGCGGGGTAAGCAGAGAGAACGGAGCGCCATAAGGCACGCCTCACTCACTTCGTTGACTTTCATAACTCTTTTTATGCATGCGCGTCGATTTTTCTATATAGTTATATAATATTTTCTATATAATAGTTCTTCATTTCAATAATTATTGATATGGTTTTGCCGCGAACAAGTTTTGTTGGAAATAGAAATGATGAATTCGGTCACGAACTAAAGAGCAAAGGAGCTGGAAATGAGCGACATAGTTCGCTCAGTTCGTCTATGGGAGCGATCTTTTGAACTAGGTCGTTCACGCACTACAAAGCCTAATGTATTCACTATAGCTTTATTTTTATGGGTCACAGACACTTAAAAATAGTCAATAAATAATTAAAAATATACATTTATAATATACTGCTAATGTAAGTAAGGGTAAGGTCTGGTGGTGCGTTGGTAAAACTACCGACTGTGGAATCAAGATTGGCGGGTTCGATCCCCACCCAAGTATAAATATTTATCTGGGTCTAGGTAGAATCTGGCTGGAGGTGGCGCCTCACAAGAATTAGGCTCTGTGGTTCCACCGCCTCACTCGGCGCTAGGAACCACCAGCCGCGCGGATCCAGGTGGGTGACACGGTTGTCCCGGTGGCGAGGTACTTGAAGTACTTCGGCCTCGCCTCAGGATCTGGAGCTTCGAGGAGTACTTCGTGAGGATGGTCCCCCGAGTGGGACGGGTGGCAAGCGCGCTGCACCGCCTCCCCCGAGATTCGCCGCCTCTACGGTGGTGTTGCGCGATCCGTGGCCCTGTACGGGGCTCCCGCAGTGGCTGTTACGCCTCGACTCACTGTTTTGTTTACGTCCCAACTGGAATGGCGAACCTATTGTCCTACATAGGGTGCAAAGTTTTCAGCCATCGGCATTTATTACACTCAGCTTTCAAACATAATTTCGAAAAGTCATTTGTGTTAGCCAGGATAGGAACCCACAACTTTTTGATTTAGGAGGGGAGTGCTCGACCACTAGACCGCCGAGACTACCGAGATGACTACTATCTACTTCAAAATTGAGTTCTAATATTCACCCGAACATACATATGTCGGCGCAGGACGCCATCTAGCGGCATATCATGTCAACTATATATAATAATAACCCTATAAAACTTTATTAGGTAAACTGATTTATTATGATTACATGTTATTACATATTTATGTCAAGATATTACTAAAATCTATTATTTAGTTAAGTAAAATGCGCGAAATTTATAATTATGTGATTAAACAATTCATTCTATTTCGTAACTGTTTTGATATTTCCTTTTATTGTTTAAATGTTTAAATCAATACTGATGCTGCATGAATATTAATAATAATTATTTTCATAATTGATATCTTAATACTAAATAATATCAACTCGTTCTATGTAATATTCGTAAAATAAGAGAACTTAATCCTAGTAGCGCCATCCGCCGAAAGATAGTGAATTTATGATAATTAAAATAATTAATTTATATATTTACAAACTCTTTCGTACTAAAACTGGTCAATGTATTACTAAAATCTATTATTTAGTTATGTAAACTGCGCGAAATTTATAATTATGTGATTTAACAATTCATTATGTTGCGTAACTGTTTTGATATTTCCTTTTATTGTTTAAATGTTTAAATCAATACTGATGCTGCATGAATATTCATAATAATTATTTTCATAATTAATATCTTAATACTAGATAATATCAACTCATTCTATGTAATAAATGTGAAATAAGAGAACTTAATTTTAAAACATTCTAGTATCCGCCGAAAGATAGTGAATTTTGATTGTTCAAATAAGTAATTTATTCATTTACAAATTATTTAGTACTAAAACTGCTGTTATAATTATTTAAAATTATTATTTTGACTTTTAATCTGTTTTTCAAGTATAATTCTCGAGTAGATTCATTTGTTATGTAAAAAGATGTTGTTAACTGAGTTTATCATTTTTGTAATATCAATTATGACCACCTAGTACCACCATCCGCTACTAGATGTCTGTACGGGTAGTTTAAAAAGTCGCTATACCTTTTCGTCCTTGGTTTATATGGATCTTGGCTTTTTATCTTATCATTATATAATATTAATAATGGCCGCAAGGGGGCGTTAAAAGCGTTAAACGCTCTTGCAAGTTGCACGAGACATTAGATAGAAGTTCCACTTCAATTATAATTAATAAATATTAACTAAGAATGATGTAACTCGAAGCGCGTTACATCGACAGATATTAAAAGCGTGCAATACACGCCGCTCTATGATGGGTGATCGTGTGATCTGCTACCTATTCTATTCTGAGATACCTACTATTATTAATTTTTACTAATAATATTACTGAACAGTGGTAGAGTCTTGCAGTTCGCTGCATAAATGGGCCGGCTTGAGCGATGAAATACCACGATCTCTCGAAATATCGGTGTGAAATGGCTCGTGCCGCGTTTCGTTCGGTGATAGAGGTATGCGGAGGCCCGATCCCCTTTCCTCTTCCTTTCCCCTCATTAAGGGATAAAAGGACGACAACGCACCACGGTATTCATGGACGGTGAGTAGTTGCTTACCATCAGGTGACCCACTTGCTCGTTTGCCCTCTATCTATCTATCCCATAAATAATTATAATAATATTATAAAGGTAAAGATTTTATTTGAATGCGCTAATATCAGAAACTACAAAATTGTACCCGGTGTATGGCAATATATTCTGCTAGTTATTCCATTTGGCATGTGTAAAATTGACGATTCGAGGCTTGACATAGGCTGTCTATACCTGGGGTATCAGGTGTAGCATACTAACTGCAAGACTCTGACGCTCCAGCAGCCCCAGTCGGAGAAGTGTGCCGCAGAGGTTAATGGGTATTCCGTAACCACGCTACAACATGCCGGCGAGTTCCACATACCCCTGCCGTCGTATGCGTGAAAGCTTTCTTATGCTTAAAAGAAAGTCTGCTTACACCTTCGTCTAGAAAAAGTAAGGACACTGCAACAAAATTGAATATTTTAAAATAAATCTACGTACCAATTTTAGTAGTGATCTAACCTTTATGACGATGAGGCCTTATGACGAGGTGATGTCTCACTGTTGACCTTAAAAGCGCACACACATAAGGAAGCGTATGTGTAATGCCTTATTGCTGAATGTTCCTTAAAGGAAACATCGTAGATTAAGGTCACTGATAAATGTATGAATGCAAGCTTAAAGGACACACTATGGTCTAACTATTGTGCAAAAAAAAAATGTAAGTTCGACTTACAGACCGAGATACTTTAGTTTTTATTTAGTTTTTCCGTATTTAGTTTTTTCGGAGTAATAATATGTATCTTTTACCATAGTTTTATAGGTGTAATAAAGGCAATGTAATTAGATATTGGTTAATTTAGTAATCAATACTAATATCATAATTAGTAAAGATATGATTGTATTCCATAAACTTTGAAAGTATTAGTATTTTTAATTATTTTTTTAAAAGTTTTTTCACCATTAGAAAGTTAGTTTATTCAGAAGTATAGTTATTAGATAAGTATAGAGTATAATATAGTTGTTCAGAACTATATTCTATAGTAAGAAGGAGTAGCCTAGTAGTTCGCTGCAGGAGTGGGCCGGCTTGACCGGTGAAATACCACTACCTTTCAGTAGATCGACGTAAAGTGTCTCCTGCCGCGTTTCGTTAGGTCAGAGAGGCCGTAGGCCGGAGTACCCGGAGGCCCAAAAGTGTAACACTTTATGTGCTGATGTCCATGAGCGGCGCTAGTCCCTTACCATCAGGTGACACGCATGCTCGTTTGCTCTCCTACCCCATAAAAAAGGACTATTTGAATTGAAAAATAAAAGTCACCAGTTTTATAATTTTTTCGATCAATGATAAAATTACATTTCTATTATTTAATTATTTATCGAGATTTATGAGACGATAATCCTTACCGTGCAAATGTGGGCGGCGCTAGTAGCTTACCATCAGAAAACCTACCTGCTCTTTTGCCTCCTAGTATATGAAAAAAAGACCATTATTAGTACCAGTGACTCATTAGGAAGTTAATTCAGACAATTTTAGCTAATCACCTCGTTACAATAAATATGATAAATGAGTATAAACTATAATCTTCTAAATGGCGCATTTAATTAGATATAAATTTTGATATTTAGTTAATTTGAATTTTTATATTTACAAAAACAACTTTGAGAAATACCTAATTAAATGTGTGTAGGGTAAATGAACTGACACACAAGGATTTTATTTATGAATCACCAATTTAGCAGAATCTGAATAATATCATAATGATATAATCATCAAGTAAGTACTTAGTAAAAACAATTATAGTCCGCTATGGTGATGAGTTGATGAGTGATGCGGAGTGGAGCGGAGTGGAGCTGGGCAAAGGCTAGCATAGCGGAGTATAGTTGAGGTTTGATTCTGAAGAAAAGATTGCCAAATTTCACGAACAAATAATGATTAAGCGGTTTAACAGTGGTAGAGACACGCAGTTCGCTGCATGAATGGGCCAGCTTAACCGGGGAGACACCACCCCACCTCTAAGAATATCGACATAAAGTGGCTCAAGGTGCGTTTCGCTCGGTGAGAGAGGTATCCGCAGGCCCAACTCTTCCCCTCTCGTCTTCCCATCCCAATTCCGACCCCTTCAATATCACATTGCAAGGACCGGCAACGCAACTGCAACACTATCCGTGTTCAAGTGTCCATGGGCGGTGTTTGTTGCTTGCCATCGGATGACATGCCTGCTCGTTTGCCCCCCTATCCCATAAAACAATGATGAATGTTGCGTTATAAAAGCATCAAGCAAGCAATTAGGTCTTTAAGCTTACAAGCTTATTACACTATTTTTACGTATCACAAAAGTTATAGCTATTATTATACAGACTGAGAAAAAGTGTGTTTTTCTTATACTCCGCGGGTATTCCAGATGCTATTGTTTCAGTAAAACCTTGACCGACCGCGGCTCGTGGGTTTTTGTTTAACATGGGACTGTGCAATCGTAATTGACAATGATTATGTGACAGTGTTCAGTAATTTCGATGGTCCGGCTGAGTACACCACTTCTGAATCAAGAAGTTGTGGGATCGAATCCAGGCTCACAAACGTGCACGGTGTGTGGCAAATAAGTTCAGCCACCCATTACATTTGGAACGTAGAAACTTGACAGTTTGACAGCCGCTGCCTGCACCTTCGGGTAGAAATTGGCGCGACGTTGTAGTTCATCTATTGTTCATACAAATAGTTCATCTATTTGGAGAAAATTGTGTTCGAATAAGAAAAAATAATTAAACTCATATATCTTATATTTTTTATAACATCACGCTTCTTTCTTTTTACTAACTTTTCTTTATTTATTTTCCACATAAAATCAAAGTAGTTTATACTTAAAAAAATACATGAAAATATATATTTAAATACTTTTAAATACAATATAGAATGAACCTATGTGGTACTTAATCTGAAGGAAATATAGCTACTATATTTCTATTTTTACTTTTAAGTCGTTAATTATAAAACTTATAGTCTCGGTGGACCAGTGGTTGAGCACCCCACTTCTGAATCTAGAGGTCGCGAGATCTAATCCCGGCTCACACCAATGACCTATTAAAGTTCTTTTCAGAAGTTATGTGTGAAAAAAATCGATAACTGACAAACTTTGTGCCCGGTATGGCCTACACCGTCGGGTAGAAAAGGCGTGAAGTTTTGTTATGTATGTTATGTAAAACCGTTAATCAATTTGTCCCAGGCTATAAAAGACAGACAATAAGTCATCGCAAACTTTACTGTTGGTCTATGTATGAGGAACAATTGCACCATACATTATTACATTTTGTTAGATCTCAAAGGAATTTCGGGGCACAGTTTCTAATGAAAGGTCGGCTTGATTTCTTCTGACTTCTTCAAAAAACTAACTTCAATCGTATTTGAACTAAAAAAAACCTCCTTGGATTTTTTGGATCTTTAAAAAAAAACATAACAAAATCTGTTGCGCAATTTCAAAGTTCTAAGCATACTTATACGGCTAGACAGGCTGTGTTTTTTTTATTTTTAATGCGAATTTATTTTTAACCTACTTCCAAAAATGGAGGAGGTTCTCAATTCGTCTGTATTTATGTATAATATTTTTTTTACAATATGTAGTAGGTAATGATGAGTACCAAATACCTATGAAAGTAGACAGTAACGGTCTCGTGAGTTAGAAATGACAGGCATGTCAAATGTGATTCAGCCAATTTATTCTCTAATCTAAAGAGCGGCTGCAATGAAAAAAAGACATTCCATATTAGCCAGACCATGCGGGTACCTAGGTACTCATAACTGGGTGATGTACTGCATAATCCTTGTATTAAAGTAATATGATAACATAACTACTTCATATTCCAGTTTTATCCTGCTGTCCATTGTTGATATTTATAAATACTACCCGCGTTTATTTTTGCACATATTTTACTGCAAAATTAACGTGTGATCTTCAAGTCAAGCGTCTTGTGGTGTAAAAAGAACCGATTACAAGAAAATACTCTTCTAAGTTACTGTTTATGACTTACTAGCTGACCTGAAGTGAGAAGTAAAAGAAGAGCAAATGAGATATGTAAATACCTTGTTGCGTATACTTCTGTCTGCCTATCCATTGTGAAGATATTGTTTTATTTTTTCGCAAGCAAGCAGTATTATTGACTCAATCAAGGTCAAAAATCAGTTGAACAGGAACACTCAAATGTAAAAGCAAACATATACATAACTCAGAAATTGTATGTTTGCTAAAGCAAAATCTTGTCACGAAAATATTTGTACTGAGTTCCGACAATTTTATACCATAACGTCTTTAATATAAGAAAATGTAGACAGTGATTGCATGCATACTCTAATAAAGACTATCGTCATATATCAAATAAATTCTGACAAGACATCGATAATTAATTTGCCTCATTATAGTTTGACGTAGGTAATCTCGACTTCAACAAAAAAAAGTCATTAATATTAATCATATTTAAAATTAATTAGGCATTGTCTGGATTCTAAATAAATAACATCAAACTTGTTTTAGGAAGCTGAAATGGCACTTTATGGAAGTCGGAAAAGATAAGTTAATTTTTAAAAATGAACCTCACCTCACTCTTAAGTGCTGTCGTCTGAAACGAAAGGGAAAACGCACAGTCGGCAACACATGATAGTGTTACAGTTGAGTTGCCGACCTTTATTAACGGATAAAAAGGGAATTAGAAGTAGAGGAAAAGGAAGGGGAGAGGGGTTGGATCCGAATGAAACGCGTCATAAGATACTTTACGTCAATATTCTGAGTGCTCTTGGCATTTCGCCGTTCGAGCCGGCCCACTCATGCAGAGAACTGCGTTTACCACTGGAAGTTAACTTACTGAACAATAATTTACGACATGTAATGACATTATTGAAACATTAATTTACTATGATAACATAATGACAGTGTAATGCTGCAACGTTTTACGTCACGACTTCAAAATGATGAATTTTGTAAGGTTACATACATATCTCTGCTAGGAATACAGAAACAAGCAAACAATTTATTGTAACAAATACACAGAAAAGTTATGTAATATGTGTGTATCATAACCGCATTACATATTATTACGAATGGAATAAGAATAAAGGTATGTATTAACATAATAAATGTTAATACATACCTTCTGTGTATAAGTATCGGGAATTTGTCAATAAAACAACAAATACAAATTATTCATCTAAATTTATTTTATTGCCTTCAAAGTAGGCCCCATCGCTTGCAATACAACATCTCCACCGCTTCACCCAGTCTTCCATACATTTTTCATAGGCTATTTGCGGTATGGCCTTTAGCTCATTCAGCGAATTTTCTTTTATGGCTTCTATTGACTCAAAACGTTTTCCTCGAAGTGGTAATTTTAACTTGGGAAATAAAAAAAAGTCAGACGGAGCCATATCAGGTGAATAGGGTGCTTGGTCGAGAACGTTTGTTGAATTTTTCACTAAAAACTCTTTCACTATAATGGCTGTGTGTGATGGTGCATTATCATGGTGCAGCATCCATGAGTTGTGTCGCCACAAATCTGGACGTTTTCGGCGGATACTCTCACGCAAACGCTTCATGACGCCTAAATAATATTCTTTATTCACTGTCTCTCCCTCTGGAAGGAATTCGGAGTGAACCACACCACGGTAGTAAAAAAAAACTGTCAGCATCACCTTGATTTTGGTGCGACTTTGCCGCGGTTTTTTGGGTTTCGGCTCGTTTTCGAGACGCCATTCTGAAGACCGTTGGCTTGTTTGCATGTCATACTCATAAACCCATGTCTCGTCGCCAGTTATTATACGTTTCATAAAGGTGGGATCCGTAGAAGCTCGGGAAACCATGTCTTCAGCGACATGCTTTCGCTGCTCTTTTTGAACAAAATTGAGCTCTTTTGGAACTAGTCGAGCGGCGACGCGTTTCATGCCTAAAATGTCAATGAGAATATTGTGGGCGGACTTAAAAGATATGTTCACCTCACTAGCCAACTCTCTCAGAGTCATACGTCGATTTTCGAGCACTAGCTTCTTGATTCTGTCGATGTTTTCTTTGGTCGTAGCGGTTGAAGGTCTACCAGAACGAGGCAAGTCTACTACTACTTCTCGGCCTTCTTTAAAAGCCTTATACCATTCATAAGCCCTTGTTTTCGATATACATGATTCGCCGTAGGTATTTCGCAACATTTTTAGTGATTCACCACATGAAATATCATTCGAAACACAAAATTTAAGGCACACTCTTTGTTCAACAATATTTTCCATTGTAAAAATCGCCGAGGACTCAAAACTATGACCAACAAAAAGTTTAGTTTAAAACAAATTAAATGACAGATCCCGTTCAAATTTTGCGCGCTATATCAGTACAGTGCTACCAACATGCAGTAAAAAAATTAGAACGACCTCTTTTACGCGGGTCTCTTTATTGACATATCCCCGATACTTTTTACACAGAGTAGTATATGTATATTGTATATATATACCTACTGGATTAATTTTCTAAATCCTAATGTTAAGATTGTAAAACCTATTTCCATACATCGACCATTTATTAACCATTTGTCATTTATCGATATTTGTCACACATAACTTCCAAACTTCGTTCGTGTCAGTTAGGATTCCAAATCGTGACGTCCAAAGTGGAAATTGGAAGGCTGAATGCCGTCCTGACCTATGATACGAAGGATCCCATCAGATTATATCCTCTTAGATCATCGAGAAGAGATTGAATGTCACTATTCATCAGTACAGTCCAGTAAACGCCATATCATTTCCTTAAGTATTATAATAAAATAAATTAAAAAAGGTATCTAGTTACGGTAGCATTAGAGTATAAGAGAGAGATAGTACAGTACAGTAGTAGAGTCTTGCAGCTCGCTGCATGAATGGGCGAATATCGGCGTGAAGTGGCTCATGCCGCGTTTCGTTCGGTGAGAGAGGTATCCGGAGGCCCGATACCATTTCCCCTTCCTCTTGCCTGCAATTCCCTTAAAGGACGGTAACGCACCCCGGTGTTCATGGGCGGTGAGTAGTTACTTACCATCAGGAGACGCAATTACTCGTTTGCCCTCCTATCCCATAAAAATAGAGAGAGTATATTACTACAAGCTTAGATGGACCTATTAGGCTATTTTCTAAGCGTTTTCACCAGCTTAGAAGGTTCTAGATAGAATAATCTGCATCATTTTATTTAACCAGTTTTATAATCCACAATTTTACTTATTGGGGTAGAATTTTCATTTTCACATGAGAGGTTTCGGCGTAAAAACAAAAAAAAAACTTAAATACTTATTAGGATACAAGTTACCAGGCAGGATACACGCCTACTCGCCTTGTGTAGTTACTGGCAGGCACTCAGTTCCCACGACCAATGCGTCGCTACGAGGAGAACGTACTGTTTAGGGTGTCGTTCCACCCGATGGGAGCCAGCCTATCCCTATTTAATTACTCATTTGGAGCCATAAGTTAGTTTACTACATAAATGTTCCTATAACTTTGGTAAAGTACCCAACAGAAAGTCTGATGTTTTTAAAAGATTAGCAATTTTCGTCGAGTCTATTCTGACATAGAACATACATACATACATAACTTCACGCGAAATCCCTTGCGGGGTAGGCAGAGAGATCAGAGCTCCACAAGGATTCTTACACTCCTCATTCGCTTCTTTGACTTTCTAACTCTTTTCATGCACGCGTGTCGATTTTTACAGCTCCTAAAATCACATTCCTCCAAACACACATTCTATTTGGTCATGGAAGGTGTATCTTGGCCGTCCTCGACTCATACATCCATCCGCTTTTGCATTGTTTATCTGCTAAGTCATCCATCCTTACATAGTCCATTCTTTCTACATGTCCGAACCATCGTATGCCCTTTCTTACTTTTTTACACTGACACTCTCTTTCAATCCAACTTCCTTACAACCTTGTTTTCGACGCAGTCAGACAGAGTGACTCCGCAGATTTTGCGCAGCAGTCATTTCGACCGCGTTTATCCTACTTTCACGCACACTCTGCCATACCCAGCTCTCGCTTCCATAATCAATAATTAAAATATGTTTTTGTATAAAAATCTAATTTATTGGAATAGTTATAGTATATATCAACCTCTTTAGTACCATAATGACTAGAATTTAATAACACATTCGGTAACCACGAGGTATGTAGCGCGACTCACACTTGACCACTTTTTTATCTACACTACTCTAACATGCAAATGGAAAAACTAGTTTCACAATAATACTTCTAGCCGTTCATAGTCGAGTGAATACAAGTGCATTTACTTATCGTTTAGAGTTAGAGGAGTTTATTTAACCTTGCCAAGGTCAGTATGATGATGGGTGACCGTGTTCGGGGACGTTCAAGTTACATTCATATCTTGCATATTTGGTTAAAGAGACAAATCAGTGTTTGAAGTGTCTATATTATTATACTTCATATGCTAGTTGCCTGGTTAGTGCTAGAGCTACGCAGTTTGCGGCTTGAATGGGCTGGTTCGACCGGTGAAATACCACGACCTCTCAGAATAATGGCGTAATGTGCCTTATGCCGCGATTCGATTGGTGATATAGGTGTCTGGAGGCCCACCCCTACAACCTCTCCTTCTCTTCCCTCTTGCGTAAAATGTCGGCAACGCAACTGTAACACAATTTGTGTTGCAGGTGTCCATGGGCTGCGCTGGTTGCTTACCATCAGGTGCCCTTGTTACTCATTTGTTTCCTATCCCATAAAAAAATCACACAATCTGATATACTGTAACTCTTTGTATGTGTTCTAGTTCAGAGCTACCAAGTTCGAATATTGACACTGTGAAATTTAGGAAATTACGTGTTAAAAATCGGTGACCAACGAATCTGTGCCCGACGTAAGACAATAGATTGCGCCACGTATTCCATTTTTAGGACTAGAAATATACCGCCGTACCGAGGCATACATCGAGCTTTGAGGTTGTGAAGTAACAGTTACATGGAAGAAAAAATTGACAAAATTTCTAGAAGGATTCAATTTATTACTATCCTGACTAAGCATTAGATTTCCTCATGTCTTGAAAGCTAGTTCCATCAGTCATAAAGCGTCTGGTATTATCTGAGTCACACATAAAATGACTGTATCATTTCAGGGAAATTGGACAATACAAGCACCACAAGGTGCAACCCACATACGTGTACTAGAGGTTCACTTGCCTTTGATAAATCAATTACTCATCAAAACTCATGAAAGAGAAGATTTGTTACAAAATATTCAATTTATTTATTTAATTATTTATATATCATAAAACATATATATATACTATATTTATATATTTTATTGCACACAAAAGACAAAAAAAAGCTACATAGTAAAAACCTTATTTATATAGCAGAACAAAGGGCGGCCTTATTGCTGTAAGAATTTTCTGCCAGGCAACCTTAATATTTTTAATTAGAGCAGATTTGTTTCATTGGAAAGTGAGATTTATCAAAGGGCAGGAATTTGTGAGCATTTGCGGACGCCGGAGTTACTCACTTATTTAACAGAAGTCCACGCCTTTTTTACCCGAAGCCGTAGGCAGCGGCTGTTAAGCCTCGACTCGCCGAATCGTTACGGAATACGTGGATTTGGCATACACCGGACTCAAAATTGTCAGTCATCTATACTTATCACACTTATCTTTGGCAAATAATTTTGTGAAATCATTGGAATTAAATAAATATTGTGAAATAGCAAAAGAAACACGAAGCTTGAAACGACCGTGTCTATAACTCACAATACAAGTGCTCTAATCTTAACTATGAAGTTCTGAACCTCATTCATGAATCTTCTTTTAAAAACCGGTAACAGTCACCCAAACAACGAGACCAAAAATGGGTTGTTGATGTGTGAGTTACTTATCAATGTGTGCGTAAAAAGGGCGTCTAAGTGTCAACTACTACATTATATTGTGCATGTGTTGAATTAAAAACATCCTAAGAATCGCTTACTCGAGGTCGCGCTGTCAGTGATGATTAGTAGTACATTTTTACTGACATGTGCCATCTACTACAGTCTATGCTAAATTTATGATTGTACTACTAATGATACCACAATAACATTTAGGAATAAAATTGAGTTGGTATAGAAACGTTATGCTCGACAAAAATTATGTGATCTACCCTCCACAGGGATTGGGCAATGTCAACCAACAGAGGTATCTTCGTCGACAAAGTGTTTCATCCATAGAACGTCACCCATTGTTTTAGTGATTGCGTTTTTTTTATGGAAATGACGTAAATTTTATTAGCAATCACTCTCATTTATATTGTTTCGCATTAATTGCAATAAAACGATTCTTATTTGATTCACATTATCTTCTAGCTCAACGCGTCATTTTCAGAAATGACGCGATTTGTTTCGTCATGAATAGTGTGTTATGACTCATAACCTCCCTTGGCTAGTGCACCATTCCTTCAACTTACATCAGTTTTTCCACGTGTTTCAACCACCGCAGGAAGCCTTTCCTTCCTTACCTTAAGACAGACATTCTCTTTGAGTCCAACTTTCAATATTATTTTTGACGCAGTTCACCGCAGAATTTTAGTAATGCATTTTTACTATTTATTTTCATGCGCACTCTGCAATACTCAACTTGTCCGTTTCATCAGTTAGCAATGATTTTATTTAATAATATACTCGGTACTTAAGTCATTTCTATATTCCTAAATATTTCAAATAAAAATGGATTGAAAAGTTCTCTATTGAAAAGTTCAGATACATACCATATGTTTTGTACTATATTGCTCAAACCCTTTAACTATTACGAGCCATGTGACGGCGTCGTGTGCCTAGTGCATATTAAGGTCCACTGGACTGGTTGCCCTTGGCTCGTAAGGAAACCAGCTTTTAGCCACAATCATGAACAGTAACTATCTGTGTATCAATAATATTGGTAGAAATTTTGCATTATAAGTGATGTGAGAGACATTTTACCTGAAACGAGCAATGGAATATTCGTCTATGCTTTATCTGAATAACTAGAAGCTTGCAATGGTGAAGGATTATACATACATACATAACTTTACGCCAAATCCCTTGCGGGGTAGGCAGAGAGAACAGAGCGCCATAAGGCACGATTCTTACACGCCTCACCCGCTTCATTGACTTTCATAAGTCTTTTCATGCACGCGCGTCGGTTTTTGAGGCTCCTAACATCAAAGAATGAAATTTTCTTCATCATTAATGAAGGATTATTAAAATGGATTAATTTATATTACAGTTGATCGATTACAAACAAACATATATCTTTGCTTAATAGCCCCTACCTACATCTTCGGGTAGAAAAGACTTGAAGTAATAAGATATTGTCTTGTATTTTCTTCTGTATACGCTATTTAGACCTGGCTACAAGACTTCCATATTTTTATGGCATAGGAGTGCAAGTGCAACGAGTAAGTGGGTCACCTGAGGGTAACTTCTCGCCGCCGAACACCGCGGTGCGTTGCCGTCCTTTAAGGGAATAGGAGGGGAAAGGAAGGGGAAAAGGGATAGGGCCTCTGGATACCTCTCTCACCGTACGAAACGCGGCACGATTCCCGCCGATATACTGAGAGGTCGTGGTATTTCAACGGTCGAGCCGGCTCATTCATCCAGCGTACGGCAAGACTCTACCACAGTTAAATTCCATTACAAATCTTGTTTACAAGTATTTGTATAACTCTATATTAGCGCAGTACCTATCTTAATGATGAAATATAGTCAAAATAAATACATTATAATATCAGCTAATTGGGGGGTGTTTTCAACCTGTCTTTGAGTCAGATAGGTAGACAGTAAAACAAATAGTGTGTTACAAGTGTGTTACCATTTATATGTCACTATTATATAATACTTTTTATGGCCGCGTGAGGGCGTTAAAAGCGTTAAATAATTGTAAGATACATTAGAAGTTCCACTTCAATAAAGTCCTATACATCATTGTGAAGAGGTTGAACTTGTTATTCAATATTTTTTGACATCGCATAACCTTCAAAGATAACGCACAATCTGCTCGTGCCATTAGCGCCCTGATGATTACAATTCAGATGACTTATCCGTACGTGTAAATAATATATATTATCAGTTATTAAAGATAAAATAAATGACTCAATATTAGGGTGATATGAATGATGGCGCTTTAAAAGGTGACTAACTAATCTGTGAATATAGTTACCGTGATGAGGGATAGTTATGTGTTATGACGAAATACCCGGAGGCCCACCCCCTTCCCCATCCTTCCCTATCCTCTATCCCCTATCTATCCCTTAAAGGTCGGCAACGCAACTGTAACACCATATGTGGTATGTGGTTCAGGTGTCCATGGGCGGCGTTTGTTGCTCACCATCAGGTAACACGCCTGCTCTTTTGCCCCTTATACCATAAAAAATGTGCCACTTTACGCCGATTTTCTGATATGGTATTTCAATACAACGAAATGCGTCTAAAATATAAGTTTTGTATAAAAAAATATTTATATTTAAAAAAAACGATTCGTTCTATTATTAAGTATTTGTTTTTTCTCAAATATTTTTAAATTATTGTGTATAGTATTATTGAAGGTATAGTGACTAATTTTTGCAGGATTCCGTGGTGATACAAGACGATGCCAACAAAATTAGTCATGGCCTTTTTTTTTTTTTTTTTTTTTTTTTTTTACGCGAGGAAATGCTTTATGCACACCCCCCGCTTGGGTACGGCAGTGGGTAGTGTGGGACTCCCAAAACAGTAAACTGTAATCCGATCCTAGGGTTACCCACTAAAACCTCGCGGCGGCCTTCCTCCGGCGTTGGGGTGGCCCAGGACGGTGCATCAGCCCTCTGGTCCACCCCGCCGTCGCCCCCCCTCTGTCACGAGGGGGTGCTCATCCTCGGGGAGCCTTGGTGAAGCTCCCCCGGGTGGGGCGGCTCCGACCGCGCGCTGTAAAGAGGCAGTGTCCCCGACGGCCCTCCCCGGCCGCACAGGGGGTCATCCTTCCCGGGCCGCAACCCGGGCGCACCCGCGGGGTGTGCGCCCTCGCGGCCCGCCGGCGGCGGCGATCACTGAGCTCGCCGCCGCCGCCTTCGAGCGGGATCGGCTCTCTCCCGACCCCGCTCGGCGGCCTCCTTCTGGAGCATTACAGCTTCGCAGAAGGAGACCACAGCCCTCCACTCCTCCTCACCCGCCAGCATTGCCGCGATCAACGCCGGCGGGGACAAGTCTCGCCCGATCCCGTCGACCAGGACTCGGCGCTCGGCCGCCCAGGCCGGGCAGACCTCCAGCGTGTGCTGGGCCGAGTCTAGGTCGGATGCGCAATGGTGGCATCTCGCCGTCTGTTCACGCTTTATTCGACTCAGATACTCACCGAAGCACCCGTGCCCGGTGAGTATCTGAGTCAACCTGTAGGTGACAGTGCCCCTTTTACGGAGCACCCAGGCCTCGAGGTGGGGCAGGACGGCCCCGACGGCACGTTGACGCGCGCAGCCCTGGAGGACCAGCGCTTCGCGCCAGTCCCCCAGAACCCGCCGGAAGGCCTCCCGCCTCCGAACTTCGTGTCCCCGCGCGTCCGGGTCCCCTCCCCCCCGGCCGAGATCGTACGCGGCTGCGTACATCTCGGCCAGGATGATGAAGGGGGGGAAACGCGCGAGGACTGTCGCCGCCTCGTACGATACTGTACGGTAGCCCCGTACGATCCGGATGGCCATGATCCGCTCCAGGCTCCTCAGCAGAGCCCTGGAGCGGGAGGCCCCCGCGAGGTCTCGCGACCAAACAGGGGCCCCGTACAAGGCCACGGACCGCACGACGCCACCGTAGAGGCGGCGAACTCCTTCTCCCGGTCCCCCGAGGTTGGGCAGCAGGCGGTGCAACGCACCTGCCACCCGTCGCGCTCGGGGGACCATCCTCACGAAGTGCTCCTCGAAGCACCAGCGGCTGTCCAGGGTGAGGCCGAGGTACTTTATGTACCTCCCTACCGGGACAGCCGTGTCACCCACCAGGATCCGCGAGGCTGGTGGCTCACGGCCACGAGTGAGCCGGTGAAACCACAGCGCCTCACTCTTGTGAGGCGCCACCTCCAGGCCAAGCCTGCGGATCCGTCTGACGACGATAGCCACCCCCAGCTCGGCAAACCTGAGCGTACGCTCGAAGTCGGGCCCCGTGGCGACCACCAGAGTGTCGTCTGCGTAGCAAACGACACTCACGCCACGGGGAAGACTGGTGCGGAGGACCGGATCGTATGCGAGGTTCCACAGTAGGGGCCCGAGCACGGACCCCTGCGGAACCCCGCACGTCACTTCCTTTCTTTGCTCCGTCCCGTTCCGGTCGACATAGTCCACCCGTCTCTCCTGCAGGTAGGCCCCGATGACCGACCTCAGGTATGGAGGCACCTCGTGGTAGACGAGGGCCTCCCTGATGGCCGGCCAGGGGAGGGTCCCGAAGGCGTTGACGATGTCTAGGGACACCGCCAGCGCGACCCCCCCCGATCGGACTACCGGTTCCGACAGGGCCCGCACCCGACGCACCGCGTCGATGGTCGAGCGACCCTGCCGGAACCCAAACTGGCACTCCGATATGTCCGGGCCCACCTGCGACAGGTGGCTGCTGATACGGGCGGAGATGACCCTTTCAAAGAGCTTCCCCGCCTCGTTCAGCAGGCATATCGGCCGGAACGACGACGGAGCGTCTCCGGTCCTCCCTTGCTTTCTGATGAGCACCAGCCTCGCCGACTTCCAGTCGAGGGGGAACACCCCGCGGCGGAGGCAGCTGGTGAATAGCTGCCTTGCCTTGTTCCCCAGAACTCCCAGAGCGAGCGCCAGGACCCGGCCCGGAATTCCGTCCGGGCCGGGAGCGGCGCTGCGGGAGGCGAGCCGCGCAACGGCTCGCCCGAGCTCGTCCTCCGTCACCTCCAGCTCGTCGGACCAAGTAGTGTGGTCCGACTGCGACGGAGGAACCGAGGGACCGCCCTGGACCCTAGGGAAGAGTGCGTCCACGACTCTCCCCACGACTTCAGGGTCCAGGGATTCCGTCAATGGAGGGACCCACGGGGTCAGCTTGCCTAGCACCATTTTGTACGGGCGTCCCCATGGGTCCCTGTCCAGTCCCTCGACGAGCTCGTTCCAGGACCGCTCGCGAGCCGCAGCGATGGCGACGCATACGGCGTGCGCGGCGGCCCCGTATTCCCGTCTGGCTCTGAGAGCCTCCTCGACCGAGGTTCGCCTTCTTCTGCGGGCTCTCTTGTACCGGCGGCAGGCGACAAAAGCGGCCTTGCGAAGCCGCTCTATTTCCCCGCTCCACCAGTACACAGAGCCCCGCCGGGGCGGCCCGACCCGCGGCATTGACGCGTCGCAGATCGACGTCATCGTGCCGCGCAGCCAGGCCGCTTGCGCCTCGGGATCGAGCGATGGCAGCCACGACCATGTCTCGGTCCAGCCGCTTGAGAGACCAGCGCCGCGGAGGGCCGCTGGTCTGGCGCGGGCGGCTTGGGCGGCGGAGCAACACATCCATAAGGATGTGTCGGTGGTCAGATAAGTTGACCACCTCCTCCGCCACCCGCCATCCTGTAATTGCGGCGGCCGCCGAGGGAGTCGCCCACGATAGATCGACGATCGACTCCCCCTGCCACCGCACGCAGGTGCTGGCTGACCCCCGGTTGAGCAGCCGGAGGTCGAGCCCTGCCGCCCACTCCAGAAGTGTCTCCCCCCTGACGTCGTCCCGGGTGTCGCCCCACTCCCTCGAGTGGGCGTTAAAGTCACCCAGGACGAATACCGGTCGGGCAGCGTAACCGCTAAGGCGGCTTGCCAGCCCGCCCAGGTATGCCTCAAAAACATCGAGGCCGCAGTTGGGGGAGATGTAACAACCCACTACGACCATGGATCCCCACTCCACGGCAACGTAGCCTGGACCTTTCCATAGGAGGGAGCAGTAGCTCCCTTCAGCCCAATAGATTGCCACCGAGCCCGTGGCGTCCCCGAACCATCGCGGGTGGACGGGGACGCGGTAGGGCTCGGCGACCATCGCCAGGGCAACCGACAACTCCACTACCGTCTGCGCAAGTAGGTCCTGCGCAGCGCGGCAGTGGTTTAGGTTGCCCTGGAGGAAGCGGGCGCGGAGGTCCGTGGTTATTGGACCTCCATTGCGCCCGCCTGTCCCCTGATAGGGGAGGGTGGCCTTGCGGCCGCCGCCTTCCTTTTAGGAGGGGAGCACTTCTTGCCCCCCATCCGGTGATCCGCCCTGCAGCCCAGGTCCGAGCAGACCGGGCAGCGAGGAGCGGACGCGGTGCAGGCGCTAGCGATGTGGCCCACCACGCCACATCGATAGCACCGCCCGCTCCTGTCCACGGCGCAGGGGCACCTCGCTCGGACGTGCCCCTTCTCGAGGCACCGGAAGCACTGCAACGGCCTTGCCGCCAGTGCCTCGATGCGCGCCGAGGTCCACAATTAGTCATGGCCTGGGCTAACGTTAGATCTTGTCGGGTGCGTCATTACTGTGAATTATTATGATATGATTTTACAAAAGAATTATTACTATCCATTTTATTGTAAAACAATGATTTTCGACAAAATAGTGAGATAAGAAAAATAATATCTCATCTTAAAACTATATCTTATAACAAGAGCTGTAAGGTTTATTTTTATCAGTCAGTATTAACAAATAAGTGAAATAAGGTATGTCATTTGTACATTCACGCCTCTAATACTAAATAGTGTAAACACATCTTTGGGATCTCTTAACGATAGCTGGCCCATTGCCGTATTTCAATATTTATTCGGGTAAAGAATTTCAACGAGTTGTATTCGGTATCTTTTAAACAGAGGCCTGGTGGACAATCCATTATCTATGGAGACAAATTTTAGATAACTCGAGAAATGCTTGACCGATTCATAATAAATTTAATATAGAACTGGCAGACTAACTTTTTAAGATGCGACAGGAAATGGGAAGGCCAGGGAACTGGTAAGGGTTGGGGCACTTGGGGCTCAGCGAAACACGGCTTAAACCACTTTAAGTCGATTTTCTGAGAGGTCGTGATATTTCACCCGTAAGGCCAGCCCAATCATGAGGCGAAACTGGATGGCTCTACCACTATTTAATTAGTGATAGGACAATTACTTTGATTCCGATAAAACCTTTCGTTATTTCATAACAAGTTTAAACGTATAAATCAGACTGTGACTTATAAAGAGTATTGCAGACGAATTATAAAAGGGATCTCTTAAAAATCCAAATACTATCACATACATACATAACTTCACTTCGTCCTTTGCGGGGTAGGCGGAGAGAACAGAGCGCCTTAAGGCACGATTTTAACACGCCTCACTCGTGTCTTTGACTTTCATAACTCTTGTCATACGCGCTCGTCGATTTTTAAGTCTCCTAACATCACCTTCCTCCAGGACTCGTTCCATTTGGTCAAGGAAAGTGTGTGTGGCTGTCCTAGACCCCTACATCCATCACAAATGACAAATATTAAAATGTTTATTGCGTCTGAAATCTTGTTCAGTTACAGATGAACGCATTATTATTCGCTTGCCAATACGTCGTTTCAGTATTGCAATGTTTCATAACAGTGAAATTCATAATAGGCAGTTATTACTTGATGGCAATTGCTAAGCTGCTGTTTTTCAAGGTTCATTTGACTTTTTGAATGTTCTGACAGTATTAATTTCTCGATATGGAAATTACTGGCAGTGTATAAAAAGGTGTGTGTGAAGTCTATATAGGAAGGTTTTTTTTTTGGGATAGGAAGGCAAACGAGCAGGCGTGTCACCTGATGGTAAGCAACCAATGCCGCCCATGAACACCAGCAACACATATAGTGTTACTGTTGCGTTGCCGACCTTTAAGGGATAGATAGGGGATAGAGGATAGGGAAGGATGGGGAAGGGGGTGGGCCTCCGGGTACCTCTCTCACCGAACGATACGCGGCATAAGCCACTTTACGTCGATCTTCTGAGAGGTCGTGATATTTCACCGGTCGAGCCGGCCCATTCATGCAGCGAACTGTTTGGCTCTACCATAGAAGGTGCACAAAGAAAAAAAGTTTAAAGACAGTGATTGCGAGGCCTGGTACCGCCCAGCGTATATCAAGTTTATTATTTTGAACACAAAAATATCTAGACTTCAATAAATGCAGGTCTGGAGTTGATGTAATTACACATCCTTAAGACGTAAAGGTGTATGCACCAATTCTGTCTCCTTACATCGTCCTGGTGCACTCATAGAAAGGTCTGTCAAGAGCATCCTTCACTTGATCGGTCCATAGCGTTGGTGCTCTACCATGCGGTCTAGTACCCTCGACTTTTACCCCAGGCCTCTCCACGGATATATCTCCTCAACCTAGTCTAGGTTTTAATTTGTTTAAAATTCTAATACTCCCGATTCCATGAAATAGATGTATTGAAGCGGGTTTTCGAAATCCACGCAATAGTTGCCACGTGTTGAAGTTATATTTTCTTGAATTGTAACAGTTATTACAAGAGAGTGTGGCAGTATAAATGTTTTCGTAAATACAGTAATTACGTAGTCGGTTGTTTGTAAAATTAAATGATATTGGGCAAATCTAAGTATTGCGGTTGAATATAAATTATTATTATTATATTAAATCAAAACTTAACAGATCGAATTCCAGAAATAGGTAATATCGTCTATTGTCAAGCATCGCACACAATGCTGCCATAAAAATCGCGCCAAATTTCTATAAAATAGGTATCATGTCGAAGAAAAAAAAGTTTACATGTATATCCCGAATTTAACTTAATTTTACTATCAAAAATTCGTGATAATAAGTTAAAACTCTCGACATAGAAAAACGTGTCTCAAGTCGCACCGGTCAGCAATAATTAAATTAATAAAAGAAAAACTTACTCAAACAGGTACCTAATTACCCAGTCTACCAATTTGATTTCATCCTCAAGAAAATTCACGAGGCTTATTCGTCACGTCATTATATAACGCAGCAAACCGAGTAAATATATTGAAATCTTTTTATAACAATTATTAATAAAGAAAGTCGTTTCGATTGTTATACAAGGGTGGTTTGGTTTCATGTTGTTGAAGTAATTATGCCGGTTGTTTTGCGTGGGCTGTGTCAGCTGTGTGCGTGGCCGCCATTACTGAAGCGTACGTCACACGGTCAGATAAAATACGTCACGGACGCACTGAGTGGGTACTTCGGTAGGTAATTGAAAAAGAGTTTGCAAATACGATTTCATAACACAAATAAGTCCTATCGTCGTACGTCAAATTCGGACAACGTCAACATAAGTTTAAAAAATTATTTCATCAATTTTCATCTCTCACGTGGTTTAATTCCATTTATTGAAATTAGGAATTCTATAAAATTGGGAACTCCAGTTACACCACAGTAAGGTGGACGTTTGATAAGACATTTCATATGCCCAGAGATTAATATCTTGATCTTCACGCTCTAATAAACGAATGCGGTGGTAGGTAGCGTAATTTTGTTCTTGGAAATATAAGTTTATGGTACATTTATTGAATAGGGTTGGAGGATTTTTTTCAAAAGCATTAAAATAGTGTAAGGGTGTTTGTTTGTTTAACCTTTTTACCCAAAGAACGTCACTAAAGAGGTTACGCTTTTTAATTGAAACTGTGATCCGGTGATGTAATGTTTGGTAAAGGTTATTTGTTGTTTAACCTTTTCTCCGACAACAACTTAAATGAGGTTATGCATTATAGTTGAATCTCTTCATAGTTTAAGCGACTAAGTTTAAGCGTTTAAGTTTTGGCGACGACATACACTATTGTTTATACGTTATATAAACAATAGTGTATGTCGTCGCCAAAACTTAACCTACTTGACCGATTTTGATGAAATTTCCTACCTATATGTGAGATTTTTTTTCTAAACACCATCTATCGGTACTACTTTATATAAATAAGTAAACAGTATCTTAGATTCTCCCTAAAATAAAAGCATATCATTTAAATATCGTAAGGTAAAAAAATCATTGCTCAAAATTGGCAATTAAACATAGCCCTGTGAGCACCACGATTATGTCGCCCAAACACACAAATGCCTCTCTAATTGGGCGCACACTGCGCACAGCTAGTTTTCCTTGGGTGTTTAGGTTCGACTCATGTCGGTGTCGAGCTGACCTTACTTAAAATGCAATAGTTGATGCAAGTGAACATTATTGCAATGCAATCAGTCCGCCATTGCGAGAAACGCACGAAACTGTGGCGAAATTAAGTTTTGATGATGGCTCTGACAACGGGATAAGGACGAAAATGTATATGACATAGGTACGATTCACGAATGGAGCTTTGTCGTGCGCCATTTTGTTTTTTGTTGAGTAATTTTATACGATTCGATTTTGACACGCACGCATGCAATATTGAATTGTCCTTATGCTCGATAAATATAAGATTAGATAGTTATATGTCTCGGTGGTCCAGGCGTCGAGCTCCCCGCTTCTGATACAGAAGTCGTGGGTTCGATTCAATTGATAAAGGATTTACCATTTCTGCATCCCCGTTATCAATACTTAAGAAATGAATTGTATGTTACGCTATATCCTAACGCCGCTCTAGGGTTCTAAAAATACATTATTTTCCGAATTTTCTCTCAGAATCTTATTTTTGTCTAGTCTCAGGAAATATTGCTTATCTATGAAACTTTACCTTTAGTCATGCCATAGTGCGTTCGGTCTCCCTCATGCCGTAAACTATATTTGTTTATCATTTGAAATTTAGTTTTTTTTTTAACAAAAGATGTTCAAGAGCTTGCGCAATATTTAATATTTTATGGCAATTTCTTACTCCATTTTAGGTGGTTAAATTAGACGATTAGAAACTGGCTTATATAGAAAATAGGCACATTATGTTTATGATACATTTTGCTGGAATATAAGTGGTCGTCATAGATTAACTACAAATTGAGTCGCACTAAATATTGCACAGTTTGCTTGGTGCATTTTGAGTTGGAGCACAGAATAAGCGCGGGCTAATGCCGAGCTGTCATTTTCGAAATTCGAAAAATAAAATTTTTTTTTTTCTTTGAATTTACATAAAAAAAAAACTGAAACAAATCAGGTGTTTATTGCCAATAACAGGCGTACGATTATTGCGTGTTTGTTCTTGACCATGACACAAATGAATATAATAGACCAGACGTCATGATATTGTATCTAAACGATTAACTAATTCTGAATTCTTGCAATATTGATGTTCTCCATCATGTTTCAGCAACTCGGACTTATGAAATAAGTAAATCCTTTACATTTTTCTTTTGCTATCATTAAAAATATCATTGCGACTTATTATTTATCTCTCGTTTTAGTATTCAATTATTTAAAACTTTTATCATCATTATTAATGCTGAGATAACGTCAGGTAATTACAAATGTAAGCTAATTGATGAGTGTTTTTTTAATTCTCTGTGACAAGACGAGACAACTCAGCAGTTGGTAACCCACGCACACGGATTGTGTACAACAAATTGAACAGTTTTAATAAATCAGCTTTAATAATCGCGAATCTTAAAAAGCGATGACTTAAATGGCATGACTTCACGCCTTTTGTTACCCGTAGGTGTAGGCAGCGGCTGTTAAGCCTCGTCTCGCCGTTATGTTTACGTCCCAAATGAAATTCAGTCATCGATATTTATCACACATAACTTCCGAAAACAATTTCGAAAAGTCTTTTACAAAAAGTTGTTACTTCCGAAAATAATTCAGAAACTTAACACAAAAATATAAGACAAGTGTAAAAGCTTCTGTGAAGGTAGATGAAAGATTGTTACTATCATTACCAAAGAAACTTAATCATATTCTACACAAGCTATAATTGCACAGGCTACATATCATCATCATCATTAGCCTTTTGAGGTCCACTGCTGGACATAGGCCTCCCCTATAGAGCGCCACAACTGCCGGTCCGTTCAATCATGGGGGGTTTTTGCCATAATCACCACGCCTGGCAGGCGGGTTGGCGGTCGCAGTAGGCTGTATGTTCTTGAGAGAGAATGCTGCTGCCCATTCTTCTAGCTTTTCCCTTAGTCGCCTTTTACATCACCCACGGGAAGAGATGGGGTGGCGGTATTCTAAGCCGGCTATTTGATTTTTAATTAATTTAATTTTAAAGTTCTATTTTAAATAAGGGTATTCTATTATTAGTGTGCTTAAGATCATTACCTATAAAAATATAAGATTATCAAAATATAACTTCAAAATAAGGACATTAGATAGGACGTTTGTATCTTGTACTAGGAGGAAAAAAGTTTGAAGCATATACCTATAAACAAACATAGGTGTAAGCAGCGGCTGTTAAGCCTCGACTCGCAAAATATTGGAATATTTAACACACATAACTTCCGCGAAAAATTCCGAGAAATCATAGGTGTGAGCCCGGAATCGATCGCACAACTCCTGAATCGAAATGTTGCTGAAATTCTTTTGGCAAGAAGTTGATTGACACCATAGATAAATTGACACCACCCACCTGTATCAAATAAATGAAAATCCCTGTAAAGATATTTAATAAGATCCTAAATTTCATGTTTTGGTCACCATAACAAAATGTAATCTAATAGGGAGCTACAACCCAGGTCGGTTTAATATAAATGAGAACATTACAATGTATATTGTATTATATAATGTAGATATATAGTATTATATAATGTATTATTATCTACGCACAAGTAACATAGATGTCACTACAAACCACTTCAGTGTTTCTAGTGACATCTATGTTACTTGTGCGTAGATAATAATACATTATAATTATTTTTTACGCCATCTATTATTTATTGGTGTCTGCAAATATGTTTAGGCCTTGAGGGTACAAGTACTACAAGTAAGGAGTTATGAATTAACCATGAGATCATGAGATAACTATTGGAAAAGCGCAAGGACCGTTGCCGCGTCGCCGCGTCGTATGAGTGTCACAGCCACAGAAATAGATCAAGATAGAACGGCTGCGATGTCATATTTCCATACTTTTCGAGCGTGTCACTTTTTTGAAAAACCACGCCCACAGCGTGACGTCATTTTCATTGTGAGCGGGGCGACTAGTTAGGAGACACACTCATTAGATTATCGATATTAATATCGGCAACGTGTGTTAATTTTATTATTTTTATATTGTACCCACTTTATTGATTTTGTGTAACGATAATCATAGAAAGTAAAACATGTTAAATACTTTAATCCGACATATTAATACCTAAAACATATTTTTCCAACAGTATATAAAATTTAATTATAAATATTTTACTGTCCTTGAAACTATACATATTTATTAAATATTTGCCTTTTGTAAGGGTTGGCCTCACAGTCCTGGTTAAATAACGAAGCCGAACGTCGACATATAACTCGGTTACTGCCCGTTTGAGAAGAACGAGATGATTTTCCATCGGCGATTGGTCAAATTGGTGAAAACTTATACTGTCAAATAAACTGCTGCCAATGTAATTACGAAGCACTTTGGTTGAAATTAGTGGTGTTAGAATAAAGTAGGGACAAAGCAAGACATGAGCTGATACTCGAATTATTATTGAATTAATTTATCGATAAGTCCTAAGACTCAACGATACATGGAGTGCCCATCTCTAACATTCGAAGACCAATCACAGCGATTAACAGACACAGCGATCAACTGGCAGGTGTATTGTGTATTTCGTTCGATTCGACGTACATTACGCGTATAATTTATGCGCGCAATGTTTTTGTCACAGAAATAAATCAAGATAGAACGGCCGCGATGGCATATTTCCATACATTTCGAGCGTGTCACTTTTTTGAAAAACCACGCCCTCAGCGTGACGTCATTTTCATTGTGAGCGCGGCGACTAGTTAGGAGACACTCACATTAGATTATCGATGTTGATGTGCAACGTGTGATAATTTTATTATTTTTATATTTTACTAACTTTATTGATTTTCTGTAACGATAATCATAGAAAGTAAAACATGTTAAATACTTCAATCCGACATATTAAAACCTAAAACATATTTTTCCAACAGTATATAAAATTTAATTATAAATATTTTACTGTCCTTGAAACTATACATATTTATTAAATATTTGCCTTTTTGTAAGGGTTGGCCTCACAGTCCTGGTTAAATAACGAAGCCGAACGTCTACATATACCTCGGTTACTGCCCATTTGAGAAGAACGAGATGATTTTCCATCGGCGATTGGTCAAATTGGTGAAAACTTATACTGTCAAATAAACTGCTGCCAATGTAATTACGAAACACTTTGGTTGAAATTTGTGGTGTTAGAATAAAGTAGGGACAAAGCAAGATATGAGCTGATACTCAAATTATTATTGAATTAATTTATCGATAAGTCCTAAGACTCAACGATACATGGAGTGCCCATCTCTAACATTCGAATCACAGCGATTAACAGACACAGCGATCAACTGGCAGGTGTATTGTGTATTTCGTTCGATTCGACGTACATTACGCGTATAATTTATACGCGCAATGTTTTTGTATACGAGCGTTGAATGCGGACAGCAATGGATATTTATCATAACGAAAAAATATACAACTTGTGATCGTAATTATTGAACATAGTAAAAGTAAAACAATAATTTATAATCTCAAAAAAATACTTTCTACTGATTTTCTGTACTTACTGATCATACGAAATATTTCCTTTTTTCATATTTGATTCACTACTTTTGTTTTTACAATTTTTCACAGCATAATAAGGCATATATGTGACGTTTTATCTATTTTTTTACGTCCTGAACGCATGGCAGGAACGCTCGTTGCGTAATGAGAGCGAGTTTCGAAAAGCATGCAATATAGTGCAGGGTTTTGGCACGCTTGCCACGCCTATTCGCCGTTCTATCTTGATCTATTTCTGTGGTTTTTGTATACGAGCGTTGAATGCGGACAGCAATGGATATTTATCATATTTTTATACCTTTTTTCATATTTGCTTCACTACTTTTGTTTTTACAATTTGCCACAGCACACTAAGGCAAATATGTGACGTTTTATCTATTTTTTTACGTCCCGAACGCAGGGTAGGAACGCTCGTTGCGTAATGAGAGCGAGTTTCGAAAAGCATGCAATATAGTGCATGGTTTTGGCACGCTTGCCACGCCTATTCGCCGTTCTATCTTGATCTATTTCTGTGGTCACAGCTTTCGCAGTATCCGATTGTCCTGCGGGTCCTGCGTTTGACTTGGATGCAATAAACCCCATGCTTATAAAACGGAAAAAAACAAATTACTTATATCACATAGATTTAGCATAGACTATAATCTTAATTATTCTTATAACTATGGACACCCATGTATTTATTTTACTTTATTTTTAATTGTCAATTGTTTCAATTAATTTCAACTGTCTAGCTAATAGCGTTCTTGAGATACAGCCACGGACGAACAGCGAAGTTTCAATAATAGGGTCCCGTTTTGTGTAAGAATCCTAAAAATATTGGAAAAATTCCAGAGATGTACAAAATGGTTTTAAAAAAGCATTTAAATACAAAATACTTTTCAGATTTACTATTTCAAATGCAAAATACTAAATAGTTTTTCGTTTTGTATTTCAAATGCAAAATGCAAAATAGGTATTTTCAAAATACTTTTTTCAAAATAAAATACTTTTTGACGAAATCTTCAATGAGTCTCAGTGGTGCAGTGGTTGAGCGTTTGGGGTTGAGACTCTAGGAACATGGGGTCCGAGTGCTCGTGCACTCTATAAAGATCTTGCAAAGAAACTGATCGAGGGCTCTCTCGACCAGGGGGCTGGTCTATTCTTCGCACAGGGGATTAGCATTCCCATTTGACGTGGCAATGCGGTCGGTCTTCTGGGCACTCTGCCAGTAGATCGAGAAGCGGATTTGAAATTATGCGATTGGGTCTCCAGTTTTCTCGCGGCTCGGCGCATTAAGGTCGTTGTCGACGGGTCATGCTCCGACTTAAAATCCGTGAGTGCTGGAGTCCCCCAGGGCTGTGTGCTATCCCCTACGCTGTTTCTTCTGCATATCAATGACATGCTGCATTACAGAAATCTTCATTGTTATGCGGATACAGTACGGGGCTATGCGGTACGGCGGATGCCATATATACCGGCCACCCGCGGATTTCTCGGTAGAACGTCAATTCGTACCGGAATAAACTGTGTCTACAATCGAAACTCTGCCTAGTCAGATTTCGGACTGAGGCCGACCCAACTTAGTCTAATTCAACCCTAAGAAGACACAGGTCTGCGCGTTTACCGCTGAAAAGGCACCCTTTGTGGTAGCTCCCTTTTTTATGGCACTGGGTTACCCGCCTCAACCGATATCGAAATTCTTGGGGTCGACTTGTCGAGTGACGTCCAGTTTCGCGGTTATATGGAGGGCAAGGCCAAATTGGCTTAGAAAAAGGACGGTATTTCACGTCAGGTAATAGCTTGCAGCTATATAAAGCGCATTTCCGACCTCACGTGGAATACTGTTCTCATCTTTGGGCAGGGAGCCTCTGCCCAAAGATGAGAACAGCTTACTAGCTTACCCCATTTCAACGCAACCAACGACGCGCGGTTCGGCTTGCCTTCAACCAAGCTCTGTCAGATCGGCTTAGCCCCTTGGCACTGTTCCGTTGTGGAACGATTTGCCAGCAACGGTATTTCCGAACTTAAAGGCCTTAAAGGCCGGCAACGCTGATGTGATACCCCTGGTGTTGCAGATGTCCATGAGCGGCGGTAGTCACTTTCCATCAGGTGACCCGCTAGCTCGCTTGCCTCCTTATATCATTAAAAAAAATCAAAATCAAATTTGGCATGAGGTTATGTATGTATGTATAACTTTCAAAAATAATTTCGAAAGTCATTAGTGTGAGCCAGGATTTGAACCCACAACAACTTCTTGATTTAAAAGCGGGGTGCTCGACCACTGGACCACCTATTAAATTTTACCTATAAAATTATAATAACCTATAAAAACTTTAAAATTTTAATACATACGATAAATAACAAACTATACTAAAATTGTACTTACAAAAAGAAATGGCATCTTATGAATGAATTTGGCTAAAATTAATCACAAAGTATTTTGTGTTTTGAAATTACTATTAAAAATACAAAATACCTCTCGAGAGGTATTTTTAATAAAATACAAAATGCTTTCAACAAAAAGGTATTTAAATACAAAATAGGTATTTGTATTTTAAATAGAAGTATTTCAAATAAGTCACATCTCTGAAAAATTCTTTATATACCAATTCATATATTTTTTGATATATGCTACATATAAATTTTATTATTCTACCTCGTCGAAAACAAGGTTGTATGGAAGGATAAATCAGATTGAAAGAGAGTGTCGGTGTAAAAGTAAGAAAGAGCATGCTCCGATGGTTCGGACATGTAGAAAAAATGTATGATGCAAGATTGATTATTATAAGCAGATATACAATGCAAAAGTGGATGGATGTAGGAGTCGAGGACGGGCAAGAGACACATTCCATGACCAAATAGAACGTGTTCTGGAGGAAGATGATGGTAGGAGCCTCAAAAAATCTACGCGCATGCATGAAAAAAGTTATGAAAGTCGACGAAGCGAGGTGGGTAAGAATCGTGCCTTATGACGCTCTGTTCTCTCTGCCTACCCTGCAAGGGATTTGGCGTGAAGTTATGTATGTATGTAAGTATTGTACATACTTGTTGCACAATGTTACCACTCTAAATAGAAGATATCGCGTCAATTATGCTCGACTAATATCTTAAAATAATAACAAAGAATTTCTCTTGATAACCTTTAGGATGATGATTTTAAATTGGTTGGGCCATAACTGTGATGCTCGAGTATTCTGGCTGCTCCAACTTTTATGCACAAGCCTACTGCTATGTTTTCAGTAGCGCTATTAATAATATTATTTTTAATTACTTTTGAAAACAGTATTTGGTGAATGAGTTTCTTGCACGATTCTTGTCATGATAGCCCCTATACTCGGAATCCAGCCGCTCGTGGCGATTGCGTCCATGTTTGCTTGTTCCACGGAGGCACTTTCCACAAGCACTCGTGTTTAAAAATTTCATTTTAAATAATAAATTACATTTTTGTACATTGACTATTTTTAAGTGTCTGTAAAGACCTAGGAAAATAAAGCTACTTTGACGTCGTAGTAGAAGATTTTATGTAACGAATTTCAAATGAATTATTTTATTTTGCCCTCTGCCCAAACTACGGCTGTCCCAGACGCTCTGGGGTAAGCTGTCTGTGTAGTATCCTCATGAGACAAGCGCGCCCCTCACAGAAATATTATGACAGGACACTTTGCGATTTAAAACATGTCTCATAATGTGAGCAAGTTTGGTCAACCAATGTTCTATTCAAACCAAAGAAAGGACAATCAATATAGATTAATTATTTAAAAATACAGTTAGGCCTCTTAGCTTTAGCGTGTTCAAATTGGGCTAATGACAAACCAATGAAGTAGGAAACTTAAACAAGTCAATGTGACAAACGAACTAATTTATTGTCTATGGAATTGGGCGAATGAAAAAAAAAGTGTCTCTGAGTGGTGTCAGTTTGACTGTTGACAATCATGGCGAGCACGTCGAGGTTTGTTTCTCATATTTAGTTTTATTTTGTAATCCGAGTTTAATTGTTGATAATATGGATTGTGCTGCAGAATATTGTAATGTAATCTTGAAATATTAATAACCATTTCAACAGTCTTACGAATGCAAATTCCTGTTGTTTCTTTAAGTTTTCATATCTACTTGTTGATGAATGATGAACCTACTTTCGTTTGTGGTTTTAGAATTGAAGCCAATAAGGTGGTGTGCTATGCACATCCAGATTCTCCGCTTATCGAAGATTACAGAGCTGGGGACATGATCTGCTCGGAATGCGGTCTAGTAGTTGGTGACAGGTCAGTATCAAAACTATTGTTCTGCAATATTTACGAAACACACAGAGCTTTCCATTGCTAACATTATGTTGTAATGTAACGAAGTTGCTGAATTAATTCGATTGATGTTTTGATTTCTATTATTTCGAGGTCGAAATATAATTATATTTAATCAGGCTAGGAAACTGAGATGCACAAATTACGCTGTCATGTATCATAAGTGCGAGCAGAACATATTCTAAGTTAGTGATCACATATTACAATAATCATTGTTTACTTTCCACCAGTTGACCATTCTCTGTCATATAATATATTCCCTTTCAGTTTATGTTTCTCTCTTTCATTTTAAAATTTTAAAGTCTATGGGGGTATTGAACAGTGCAGATTTCATTATCCATACCTCAGTTATTATTAAGATTAGTGTTGACATTTGAAACTTGCTAAACAATTCAACACTTGCTTTATTATGATAAACTGGTCAATTAAGTCTAAAGTCTTGAACATTCTACAAGGATTTTGTCTCAGAGAAAATTATTGGTGTTGGGGAAGGAATAATTTTAGAGCATATTCTTTCTGCTTTTAGAAAATCCTTTGCTTTAATTTTGTAACTTTATTTGGATTTGAACTAAAAGTTTTAACTAATTCAAGTGTAATTGGATATACAGGAGTAAATGAATATTTCCTTGGATTGCATTTATCTATACCAGTGGTTCCCAAACTTATTTTGGTCTACTGCCCACTTTGAGAATAAAAATTTTTTTAGCGCCCCCATTTTTTCACCTATTTAAAAACCACTAGTATACCCATAGTACAAATCACACCCCAGGCCTCTACACAACGCCCCCATTTTCTTTCTGGGTCTCTTACTGCCCCCCTTGAGACCTGCAGTGCCCACAAGGGGGCGTTATCGCCCACTTTGGGAAATACCTATAAGGTTTATTTAATGGTATTGTAGGCTTCTGCTCATCAATTCTATTTTAGTTTTGTTCATGGAAATTGTTTACTGTTTGTATTAATTTTAGTACCTGAATGTTTTTTTTTTATAAATTGTGTTTTTTGAAATTATATTTAAGTACGAATTACATACTAATAAAATGATGAAATAGGAATAATATTTTTCGATCGTACTGACAGAAAAGATAATATATTTTATTTTATTTTTATGTTGATTATCGATAAAAAACGGTAAAATGACATTTTCTAAAAATGATTCCTAGCTAGATCGATTTATCTCCCCCGAAACCTCCTATATACTAAATTTCATGAAAATCGTTGGAGCCGATTCCAAGATTCCAATTATATATATATATATATATATATATACAAGAATTGCTCGTTTAAAGATATAAGATTATACATTTCCTATCTCCAGAGTCATAGATGTTGGTTCAGAGTGGCGTACATTCAGCAATGAGAAGTCTGGTGTTGATCCGTCTCGTGTTGGTGGTCCAGAAAATCCATTATTGTCTGGTGGAGATCTATCTACAATAATAGGGCCCGGCAGAGGTGATGCTTCTTTTGACAGTTTTGGAGTATCAAAATATCAGAATCGCAGGAACATCAGCAGTACAGACAGAGCTCTTATTAATGCATTCCGAGAAATAAGCACCATGGCTGACAGGATAAATCTGCCCAAAACAATAGTGGATAGAGCCAACAATTTATTCAAACAGGTGAGATTTTGATATGTAAATATACTTTTGTCAACAAAGCTAACAAAAACTAAACTTTTGTTTACAAAAATACTCTCTTCAAAAATTAAATGTTTGATCCACAGGTACATGATGGCAAAAATTTGAAGGGTAGGGCTAATGACGCAATAGCATCTGCTTGTTTGTACATAGCATGTCGCCAAGAAGGCGTACCGCGTACATTCAAAGAAATCTGTGCAGTTAGCAAAATTAGTAAGAAAGAAATTGGCAGATGTTTTAAATTGATCCTTAAAGCGTTGGAGACATCAGTGGAACTCATCACCACAGCAGATTTCATGTCTCGCTTCTGTTCCAATTTGGGACTTCCCAATTCTGTGCAACGAGCAGCCACACATATTGCAAAGAAAGCTGGAGAGTTGGATATTGTATCTGGACGCAGTCCAATATCTGTGGCTGCTGCAGCTATATACATGGCTTCACAGGTATGTATAGTATGGCGATGTCAATTTTTTAACTTCTACTTCTTCTTTGGTTATTTGGACAAGGTGTCAAAAGACATGACTTAGCCAATGATGGTGTTATGCGATCTCTTGCACATCTGGCTGGCTTCATAAACTCTGCTCTTATCTTTAACGTTTGGGGTCATAACTTAGCGAGTGAGCAAGGTGGACATAAACTTGTCTCTTATAACTTCCTTCTAACATTCACACCCTTAATACTAATGTACTGTCTTATTATACCTTGACATACGAAATGATTTATCTTGTTCCATGTAACATGTAGCCTGTACCTAAAATCTGCAAATAACTCAACAACAGACATTATATTGGCAATTTCTCACCTATTATTCCCATACAAAATTCTCATAAATATTTCTTACACAGATTCCAACTTTTCACCTAAAGCTAGGAAGTCCTAAATCAGTAGGTGACCAAGTCGAAAATTAATAGCAATTTTTTTTTATCCAAATATTTAATGCATAAAATTTTAAACATGCATTGCTTTAATTTTAATCTCACTATTAAAATAACACACACACACACATATTTGATTTAATGACAATGCAGCATTTTTCTTTGTTCGGATGCGATTATTGTTTTACATTTCACATGACTTTGTAAAATTTGACTCAATACAAAAATATTACAAAATATTGTGACAATAATGTCAACATGTTTGACACCAAACGCAACTTCAAGGTCTCAATCCTTGATATACCAGTAAAAAAAAACCTCTTTGATAGACAAACGACTTATTCTTTTGAATGAAAAACAAATATCATTTAAACATGTGTAGAAAGAAGAGTGGCGTTAGGAAATAGAGTAAATGGAGCGTTGGGCAGATTCCTGGGCACATATTAGCTGAAAAGCCTAGCTAGCAATCCACAATGCAATACTGATATTGCAGAGCGTGCATGAAAGTAGGATAAACGCGGTCGAAATGAGGGCATTGCGCAAAATCTGCGGATGGACCCTTGCTGACCGCTTGGAAAACAAGGTTATAAGGAAGCAAGTTGGATTGAAAGAGAGTGTCAGTGCAAAAGTAAGAAAGATCATGCTCCGATGGTTCGGACATGTAAAAAGGATGGATGTTGCAAGGCTGACTAAGCAGATATAATATGCAAAAGCGGATGGATGTAGGAGTCGAGGACGGCCTAGACACACATTCCATGACCAAATAGAACGGGTTCTAGAGGAAGGTGATGTTAGGAGCTTCAAAAATCGACGCACGTGCTTGAAAAGAGTTATGAAAGTCAACGAAGCGAGTGAGGTGTGTAAGAATCGTGCCTTATGTCGCTCCGTTCTCTCTGCCTACCGCGCAAGGGATTTGGCGTGAAGTTATGTATGTATGTATTTAAACATAACATAAAACATAACTTCATGCGTTTTTCTACTACACGTTGTAGGCAGATGCTGTTAAACCTCGACTTGCTGAATTGTTACGCCTAAAAACTATTGCACACCGGGCAGAAAATAACTTCTGAAAAGACTAGAAATCATTGATGTTAAACCTAGAGGCATTCCCATTGGACCACCGAAACTTTTAACGATCTCTTTTATATTATGCATAATTTTGCTATCACGTTATGACCATAGAAATAGAAAAAAAAATCTATAATCATAAAGAACTGTGCGTTCTCTATTCAATCAGTCTGCTCAGAAATGTAGAGAAAGGTAATCAGCACTTATTTTTCTAATTTCAGGCATCCGACGATAAACGCAGCCAGAAGGAGATTGGAGATATCGCCGGTGTGGCTGATGTTACTATTCGTCAGTCGTACAAGTTAATGTATCCGTTTGCTGCAAAACTGTTCCCTGACGACTTCAAATTCGCGACACCCATTGAGTTCCTTCCACAGATGTAATGTGGCATCCAATTCTTTAGCGATAAATTATGATAGTTTAAGTTATTAATTGTCATGAATGTTGTTACAGACCTAGCGCAGATAGATATGTACTGATGTATAGGTTCGTGTATGTTACAATTACTTGTACTTTTAATTATAATACTTTAATTGAAAATATATTTTTCACACAAAAGTTACATTAATACAGGAAAGGAATAGTAAAAATTAGACATTAGTTAAGTTCCAAATACATCTATCTACCAGCACACCCTTGTGCCTCAGATGGGGGGAAATATTTTCAGTTAAACGAGTAGAATGTGTATCAATAAATAAACATACAACATAACATAACTTCACACCTTTTTCTACCCAAAGGTGGTGCTGCTAAGCCTCAACTCCCCATTATGTTTTAGGTCCCAAAAGGAACACTTAAATTTTAACTTTTATATTCTGGCTCACATCAATGACTTCGAAATTCTTTTCGAAATGGCAATAGGTTCATCACCTATTCCATTTGGGTTGTAAACATAACGGCGAGTCGTGGCTTACCAGCCACTGCCTACACCTTCGGGTAGAAAAAGGCGTGAAGTTATGTTTTTTATACCTGTTGGTCTAGAAGGTTTCTTAGTCTTGACCATTGGGTTCATAAAAAAGTAGCACTCTTCATCTTGATGTAACTTCCTGCGCTTAGTCTCGTTTTATTTTAAAAAATCAATCGTGTACCATAGCTAGTGTTTGTATGTATCAGATACAATAAAAAAATTGTTTTTTTTTTAAATAATCTGTTAACTAGTTTGAGATATTTGTTGACTGAGGTTGTGTGACTCAACTTAGGGTTGTCATTGTGGAGGTATATATATTAAAATTTCAGTTGAAACAGATCTCACGGTATGGTAGATAGTTGTGTAGCATTTTGTGTTGGGGTTCTTGCAGTTATATTCTCATGGTGATCCAAAGTTTGTATCAAGTATTTTTTATATGGTTTTGTATGTATGAGTCGTCCTAAGTTCTTGTACACAAAACTCAAATTCGTAGGCAGAGATTTTCTCTATTTGCTCTTGTGCTTATATAACGGGATTATTTTATGTCCAAAAAAAATTTATACACATTATCTGGATGCCATCATAGTTTGTCTTCCTCTGCTACAGCGATTGTATAGAAATAAAAGGTTTTCCTGAATATTATAGTTGTAATATTATATGTACTTAAAATAAATAGGTACTAGAATTGTATTTAATCCAAAAGGAATCATAAAATCACAGAAATAAATCAAGATAGAACGGCCGCGATGGCATATTTCCATACATTTCGAGCGTGTCACTTTTTTGAAAAACCACGCCCTCAGCGTGACGTCATTTTCATTGTGAGCGCGGCGACTAGTTAGGAGACACTCACATTAGATTATCGATGTTAATATCGGCAACGTGTGATAATTTTATTATTTTTATATTTTACTAACTTTATTGATTTTCTGTAACGATAATCATAGAAAGTAAAACATGTTAAATACTTCAATCCGACATATTAAAACCTAAAACATATTTTTCCAACAGTATATAAAATTTAATTATAGATATTTTACTGTCCTTGAAACTATACATATTTATTAAATATTTGCCTTTTTGTAAGGGTTGGCCTCACAGTCCTGGTTAAATAACGAAGCCGAACGTCTACATATACCTCGGTTACTGCCCATTTGAGAAGAACGAGATGATTTTCCATCGGCGATTGGTCAAATTGGTGAAAACTTATACTGTCAAATAAACTGCTGCCAATGTAATTACGAAACACTTTGGTTGAAAGTTGTGGTGTTAGAATAAAGTAGGGACAAAGCAAGATATGAGCTGATACTCAAATTATTATTGAATTAATTTATCGATAAGTCCTAAGACTTATCGATAAATTATAAATGGATAAATCGACATGGAGTGCCCATCTCTAACATTCGAATCACAGCGATTAACAGACACAGCGATCAACTGGCAGGTGTATTGTGTATTTCGTTCGATTCGACGTACATTACGCGTATAATTTATACGCGCAATGTTTTTGTATACGAGCGTTGAATGCGGACAGCAATGGATATTTATCATAACGAAAAAATATACAACTTGTGATCGTAATTATTGAACATAGTAAAAGTAAAACAATAATTTATAATCTCAAAAAAATACTTTCTACTGATTTTCTGTACTTACTGATCATACGAAATATTTCCTTTTTTCATATTTGATTCACTACTTTTGTTTTTACAATTTTTCACAGCATAATAAGGCATATATGTGACGTTTTATCTATTTTTTTACGTCCTGAACGCATGGCAGGAACGCTCGTTGCGTAATGAGAGCGAGTTTCGAAAAGCATGCAATATAGTGCAGGGTTTTGGCACGCTTGCCACGCCTATTCGCCGTTCTATCTTGATCTATTTCTGTGCATAAAATGGTATGTGTGGTAGGCAGAGAGAACAGAGTGCCATAAGACAGGACTTACAGACCTCGCTTGCTTGCTTGCCTTTCACTCTGATCTTATAGAACTGCCATTTACTGAGGTTTTTATTTTATTATCTGATTGAAACCTCGCATATCTGTTCAAACATTATAGAAAATAATCTAATCAAGTACAATTCATTTCCCGGCTTATTCATAGCGTTTTTTTTAATATAATGCAGCCTGATGTCAGATAGACAGCCAGTGGAGTCTTTCTTAGTAATAGTTTCTGGTTATTACCCCCCGCCCAAAAAAACTACTATATACCATGCTAATTGTTACTATTACTAAGTTAATTAGTGATGTAATTAACTAGTTATAAGATATTAGTAAGATTAATGGAAATACTTGTTGTACTAGACATCTGTATGTACTAGACATAATATGTATAATAAGTTTTATCTTATGCATTTTTCTTAGTACCATAAATCCATTTGGCACCCGTAACTAATAATAGAGAATAAAGAACAATATTTCTGGGAATGTATTTAGCTATTTGGGATTATTATTGTATTAAATAATCGTAAAAAGCATCATCAACAGAAGTGGACAGGTGGTTGAGTTACCTAGATTGTTAACAGCGCCATCTATTTACTAAATTCGGAACCTAATATTTATATGTTAATATTAGATACAACTTCTGATGTGTAAACTCTTTTTAACTTGTCCTATTTTGTGAACCAGTTTTACCAACACGTGAATAATATTTCTATTAACCTTGAAGATATGCTAATTAAATATAATACGTGAAATTATTCAAAATCCAAAATGACTGGAATAAAAATGATTTTTTATTATTGTCACAGATCAGTTCAGGTTTTTTTTTTGATTAAATATTGACTTTGAAGTATGTGACCAATTTTATTGTAATATATTGCTGACTTCTCGCCGTTGTGTCTTTTAAAAGATTATAACTATCTAATACAGTGTGATGTAAATGAATGTTGTGTATTATGTCTCCTAGACTCTGCAATAGATGGCGTTAACCTCGCAATGTTTAGTATTGGTTATATATTACTAATAGTTTTATTTCACGAATTAGCTAAAAACGCTGTTTACACTTTAGGGCAGGGATGGTAAACCATTGGCGCGCGATACTACGTGAATATATTTGTGTGGTATTAACATTGTTTGGTACGTGTTTCATTATTTCTTCTTTAGAAAAATGTAACTAAAGGTTTGTCACCCCTACCTTATAAAAATAGGGTTTAAAAACAAATGACATACTAGCCACAGTTAAATATTTCAAATAAATTAATCGTTTATTAAATAGGATAAGTAAAGAAAAATGTACTCAAAAGCCATTTCGGTGTTTTATAGAAAAAAAAAGAATTTAGTATTATAGAGACAAGTTTGTTGTCTTATAGTTAGAGATGGATGTCTTTTAGTCTTTGTATAGATGTATCTATTGATTATTATGTATGCATGTGTTAGGTAATTTAGGAGTTAACGCCACAAAATAAACGTATATTAAGTGATATTTTATATAGTTTTTTTTTTATATCAAAAACTAGTTGGGAATAATTCTTTTCAATTAATTGATATATAGCTACTGCTGATCGGTGCTCTTGGTTAGTAAGTATGATATGATGATAACTTTACGCGTTTTTCTACCCGAAGGTAGAAAAACGCGTAAAGTTATCATCATATCGGTAGGCAGCGGCTGCTTAAGCCACGACTCGCCGAAGAGAACATAATATTGCCAATCCAACGGGCACGAGGTTGTCATTCATCGATATTTAAATATTTATCACACATAACTTACGAAAAGAATTCCGAGAGAACATTGGTGTGAGTCCGGAATCAAACCCGCGACTTCTGAATCAGAAGCGAAGGCGTTCGACCACTGGACCACCAAGACTTTTAAATCTGATTCGAGACATTAAGAGCACATTTTTTTTGGGTGTCATGTGTATTTTTCGATGATAGAAAAAATATGGCCAACGTATCATTGTAAGGCAATGAGCTCGTCACTAAAGTAAGTATTTAATTTGACGAATATATAATATACTAGCTGACCCGGCGAACTTTGTTCCGCATCAAAAGTAATAACTGCCGTCCCGCTATGTTAATACTGCAATATCTTCGAAAATATTTGTTTAAATTGCATGCTGTAAAGGGCCAGGATCATCTATATTACATGCACAATCTATTTAATACTTAATTGGATGAAAATTAATGCTGTAATGTTTAAAATTGCTTCGTAAATAAACCATTACTTCTCGTAAAAAGTAAAAAAATAAAAATGGTCATTGCGGGTTATCAGTTAACTTAATTACCTAAGAGATAGACATATGCCCTCGCGGACTTTTTTGTAGACCATTTAAAGGTGTACAATAATGTAGTACGTTGTTTTGATTTATCACTTAGGGTTCAGGCAGCGTTTGCGATTAAAGTTCTAAATCTTGAAATTTTTTTTTTTTTTACTACACTACATGAATTATAGATCAAAACCACCCCGTTGACACCCTCTAACTATTAAAAATACCGTATCAAAATCCGTTGCGTAGTTTTAAAGAAATGCGCATATAAGGGGACAGACAGCGGAAAGTGACTTTGTTATAAACTATGTAATGATATATATATTTATATATATTACATATTTGATTGTCTCGGTGGTCCAGTGGTCGTTCACACTTATCTATGGTTCACACGGCTTAATTAATTTCGAAAGTTATGTGTCATAAATATCGATGACCAAAATCTTTGTGTCCGGTATGGCAATAGGTTCGCCACCGATTCCATTTGGGACGTAAACATAACGGCGAGTCGAGGCTTAACAGCCACTGCCTACACCTTTGCGTAGAAAAAGGCGTGAAGTTATGTTTTATTTAGGTATGTTATGTTATTAATAAATAACGGTGCTATCACGTTCAGACCATAAGGATGTGAAGGTAGAACAAAAAATACAGTTTTATAAACAACAGCCTTAATTTTTATGGATCTATGTCAATTACAGTTGGCATTAATAACTTGACCGAAAGTGATGCATTTAGCACAGGACGTAGATTACGTGATGGTGGCACTTAATGCGCCCTTTTGTGGGTCACATCCATACTGTGTGGCCTTTTTGCCAATTTGCATTTGTGGATAGTTTCCTGAGCTTGGACAACTGGCATCAAACGAAGGGTCAGATGAGTGCGGTCTAACTCCTGATAGCAGTTTATTACTCCACGTTTCTCCGGCGTGTTATATTAAATAAATAAATAATTACCTACCTAATTAATAAGTACCTTTAATTAGGTAATATTCCTTGTTACGGGCTTCCCGAGAACTTATTGCGATTGGGTTTCCACTTTTCTCGCGGCTAGGAGCATTTAGGTTGTTGTCGTTTTAAGTCCTGTCATTAAAGCGACTTAAAACCCGTGAAATGCTGGTCCACCAGGCTATCCCCTGCACTATTTCTTCTGCATATCAAAAACATGCTGCAAACATTGCAATAGTCTTCATTGTAATTCGGATGACAACACGGGGGATGAATTATATATTTGATACATGAGAATTTCTCGAGATGGGTACCGTAATTAAATTGCGTCAACTGATGGTAAGCAACTACTCACCGTCCATGAACACCGTGGCGCGTTGCCGTTCTCTAAGGGAGTAGGAGGGGAAAGGGGATCGGGCCTCCTGCATACCTCGCAAGAAACGCGGCACGATCCACTTCAGGCCGATATCCGATATTCCGAGGGAAGTACCACACATTACCGGTCGAGCCAGCCCATTCATGCAGCGAATTGCAAGACTCGAGAAGCGAGTTGTTGTTGAGCTACAATACGACTTTATATAGATTTAATATTCTCATATTTAAGAAATTGCGGTACTATTTCGCAATATCGAACTACTCGACTACTCTCACTGCAAGAAAGATAAATCGGCAATTAAATATTTACAAATAACATCCATTTTCAACGACATGCAAACCTACGCATTAAACAACTAGCAGACCGCGCGAACTTCGTACCGCTATATTGTATGTAGCTTCCCGCCTCACGGTGTTACTCGCGTACAAACAAAATGTCGATGACGACGATGATAACACATAGCCTATGTTACTCAGTGATAATGTAGCTTTCTAAAGAAAAAAGAATTATTAAAATCGGTACAGTACTTTTTGAGTTTTTTCGTTACATACAAAAATACAAATCTTTCCTCTTTATAATATCAGTGTAGATAACCAAACACTTTAGATTATTTTATCCGAAGGAAAATATTCCTGGTACCAATTACTCTTAATAAATTCAAAACATCAACCATATCAACCCCTCATATTCAGGATCAATTTGTAGCCAAAGGGTTTTTCCTCGTGCTACGAAAAGCTACGTACTGTGTAGCAGTCGGTAATTCCACACGGCATTAGCGTTTCAACGGAAGTCGGGAAATTTCATCAGTACTGAACGAGTCGCGGAACAGTACGGACGTATCGCTCGCTACTCTTTACTCGTCACGTATTCACGTACGCAATCCCATGAGGTTGAAAACCTTAAATCCAATTAAAAATAACATCACTTACGTTTATGTAATGGGATAATCGAATATTAGTGATGGAATATGTGGTGGGTTTTGTTTTTTTTATAGTGAAGAATGTTGGTGAAGGATAATATGTTTTTGGAAAAATGTTGAGGGCGTCCCGCGCGCGATGTTTGCACATAGGATTTCACTGGATGTGGATTGTGTTCGCACTCTGCCAGTGTCAAGTGAACGGACTTATAGGTACGTATTTGTTATAAGCATCCAGTATTTATGGTATGGAAATCAATTAATTCACATATAGACAATAGAAGAAAATATAATATAAATGAAAACTAGTGCAGACGTTGTAATAAACAAAATGTCAATTTTTAAATTGTCTAGATTATCTGGGGCTATTTGCGAAACGGTTGCATGCTGATCTTGATAGTAGGAAGCGTAAATGATGAGGGGTAAATAACCCTAATTTCAAAAATTCAAAATTCGTCGTTAAAAATAAGATCCAAGTTACGGCTTTATAGAGCTGTCTAGTACAGTAGTAGATTTCAGGAGCTAAGGGATGAACATTTCAAACGTAAAAAGGTCCTGGGTGGTACAGGAATGAAATCACTGACAGTGGCTACCTTGGAACGGGTTCGCTTTGATTGGAATTACATGTTGTGTATGATAAATGTAAACAGTGGTAGAGCCAAGCAGTTCGCTGCATGAATGGGCCGGGCCGGCTCTACTGGTAAAATACCACGACCTCTCAGAAGATCGACGTAAAGTGGCTCTTGCCGCATTCCGTTCGGTGAGAGAGGTACCCGGAGCCCATCCCTTTCCTACCCTACTCTCTTAAAGGTCTGCAATGCAACTGTAATGCTATATGTGTTGCAGGTGTCCATGGGCGGCGCTGGTCACTTATCATCAGGTGACACGCCTGCTCGTTTGCCTTCCTATGCCATAAAAAAAATTGTGCCTGATCACAGTATGTTAAGAGTACCTAAATTGGACTATTAATGAAATTAATGTGCAAAAAAAAACAATTCGAATAAATAATAGTTATTAACCGTGGGGGATGCAAATTTGTTGCGAGTGAGAGATCGCAGGGCCTAAAAGTGTTTATCTATGTTAATGACAATTTGCAAAATCGTATAGTTTCTCTTTGTACACATAAGTTCACGCCAAGTCTCTTCTGGAATGGACAGGAAGAATCGGATGGCATAAGACACGATTCTTATACATCTTCCTTTTAGTCAGTTGTTAAGGCTCGTGGTATCAATTTCTGTTGAAATATGTATGCAGATGATTTCTTTACTTACCCACGTATTTCTACTTAAATACAAGTATATCAAGGCTAAATAAGACAAATTGAGTTTAAATAAGTAAATTCATTAATTGAATAGACGGCAATCACAATTACCCACGAAGGTCGAAGGTTCAATTCATTACTGATAAAATGATAATTGCCTAAAGCTATTTTCGTGACGATATTTTCTTGTCGTTAATGTTGGCCGGATTACTTGACAGGTATCGCGAAATTGACCACGCCCGCTACAGCAGAAGTCACGCAACTATTGAGAAACTTTAAATATTAATAAATAAACTATAAATAGTCTCGGTGGTGCAGTGGTCGAGCACACGGCCTCTGATCCAGAGGCACGGCTTCGATTCCTGACACTGGCTCATAGCAATGACTTTTCGAAATTGTTTTCGGAAGTTATGTGTGATAAATATCGATGACTGAAAACTTTGTGCCCGGTATGGCAATAGGTTAGCCACCTCTTCCATTTGGGACATAAACATAGCGGCGTGACGAGGCTTAACAGCCGCTGCCTACACCTTCGGGTAACAAAGGCGTGAAGTTATGTTAAACTATAAATATATGTCTACTTAAATTCTAATAACACCTGTATCATAGTTTTTTGTTTAGACTTTTTAGAGCTCAAAGTGAGTTGAATTTTTTTTTAAGTAATCCAATCGTCATCCAATGATCAGTTGGGGCAGGGCACTAGGATATTTATCTAGATCAAAATAGTTTTGGTGGTTACCCGAGCCTTATAGACGCCTGTTCTCAAATAACAGTTTTCCTTGTGTGTCTCCGTGTGAGTTCTGCACGGGGATTCCTTAAATTGGTATTGGAGGACCAGTGTCTCATAGCTGTTAATTGAGGGAATACTCTCAAAAACTTTCATATAAACACAATCAAAAAGGATTCTTTGCTATTATAGCTTTTTAGAAATTGGTTCACCCATAACCTACCGTCACTGTGGTTGTATTAATATCAATTTATTTTTCTTATTTAGATATTTTTTATTGAATAGCGGGCAAACGAATCACCTGTTGGTTATTGCCGGGTTTAAAATGACATTGGGAGGGGGTCGGGAGTAGATCAGCACGGGGAAGGGACTCTAGGTACATTTCTGAACGAACAAAATTCAGCATGAGCCACTCGAATATATGCCTGCCCATTAATGCAGCGAACTGCGTGGCTCTACCATTTTAAATATATTTACTTTGATATCAATGAATGTGTCGTCTTTATTTTGTATTTTAATATTATAATACCTGATGGTAATTCCCTTATAAATTGACAATTTATAAATTTACAATTTAACAATATTTAACCACCCTTGTGGGATGTCGACGCGACTTTAAAATATGAAATCGTCGACACACTGACAAATGGCCGCCATCCCCTCAGTTTGTTATAAATATCATTGGAAGTTTGCGCAGATGATTATTTCATATAAAATTATGACAGACTGCTATTAATCGGCCGAGGGGTAGGCATATATTTTTTATATCCATTGTGTTTATGAACAATTCGGAATCGATATTGGAAGGGAGAGACGTGCTTTGTGCGTATAGAATGCGATCAGTGTACTTCTATTGACGAAATCTGGCAAATATTTGACTATTCATCTAGTTCTATTATGAAGTTGCTCCTTTATTTGTAATGAACTAACTTCCATTCCAGTATTAACGTATTTATTTAAATAGCGTTTACGAAATAGATATAACTACGTCAAATATAAATCTAAATACATAGATCAAATTAATCTCGTCGATCTAATTATTTTATTATTGCCACAAGGGAAATATCTGTTTTTAATAAATTTTCCCGGGCACACTAAGCTGGAAATAGCAGCGAGTGTTGCAAATGTTAACAAAATATCTTAAGAATAGTTAATAAACCTCTTTATAAAAACACGAATACTGTTTTACTTCTGGGCGGATTTAATTATATAGTACAGGAGTCAAACGTGCTATTGAGTTATCTGGTGGTAAGCTATTGGCGCCGTTCTAGAGTGTCACATTTGCGTTGTCTCCGAATACTCTATCTCACCGAAAGAAACGCGTCAAAAACCATTTTGCGTTTATTTTCGTATTTCATATTTCAACGGTCAAGCTCAATTCGTATCGTAACGCGCACCTACAATATTTTCATTACACAATTCAAAATTCTATACTATAACGATTAAAGCCTATGAAAAAGCCTTAATAATAATGTTATTTGTTGTCTATTGCTCAACTGACATTAAAAACCATTAAAAAACCTGACAGCTACTCACGATTCGAGTTATCAGATCATTTATCACGAATTGACCAGCGACTTGTGATGTTACGCACCTTGATATGGGCTCATTAGTGACTTGTCCAAATTTAAGGGTAGGGGTGAGGCATGAGAAATTGTTATTTCCTTTCTCGACCTACTGCTACCTATCTCTTCATTTGATATCGCCTTAATAGTTAATGATGTAGCTTTGTAATTATTTTTGATTGATATTATAATGTCGCCTTTTGTTGCATGTTGCATTTATTCTCTGTTATACATACATACATACATACATCTCTTTTGCATTGTATATATGCTTAGTCAGTCTTGCATCAACCATTCTTTCTACAAGTCCAAACCATCGGAGCATGTCCTTTCTTACTTTTACATCGACACTCTCTTTCAAACCAACTTCCTTTCCTACAACCTTGTTTTCTACGCGGTCAGCGAGAGTCACTTCGCAGATTTTGCGCAGTGCCCTCATTTCTACCGCGTTTATTCTACTTTCATGCACACTCTGCCATACCCAGCTCCTTCTCTGTTATGTGTATATATATTTGTTTATAACGACGGTATTATACGATTCTCAATTAATTTAATTTGATTAGATAAGAAATATCCTGACGCTTCAATGTGTGTGGTATTAGTCTAGCTAGGACATACATTTGGTTAATCAAATTGAATGTTCCTTTTTCCATCATCTTTTGAATTAATAATAAGTCGCGATGTCTTCGTGGTTCCACACTAAGATATCTGATTCATAGAACAAATGTACGAATCTTGAGTAGTACTAACGATATTTTCGAAGTTATGTGTTGATGTATGGCAAAAATATTGGCCACCTATTAAATTTGGGACCAAAATATTAAACAAGTATGAAATAAGAGACATAGCTGCATAGGTACTCATCGATTATTAAGGAGGTATTTCTAAAGTCTACTACGAAATAGCGTCGCATCTCAACATATTATAATTATTAATGAAAACAAACATATTTTTACTAAGCGAGATAAAATGGCTGCCTCCATATAACAAAGGTAATTGGTTATTAAATATCTATTCTAGTTGCGTATGGTATATCTATATCAAAACATTGTTATCAGACCAAATGTGGCTCTCGTAAAAATCATTGACCGATATATAAAAAAACCCTGATGCTTAAGCAATATTTTTGAGCGTGCGTGTTTATCAGGAAGTTCAAGAGAATTGGGTCAGTCTTTTGTCAGTGCCCACAATAGTAGACGTCACGAGATTGGTTTCGATAACAAACCGTGTAGGATGTAACGTGAACAATTTCGTAACTACTATTGAAAGATATTTCCCGTAATTATTTATTAATACAATTATTTTACTTTTATAAGAGATTCATTGTGATATATATTTAAATGTTTTATTTGTCATTTAGTCTACTGAGAAACTGTTCCGTATAATTTTGCTTTCCTGGCTTTTTTCTTTCTTTTTAAACGACTCTAGTAGCACAGGGACTTGTGGTAAATTCTTGCTGGACTGTCGTAGGATTTCAATTAGGATTTGGGATTGGTATGTGCCTGATAAACACACTATATAAGCCTTTTATTTCCACGTTACACGCGCGCAGTATTCTTTACTAACAGTGGAAACCCACCCAATTAAACGCTGTCTTCACCCTTGTCTAGGAGGGATGAACCCTTCGAGATGTACCTTGTACACTGAATTGATTCCTGACAAGCATCCCTCCAATTTTATATTGATATAAGAGCCTGGTTTGGCGTGCATTGTGCTTTGAGTGTCTCTGCATCCCCTCAAAGCACGAGTTTCCTTTATGAGAAATTTGTCAAATAACAAGAAGCTTTGTTTTTATAGACACGAAATATCTTTTTAATATTTCAAGTACTTGTTTAAGTACCTGCCTGTACGGTACAATGTGTACCAATATCTAGCTAAGTACTTAGTATAGTATTTTAATACTTACACTAAATAGTGGGGTGTAACATACGCTATTTTTCATATGACAGGTTTCATGGTGCATTCATAAAAGTACTGAATGCTGAGTACAGTGTGGTGGGTTCGATTTCTACCGAGTGGTTTATGGTAATCATGAACAATTGATATTTGTATGGAATTTGTATGTTTCTCTATTTTTTTTCTATTATTATTCTATATTCTAGATGTGTTATGAAAAATATTATTTATTTATTGTGATATTTTTGTTATGTATACACAGAGTACAACTAAAATGCCATTCGTTGTTCCTTGACAGTTTCCACTTGAAATATTGAATGACTGAAAACTCTCGAGTTATTTCAACCGTGTTGGTCCATTTTTGGTTTTCGTCAGCAATAAAATTATCTCCATATACCTATCTTGATATATCCCTAAAACATTTCCCGTACGAACAAAACCAGCACAATCAAGCTAAACTTCACTTTAACATCCAAACTTCAAAGTCTTTTTTTCATTGATCATTAAATATTGTAGCCAATTTAAGATGATCTCTCATTGTTTTTTAATCCTGTTTGCTTTTAGCTCGTGTTGGGGTAATTACAGAGGCCCTACAGATCAATAGTAACTGGTTATATGCACTGGATATGGAGAATGTTTTGAGCGGTTGCCATGGCGACGGTTAATCCGAAATCCGGACCAGATAGGGTGGTATGTGAGAGCAGGATGCAAAACCAGATTAGACTGCGTGTAAAAAGGATAGAATACGAGGGTTGAATTATGCAGTGAGCACTTGCTTGCCGTACGATTAAATTGCATTATAGAAATTGCAATCTGCTGGATTTGGTGAACTAGATATACGCGGATAGAAGCTGTACTAAACGAGGTTTGATATTTTGAAAAAATATATTAACATTAAAACAACCCTTTATAGATTATATAGCGTTTATTTAGAACTTATTTTTATTTATTTCCCGACGTTTCGAACTCTTTATAGAGATTATTTTCACGTGTGATGAACAAAAAGATGGTAGTCGTTCAAAAGCTATTTTCGTTGATACAAAGAGCATCCACTTTTGGAAATAAAAATCAAAAAGTTGATTTTAAATGATGAATTAAGTAGTGGACATTGAATTAAATACTACCCAGATAGCAACTAGCTCTTGTTGTGTTTGGCAATTCTTGCAATTTTAATCCAGTAATTATAATATTTGAATATTGGAAATAAGATTACTAATCCACTGATTTTCGAGGATAGATTTAAAATAATTAAACAAATGTTAAACAACTTTTCTAAAGTTATATTTTTATTTTTAATTCTATTAATAGAATGCTAGATCCTCTAGTACTAAAATTATTTTTGGATAACTGCTATCTTGGTCTATCACATGCAAACTTCGATGCTGGTGACGATCACGTTAACAACGTACTGGACTTCAAATCCACTCAATATATATGCATTGGTGCGCCTAATATTCTAATATAAATGTATTATTCAATCAAAGTTCTTTATTAAAACCTATATTGTTTACGAAATGAAGCCGAAAAAGGTTCTAACAACTTTTAAATAGTAGATAAGTACAATGCACACGTCGACAATGTAAAAAGGGCTTTAGTCCGTGAGGGAATGCCGGCCTGTTGAATTATGTATGCCAAGGCACAATGAGGGCTTGAGTACATACAACGTACTGTTTCCTTAATAAATATTAAAATTACGGATTTTACTTGTTTCCTTCATGCTTGAATAGAAATTTATACTTTCAGATACATACATACAAAAAAACCAAGTTTCATCTCCTGTTACTATTTGACCCAAAATGACTTCTTTGCGTTTAAAGACCGTGTTTAAAGACGTTGTGTCACTTGTAAATCAGGGTTTACTAGGGCAAGAGCCCATTAAACAGAAGACATCTCTTCTAAAATGGTTTGAGGAGTTTTTCCTTTGTTGGTAAGGAACTTGATAACAGCACGAAACTCGATTTTCTCTATTCTTGTTGTTTTCATTAAGTTTAATTATTAAAAAAACAAATATTTAATAATAATATGTTTTTGAGTCATTAGATTTGTATACAATATATAATCTACGAATATGTTTTATGAATATTAGAAGATGTCTTTTTATTAATTTAGGTTAGTTGCGAATTGTTATGTTGAGTTTTATCAACGGCTATTACGCGATCAACTTAAGTACCCTTTGTCATTTTAATGTCGGTAATTATATACAACTAAGTACGCTTTTTGTTATTCATAGATCCTATAAAATTGATATATATTCAGCTTTAAGGCTTTCATATTGAAATATATTATGAAAGTTAAATCTAAAAAATCAAATTTGCCAGTTAGTCCATTGGTATGATCAATATGTTAGTGAGTTTTTGTTTTTGTGGAGGTTTCTTACCCAAGGGTAAAAACAGGGCCCTCTTATTAAGACCCCAGTGTTCATCTGTTTATCAGCAGACTGAATCTCATATCATCATTCTCATGAACCGTAATAGCTGGACAGTTGAAATTGTGGCGAACATTATTACGACAAAATATGGCGTTTTATACGGGATCTTCGTGCGTAAGCCCGACTCGCAGTCAGCCATTTTTTGCTATAATCCGTAACATTACAATATAATACGAAAATAGCGAAGTTTCGATTCTAACAACAGACTAATATTTGACTAATTAATATATGCTGTACGAGTCATACATAATTTTATGAGCTTATTTGGCTTCTATAGCATATTATCTTAAAGAGAAATTAATTATTATTAATTAATTATTAACAAATTATTACAAGTAGTATGTAACTTCCGTAAAATTTAAACAGTAACCATTTTTTTTTGAAACATAAATGCATTTTTTTTATTTCAGAAATAGTGGAAGAACAACAATGCCACGACAACGAGTTTCGGCTGACATGTCGAGATCTGGACTCTTACATAGCAGTATTAGAAGCGTGGTATACCTCCGCAGAAAACTATCAGTTCAACACCACCACCCACGAAAATGTCAAGATCAAAACTGAAAATGACTCAGAACTTAATAAAGTTTACGTGTATTCTAGTCCAAAACACAACGGTGTTTATCAACTGTCAAATCATTCCATATTTGAAAATTTAAATTTTCAAACGGATAATGATACGTTTGAATTAAATTTTGACAATGAAACGTTTCTGAACGACACAGTGGATGACAGTGTGGATTTTGTGAACGCATCCAGTTGTGGTGTTCCGACTTACGTAAGAAGTTATGGGAGTTGGCGGGAAGGAGATAAAAGAAGGGTACTACAGTTGAGAGACATGTCTGTTAATTTGAGGGCGCCATTAACTTATCGGTAAGTCTTTTATTGTTATTAGTATGTTGTTTGGTATATATTGTTGCATGATATGCCTGGCAACTTTCTTTGTATGTTTATACTTTGATTTATAACTTAATAGTTTTAACCCGCGGCCTCATTTACATCGACTTATAAATGCCGCCATTTATTTTGATTTAGTTACTTATTAAGTTCTATGGTCAACAAAATAACAAGGCATAAAAACAATATAATCGTAACGGTTTTTAAATAAAACTACACGTGCTGATGAATGATTCCAACGTCATCATTGTCTAAATTTCTCTTTGCATTTTCAAAGATTGTATCAAGTCCTTAGGTTGATCTACTGAATATCCGACTTTTTCTATCTGAAGGTGTAGGCAGCGGCTGATAACTTTAGACTTCCTGAATTTTTGCGTTCCAAATAGAGAAACGTATACATACACCAGGCACAATGTTGTCAATCCAAAAAAGGAATACAAAAAATGTTGGAAACCTGCCTGTGCCCATTCCAAAAGAGGTTTAATTAAACTACAACCCCAAACTCATAAAATATAAATGTGGGCAAGTAACATATTTTTTGACAAGTTTTTTCTCAGGGGTCTTGAACATTTAGGGAAGTATCGTAAGATTGATGGCTGTAGATAATACTCATTAATTACTGAAGATACAAGATAACACTTGTAATATTTATGTCACTGAGCTAATTTCTTTGTTCACTATTATATAGAATATTAATATTATGAAGTTCATGGGTTTGTTTTTGAATGCTCTAATCTTGGGAACTACGGGATGAATATAAAAAAAAAATGTGTTGGATAGTTCATTTGTCGTGGGAGGTTTTAGGCAACATATCATCACGCTATGGAGTAAAGCACGAATACTTTTAATGCTAAAAGCGTAAAATAATATAGGGCCACGAGATTTACCCGGTCAGCTAGTAATTAATACTAGCGGTCCCTCGGTGGGCGACATTCGACAAACCATATTTTATTATCAAAGACTATATATATCGGTGGCACAGTGGTTGAACACACGACTTCTGATCCAGAGGTCCGGGTTCGATTCCAGACACTGGCTCACACCAATGACTTTTCGAAATTGTTTTCGGAAGTTATGTGTGATAAATATCGATGACTGAAAAACTTTGTGCCCGGTTGGATGGAAATAGGTTCGCCACCTATTCCATTTGGGACGTAAATATAACGGCGAGACGAGGCTTAACAGCCGCTGCCTACACCTTCGGGTAACAAAAGACGTGCAGTTATGTTATGTTATGTTATATATAGGTACTATATTTCTATAATTACAATTCAAACATATTACATGAATGTCTTCTATTTGCGTCATGGGACTACACGTCCTTTAGGTATGTAATTTACATAGTTCTGATGTCAGACCCTTAATGGTCCGGGAGGTAGCGTTGCATTTTAGGTAGTGGTTAGAAAGAAATATTTTTGTATTTGCGAGATATGTGGTTTTTCAAGCTGTTGTATGATTCCAACACACATCACCATTCGGCATGCAAATATTTACTAGTTAATACATAAATGATTTTTAATTTAAATACACAGTAAATTTCCAAATAAAAATAAACATAAAAAACAAACAAACACCATGTTACACATTAAATATAATCAAATATATATATTATACAAAATAATTAATCATAGTAAAAAAATAATTTAATGAGATGTCAACATGAGATTTGTCAAAAATTTTATAAAAGTGAATTAAGTCATTGTGGAACTATTTGTCAAAAAAATCTTTAATTGTATAGAATGGGTTTGTCACTAGCTAAGATTTCAAAGGCTTTTTCTATTTTGCTAGTGGCAAAGTGTTTACTTATTGATTTAGGTACTTTATTGAACACTTTTATGCACATCATGTAGCAATTATTTAAGAACAATGATGAGTTGCAGTTAGCCATCGTCAGTAAATTTGCCTATTTATTAGCTTTTTATTAGCTTCACCTGTATGTTTGTAACCGACTTCTTTGGGCGCGATTTTGACCCACTTTAAACGGCCAGATTTCGTTCAAACTTTGTAGATTTATTGAGGACCGATGACAATACACTAATTTGATAAAATTATTCCATTTTTCAATTTGCAAAATATGATTTTTGTTAATTTTTTAGTGTTCATAGTTCACTTCTCGCACCATCTAGTGGCAATCAGCGGAAAGTCTACGTTATCAACTTGAAACGAGTTCCTTGTATAAGTCACAGATGGCGCTATTCCTCAAATTCGGTTTTGATATCCGTTGTTAGCACGCTTTAAAATAGTTAAGCAATAGTTTAAAAAACTAAGAAACGCGCTTGTTATAGAAAACCGAACTAAAAAATATAAAATAAATAATAGTTAAAAAAAACTAAAAAACACGCTTTTTATAGAAAACCGAACTAAAAAATAGAAAAAAAAATATTTTAAAAAAAGCGTGGGGTGCTTTTTAAGATATGTATTATCGAAATGATAATCACTCTACTCATATCTGTCAATAAAATATTTATAACTATTGACACCATGCACCCCACGCTTTTTTTAAAATAAAATATATTTTTTTATTTTTCTATTTTTTAGTTCGGTTTTCTATAATAAGCGTGTTTTTTAGTTTTTTTAAACTATTATTTATTATTTATATGCCTATCAAGTATATTCTTTTTCAATAGATCCCGGATGACTGACAATCGAATTAAGGGACTGTTAACTTAACTAGGTCCACCCACGATGGGTATGGACCTAGTTAAGTCCAATTCAGTTAATTCAGGTGTTTTTTAAAAGTTCATGTCCACGATGCTCCACGATGGAGCGGACTAATTTTACTCAGCTCACAATTATGTCAACAATATGTGGAAGTTTTGGTCAGCGTAATATTACATAGCAGTACTAACTGCTAAAATGAAACAGAAAGTGTCAATGCTCCAACATTTTTAATCTTTACTGCGTCAGCTCGCGGTGTTCCCACTGCTACCAAGGCAGCTGACGAAGTTTTTGTAGCTTGGTATGTACAAAACTATCCTTGGAAAAAAAAATAGTAGGCATAATATATTGCTTAATTTTAATTTTTACCACTTTCCTCATTCACACCCATAACAGTCATCAGTGATACAAGATAAATAACGAGTTTCGTCGTGTTTTTTCACCGGTTGAGCCGGCCCATTCATCCAGCGAACTACTTGGCTCTACCACGTTTAAAGAAAAGAATATTAATTTCTCTGTTTATTTTAAAAGACACAAATAATATTTAAATTAAACTCTTTCGGTATTGTATAATCGTACTACCTAGAAACCTAGATAATTTAAAACTTTAATTAGCCATATAACATATTAAGTTACTTATTTGTTTTATGTTTGATTTCATAATTTAAATATAGCGCTTTATATTTTCTGTCTACCCCGCAAGGGATTTGACGTGAAGTTAAGTAAGCAGATAATACGACAACCTATTGTTAGCCTCACACGTAGCTATTATTAGGTAATAAAATTGGCTCAGTTTTCCCGGAGGAGAGACCCGTAGCGACAAACCAAATGACTTATTATTCAACATGGCCTCCATCGCTTGGACACGTTTTGATGTTGATGATTTGAGTTCCCATGTGAATATCTGTCCGTAAAGGCTTTGTTTTCATCAGAATATACCTACTATTTAGGTACGTTTAGAATAAATGAACTGCTGCAACACCATAAATTGAATTACATATTTAGAAGGTAATTTAGGCAGTACAGTAGCCGGCATGACCGGTGAACTACCACGGCCTCGAACGAATATCGACGTAAAGTGGCTCATATGATAGGGAACGGATCAGAAGTGGGATGGAAAAAGGAGTGGAGAAGGCAATCCCTTCTCCACTTCTTTTTCCATTCCACTTCTTCTTTATAGACCACCTTCTTTTTAGACCGGCGGCGCTAGTTACTTACCATCAGGTGACATGGCTGCTCGTTTACGCCCCTATCTTATACATCCCAAAAAAATAATCAGTTTTAATCATGACTCAGTTCTTTCTGTCCACCCAGAAAGTTGTTATCACCAACATATATTATATATTTTATCTTACGAGTTACGTATTATGTGATAATTTATTGAAAAATGAACAATTCGTGTCTTATGCACTACATTGACGCGGCATGGGCAAATACTATAAAACGCTGCTTACTCCGACGGGTATTGTAAGGCGTCAAGGTAAATACGAAAGAGAATATAAATAATAAAATAATTAATTTGTTACGGTCGCGGCGGTCTGGAGGTTTAGCAGCCCGCTTGCGAATCAAGAAGTCGTGTGTTCGGATCTACGCTTACATCACTGACTTCTTATTTTGGCAGTTATGTGTAATATATATCGATGACTGACAACAGATTCCACCCATTATTTCATTTGCGACGTAGAAAATCCGTGATTCGTGGCTTAACAGCCGCTGCCTAAACCTTTGACTCGAAAAAGCCGTGAAGGTGTAGGAAGAAGATTAATTAAAAAACATTCAATTCTCAGAATTATACGTTCGGAAACATGCGTCTTTGAGTTGTGATGTAAGAACGATAGGTTATCTATGTTATTATTTATTTGGGTCAGATAACATAAGGTAATTGATCTTTATAAAAGCTCGCATGCCGGGCTTTTTTTTGATATACAGTCAATATATAAATACATATATTGTTCATATTCACGCTTTTTATATTTAAATTGTAGGCAGCACTTGGGTAAAATATTAGAATAAGGTTTAATTTATTCAGTTATTGGCTTCGTATTCGAAATCTAATTTAGTTTGTTATATTTAAAAACGTCTAAGTAAATAGTCAAAGACATTCCTTAAATAAGACAAGACTTGTCCTTGGAAATCACAAAGACGAATAAGACGAATCGACGATTAGAAAAAAAATTTTGATTCAGAAGCGAGGTATCTCCGTGCATAAAAATCTGTAAATTTCCTAAGTTAAAAAGACAAACATTTAAAACTAGAATAAAATCAAGAATGGTATTTACCTGCAAACGAAACGTGCAATAGCTAAAAGTGTGTAAATAAAAATCCACATTGTTTTCTCGAAACAATTTTCAGTGGAATGCTTCAATTTATTCTCGTGTGTACTGAACTGAAAATAATATCTCCAAACTTAAATCTAAAATCTGACTCGTACATGCCTGTGTAGATTTCTCTTAAATAACCTTTTTAGTCAAACAATTCATGCTCCCGATTCTTTAATGCGTCAGTAAATGGCAAAGCAATTAAAAAATAAAAACTAGCGCTCCTGTTATGGAACAACGGATATATTTTGTTAATATAAATAACGAATTATATAAATTTATTTCTTAGGTTTTCGCGAATCACATTCACAGCATTAAAACAACTCTTTAGGATTATATCGCGTTTATTTATTACTTCTTTTTATTTATTTTCCGACGTTTTGGAAATAAAAATCAAAAAGTACATGTTATAAATATGATTAATTATTACTATTGGTAACCCACATCATACCATGAAACAAAAAAAATAAATGTTTATTGATAAGATAACTTTGTGCTCGGTATGGCAATAGGTTTGCCACCTATTCCATTTGGGACGTAAACATAATGGCGAGACGAGGCTTAACAGCCGCTGCCTACACCTTCGGGTAACAAAAGGCGCGAAGTTTAGTTATGTTATTTTATATTTACTAAAGAAAAATTTTTGTTTGTAAAGATTCTTTGTTATACGAAAATAGAAAAATCTAAATTTCTAAATTTAGCCAATATATTGACGGGTTTGAAAGTGATCCGCGTGGGGGCGTTAAATGCGTTAAACGCTTGCAAGAAACATTAGAAGTTCCACTTAAAAAAAATCCCAAATCTAATTGGTTTTTCTTCAGATTCGTAATTAAAACCAATAAAAAAATTATAGTAATATTAATACTCCGCGATGACATGTTGAAACTTTAAAGCTACGCAAAATGTGTAGAATATAATACACTTTATTGATCACCATTTAAATAATACATAACAATGAAATGCTCGTAAATGTAAGTTAAGTAGCATGCTTAATGTAAGGCAAATACAATAGGCAGTCTTATCGCATCTACCAGAAAACCTTTAACTATAACTATTTAAATATATTAAACAAATTAATATTTATCTTACTTTCTTAAAGATCTTGATTTATTGTTTAGACATTCCAACGATTTAAGGAATTAACAACATCATTAATCGTCAAAAAGAGTTTTAAATCTTCTCTATTTATAAAACTAAAGTTTTGAAATTCCCGTGACATGTCAATGTTTGTATTTATTTTTAGACTTGGGTCATTGGAATGCCGTGGAAGCCAGTAAGGATACCTCAAATTATATAGCTTATGTACCTAATTTCATGCCAAGTTCCTTGCTGGGTACGCAGAGAGAACAGAGCACCATAAGGCACAATTGTTACACACCTCACTCGCTTTTTAGGTTTAGGTTAGGTTTTTATAGCTCTTGTCATGTACGCTCGTCGGTTTTTAAGGCTCCTGACAACACCTTTGGCAAAGACTCGTTTAATTTGGTCGTAGGAAGTTTGTCGCGTGTTTTTCATTGTATATCTGCTTAGTCAATCTTGCATGATTCATTGTTTCTACATGTCCGGCTAATCAGAGCATGCCCTTCGTTAAATTGAAAATCTCTTTGAATTAAATGGCCTCAAGATATATAGAAAAATAGTGCCGGGAGACACGATAGTTATAAATCATTCTCTGCTGCTCTACTGCTTCTTTGAGAGATTGGTCATCAGTTTTTGATAAGAGACGAGAGATTAGTGACTAAATCACTTGGTGTTTTTTTTATGGGATAGGAGGGCAAACGAGCAGGCGTGTCACCTGATGGTAAGCAACCAACGCCGCCCATGGACACCAGCAACACATATAGTGTTACTGTTGCGTTGCCGACCTTTAGGGGATAGGGGAAAGGAAAGGATGGGGAAAGGGGGTGGGCCTCCGGGTACCTCTCTCACCGAACGAAACGCGGCATGAGCCACTTTACGTCGATCTTCTGAGAGGTCGTGGTATTTCACCGGTCGAGCCGGCCCATTCATGCAGCGACCTGCTTGGCTCTACCACTGTTAAAACTGGTGTTTCACTGTCATTTCCTTCTTCATTTATGGAATAACATTCGCACCTATCTGCTCAGTTTGATAGATTATTTCAAATTCCGTTCTTTTCACCACGTAAAAATAAACGATTTAAGCTCTTGTAAAAATAAAGATAAATAAGTCCGTAGATACATTCCAGGCTCGCTTCATTTACTAAAGTAAGTAAACAAATGGATATATTTAATTCGCCGAACAGTTCCGGGCACGGATTAACCCAATTGCAATGAACGCACACTGGGGCACGAATGGAAAACTTCCAGGTATGTTGTGTTGTTGTGAGAATGTGTCTGAGAATGTTATACTCAGAGATTTAAAAATACTCTTCGTTATAAAAGTGTACATTTTTCGACATAGCTTGTGGCCTTAAATAGCTAAGCTTTGATAAATCGCTAATTATTACCGTGTTGTAATATCTTAATATATTTTAATGTGATTTTTGTTAATTAACCTTAATTTCTAATATTTCTGTAGGAGTTGCCAACTCGTGACCGCACCTATTGCCATACATCGCTCACATTGGTCTCAGTCATATTTATTACAAATATCTTCCGAATAGAATTTCGAAAAGTCATTGTGTGAGCAAGGATGCGACCTCAAAATTTCTTGAGAACTCGTAGAAATAGTATAACCTTTAATTATTTCTTATAAGAGTCTCGGTGGGGCAGTGGGCGAGCGCACGGCCTCTGATCCAGAGGTCCGGGGTTCGATTCCAGACACTGGCTCACACCAATGACTTTTCGAAATTGTTTTCGGAAGTTATGTGTGATAAATATCGATGACTGACAAACTTTGTGCCCGGTATGGCAATAGGTTCGCCACCTATTCCATTTGGGAAGTAAACATAACGGCGAGACGAGGCTTAACAGCCGCTACCTACACCTTCGGGTAACAAAAGGCGTGAAGTTATGTTATGTTTTGTTTTTTTTGTATTTCTTATAAATACCCTATATGAGAAAACAAAACTATAAGTAAAACGATCTCGATTCTTAGGTTTTTCACTCTATTAAATTAATTGTTAGTTATTTTTATAAGCTTTTATTTACCTTGCACTGTATGTATGTATGTATGTATGTATGTATGTAAGTATGTATGTTCGGTGGAATCTTGTAACTCAATTTTGAAGTAGATACCTTCAACCGATTGAGCTGAAATTTTGAATACACGTTTACTTTGGATGACAATGCATGATATAATGTATGACATTATTCTATATCCAATATGGCGGACGACCCAAGATGGCGGAATGGATATTTTTAATGAATTTCTGCAATATGGGTATCAAATGAAAGGGTTTGTTGAGTGTAACTCAAAATATAATATGACGTCATTCTAAATCCAATATGGTGGAATATCCAAGATGAAGGAATATATATTTTAAGCTTTCGTACAATATGGGTATCAAATGAAAGGGCTCATTGGGAGCAACTAAAAAAATAATGTGACGTCATTCTAAATCCAATATGGCGGATCATCCAAGATAGAGGAACAGTTTTTTTTAATGCATTTCTACAATATGGGTATCAAATGAAAGGGCTTGTTAATAGTAGCTCGAAAAATAATGTGACGTCATTCTAAATCCAATATAGTGGAATAAATATTTGCGTTTCTACTATATGCGTATCAAATGGCCCTTTCATTAAAGAGTTATATGAGAACTTCAAAAACTATGTCTCGGTGGTTCAGTAAACTAGCCCGCTTCTGAATCAGGAAGTCTTGGGTTCGAATTTGGCCTCACACCAATGTCTTTCGAAATTTCTCTCGAAAGTCAAGTGTGATAAATATTTTTGACTGACCACTTTGTGCTCGCTGAATGGCAACAGTGGTAGAGCCCAGCAATTCACTGTATGAATGGGATGGCTCGACCGGTGAAATACCACAACCAGCTCACGGCGTGTTTCTTTAGGTGAGAGAGGTACCCGGAGGCCTACTCCCCTTCCCCATCCCTTCCTACTCCCATATTCTATATCCTACTCCCTTAAAGATAAGATAATACGATAAGACGTAAACATAGCGGCGAGTCGAGGCTTAATAGATGCTGCCTACACCTTCGGGTAGAAAAAGGAGTCGAGCTATGTTATGTTATTAATTAATGTTATAAACAAATTAGATTGTGTATAAATATTATGTATATCACAGGGTTTTCAATATGAGCGGCTAGATACTAGTGGCCTGCTTGTTTGGGCAGTATCAGTCAATCTGTTGTTTACCATTCAGTCACTGATGCCAAATCACCATGTCAAGATACAGGGTTAAGCGGCGCGTCCAAATTTATAATCAAAATGAGTTAGTGCTAACATTGAGAACCTTACGACCACTTTACGGCTGAGGCGGTAGTCCATCACAGTCGACGGCTTTCCGTTGACCTATATTTTAATAGTTAACAGTGTTTTAATTGTGGTCAGCCACGCAATCTGCTGCATGAATGGGCCGGTTCGACCGGTGTAATGCCATGCCCTTTCAGGATACCGACGTAAATTGGACAGGATTTAATAACTTTAACATGATTGCTACACTAACGGATTTTAATGGTGTTATAGGTATTATTAGAATTAAACACAGTGGATGGTGGGAACGAACTATTACTTTTATTACGGCATAAGGGGTATTGCTTTGGATCTTCTTACTTCTTACCTACGTAATAGGATCCAAACAGTAGATGTTAACGGAAAGAGATCACATGGATCAGCCGTAGCAATGGGGGTGCCGCAGGGCTCTATCTTGGGACCTTTCCTGTTTCTTTTGTACATTAATGATCTACCTTATCTTGTAAAGGACAATCATGAAATAGTTTTGTTTGCAGATGATACTTCTTTAGTTTTTAAGGTAAAGAGACAACTATCATTAATTGACGATGTAAACAATGCTCTTTCAAAGATAGTAAACTGGTTTAGTGCTAATAATTTGCTTTTAAATGGTAGCAAAACCAAATATGTTAGATTTTTCACAAAAAATGTTAAACAAGTAAAAACCAGTGTCGTGATGGACAACAGGAGACTGGAATTGGTCAATAAGGTTGTCTTTCTTGGGATAACATTAGACTCTAAACTACAGTGGGGCCCACATATAGAGACGTTATCTGGTAGACTTAGCTCAGCCGCTTACGCTGTAAAGAAAATACGTCAACTGACCGACGTTGATACTGCACGTTTAGTATATTTTAGTTATTTTCACAGCATTATGTCATATGGTCTATTGCTTTGGGGTAGTGCTGCGGATGTAGACTCGGTCTTTGTGCTCCAGAAACGAGCTATTCGTGCTATCTATATGATGAGTCCCAGGGATACACTGAGAAGTAAATTTAAAGAGATACGAATAATGACGTTACATTCACAATATATTTATGATAATTTAATCTATGTTCATAAAAATATAACTAAATTTAAGAAAAACAGTGATATTCATCAATTAAACTTAAGAAATAAAAACAAACTTGCTGTGTCCACTACTAGGCTCCATAAAATTTCTAACGCGTTTCCAGGTCAATGTATACGCTTTTATAATAAGCTTCCAAACGACGCGGTTGAATTATCGTTATGTAAATTTAAGAAATATGTTAAAAGTAGACTATATTCAAGGGCTTATTACTGTATCGCAGATTATATCAATGATAAAACCGTTTGGAATTGAATTGCTTCTCTTGTGTTATATTGTTTGTATTTGCTGTAGCAAAATATTGTTAATCTGCTAACTAAACATTACTGTTAATTAGTAGGATTGTGTGCAATATGACGTTTCTCACCGGCAAGCTTACTAATTTCTTTTTTTGTTTTGTCTGGGATCTTGAATAAGTCATGCTCACTGAAAAGTCCTTGCTTATAGCGGCGTCGTTGATCGGGTCGCCACCTTCCCTAAAATATGGCGAGGGAGGCGATGGCTGAGATATGGGTCATGCTCGTGAACGGGTGCTGTTTGTGGGGACTGGTCTGTTCAAGCGTCCAAAGAATATTAACGTACTGTGTCCCAAGTTTTACGTGAGGAACCTCATCTTGCTCTATAAATTATTCTAATAATTTGTAATTTAGTTTACTTAAAATTAAGTAAAAAGAAAAAAAAAAAAAGACTCCCCTGAGTTTCTTGCCAATTCTTCTCAGGACGTGAGTAATCGAATTGGCGGATTGAAATTATTGACGTTCATAAGTGTCTTTAATGACCTAAACTGAATAAATGAGATTTTGATTTTGATTTTGATTTACAACTCACTCCTATGTTACACTCAGGTCAGCAAGTATAAAGTACTGATTAAAACAACAGATGGCGTTACACATCACAAGTAGTTAAACATATTTTGTTATTAAACAACAGTCCCACATAACAAAATTAAGTTGCAAAATCAACAAATAAGTAACAAAAAAATTTGTTTACTTAGGCTCGAAACTCTTTGCTGCTGGTCAAGCATATGCAGCCTTAAGTAGAGAAAAGACTTTAGGAGCTCTCCTCATTGAAGAGTTGGACTGTTCGAAATTAACTGGCAAATGACCTTGTAACAATGATGCTTTGAATGAGATGAAGAGACTGAGAAACTTACCCATCGATAACTAAAAACTTGAAAATAATTTAAAGAAAAAAAACTTTTTTAAAGAAGCTTTTATTTAAACGCTCTAAAAAGAATAAAATAATTTTAACCTTATACATTTTAACTATCAACTTATAACCTTATTATATACAATTTATGTGATAATAAAAGCTTGTCGCTATGTTCAACCCAACCCTTCCCCCCTCCTCTTCCCATCCCAATTCCGACCCCTTCCATTTCCCATGGAAAGGGCCGGCAACGGAACTGTACCACTATATGTGTTCGGGTGTCCATATATATGTTATGAACCAAAAAAATATATTTGGATAATGCGATCCGTCACAGTAATCATTAAATCTAAAAAAATATTTCTAGATGGTTATGGATAGCCACTGATAGGTAATTAAACATAGCGACAAGCTTTTATTATCACATAAATTGTATATAATAAGGTTATAAGTTGATAGTTAAAATGTATAAGGTTAAAATTATTTTATTCTTTTTAGAGCGTTTAAATAAAAGCTTCTTTAAAAAAGTTTTTTTTCTTTAAATTATTTCCCCTAGAAACCCGAATTGGTGGCTCCTTGGTAGCTTGCTCGGCAGAAGTACAATTTTTCTTATCTTGATCTCATCTTTACCACCACGTAAGCCATTATTCACGCTTAAGTTTTCTGTTTGTCCAAAAAATTTGAGATGCTCAATCCTAAGACCAAGCCTTCGACGCTTAAAAACAACATAAAAATTCACTGAATAAGTAATTATTGAGCTTGCTTGATAGAGGTTATTTTAATGGTCATATTAATAAAAATCATTACTTGAATAATGGACAGCCATTTGAAATTTGGAAACTCTCGCGCCAGTACTGAAATAGCTCCACTCCATCTATTATTCGACTTGGACAATTGTTGCTGACGTAGAAGTTGAAAAAATAAAAGATTTTGAATTGTTATAATTTAACTTTGAATCAGTCTTGTGAAAGTTTGAAGTAATATTTTTATTTCATTTTGTTAAGCTACGTAACGCTTGATACCATATTGTACGCAGGGGTTTTGGGTTTATTCAGCGTGTCGAGGCATAATTAGCCGTCTACAACTTCCGGTATTGAAGGTGTGAAGTTACATTCATTTTAACAGTGGTAGAATCACGGAGTACGGGCTTGCAAACCGGTGAAATACACGACTTGTTAGAAAATCGACATAAAGTGGCTCGTGCCACATTTAATTCGTTGAAAGAGCTATCCAGAGGTCTAGAGTCTCTTCTCCTTCCCTTTCCTATATCATTCTAAGGGATGGCAATGCAACTGTGGCAGTTTTGGTGTTGCAGATGGGCGGCGCAAGTGGCTTATATCATTCAAGAACTCCTGCAATTTTATAATTCATATATGTGCCTATCCTATTTTATAGCATACAATACAAGCTTAATATTGTCACGTCATCATTACCGTTCTTAATTAAAGAGGTCACAGGATCGGAACTGGGTCATGTAATCCGGAACTGACATCGTGTTCATCTAATTGTACCGCGGCTGGCCGTATTTAGAGGCTGCGTTGGTTTTGGTGTTTTTATACCTAAATGTTATTTATATCCTAAGATATAGGCAGCGTTTACACAATTGCCATACATCACACGTAAATTCAAATTAGAAAAAGTTTTTTTTTTTTATTAGTGAAGAAGAGACTTTCTTCCCGATATTATTATATCATTGGTATAATACTATCATTTTGGAATGCTCTCCTTTCGGTCCAAAACATAATAAAGTCGGAGCTATGAGTGCGGGTATACATAAAAAGGTCTGAAATTGATTAATAAACTCATTCTTTATGAAGTTGGTAAGGATATTATAATACTTAACTATTATTTTTATCGCTATGTACTAACAATGAAATGAACAAAGGGCCTCAGATATTGTTAGGAAATTAAAACGGTTTTTACGAGTACATTCCTTTGCTGTATTATAGGGCTGTGCTATTACTTAACTTCATATTAGTTCATATTCACTGTTTTACTTGGCCGATGATTTTCCAAAAGTTGTGACTGATAAATATCGATAAGTTACAAAATTGCGTTAGATGTTGTCAATAGATTTTGATTATAAAGCGACGAATCGAGGCGTAATTGTCGCTGCATATGCCTTCAGGCACAAAACGGAGTGAAGTTACAAAAACACAGAGCTTAGGTTCAAAAATAGGTCACAATTTGTTCCTCCATGGACTGATAACTTGTGCGTAGTGTGTGCGTAAAAAGTACTTCCAAGTGTCAACTTTATTGTTCATGTGTTGAATTTTAAACATCCTGAAAATCACTTACTCGCGGTTGCGCTGTCAGTGATGATTAGTAGTACATTTTTACTTACATTTGCTGTCTACTGCAGTTTAATATTATGATTAATGTATGATTATTATAGTTAATGTTGTTTGCACAACCCTATTTTTTTCTTCCGTCGGCAATACGAACGTATATTACTGTCATTATATTTGACAAGTGGTTCTGTTGTTTCAACTCAATTGGGTATAATTACCGAATTGCGTCCACTATCTCAATAGTAACTGACCGCTTTCTTTAAAGTATATACTAAGTACTCACTCTCTATCTACGAATCATCTTCCTCCCTGTCTCATGTTACTTTTGATTCACGATATACGACATCACTAAATAATGAAAAGCATTGTCTTGTTTTTGTGTTAAGGGTTTTTTTTGTGAGAAAAAGGGGCACACGAGGAAGGAAAATTGAGGGTGAACGGATGGACCTCGGGATACCGTTATCATTGAAAGAATAGCGGTATGATCCATGTTACCATGAGCCACTTCACGATGATTTTCTGAGAGGTCATAATATTTCCACATGAGTTTCTTGCCCGGTTCTTCTCAAGATGGTCCCTACACTCAAAATCTGGCCGCTCGTGGCGATTGAGTCTGTGGTTTCTTGTTCCACCGAGGCACTTTCATCGAGCGCTTGTGTTATAATATTGAATTTAACTATATTAGCAAGTTTTATCTCTGTATTAGTTGTCTATTTGTAAGTTTTTTTTATGTGGTAGCAGAGCAAACGAGCTTGCGTGACACCTGATGGTAAGTGACTAGCGCCGCCTATGGACATATAGTGTTACAGTTGCGTTGCCGACCTTTAAGGGAGTAGGATGGGAAAGGAAGGGAGGTTGACCTCCGGGTACCTCTATCACAGAACGAAACGCGGCATGAGCCACTTTACTTCGATCTTCTGAGAGGTTGTGGTATTTCACCTGTCGAGCCGGCCCATCTATTCAGCGAACTACCAGCTCTACCACTGTTTGTAAGTATCTGTGAAGACCTAGGAAAACAAAGCTATTTTGATTTTGATTTAGGGGTGGAGTCGGCGGATTCATTCATGGAGCGAACTGCGTTTGAAAGGGTTGATGTAAAGATTTTACTGTACCTATTAGTTTTTAGTTCGACAGACCTATTTTAAAATGTTGACCAGCCAATATTTTTATTATTTTTAATTACTAGAATTTTTAAAGATTATCAAACTTGATGAATTTTATAGGTTCTTTCAAATCGTTTCTTATTGCTGCAAAAAAGATATATAGACATAATTGCCGCTGTCTACACAGCTGTGTATTGTATGTGAAGTTCTGTTGCTTTCTTTAAAAAAAACTTAGCTACGAACCCTTTTAACACAGAGACGCTTGTCCTTAGCTTTATCCTTCATAATCCATAAATATATCTTGGTTTGACATATTTAACATATACATACATATATATTTAGACTGTCTGTCATTTTATCACTGGTTTTTTGTGATCTTCTGTCTGTCAACTTAATTGTGGTGGGATTTCAAGCGTGTAATAGGGGGGAAACCTTAAAACGTACAGTTCATGCAGTAACTCAGATTATGTGTGAAGTTTTATATTTATGTTCGAATTTTACGATGACATATCCATTAGTAGCCCTCTGAGATCCCTTACAGAGTATATATAAATTATATCCAAACCAATATTTATAGAGATAAAAGATTTGTTTGTTGTCAGCATTGGAAAGCTACAATATAATCAGGGTTCAAATATATACAAAGTTAATAATAATTGTTTTCAGGGCATCAATAATTATTAAAAAATAAAATCATCTGAAATTGTGTGTATCTATTTGTATTTGTTGAGCTATTGCGCAAACGAAGCTGTGGGTAGAAACTAGTAGTAAATGTAATAAAACAACAAACCCTTCAATTACGGTGTTTGAATTGCATAATGTTATGCTCAGCCTTTTTTGGTATTGTAAAATTGGCTATGAAAAAAGAAACTACTCTCTTGTGTGAAACCACAAGAACATTTGTATATTTTTAGTAACTTCACGCCTTTTACACCCGTAGGTCCAAATCAGGCGAACTATGAAATAAAAAAATAAGACATAAAAAAGTTATTAAAAGCTTTATTATTAATCCATTTAGATCTAATATCGCTTGCCAGTTTATTTCATAGACAAAGTAATTCAAATTTCGAACATGTCAAAACATGGCGCGCCAGATATACGATTAAATTAAAACATTTCAAATACATTGCTGTATTTTAATGAATACCTTAAGTGCTCTCTTTAACTAGTGATCGATGGATAGAAGAGTACTTGATAAGTTTTATTGGTCGTTTGATAAAATAGATTTGTATTAAACGACTCGGAAGGCAATAGTTGATTCATCACTGATTTATGAGTCGTATAAGATCAAAGAAATTGTTGTTACTTACTTTATTTACTGCACTATTTAAGTCAGATAGAAGATATTTGATGAGTTTTTTGTGGTAGTCAGTATTTCTTTAAATATGTCTTAATAGGCGAGTCGGCAACTCGATAAAAGCTTTTAAGTTATAACTTACTTTTCTGGTTCATATATAAATTTTTATTTCATTAACTTTTAGTAGTTAAATAGTTCAGTAAATATATTATTGTAGTCTGTTACATTATTATTTTGGCTTAGTTAAACAAGAAAAAAAAAATATTTTCATAAATTTAGTTTATTTTAGTAACTTTGTCACTTGAGTATGATTATCTTATATTTAATCTTTCTAGGGTTACATAATCTGCTGCTAAGACGCAATATTTAACAGGATAGAGTACAAATTTAAACAAACTCTGATAACTACAAAGAAGGTTGCAAACACTGATTGAAGTAAGGTAGCAGTTACCTTAAAAAAGCGATATTCTACTGATTCTATTAAAAATTTAAGCTAATATACGAAACATTAAAAATTGAGGATCACACCAGGGAAGCTGTGAGGCGTTTGAGATAATAGAAGGGTTAAGTTACCCCTCTCATGGGGGATGAATTGATATACAGTTTTGGGGAAGCGACTTCGTCCGCGTGGAATATACAAATTGTGTCCCCAGAGAACAAATTGTTCTACCCTTGTTTTAAGTAAATACTATTATCTGATCTACGTATAAACCAACCTTACAAAGTGGAAAGTATTGTATATATATTTTTAGCTATGTAGTTCACTGCATAAATGTGTTTGTTTAGCCGGTGTAATATCACTACCAAAGAAAATCGACGTTGAGTGACTCATGCCACATTTTCCTTTGATGAGGAAGGTACTCAGAGTACCCTTTTCCCTCGCGCACTGAGGAAATAAAACATTTATTTAAAATTAACTAGAGTAAAAAATCTTTAATTATAAAATTTACGGGAACAATTAGTTTTAATCTCTCTTAAATTTGCTTGCTTTAATTAAGCAGTTATTTTTTATCTGAAATTGATATCTAGGCAATCATTGATTACATAACAACGGCGTCACGACTTCAAAAAATCATTATAACTGAACTGTATTTTTCCGAACACTCGTGCGAAGCCGCAAAGAAACTTTAGCGGTTTATCAAATTACAAATAAACGATGTTGGCAGCGAGAAGGCCTACTGCCATCCACTTCTCAGAAAACAATCCGTTTATATCGAATAACGATACGCCATAACTGTATCGATTACAAAGATGTAATCGTTTCGCCGTCGTCACGAAATTGTTTACCGTTAAATAAGAAAAATGAATGAATCTTTAGATAGATTTATCAAAATTGCAATCATTAGTAAAGTATTTCCAATACTTTAATTAACTTATTTACGACGGGCCTGGTGGTGCATTGGTAAAAAAACCTACTGCGGAATTGAGGACGGCGGGTTTGAGCACAAATATTTATGGTAAGCATGAATTTGTTATGGTGTCTGGGTATTTTCTATGTATTATGAGTAATATTAGTAGCAATATTTATAAAAGAAAAGTATATATATGTTATATAGTTTCCATAACACAAGCATTTAGTTGCTTAGCTTGTAACTAGAGGGCGCTTTGTGTATTGTGTCCAAGATATTAAGATATATTATCATGATTTGCATGAGTTTTATATTTTCATGTGCAAAATTTTAACAGTGGTAGAGCCACGCAGTTCGTTGCATGAATAGACCGGCTCGACAGATAACACTACTACTTCGACTGTTCAGGAGTTCATGGGCGGAGTTTATTGCTTGCCATCAATTGACACGCAGGCTCGTTTACCCCCCTATCTTTAAAAAAAAATAACGATTGATCAGTGTACTATTCAATTTGTAACAGTGGTAGAGCCACGCAGTTCGCTGCATGATGAATCCTCAGAATATTGACGTAAAGTGGCTCATGTCAGTTGTTCGCTGTTAACTAGTCCTTCCCCGTTCATTCCCACCTCACTCCCTCAAGTCCGGAACACAACTGTGAGCCTCAAGGAGCTGCAGCGGTCGCTGGCCAACCCTAATCGCTTATAACCAAGTGACCAGCTTTCTCGTTTGCTCTCCTCTCCTATAAAAAAGAAAATCTTTCGTTATGATATTTATAAAAGATACTTAATGATATAAAAGACGCTTGTATTAGTGACGTTTGTGTCCATTGGTTTCCAAATATGGGCACGATTAAGCCACACTCGGATAAAAATGAGAATGTCACATATATGGCCAGTGAATGTTCCTCTAATCATATAACTGTCAATATTCACATACTTGAAATGTTTGCACAATAACTGAGATCAGCAGTTTAGTATAAAGTGTTGTACAAACAGAGTAACATGTGGTCCCGTTATGGATATCAGTAAGTTAAATATTAAATTTTCTTTTAGTTTATTTACTTATACTTTTGAACGACTTCAAAAACAAATAGGTTTTAAATTCGACTGTATTTTAGACGGCAGTCTCAGAGATATCGATAAAGCCAAAGATGATTTGATAGTGCTAAAGAAACTAGGCTTTTAGTTCAAATCCAGCTATAGTTAGCAAATATGTTATAGATTACTATGAATTTAATGTCTCAGTGGTCTAGTGGTCGTGCACACGGTTTCTGAATCCAGAGGTCGTGGTTCGAATCCTGACACTGGCTCACACCATTGACGTTTCGAAATTGCTTTCGGAGAGTTATGTGTGATAAATACCGATGACTGAAAACTTTGTGACCGGTATGGCAATAGATTCGCCACCCATTCCATTTGGGACGTAAACATAACAATGGCGTGAGGTTATGATGTGTTATGTTATGTTTATGAATTTAATAAGCTATATTATTGCATAGTTTTTGCATGAACAAGTAAAAAAATATCAAACCCATCTATATATATATAAGAGATTTCCACCTATATATTGACTCATCACGATATCTCTGGAACCATAAGGCGTAGCGACTTGAAATTTGGTAGGATTATTCCTTTCGCCGAGTAGAGGTCAGCTAAGAACGGATTTTACGAAATTCCACCCACAAGGGGGGTTGCGGGGGTGTTAACAATGGAAAATTCCCATTTTTAATCTATAGCTGCTATCGACTTCAAATTTGTCGAAGATATTGCAGTATTAACATAGCGGGGCAGCAGTTATTACTTTTGATGCGAAACAGAGTTCGCCGGGTCAGCTAGTTCTTTATAATATTAATCAATTTTGGTTCTACAGTTTTATTATATGGCGTTGATATTATTGATATTATTTAGTCGTAGTTTAGTAGTTAGTTCAGAAGTAACCGCAAATATGTGCATTGTGTAAAAATGTTCGTGTGAGTGAATGTAGATGTTAAGTTTATAGCATCTGAAGAGAGCTGTTTCTACCTACCTCGACGGTAAGGAGTCGTGACAATTGTATGTGATTTAATTTAGGAAAACCTAAAACGAAAACTGAATTGGAACTTAAAGTCCATGCTTACCACCAAATCGTGATCTTGTACTGGGCTTAACCGAAGACCAGAGTTCAAGTGTCCAAATAGATCTTCGTTTTGTGCCTGTTCTTGCATTTGACTGCGACAATATGTCGGGTGAGTAAACTTCGAAAATAATTGTGAAAATTTATTGGTCTAAGCTAGTAGTCGAACCCAAGATTTCTGAATCAGAAGCGTGGTGATAGCGTCCAGATGGCTGAGACGAGAAAATTACACCGTCTTTTGTATCAATAATCTATATTTTCTGGTAGAAATAGACATCGATGTCTTCACTCAATATGTCCAATCAATTGTTGAGTCCTTTCAATATCCAAACAAATCTTTATAAAACATATTTTATACCTATAATATTAAAGTTCAAATTTCTTTGATAGTCCAAAAAGCAATTTGGAGATATCAAAGCGACAAATATAACGTTTCCAAGTTATTATATTGTATCTTATTGTAGAGGAATAAAGTATAAAATTGAATGCTTGCAGTGTAATTGAAGGAGTTTGCAGTTTGCCGCTTGAATTGAACATTGTAAAAGTTTCTCACAAAGAACGTTCAGCGGAAACCTTATATTGAAAATGATATTTTTAATCTCTTCTCATAATATACATTTAAATAGAAATGAAACTATGTCTGTCTGTAACAGAAAAAAAAATTCCTGTACCTGATGACGCGGAAGAGTTTTGTGACTTTAATAAAACTTTGCTGCTTTATAGATCATGTCAGAATAAAATAGATTTCGTAGCCGGGGAATTAAAAAGTGCAATTTCATTCCAGTCTAACTAGATATTGTATAGACTTTTTTTAATATCTACTGGGCAGCGCTTGACCTCGCTTCACCTGATGATAAGTGACGACGAGATCGTTGATCGTAAAGTGCAATGTCTAATGAGGAGCCTATTCACTCTACTTTTGTAGATACCTATGATATGACACCTAATAACCTGAAAACACCGACGCAGGTAGTTTGTTCTATTCACCAGTCGTGCTGATGGTAAAGGAAGATCTAAACCGCTTAGTTCTTACAAATGGGATATCTCCAACGTACGGATGTAGGCGGTTATGTAACTCTTGCGCACACTCACCGGTGATTGAGGCTCTGCTGATTATTGTGGACCAGCACAGGAACTAATCTTTTAGTCTGCTACTTCATTGAATCGAGCAACGATAGGTGACACTCTAGCAGACAGAGTCAGGTACCGTGTCTGTTCTTACGGTGTATGTTGGTTTGAAATTGAAGTCGCCGAAATCTGTGCGGCAGCCCCTAGCCAATGCACCGCGAGACCAGCCACCATATTCTCCTTAATAAATTTCATTATCATCCAGTTTACTTTGTTGTATTATATTTGTTTGAACATCCTATCCTATGTGTACAGAAATGTATAGAATATAGAAAAACTGTCATTCCATTTTCAATTATTTTTCTGCACGACCCAAAATAAAAAATTGTGTGGTTTTATGAAACCACCGTAAAAGTGAAACTTAATAAATTAATTAAAATTAATTCATCGTCATTCATTTTTCCTCGTTGATCAGTTTTTTGGACTCACTAGCTGTGTCGTTGTTTACCAAAAGCGAATAAATAACAACATTTACATTAAACACTGACAAAAACAAACAAAATAGCGTGGAGCACTGGCACAAATGAGTAATAGTCTATACACTACACGGTCAGCTGATGCCAGCGTTGCCAACATTAAATTTCTACTCCCGCTGTAGAGAATGCTACAATCCCGTCAAAACCCGTCAAGTAAGAATTTTCGAGTTGTTACTTTTCCCTAAATTTTAAAAATGAATTATTTTAAAATTGAGTCTTGGGTTATTGATTTTTAAATCTACTTTTTAAATATACATAAACAAAATATTTTTTCAATAATTATTTTTCAATAATTTAGTTAGTAAGTTTTTTAAATTGATGATTCTGATAAAATGATTAACATTTATATTTTTTTAGAGTGCAACAGTGTAAAACAGTTACTTCACAGCAATTTTTTTAAAAGTTTGCTTTGGCTTCGTTTTCGAACCGGACGTCACCGGCTTTCAGGGGATTGTGCGATAAGGGCTATTTTAATTTACTTGCCATCTAGTATTTGTTAATAGGGTTTCATAAATGTTTTTTATTTTACGTGGTCACGACAATAATTCCTAGATGGCGCTACTAGGTTGCTACTATTGATGATTCTGCCGTAATATCGTATTATATCGATAGATGTCGCCCGAATCGACAAGTATTCCAGCTACGGCAATAGGGATAACGCGACACCTATTAAACGTTAACAACATTACAACAAAGGATCTTTACAAAACAAAACGATATTTTTTCCTCCAGTAAATATGATATTTCGATTTATTATGAAAATGTGACAAATACATATATAAAGAGCACTATCTTATCTTATATCTTTAAACGAGCAATTCTTGTATATATATAAAATTGGAATCTCGGAATCGGCTCCAACGATTTTCATGAAATTTCTATTCCAGCAGATGGCGTTGTTAACTAACACGAAGTCAATGTGTGTTTGCTTTGCTTTTATTACAGTTTATCACTGCAAAAAATTAAGTATATGTTTCTAATATAATATGTTAGTACATAGTATATATTAGTATATATTTATTATTCTGTCGGTAAGATCGAAAAATATTATTGATATTTCATTATTTTATTAGTATGTAATTCGTACTTAAATATAATTTTCAAATAGTATGTAATTCGTACTTAAATATAATTTTCAAAAAACACAATTTATAAAAACACAATTTATAAATAATATATTTTTTTTTTCTCCGCCTGCAATACGTACGTACGTATATGTATGTATGTAAAAAACAAACAAACCCGATCCTAGAAAATGTGTCGAAATTGGTAAAGAGGACGGTAATTAGACGATTATACATACGGCCCTCGTGGTGCATCGGTAAACCGCACTACCGATAACACAAGGTCGGGGCGGGTTCGATCCCTCGTCTGGGGGTGTTTTTCTACATGTTTTTACGGTATTTATTTACAAAAATAAAGTGTATATTTGGGTAATTAATTAATATAAATAAACGATAATAGACGTGAAAGGCGCTCTGACGAGCGCCTTCACGTCACCGTCACGCGACATGCAACACGCAGACGAAAAAGTTTGAGACGATGTAATAAAAGTTTCACTTTAATAAGATTGTTTGTTTTGCTATTCATTCTGTAATTAGACTTGAAAAATTTTGGCATATGTTGTATACAACTTACATTCAAATAATGACTGTCTGCTGACAATGTGTGCCAAAAATAACAAGCAAAATTTTTTGTGATCTTAAAAATATTTTAATACAAGTCAAAGAATACGGTATTCGTCGTCAAAACGAGATGATATAAAATTGGGATAGATTAGAAGAAAACGTCTTAGTCATTCAAAATCCTTTCTTTAAACTATTTTCATAAGTTATTAAAAATAGGATCAATTTTGTCTATGGTCACCGGTCTACATAGATATACTTAATTACGTAATTTTATTTGTAATATAGACGTAATATTGATTTGCCCACAACTTTGTGGTCTATTTCTCAATGTGTGATATTTTGTGGTCTAATTGATAATTTCCTATTGAGTATGTGGGCCAGTGGATTATGGATTGGCTTCTTACCCGACATTCCTACCTAAAAGGTAGGTAAGCTGTATTTGTCAAGTGTATGTATGCAAGCATGGCTTAATTTAGTTCTACTTATAGACTTTTACGCGCCGTTTTCTTCTTTTCTTAACGCTGCCTGCGTTATTGGATATTAAAGGCAAATGATGATATTCCAAAAAAACAATATGACTAATATTGTTAATATATTTTCAGACTCACCTACATATTATAACGTACAGTGACTCAAAACTATATACGAAACCATACGAAATAAATCTTTGAAATTTACTAATAGCCATTTTATTTCCGAATATCTGTTTTCATTTAGAGAGATTTAATATGTAAATACCTACTTTCAAGTTATAATATATTGCATTACGATTTTGACGTTTTTTTATGTATTTTATTTAACTAAATAAATCTCTTATATGTTTACCGAACCTTGAGTCGAGGTAACCTTTGGAATTGTGCCAAAATAGATATTTTTTTGTATCAGCTCATAAATAATTTATTCGGAGAAATCCTGAACTTTTGCTGGTTATTTTTAGCTCTGAACACAAAGATTGTTGAGTTTGGGAAGTATTCTTTTTTAATTTCGTCGTAAAATGGCGCATGTCGTATTTCGTTCGGTGAGAGAGACATTCGGTGGCTCACCCCGCTTCGCCCTCCTTTATCATCCTACTCCCTTAAAGTCCAGCATCACAATTGTACCACTATCGATGTTGCAGGTCTCCATGGGCCTCGCTAGTTGCCTGGTGACACGATTACACGTTTGCCCTCCTATTTTTTAAATATAATCCTATAAGTTCAATTTTAAAATGAGCTGAAGATACGAGCTGAATTTATTCCATACACCATTTTGGTGAGGATAGTATAAAACAAAGAAAAATAAGCGTATTTTCAATCTTTAAACATCTATATTAATATGTGTACAGTTTTCATGATCCAATTGAACGAGTCCTTGACGAAGGTGATGGTGTAACACCTAGGAACTGCTGAACAGACACACCTTCCTCCAGGGCTCGTTCCAAACTGAATGAGGTGATGTCAGGAGAATTTAAAAACTAAATTATTAAAAGTTTTTTTTTTGTAATCGGTAAACGCCGTAAGTAATCAATCAATTTATATAATCATCATTAGGAAATATCGATTAGGAGTATCGATATTTATTTTTTGTACAAAAAATAAACTACTATATCCAACTGCAATTGTGTTTATCTGAAAGATCTTTTACTTTTCACGCGGGCGATAAAATTGGTCTCTGGTAAGCCTCCTTTGTAAGAAGGTGTCCAGTTTTTATCACTGCTTCTTTATAAAATAACTTAAATTAAGTTTTTTTTTTATTATAAGTTGTTGTAAAATAAATTTCACTTTTCAACTTGGCCATAAAATATTTTATACTTGATTGACTCCGTACAAAAGCTAGTATTTTTTTATATCCCACCTTAAATGTGACGAGATTGAGTACAAAGAAAAAGCCTTTTATTATGAACTGACAAGTGTTTAACTTTTTTATGAGTTTAACATAAAATAACTTCACGCCTTTGTTACCCGAAGATGTAGGCAGTGGCTGTTAAGCCTCGTCTCGCCGTTATGTTTACGTCCCAAATGGAATACGTGGCGAACCTATTGTCATACCGGGCACAAAGTTTTTCAGTCATCGATATTTTACAGACATAACTTCCGAAAACAATTTCATAAAGTCATTGGTGTGAGCCAGTGTCAGGATTCGAACCCGGATCTCTGGATCAGAAGCCATGTGCTTTACCACTGGACCACCGAGACTGTTGTTTCATTAATAATTTTGCCTATTATTGCGAAAACAAGGGTATTGGTAACTGTAAAAAGAGTTTTTTCTATAACTAACAATGGTTATTAACAAGGTCTGGACTCCTTGTAAGTAGAAACTATTTTAGTATCCAATAAATCATATTTAATCTCCTTTTGTACGGATCCTCCATAGTAAGAGAATGGCTTATAAGAAATCCTAAACATAGACCATCCTGTGCTAAAACCTTTGTCTGTGGAGAGGACAAATAAGATATCACTTACTTTCTTAACTTACCTTGCGTGTTAGGTAGAGAGAAGAGAGCCTCAAAAGGCAGGATTCTTGTACAAAAAAAGAAACAAACTTTATTGAAATGCCCAACGACAACATCGAGTGACTTGTAATAAAAAACGCTATATTATATCCATTTTGTATTGAACAGACAGAATCTTATGTAATGAAAATCGAACAACCATGAGAAGATCCGTTTTTTATTAATATTAGGATGTTTCTCCCTCGGGGGTAGGTAAATGTTGGCTGATTCCCTTGTTCAGATATGCTCGTTGGTCGGTATATTAGACGTGGTAAGCAGGAAAGCAATGATTTTGTACCGGAATGAAAAACAATAAAGCTAAAATATTTAAATTAAACCAAAAATTGATATTGTTATATTTTTCACTAGCTGTTGCCCGTTACTTCGTCTGCGTGGACGCTATAAAGCAGTAAAAATACTGTGCCTGTGCCATTACACGGTTTCATTACTCACCCCCAATTAGTGATAACGTGATAATATTTAGCCTATGTGTTCACCCCTCTTGGTTATATTTATGCAAAATTGAACGTAAAAGCATGCAGTACTTTTAGAGTTTATCCGTGACAAACATACAGACAAACAGACAAAAATTCTAAAAACCATATTTTTGGGATTTGGATTTTAGATCATGATTTAGGTATTCTAAAAAAAGAAATATTGTACAGTTTCAACTTTTCTACAATTTTATTATGTGTATAGATTAGTAAAAAGTTGTTAATTCTGTAAGTTAATATGCCATTATAGAAAATTTTAATGCTAACCCGATTGGGCGCTTGGTCTTACACTTGTAAGGATGCCATGGATATGGTTCCTTTGTCATATTTAATATTATACTTCAAATACTTTTCGAGAAATTTTCGATATTTTTATGATATTAAATTATGTAGAAGTTTTGACGCAAACGATTTAATTAAACCACAGACTATGTTATAATTTACTTCAGTATTCACAAAAAGCATATTATGTTCTCATTTTTAATTAATTTCTTAATAATTTGAATGCCATGCTCATTAATTTTTACAATAAAAATAACAAAATCATATTTGTAAATGGAACATTTTTACATACCTATTATCTAGTTACGAAAATAAATATAAATTCACCATTCACCAATAATTCACCATCGACAATAGTCTGTAACTAATAGACAGAAATAAATGAATTGCCTTTTATGAGAAAACTTGAACAATAGTTGCTCAAGCATTCGTCAAACGTGATATTTCTGTTCCAACAAATAAGACATAAATTATATTGTCTGGCGTCTCGACGAAACATGATCATGACCTTTGGAAATAAAAAAATATATAGACATATATATTAAGGCAAATATATAAATATTTACAAGCAAGCTGAAATCTTTTTTTTATGGGATTATATCCCATAAAAAAAGAGGCAAACGAGCAAATGGGTCAACCGATGGTAAGTAACTTCTCACCGGCCATAAACACCGGGAAAAGGATGGGGTAAGAGGATCGGGCCTCCGGATATCTCTCTCACCTGATGGTAAGTGACCAGCGCCGCCCATGGACACCTGCAACACATATAGTGTTACAGTTGCGTTGCCGAACTTTAAGGGTATAGGAATAGGAAAGTATGGCAAAGGGGGATGCGCCTCCGGGTACCTCTCTCACCGAACGAAACGCGGCACGAGCCATTTCACGCCGATATTGCGAGAGATCGTGGTATTTCACCGGTCGAGCCGGCCCATTCACGCAGCTAACTCTACCACTGTTTTTATTTAATTTCGTTTCATATTTCGTTTAAGTTTCATTTATTTTTATCAGACTCTATATCTTCTGGTAAAATTGATTAACACAACCCCAAGCAATCAGGAGACCGCCAAAATCCAATCCCTTATGCTGTGGAGCAAAAGTTGCCTACTCACCGCCGGAAATTACGTCATAAAAGCTATAAACCGGAACCCGGTACTTACTTGTTTGGGGTTTAATTTTCCTGAATACAAAATATATGAGCTTCGAGATATATGAACGAAGGCATTTTTATACCAAAATAAAACGAGGCCAAATTGGCGTGTGTATTTTTTATCGCACAAATCTCAGAAACTACTTATCCAATTCGAAAAAAAAAAATTTGAAAGATATAGTTCTTTTGTAAATTAAGGTTATGAACATAACGTTATCGCGCTTACTCTCCATAGACCGAAAAAACTGGACGTCTTTCTCTAGCCGAAGGTATAGGCAGTGGCTGTTTAGCACGCTCAATTTTTACGTCCTAAATGCAACAGGGCACGTAATCTATAGCCATATACTGGAAACATTGTTGGCAGTCATGGCGATGACTAACTTTTTTGACAATACTTCGCATCTGAACGTCATTGGTGTGAGCCAGGATTTGAACCAGAGACCACCGAGATGGCACCATTCGCGATGTGTATTCCTATTTAATTATAAAATATTAAATTAAAGTGAACAGAGCTATTGTTGCAAATAATAATAGGAACGATAAATCTGTGTGAATTATTATATTTATTTAGCCTTACAAAGATGAAAGATAATGAGATATTATACTTTTAATTAAATCCTGTATCTTGTTATTTATCATGCGCGTGCATTGTTATTCTGGACCAAGGAAATGAGATTTAGAGTATTTTAGCTCTAAAATATTATAATATGTGTAGACGCTAGTGTCCGACTAAGGGCTATATTTGAGCGAAGCCGAAGTCGATTAATCAGCAATCTCCACAACCTTCGGCCGAAGCCGAAGCCGAAGGCTTATAAACTATTAAATTATTATTTATTAATTTTCTTCAATATTATCCACAGCTAAAGAAGAATATCGGTGTAAATTAGCTCATGCCGCTTTTCTCTCGGTGATAGAGGTTTCCGCACTGAACTAAGTGCAGTCCGGTCCGTCAGTCACTCACTCTTTCGTAACAGTTCGTTTAATCCGACGGTTTTCGGACCTTCGGCTTCGGACAGAATCCGTCCGAAGCCGAAGATCTCGCCGAAGATGGATTTTTGGCCGAAGGTTACCGAAACCGAAGCCGAAGCCGGTCGGACACTAGCAGACACGTAGTGACCGCTCGTTGCCGGCTTGCCAATTGTATTTCTTTGTTCGCTATTCGTTCGCGAACGACACTCGAACGATGTGTGGAATGTGTCCCATCCATCAGTCAGTTTCCAATTGTTAAGTAGGTCTTGGAGTGGAGAGCAGCAACTATTATTCTATATTCCTGAAAACAATTTGAGGTAGGAACTGAGTATCCAAAAAGAATCTAGTAAGCTTAAATTGCTATTATAATTACGCTAGTAAATGAGAGCTTAATGCAATGGCATCGTCTTGCGCAATCTGAATGGAAATGGAAGGAAATAAAACAATCGGTAGACATAAGACAACTTGGAGTTGTGTGAAAGATGATATTATTAGAAATAGTGTAGGTATGGATTCAACAAATATGATTTTAAGAGTGGTAGAGTCACGTAGTTCGCTGCCTGAATGATCCGGCTCGTCTGGTGAAATATGGCAACCTCTCTGAATATCGACGTAAAATGGCTTATAACGCTTTTTTTCGGGGTAAGAGGTATCCGGAGGACCTACCTCTTCCCCTCTCTCTTCCACATCCCACTTTCTTTCCCTTCCCTATCTCATTTTAAAGGCCGGTAACGCAACTGTAATACTTATCTGGGTTGCGGGTGTCCATGGGCGACGTTACTTGCTTATCATTAGGTTAAGGTGCATAGGCACGCTCGTTTGCCTTCCTATTCCTTAAATAAAGATGATGAATAGGAATAGTTACAGAGTTGCGGTCTTTAGATAACAAAGCACAATCGAAATACCATTGCCAAATCTGAACGCACCTTAATCTGCGTTCATTGAAGTTTTAATTTTTTTCAATCTCTTATTTTTAAATGAGGTTGGCGTTTTCTTATTTTTCCAAAGGAAGCCGAGTTAAAAATATTAGCAGTCTTCTTTTTTTTTCTTTGTTTCGTCTCAAAGCATGTAGTACAATGTTTTTGTTCATCTGTCAACTGCACGTCAGCAGCGGAGTTCTGAGGAGTGGATATGTGATATGTGTCGCGTTGGAAGACAGATATTTCACCACACTTCCAGGTGGATATTAACCTAGAATAGAATATTTTTGGGTTAAACAAAATTACAAAGGCTGAACGTGTTTTAAATTTGTTCCTGAAATCTAGTTTTTTCATATATTTTTGTGTTCAATTTGTTCTTTAAGAGATTGGTATTTTATTTTAGCTTGTTGGGAAATATTAAAATTATGTAAGTTAATAGACACACCATAGATTCTTTGAAATCTAGAATTTGACTCAAGTATTAATAGCGTGAAAACAAAACCATACATTGGACATTGCCCGCTAGTTAGTTCACACAGAAAACAGATGGCGTTTAGTATTCTTCCCTTAGCTCCTGATACTTTGCCAAATACTGTCGTCAAGTTTTACAGCAAAGCATTTTTATATTAATCCCTGTAAACTTTTTCCATTTTTTCTTAGGGAAATTATTATGGAAGCTCGAGAAGAGAGAGAAAACTATTATTGTTTAATAATTACTATAAACAAAAAACTCAACCAATTTTATTAATATAACTTCACGCCTTCTTCGACCCTCCCCGCTATGTCTACGTCCCAAATGGAATAACCTATTGCCATACCGGGCACAAAGTTTTCAGTCACCGATATTTATCACACATAATTTTCGATACGAATTTCAAAAGTAATTAGTGTGAGCCCTGGCCTAGAAGTCGCGGTTTCAAATGCTGATTTGAACCCGCGACTTCTTGATTTAGAAGCGGCGTGCTCAACCGCTGGATCACCGACAATTTTAATAAGTTTGACTAATATAAAGCAACATGTTTGTTTAACGCCTGTTCCGAATAAAAATTATGTATTTATTTTAAAGTACGCATCTCATTCAGTCTTTATTTTAAACACGTGTGAGTTGTGACTCTCTTCCCTTAAAATACGAACCAGTATTGAACATAATAGTAATGCGCACTTCATCTTTTCCTATTCATGTTGACGTAATTAATTTAAAAAGATTTAGAGCATAATGTATGAGGGGACTTGGCAATGAGTCCACGTGGTCCAAGTGCGCAGTTAATATCAGCATTGTGGTATTATAATTTGATAGTGAAAGAACTTTTACCCAGAAATGAAGCGCAGTTTTTTTATAGGAGGGGCAAGAAAGCGGATCATCTGCAATATAAAAAGGGTCATAGTGTCTTTTCATGGTTTTAAGATTAAATAGAGAGGTGGATTTCTGGATACCTCTCTTAGTGAACGAAACACGGCTTGAGTTACTTGATGTCGATTTTCTGAGAGGCCGTGGTGATTTTCCGGTCGAGCTCCGTCAATGGAAATTGTTCCCCAAAAATAACCTGGAATGAGAAATAATGTGACCGCTCTGCGTACAAGTCATCCACTACTGGCTGATTTATGTTCGAGATAGTATAAATCAGATCTGACATCAACACGCCTTCCAGCAGATAGATTCCAGGTCGGCATGTCATCCATACATAACTTCACGCCTTGCTCTACTCGCAGGTGTAGACAGCGGCTGTTAAGCCTCGACCAATGGCTATTCTATGAACGAGAGTTTGAGCATACACCTTTTTAGTCTATGCTGACGCAGTGTTCTAATCGAACCAAGAAGTAAAACCATGAACCATGGATTTCTCCACATATTCAATTTGAAATGTTCAGCTCGTATAAGTTTAAGCGTGACCTCCGCTGCTTACACTTTCGGGTAGAAGAATGCGTAACGACCAACCAAATGTAAGATAAAACTTTTTGGCAGACTCGCGATAAAATTCTCAATTTTAGTTTGCATCACATTTCAAAAGCAATATTACTCTTTGAGTTTCCTTTGAAATACTTCTGTAAGTAATCAAATAACATCAATATAATCTGTTACTCATAACACATTTGGCAGTAGAGGAACATCGTGTTCGTCCGCCTTTTCATGGGAATATTCATGACGTAATCTGTCCTGTTTAAAAATTTACAGCCCGGCAATCGGGATACACAGTTCAATGTCACGTTTTAAATGTAACTGTTTGTTTTTTTTAGACATTTTATAGTTTCTGCCTGTATATATTGTATTGATGGCAATAAATGAACGTTACGTTGCGAATGTTGACTCATGTGTTTGATGTGTTTTTAAATTATTTTTGATTCTATATTTAAAAGTGAGAGAATTGTTTTTTTTTTTAAATTCAGTCAATCGCTTGTTTTTTAAATTTTGCAAGGTTTTTATCATGGTTCATTTTAAAAGTTATGCTTAGACCTTTGTTTGTTGAAATATGATTGGTATGTGTCTATTGAACTCCATTGTATGAACGAGAACTTGGAAAATATGCGGACTCGGCGGGATTGCTAAATTCGTTCCTGAATGGAATTATGATTCTTTTAACTGTGCTTAATTCCCGGGTTTTGGGTGTTAATAAATACAAAACACAATCACATTCTTCTTCATTGTTATTATTAAAAACTCCGCTCCAATTGATTATACGAATACTGAAAGATTTTTTCAATTCGTATCAATAGTTCCTGAGCTTATCCAACCCAATAAAATCTTCAATATTATAATATCAGTACAGAACTTCACAAAACATATAGTTACAATACACATACATAGTTAAAATTACATTTTTATGTATGTATAAAACAGTTGTGCACTTATAAACACGTGTGGTCTCTTAACCCAGATACAAAAAGAAAATGATTCCTCCGGATCCGGATTATAACTTGTAAAGGTAGCTGCCCACTGTATCGATGAATTAGTTGAAAAATTTAAAGTTCGTTGACTAGCTTCTGACCGATAAAAGTAAAAAGTAACACTTGTGGAAATAAAAGTAGCTAGACAATTTTAGAGGAACGGATCTTTGTACGGAACCTTAATTATTAAAAATAAACAAACATAGTCTAAGCAATTTCTGAATAAAGTAACCTTCTAGCCGTGAATGAATTATTTGATTCGGTTCATTAATTCCAGACTATCTGTTACAAACAAACAAATAAATCTTTCCTCCTCCTAATATCAAGTACAAGTTATATGAGTATTGTCATTATGGAGTTGGCAGTTATCAAATATTTATACTTAGGCGTCTATCTTATGCAGTTGCATATTTAGATAAAAAACTTTAATAACCGCTTATACCAATAAAACATATATATTTTTATTGTAAATACATACTTAGAATTAATATAAAAAAACGCCATTTTTAAACATCTATGCACATAAATATTTGTACTTGGATGGAGAACGAACCCGCTGACCTAAGGTCATCAATAATGTATTAAATCTATTATAGTATAATAAATTAGTTTGGTGCTAGACGGCTCTGTATTTATTTTCTATTTAATATTATAGTCTGTATTGCTTAGTATTTATTTAGTATGTTTTTGTATTAGCGTTTTAAACGCTGTTCTTTTTATACATGATATCCTGAATATGTTCATAATAACACATAAAACAGATACATAACTTTTTATTACTGCATTTACATATAATAAAACGAGAAAAAATCTCCTAAGGCTTCATATAAAACCTTACCTTTAAATATGTATTAAAATAATTTTGTCCAAAATATTGTGTTACACTGCGATGTGTAACAAGCAGATAGTACACAATTAAAACCACTCCGATGATATTATGAAAGGATAGTGTCTGTACAATTAAGTAGCTGACAGATATTAATTAAATTAATATTGTAATTAATAATTTAAAAGCTTAAGATTGACTGTAGTTAATGATAATACAATATGGATAGTATATTTTAAAATGATTCTTTAATTATATTATGTATCGGTGGTCTAGTGGTCGAGTAGCCCGCTTCTGAATCAAGAGGTCGCGGGTTCGAATCCTGGCTCACACCAATGACTTTACGAAATTATTTTTGGAAGTTATGTGTGATCGGTCGATCGCTATCGATCGATCACATCGATCGATAGCGATATCCTAAAACTTTGTGCCCGGTACGGCAATAGGTTCGCCACCTATTCCAATTGGGACGTAAACATAACCGTGAGACGAGGCTTAACAGCCGCTGCCTACATCTTCGGCTAGAAAAGGCGTGAAGTTATGTTATGTTACGATTCTGTAACCTAAAAAATACGTCCCCGATAGAATTTTTTATGCTTCATTGTCTTTAGTATCAAAAGTTGAAAGTTGCGCCATTGACTGAGAAGATAACAGGAAATCGCCTTGCGTGGTATGGACATGATATGTCACGAAAATAACGATGAACCTGAATTTAAAAGGAAACAAGAGAAGAGGAGAAAACATGGATGGAATGTGTGGAAGATGATATGATTACGAACTGTGTTACTGTGGAAGAAGCGAATGATAGGGACGCGTGAAACAAATGATATGATAGGTAAAGATCGGATCAGGGCAGGAAGATAATGATGTCCTTAGTATAAAAAGTGTGATGAAGTAGGCAGCGGTGTGTGTAGACCTTCCTGTGACTAGAGTGAAACGTATTGAATCATTAATAATTATTCACATAATGTACCAAACTTTAGTTAATTCATCTTTTTGAATTTGAATCCGGGACCTACTAGACTTCGAACCATAGATATCCGAGAGATATGCCTTTTGGGCATAGTTGTTCCGATCTTAGTGTCGCCGCTCATCTGTCACTACTCTAAGGAAGCGAAGTCACAGTGTTCAATAAACATATCGTTATTTTTATTGAACACCGTGACTTAGCTTCCTTAGGCCCGTAAGATCAATCACAGTTTAAACTATTTTACCTAGTTTAAACCTCATCTGTCGTTTATTTTGTAAGATCAATGCTAGATAAACCTCCAATAGCAGTTTAAACTATAGTTTAGCTTACACCAGGAGATTTTGCCGTTTAAACCGTGGTCCTGCCTAGTTTAAAAATGGCGGTCGTTTATCAGCTGACATCTGACACAACGATTATGGGTTCATACATAGATTTAGCATAGACTACAATAGATGGCACATGTCAGGAAAAATTTACTAATAGCATCGAATCACTGACAGCGCAACCGCTTATATTAGATTTTGGGAACCGCGTATATTTTATTTACATTTCCACACATGAACATTAACTTTGTAAAAGTTAACGTTTTGAAGCGCTTTTTCCGAACACATTGATAATAAACTCCAACAGTTCCAAACTAAGCAACTAAATGCTTGTGCTATGGTTACTAGAGAACGGATACTAATACATAGATACTTTTCTTTTGTAACTACATACTTATAATACATAGAAAAACACCCAGACGCCGCACAAATATTAATGTTTGTCATAAATATTTGTACTCGGGCGAAAATCGAACCCCCGACCTCAGTGCTGCAGCCGGTTGTTTTACCAATGCGCCACGAGCCCCGTAAGTCACTCACACATTAACAACCCATTTTTGGTCACGTTGTTTGGGTGACTATTGCCGATCTATTTTTCTTAAATCTATGGTCACACTATAAAACTTCATATAAGAAAGAGAAAAAGAGTTTTTTTCACGAAATATGCCACAGACAATGTACAAAAGAGTGAATGATGAGCGAATTATGGACATTAAATAACCAAATGTTGCCATCTGTCGAAAACTAAACTTAGTTTACGTAATCTATGTCCATTTCGCTGTTGATCTTACGAGGCAGGTTTAAACTCTAGATTAAAATTGACTATAGTTTAGAAAATCGACAGTTTTAACTATGATTGATCTTACGGGCCTTACAGTTATATATTACAGAAGAATAACTTTATCTATTTTTTTTAAAATTAATTAAAGACCAATTAAATAATAACAAATCTTATTAAAATTAACAAAATAACATATTGTTTTATCAATTCCTTAGTTAGTAATAGATTAATTCATATTTTTTTATTTTAAATACACTTATATATCATAGTACGACACAACAGTGACTGACTGACTGTTAGTAAGAACATTCACTGTCTTTTATAAATAGTATAGTTATAATAATAATAATAATATCTTGGACACAAATCACACAGCGCCCTCTAGTTCCAAGCTAAGCAACTAAATGCTTGTGTTATGGATACTAGACAACGGATAATAATACATATATACTTTTCTTTTGTAAATACATACTTATAATACATAGAAAAACACCCAGACGCCACACAAATATTCATGTTTGTCACAAATATTTGTGCTCGGGTGGGAATCGAACCCCCGACCTCGTTTCTGCAGCCAGTAGTTTTTTTACCAATGCGCCACGAGGCTCGTCAGACTGAAATGAATGAATCAAAAACTAAAATAAATCTTTATCTTATCATAATATAACTGAACGCCTTTTTCTACCCGAAGGTGTAGGCAGTGGCTGTTAAACCTCGACTCGCCGTTATGTTTTCGTCCTAATTTGGACCCGGTATGGCAATAGGTGTTCCACCTGTTCGATTTGGGACGTAAACATAACGGCGAGACGAGGCTTAACAGCTGCTGAATACACCTTCGAGTAGAAAAAAGAGTGAAGCTATGTTATGTTTTAATAGTCCAGTTTAGTAGTTTTAACAGTGGTAGAGTCTTGCAGTTCGCTGCATGAATGGGCCAGCTCGACCGATGAAATACCACGACCTCTTGAAATATCGACGTGAAACGCTGAATGCTGCGTTTTGTTCGGAGAGAGAGGTATCCCAAGGCCTGATCTGCTTTCCCCTTTTCCCTGCCATTTCCCTCCTACTCCCTGAAAGGACGGCAGCTCACCACGGTGTACATGGGCAGTGTGAAGGTACTTCCATCAGGTGACCCACTTGCTCGTTTGTCCTTCCATCCCAAAAAAATACTTTTCTCCGTTTATAAATTGATCTGGAGTTTCTTCGTAACAACATTACCAAATATAGATTTATAAATATAAATAAATAAACTTATAAATACTTACCATACTTATAAATAAAATTAAAGTGTCTGTTTGTAATGTTGAATTAACAGCATTCTACTACATTCATATGAATATATGTACGGTACGTACAGCAAAATGTCATTGTTTACATTTTTTGTCTATTTGTTTCGGGTAATCTCTGAAATGGCTGGACCAATTTTGACAAAATATTTATTGGCAGGTAACTGGTGTATTAAGGAGTAACTTAGGCTACCTTTTTTTTAATAAAATAACTTTTATTCATTGCTTCTGACGCGAAACAAAGTTCATGCTACATAATGTAGCACGAATACGAAAATTTGTTCTGGAAAAATAACAATGTCGGTTTAATTTACATAAATATCATGAAGACAATAACCATTGTCGTCGTAAAATTATGGAATCTCGTAAATAATGGTCGTAAATATCGTAATTCTGCAATATTTTGTTCGGAAAGTGTGAATCATTTTTATAATGTGGCAGTCAAATATTTTGTGCAAAACCTTCAACCTGAGTGATGCAGTTTTTGCAAGAAATTTCGGTGACCTAGTTGTTTAGCAGTAGCTTCTCAACCAGAAGTGTTAGATTCCTCAGTCCACCAAACTCGGCCGAATAATATGTACGTAAAATGTAAAATTATAAAATAAAAGATAAGGTAGGCTAAACCCTCGACTTCGCTGCCTGAATGGACCAGCTCGACCGGTGAAATACGACGATCTCAGAATATTGACTTAATGGGTCTTATACCGCGTTTCGCTTTGTGAGAGAGGTATCCGCTGGCCCATCTTCCACTCTACCCTCACCATCCCACTTCCGACCTGAATGAGATGTTGTTTTAAAATGAAACTAAGTTTACTATAAAATTAACAGTCTCGGTGGCGCAGTGGATAGCACCCCTCTTCTGATTCAAGAAGTAGTGGGTTCAAGTCCTGGCACACACCAATGACTTTTCCAAATTTTCGGAAGTTACGTGTGATAAATATCGATGACTGACAACTTTGTGCCCGGTATGGCAATAGGTTCGCCACCTATTCCATTTGGGACGTAAACAAGGACTAGACTATGCTTAACACCCGCTGCCTACACCTTCGGGTAGAAAAAGGCGCGAAGTTATCTTATGTTATGTTACTATAAAACTTATTGCATCTAATTTGTTAACACAAATAATAAATAATGCTAATTATTTTGTGCCATTATATTTCTTTTTAATACATAGTTGGCAACTTTTAAAAGTGCTTTTTTAAGTGTACGGTTTTAGCTCCAATTTTGTGCCAAATACATTTTTGCAATATCTTATGTATAATTTGGGTGTCTGCCATCGATTTTTGGCTAAGTATTTTACAGGACAACATACTTACCCATTTCTTTTGAACTTTTAATAACCCATAAGGCCATGACAACCTAATTTATAATATTCTGTGTTTGTGTATCTTCAGGCCTTTAATACCCATAAGTGTAAAACACCAAGAATGTCTTCACAGGTCGAGTTAATTTTCTGGTTCCAAATATTATATAAGTGACGAAAATATCCGGCACTATTATTGTTAGATAAAGTGATTGATGTGAGTCAGGACCATTGGATTGGAAGTCATAGTGCTGAACCTCTACACAGTCCATACATATGTTATGAAAGATAGTCCACATCAAGCGAAATCCCTTATCCCCCTCTTAGGACAGCCACCAGGAGAGATAGGGTTGCACTATTCTCTAGGTTAGTGCCACACTTATAGAAACTAACAATACAAACCAGAGTAGTCGATTAAAGATTTGTATATTTTAAAAGTTCCCACAAATGGTATATCTTTTTATATATATATATATGTTTAACTTAGGTTTATTTGTAATTAAAAAACTTTCTACTAATTACACCATTTTTACATTTATCTACAACTATCTACATTCTCGAAGGATTCACGCCTCGTTACTTTTATTACTTGAACTATAAGTAACAATTCCACAAGTAAGTAATCACCTTAAAACTTATATGATAAGTGCTTTTGTTTATCAGTATGCATATAGTATATAAGTATATCAAATAGTATATATCAAATAGTATATATCAAAGTTTTGTGCGATTTAATTGTGCAAGTTATTCTTCTGAGCTTAATGGTAAGTGTACCTGAATGACCGAACTTAGCTCGGTATGTTTTTTTTTTATAAATTGTGTTTTTTTGAAATTATATTTAAGTACGAATTGCTTAATAATAAAATGATGAAATATGAATAATATTTTTCGATCGTATTGACAGAATAATAAAAAAAAAATGACATTTTCTAAAAATGATTCCTAGCTAGATCGATTAATCGCCCCAGAAACATACAAGACAACAAACATACAACATATATTAATATACAAGAATTGCTCGTTTATATATTATATAGATATAAGGTATGTGTGAATGTTATTGTTTCAAAATAAAACATAACGCTTAACATCCACTGCCTACATCTTCGGGTAGAAAAGGGCGTGAAGGTATGTTATGTTAATGTTCATGTGTATATTTTGACTTACTTTTAACTTAAAGACTGTCTTGTTATGTAACTGAAACAAACAACACATTATTTTATATATCTGAGCAAAGGTCATAAACAAAAAAGGAACCCTTCGTATCGATTCCTTTTTTATTCAATGTCAAAAATGTATAATGCCGTGACATTTATGGTGACATGTGGGTAGCAATATGACATTTTCGAAATAGAAATATTCCTATTAGGATTTCACACACTTACCCAATATTAGGACCCGTGACTGTAAATTGTTATGTAAAAATGATTGCAGATATTTATCAGCTGATCCACATTGTATTAAAGTGATGTGTGAATACATAACATAATTTCACGCCTTATTCTACTCGAAAGTGTAGGCAGCGGCTGTTAATGCTCGACTCGCCAAATCGTTATGTTATTAAACATTACTAAATGCAATGGTGGCGAAACTTATTGCCATAAGCCCAGCACAAAGTTGTCAGTTATTGAGAAATATCACAAATAACTTCCGAAAAGAATTCCGAGTTGTGAATTGTGTATTATGAAATTGAATTAATTTACCATAAATTGCGTGTTAACCTATTACATCTCTTTACAGATACTTAAAATTGGTCAATAAATTCAGAAAATTACTTCTTTACATGAAAGTACCATCGTGGGACAAGAAAATGCCAAATACCCTCATTAAACCAATATGTATGCAAGATTGACATTGACCTCGGTAGTCCAGTGGTCGAGCACCCTGCTTCTGAATTTAGAGGTCGCGAGTTCGAATCCTCTCATTGGCTCACGCCAATAACTTTTCGAAGTTCTTTTCGGAAGTGTTATGTGTGATAAGTATCGATAACTGAAAACTTTGTGCCCGGTATGGCAATAGGTTCGCCATCTATTCCATTTGAAACATAAACATAACGGCGAGGCGAGGCTTAAGTATGTGATTAAGTAGTTATGCATGTATGTATTGACATTGAACAGAAATAAAGCGATATAATGCGTAAGCAATATTTCTAAAGCTCTCCTAGCCTATAACTATAGAAGGTTAAGCTGTAAACAACAACCACATAAATATCTCTTAGACGTCATTAATTTTATACGAAATATCATTAACTAACGATAATGTTGGATGCGTCGGTAAATATTGGCAAAATCTTTTATAACTTTCCGATATAAAATATTTTTATATTATATTTTATTTATTACTAGCTGACCCGGCAAACGTTGTCTTGCCGAAAAATAAAATTTAAAAAATAGGGGTTGATCGTAGGGGGTTGAAAATTTAGGGTTGTATCTATTTTTGTATCCCATTTTATAAAAAAATAAGAAATAGAAATATGACGAAAAATTAAAAAAAAAATTTGAGGGGTGAACCCTTGTGATTTAGGGGGATGAAAAATAGATGTTGTCCTATTCTCAGACCTACCCGACACGCACATAAAATTTCATGAGAATCGGTCAAGCCGTTTCGGAGGAGTTCAATAACGCACATCTAGACTCGAGAATTTTATATATTAGATAACTGCTGCCCCGCTATGTTAATACTGCAATGTCTTCGACAAATTTGAAGTCGATAGCAGCTATACTCGTAGTTTAAAAATGGGAATTTTCCATTGTTAACACCCCCGCAACCCCCCTTGTGGGTGGAATTTTGTAAAATCCGTTCTTAGCTCACCTCTACTCGGCGAAAGGAATAATCCTACCAAATTTCAAGTAGCTACGCCTTATGGTTCCAGAGATATCGTGATGAGTCAATATATAGGTGGAAATCTCTTATATACTCGTATATATAGATTATTCCTATATTCTGTTTTACTCTTCTTCGTACCACTTATATATATCTACTGGTATAAAAAATACTTCCAAAGTACTTTGGAGTACTTTTTTATACTTTTAACAGTGGTAGAGTTACGCAGCTTCCTGCACGAATGGGCCGGCTCAACTGTGAAATACCACGACCTCTCAGAATATCGACGTAAAGTGGCTTTTGCCGCGTTTTGCTTGGTGAGAGAGGTATCCGGAGGCCCAACACTTTTCTCCCTCCCCTTCCCATCCCACGCCCGACTCTGTCCATATCCTATTCTAAGGGCCGGCAACGCAACTGTAACACTATATGTGTTCAGGTGTCCATGGCGGTGGCTCACCATCAGGAGACACGCCTGCTGCTTTGCCCCCTATACCATAAAAAAGGTATTTTTATACCACGAAGTTTAAATCAGTAGATATAAACTGTTCTAATATTCGAACGAAGTACGAGTTTTTTTAACAGCGATAACTTTGTTCAGCACAGAAATAGATCAAGATAGAACGGCGAATAGGCGTGGCAAGCGTGCCAAAACCATGCACTATATTGCATGCTTTTCGAAACTCGCTCTCATTACGCAACGAGCGTTCCTGCCATGTGTTCAGGACGTAAAAAAATAGATAAAACTTCACATATATGCCTTATTGTGCTGTGGCAAATTCTAAAAACAAAAGTAGTGAATCAAATATGAAAAAAGGAAATATTTCGTATGATCAGTAAGTACAGAAAATCAGTAGAAAGTATTTTTTTTGAGATTATAAATTATTGTTTTACTTTTACTATGTTCAATAATTACGATCACAAGTTGTATATTTTTTCGTTATGATAAATATCCATTGCTGTCCGCATTCAACGCTCGTATACAAAAACATTGCGCGTATAAATTATACGCGTAATGTACGTCGAATCGAACGAAATACACAATACACCTGCTAGTTGATCGCTGTGTCTGTTAATCGCTGTGTTTGGCCTTCGAATGTTAGAGATGGGCACTCCATGTATCGTTGAGTCTTAGGACTTATCGATAAATTAATTCAATAATAATTTGAGTATCAGGTCATGTATTGCTTTGTCCCTACTTTATTCTAACACCACAAATTTCAACCAAAGTGCTTCGTAATTACATTGGCAGCAGTTTATTTGACAGTATAAGTTTTCACCAATTTGACCAATCGCCGATGGAAAATCATTTCGTTCTTCTCAAACGGGCAGTAACCGAGGTATATGTAGACGTTCGGCTTCGTTATTTAATCAGGACTGTGAGGCCAACCCTTACAAAAAGGCAAATATTTAATAAATATGTATAGTTTCAAAGACAGTATAATAATTATAACTAAATTTTATATACTGTTGAAAAAATATGTTTTAGGTTTTAATATGTCGGATTAAAGTATTTAACATGTTTTACTTTCTATGATTATCGTTACACAAAATCAATAAAGTTGGTAAAATATAAAAATAATAAAATTAACACACGTTGCCGATATTAACATCGATAATCTAATGTGTGTGTCTCCTAACTAGTCGCTCGCTCGCTAGTCGCTATCAATGAAAATGACGTCACGCTGTGGGCGTGGTTTTTAAAAAAGTGACACGCTCGAAATGTATGGAAATATGACATCGCGGCCGTTCTATCTTGATCTATTTCTGTGTTGTTCAGAGTAAAACAAGTTTTAATTAAATAAAGTCCGTTCATGTTCAATGGAATGGAATGGAATCAATATCTAAAAGACGGAAATATATTCATTTAATAGTTTTATAGTTCATAGAGAGACAGACACACAGACGAAGTGACAGCAAAATGGTCGAAATATTACAATGCCAATGCCACACATATGTTTCTAAATAATAGGATAGGTATCAAACCCACATAACCTAACATTATAATATTGGTATACCTGGCACGAAGTTTTCAGTCACCGATATTTATCATACTTCTTCCGAAAACTATTTCGAAAAGTCATTGGTGTAAACCAGGATTCAACCCGCGACTTCTTGATACAGAAGCAGAGTGCTCGACCACTGGACCACCGATACCTAGAACCTACACCCCTCAATAATTTTGTTAATGCTATAAATAGTTTTTACAAAACAAATATCCACAGATTTACCGCCTCAATGATCTGTTGGTCGAGCTACTTCTGATTAAAGCAGTCTTGGTTAACTATGGCTATGGATACCTCCACTTAATCAATTTGGGACTTAAAAAATGCTGCCTATACCTCCGGGTAAAAAATGCCGTGACGTTACAAAAAAGACCCTGAATATTTACAAAGGTTATACAAAACATCACGGAGTCACGTTCTGCTCAAGTTCCAAGAGATACAAAGACGTGATAAGCTTACTTATAGCTTTCAGTAAATAGATTTTCTTTTCAGTAATTGTGTAATTTTTCAGTAATTTTATTAGTTTTAACATAACATAACTTCACGCCTTTGTTACCCGAAGGTATAGGCAGCGGCTGTTAAGCCTCCTCTCGCCGTTATGTTTACGTCCCAAATGGAATAGGTGGCGAAGTAGAGTTTAATTTGATCAGCCACTAGTAATAATTGCAAATGACTTCCTAAAAGTGATGTTTTTATCATTAAATATGGAATTTATGATAAACTAGCTTTTACCCGCGACTTCGTCCGCATAAGTTTTTTTGTTTTCTCCCGGCTGTAAGTCCCCCTGCAACAATGTCCCACTATCGTGTTCCGGTCGGTTAGACGTGAAAAAGCAAAACTCCCAACAAAAACGACTAAAAATCACTAACTCAATTTAGTTATCTGCCTATTGCCTACCCCCTAAGAACGATGGCGTGATTATTTATAGCTTATGACCATTTCTAGTTAATCATCTATCACCATACCAAATTTCATCAAAATCCGTTCAGCCGTTTAGGCGTGAAAGAGTAACAGACAGACAGACAGACAGACAGACAGAGTTACTTTCGCATTTATAATATTAGTTCGCATTTATAATATTAGTATGGATTAAACTAGCACTCTTTTACCAAGTATCATAGATATTTTATTCATCACAGACAACATAAAAATACAGAGAGTATGTAATTGTCACAGACAGAGGATGATAATGGACAGGCGAGAAAATTTACTTATTCAACAAAAAGGCCTCGGTATCTTTCGGGATTCGAACAGGCCTGATAGTTTTCAGCCAATAAGCAACAGGGGATGAGTTCGCATATTTTAATATAATCTTCATAATTTTATGATGATGTAATCTAATACCTAAATAAAGGAAAGGAGATACTAATAAAGTAATAGAGAAAATCTCTTACAAAGTGAGTCATAAGAACACAACATCAGTTTCATATATTCAGCAACAAAAACGTTTAATTACGAGTTCTGTATTCTAGCCGAGTGTAAAACTCATGCCAGTAATATTATTTAGGGTTGGCACTCAAAATAATCTGACTTTTTTCGCTTCACTTGATGGTAAGTGACAGAGGAATTCGTGGGTGATAAAGCACACTGGCCAGTTGAAAAACTATTTACTCTATTTTTGAAGACGCCGGCCTACTAGTGTTTTGGATGAGGCTTTTTTAAAAAGTTGTTCATGTAAGTTGTATTATAGCGTGATATTAAAAAAAAAAGATATGGTAGTAGTCCGTATGCCAAGCTAATTAGGCTATCGTGAAAAAGTTTCCTAATTGTTTTTTATGGGATAGAAGGGCAAACGAGCAGACGTGTCACCTGATGGTAAGCAACCAACGCCGCCCACGGACACCAACAACACATATAGTGTTTTTGTTGCGTTGCAGACCTTTAGGGGATAGGGGGATAGGGAAGAATGAGGAAGGGGGGTGGGCCTCCGGGTACATCTCTCACCGAAGGAAACGCGGCATGAGCCACTTTACGTCGATCTTCTGAGAGATCGTGGTATTGCACCGGTCGAGCCAGCCCATTCATGCAGCGAACTGCTTGGCTCTACTACTGTTGAATGAATAATAAATAAAGTTAAAATAAATAATATTGACAACCCTAGTGTGTTTGAAATCATATGCAAATATATCCTCTAAGCACAGAAGCTGAAAAACTTTTTATAATGAGGGTTTAGCGTGCATTAACACTAATGAGTCTTTGTTTAAACGTTATCAAGGACAGAAGGCTGCCTTTGTTGGCTAGAAATACTTTTATTGTTAATTTAACTTATTAACACGGTTAATTTAGCATTAAATTAGGTTACTAAGCCGAATATTTAAGTAAAATAATAGATTAATTATTATTTTCTGGAATACAGGTATAGTTTGAAGCAGGGCCGAGTATATCTGAATAGTATCTGAACCTAAAATAGCTTTTATGAAAGATCTCAATAGCTTTTATTGTGCCACTTGCGTAAAGTAGTCTTGGATAATATTCTGTAATAGATAATATGTCAATCATCGCCTTAAATGCCCAAGGTATTCTAGCTTACTTTCTTTGACTATCTTGAGAACCTAATGAAATCTTAGTTTTAAAATTGCAGCACTTCTGTAACGAGATATTTTCAAGCCTTTAACCTCTGGAAGAGTAGGCAACTTCTTATCATTACGCCTAACGAAATATTTTATTTTGGAAAATAGGCGGCAAACTCATTGGTTTACATTTTGTAGAATATGTTCAAGACAGCTAGAATGCAGTAGTTAGTAGTGCAAAATTTTGTATAGAAAAATAAGTAAATAAAGCAAAAGTAAGCAATAAGAAGCTGTTACTTAAGCAAAATTTTAACACTTAATGCTATCCGTATTCGGCACGCTGTAAAAATATGTTCTTGGTGGTCCAGTGGTCAAGCACACGGTTTCTGAGTTCAGAGGCCGCGGGTTCGAATCCTGGCACACACCACTCGAAATTAATTAATTCCAAAAGATATGTGTGAGACATATCGATGATTAAAACTTTGTGCCCGGTATGGCAATAGGTTCGCCACCTATTCCATTTGGGACGTAAACATAACGGCGAGTCGAGTTTTAACAGCCACTGCCTACACCTTCGGGTAGAAAAAGCTCCTTTAAAGGACGGCAACGCACCACGTACCCACGCACGTGTTCATGGTCGATTAGCAGTTGCTTACCATTATCCACTTGCTCGTTTGGCCTCCTATCCCATAAAAAATGCATCGTTATGCAACTTCTTAAGTATTCTTAAGCATGCATCCAGAGAGTGCCGTTAAAAGTTAAAATAATTTAAAGAAAAAAACTTTTTTAAAGAAGCTTTTATTTATACGCTCTAAAAAGAATAAAATAATTTTAACCTTATACATTTTAACTATCAACTTATAACCTTATTATATACAATTTATGTGATAATAAAAGCTTGTCGCTATGTTTAATTACTATCCATAACCATCTAGAAATATTTTATTAGATTTAATGATTACTGTGACGGATCGCATTATCCAAATATATTTTTTTGGTTTATAACATATATATGGACACCCGAACACATATAGTGGTACAGTTCCGTTGCCGGCCCTTTCCATGGGAAATGGAAGGGGTCGGAATTGGGATGAGAAGAGGAGGGGGGAAGTGTTGGGTTGAACATAGCGACAAGCTTTTATTATCACATAAATTGTATATAATAAGGTTATAAGTTGATAGTTAAAATGTATAAGGTTAAAATTATTTTATTCTTTTTAGAGCGTATAAATAAAAGCTTCTTTAAAAAAGTTTTTTTCTTTAAATTATTTTCAAGTTTTTAGTTATCGATGGGTAAATTTCTCAGTCTCTTCGTCTCATTCAAAGCATCATTGTTATAAGGTCATTTGCCAGTTAATTTCGAACAGTCCAACTCTTCAATGAGGAGACCTCCTAAAGTCTTTTCTCTACTTAAGGCCGCGTATGCTTGACCAGCAGCAAAGAGTTTCGAGCCTAAGTAAACAAATTTTTTTGTTACTTATTTGTTGATTTTGCAACTTAATTTTGTTATGTGGGACTGTTGTTTAATAACAAAATATGTTTAACTACTTGTGATGTGTAACGCCATCTGTTGTTTTAATCAGTACTTTATACTTGCTGACCTGAGTGTAACATAGGAGTGAGTTGTAATAAAAGTTATAGTTCGTTCCCACCATCCACTGTGTTTAATTCTAATAATACCTATAACACCATTAAAATCCGTTAGTGTAGCAATCATGTTAAAGTTATTAAATCCTGTCCAATTTACGTCGGTATCCTGAAAGGGCATGGCATTACACCGGTCGAACCGGCCCATTCATGCAGCAGATTGCGTGGCTGACCACAATTAAAACACTGTTAACTATTAAAACATAGGTCAACGGAAAGCCGTCGACTGTGATGGACCACCGCCTCAGCCGTAAAGTGGTCGTAAGGTTCTCAATGTTAGCACTAACTCATTTTGATTATAAATTTGGACGCGCCGCATAACCCTGTATCTTGACATGGTGATTTGGCATCAGTGACTGAATAGTAAACAACAGATTGACTGACACTGCCCAAACAAGCAGGCCACTAGTATCTAGCCGCTCATATTGAAAACCCTATGATATATATAATATTTATACACAATCTAATTTGTTTATAACATTAATTAATAACATAACATAGCTCGACTCCTTTTTCTACCCGAAGGTGTAGGCAGCATCTATTAAGCCTCGACTCGCCGCTATTTTTACGTCTTATCTTATCGTATTATCTTATCTTTAAGGGAGTAGGATATAGGATATGGGAGTAGGAAGGGATGGGGAAGGGGAGTAGGCCTCCGGGTACCTCTCTCACCTAAAGAAACACGCTGTGAGCTGGTTGTGGTATTTCACCGGTCGAGCCATCCCATTCATACAGTGAATTGCTGGGCTCTACCACTGTTGCCATACAGCGAGCACAAAGTGGTCAGTCAAAAATATTTATCACACATGACTTTCGAGAGAAATTTCGAAATACATTGGTGTGAGGCCAAATTCGAACCCAAGACTTCCTGATTCAGAAGCGGGCTAGTTTACTGAACCACCGAGACATAGTTTTTGAAGTTCTCACATAACTCTTTAATGAAAGGGCCATTTGATACGCATATAGTAGAAACGCAAATATTTATTCCACTATATTGGATTTAGAATGACCTCACATTATTTTTCGAGCTACTATTAACAAGCCCTTTCATTTGATACCCATATTGTAGAAATGCATTAAAAAAACTGTTCCTCTATCTTGGATTATCCGCCATATTGGATTTAGAATGACGTCACAATATTTTTTTAGTTTTCCGAATGAGCCCTTTCATTTGATACCCATATTGTACGAAAGCTTAAAATATATATTCCTTCATCTTGGATATTCCACCATATTGGATTTAGAATGACGTCATATTATATTTTGAGTGACACTCAACAAACCCTTTCATTTGATACCCATATTGCAGAAATGCATTAAAAATATCCATTCCGCCATCTTGGGTCGTCCGCCATATTGGATATAGAATAATGTCATACATTATATCATGCATTGTCATCCAAAGTAAACGTGTATACAAAATTTCAGCTCAATCGGTTGAAGGTATCTACTTCAAAATTGGGTTACAAGATTCCACCGAACATACATACTTACATACATACATACATACATACAGTGCAAGGTAAATAAAAGCTTATAATGAACACTAAATTTTGAACCAGTAACCCGTAACCCGGCAGTTAATCCAGTTGGAGCCGAGCCAAACTGATAAGCCGCGGGTCACAGCTTGTAGTGTACTGACCTACATCACGCTACATGCTAATGCTACTTCACCCCCAACCGTGGGAGAGGAAACAAAAAGTTTTGTTTGGTTTTTATGCCATTGTTATTTCTGAGCAGTTGTTGATATTTACCCTCGAGATGATTTTCTTTAAATAGTTAATTTAAAAAAATGCTATGAGTGAAATTTGTTTAAAAAAAAGACATTGTGTGGATGAATCGTTTGTTATTCTATCCCGTTATAGGCTATTACAATTTATATTTCCCAAATACCAAATATTTAATTTGAAACGATTAAATAAAGCTTAATATAGTATATACGCTTATAAATGGTAGTATATTTACTATATATATATATATATACATACGCTTATATTATATACTAGTATATATATAGTATAGACGCTTTCAAAGGTTAAAAGCTTGAATGTTTACGGCATGACTAACAAATATTTTGAAAACAATGTACCGACTCTTTTATATAACAAATTAAAATTCATCAAAATAATAAACATGTCTTAAGATTATTAAACTTGATTAACGAGTAATGTTATGTTATACAGTTATTAATAGACTGATAATTAAGATGTAATTCTAGTAGATTTATGCTCCAAAATGCCCCGACTGTGAGGGATTATCAGAACATATCGTCATCACAAATGTGGTGATTAACGGAGACAATTTGCTGTGAAGAGATTTAGTTTTATGATGGGAATGTGTATTGGGTTCCGAATGTTAAATTATCCCACAGGATATGTATTATTATAATGCTTTTTTGGTAACTTCACGCCCCAAATACCCTAAGACATAGCCGGCGGCAATTACACCTCGAGACGATGCGAAGATGTACGTAAACTTCGTCACATGTGTATATGAAATTCGAAGTCCATACTTGTGATTCGAAGGAGGATTGATAAACCATAACGCTTCTAAGACTCAATAATTATTTACTTAAATTTGGTTTTTAATCTGGTCAGTTTTTTGCTTAAAAGTTGCCCTGAATATCCATAAAAATAATCTTACAACCTACTAAAGTCCTAATTTTATCATAAAATCTATAGTACAATAGTACCGTTCATAATATTATAATAAATATTTTAATATGTTACATTTGTACTTTGAACTGTTAGCCCTTAACAGGTGTATGACAGGACAGGAAGTGACGTCCGCCGGAAGCGGGATCATGTTTGATAAACGCCGCGGTTATGCGCACGCGCCTACCCACTTACCACTAATTTGTATGGTGTTAACGATTCCAAACGATGGTATAATTATTAATGACCATTTAATAGTACTATGATTTATAATATTTTTTTAAAAGCCACGAATAATACTCAAGCGTTTCCTGGTGTAACTTAACGGGATAGTTAACTGTTATGTTGCCATAAATAAAAAACTTAAATAGCTTTCCCTAATGTAAATATACTAAGTATTTATACTAAGATTTGATCCCCGGACCTTCTGAACAGAAGATCAACAATTGTGTTAATGAATTGACGGAACATTTTTACGTACTTACAATAAGACAGGAACATGCCCGATTTGAGTCTCGGTAGTCGAGTGACCCGTTTCTGAATCCAGAACTTGCGAGTTCAAATCCTGGCTCCCGCCAATCACGTTTCGAAATTGTTTTCGAAAGTTATAGTGTTATAATTATCGATGGCTGAAAACTTTGTGCCCGGTATGGCGATAGGTTCGCCACCTACTCCATTTGGGACGTAAACATAGCGGCGAGATGAGACAGGCTTAACAGCCGCTGCATACACCTTCGGGTAGAAAAAGGCGTGAAGTTATGTTATGTGTGTTATGTTAATAAATAGTAATTCCGCCGCTTCAAACCCGTTATGACAAAACGCTTCAAACCTTGATATAACGACAACATCTTCACAAAGTTGCATTTCTAATATTACAAAAATATGACCAAATATGTATACCTGCATACATAACTCGCGTTAGACAAAAACAGTGGTAGAGCCTCGCAGTTTATTAATAAATTATTTCCATTTTATTCGGTTAACTACTTTCATTTTTAATTTATTAACCGGATATTATGTACAATAATAATAACTCAACTAGTATTGACAGGGAATTGTACATTTTGGCAACATTTATTCAGCCCTAATCTAAACATCACCAGTCTGTTTATTTGTCCAATAGAGCGTTTTATTGAATAATTGGAATAAATTGTACGAAGCCAGGTGCTTTACTTGTGTTACTGGGAGTTAGGGGAGTTCACAGATGCTATCAATATTTACGACTAGTATTTACTCGCGTTTTCCCTTCTGTACTTAAATGGAAATTATTTTAATAATGTAGATTTATTTGTTTTATCAGGGAATCGCCTCACGGGAATTAAAGCACAGGCTACTTTCAGTTTTCAGCAATAGAATAGTGATTATCTATCGCTAAAAACAGCATTAAAATATGCTGAATAGTTTAAGCAAGCGAATAGACAGCGAAAGGATATTTTGGGTAAGTACAGTTTGTTGCATGAATAGGCCGACCCGACCGGGGAAATACCAAGACCTCTCCAAATATCTACGTAAGGTAGTTCACAACGCATTTCCAGGTATCCGTAGGCACTCTCCCTATCTCCCACTCCCTCTCTATCCCATCTCAAAGGTCGACAACGCAACTAAAACACTATTAGTGTTGCAGGTGTACATGGACATTGCTAATCACTTACCATAAGGTGCTCCACTATGTTCGTTTGCCCCCCTATCCCACAATGAAGCAATAAATATTAGCTTTTTTTGACCACTTAAACGTGTGCACTAGTAAGTAGTGCATTTAACGTTTAAAAGCAGGAAATGACCAGCAAAGTGGGTTCCGATGATTAATGATCTGATTGATGATCACCGGTGAATAATCGATGTTTGATTAGACCGTTATAAAGGTGATTAATTTACAAAAGCTATTTGTTAAAGTGGATATCACTTTTAAAACAACTTTGAAAGTGTTTGAATGCATACTATTTATGAGGCACGAAATCACTGTTTATATTATTGTTAAGAAGTTTGACTGTAACTTATTTTATTAGTTTTGAACTGGTCAGGTGAGTTTGATCTTCTGTTGAATACATATATGAAGATGTATGTATGCACGTTTGTAGCTGGCATATAGAAATAAACCTGGTCTATAGAATAGTGAATAACTGTGACCTTTCTTTACCAATATGACCACATATTGGTAGAGGAAGCCCGAAAAAGAGATGGATGGACTGTATAAAAGTTAATATGAGTCTGATGGGAATAAGCTCGGAAATGACAACTGATAGAAGAGCATGGAAGAGGATGACACACTGTGTCGCCCTAACTTAGAGTGGGATAAGAACAGGAAAACTAATTGTAACTCTCTCGGTATTGCAGATGTCGCTTACCATGAGGTGACCGCTTGGCTGTTTAACACGTTTCCTACAAAAAATATACGATTGATGTAAATCAATTTAGATGTTGTCACGAAATACAAATTTACCAATTTGTAAGATCATAAGCAAAAGATTGATGTGACGCTTACGAACATTTTAATAAACATGAAACTTAAATTAACAAGCTTGCACAGAAATTTTAGATGAAAACGAAAGTTTATGTAAATTAATTTACATAAATTTTCATTATGTATAAATAAATTAGCAAACGTGTCTTGACAACCGTTAAACGTATAAAAATAAATGATAGAACAGGAAATATAAATATTATTTTATGTATATGTTTTGTATAACTTCACGCTTTTTTCTACCCAAAGATGTTAGTAGTGCGGGGCTGTTTTTTTATGGAATAAGACGGCAAACGAGCAGGCATGTCACCTGATAGTAAGCAACCAACGCCGCCCATGGACACCAGCAATACATATAGTGTTACTGTTGCGTTGCCGACCTTTAAGGGATAGGGAAGAATGAGGAAGGTGGGTGGGCCTCCGGGTACCTCTCTCACCGAACGAAACGCGGCATGAACCACTTTACGTCGATATTCTGAGAGGTCGTGGTATTTCACCGGTCGAGCCGGCCCATTCATGCAGCAACCTGCTTGGCTTTACCACTGTCAATGTGACTGCCATGATTCGACTCGCCCTATTTTTATGTCCGAAATGGTCTCACACTGCGCACAATGTTTTATTATACTAGCTGACCCAGCAAACGTTATGCCAAAAACAAAAGTTTTTCGTTAAGTAATTAAAAAATAAGGGTTGATCGTAGAGGGGTGAAAATTTAGGTTTGAGGGTAATTATGAATGCAGTTTCATAAAAATTAAAAAAAACATATTAGACTTGGACTACACATAACATTTAACGGGATCAAAAATAAGTGCTATCCGATTCTCAGACCTACCCGATATGCCTACAAAATTTTATGAGAATCGGTCACGCCGTTACGAAGTATGTAGTTTAATAACGCACACTGTGACACGAGAACTTAATTTATAAAATAGTCATCGATATGTATCGTACATAGTTTCTATAAAGAATTTCGAGACATTGGTTTGAGCCTAGATTGGATTCCACTACGTGTTGATTATGAAACGCAGTACCAGTATTAATTATTGTTGTTGTTTTTATTTTATATTAAACTAGCTGACCCGGCGAACTTTGTTCCGCAGCAAAAGTAATAAATGAGTATATAAATACATTATACAAAAATCATACATGAATTATAGTAGATACGTACCACCGTGCTGACACCCTCTATCTATTAAAAACAACCCCATCGGAATCCGATACGTAGTTTCAAAGATGCATATAAGAGGACAGACAGCTGAAAACGACCTTATTTTATACTATGTAATGAAGAGTGTAGTTATTTATGCTAGTAACTAGGGACTACGAGTTAACTAGTAGTATTATTTTATTTTGACTTTTTATAGTATTAATATTAATAAAATAAATTTATTAACATAAATTAATACCGTGCTGTGTGGCGCCGGCTTAGAATACCGCCACCCCATCTCTTCCCGTGGGTGTCGTAATAGGCGACTAAGGGAAAAACTAGAAGAATGGGCAGCAGCATTCTTTCTCAAGACACTACAGCCTACTGCGATCGCTAACCCGACGGCCACGCGTGGCGATTATGGCAAAAACCCCCCATGATTGCGCGGACCGGCAATTGTGGCGCTCTATGGGGGAGGCCTATGTCCAGCAGTGGACCTCAAAAGGGCTTATGATGATGATGATGATGATGAAATTAATACTAGTACTAATTTATCTTCCTTTTCTATCGTTTTATAGTCTTTTAATAATAACTAAGTATTTTTCGCGAAAGCTTAAGACATAAACATATATATATATATAGTTACTATATTATGTTTTAATTAAAGTGAATTTCCATATTACATACATTCAAATTAGTGAGAGAATTAATTAAGTCTTAAGAACATTCTGAAGTAATAAGAGACGCATTCGTCTCATAAATCAGCGCCATTTAAGCGCTATTTATACATCCGTCCGTAACTTCACGCCACGTCCTTTGCTGTTTAACAGAAGGGACAGAGAGTCACACACTCTACCTACAGTGATTTTTAGTTGTCCATCATAAGCAACTGAATGATTGTGTTATGGAAATTAGGTAGCGCATATTAATACATATATGTACTTATATATTTGGTTGTGTAAACAATCATCTATGCCCATCTCAAATAGTTGTACTCGGGTGGGAATCAAACTCAACTAACTCTACTTAAAAGTCGTTGTTTTACTAATGCATCATGAGGCAATAACTATTATCCTAGACGATTGTCGTTTTCTGTGGCAACTGACGCCACCATACATAGCTCTATCAATCTGGTTATAAAATGTTCGACGTGGAGCTCATCAACTCCCGAATCCTTCCACTTTATATCTGTTTAGTCATTATTTTAGTTATTTTATTACATTTTATATAACTAATGTTGATATATAATTCCTTTTGTTCCAGGTGTACAGGAGTGAATCACTGCAATTTCGTATTGTTTGAAGACTTCCCGCCATCCAAGAGCTGGTCACCAGGAGCTGTCTACATAAAGTACGCGTGTTTTGATGGTAAGTTAGTGGAATGGAATTTTTCCATCGTCTGCTTCTTATTCTCCAAAGACCAGAAATCTTGCTGATAATTATAATTCTGATGATTTTGTTTCACAAAATTTCGATTTTTAATATTACATAGTGTAAAATAAAATGTCCCTTTCCGCTGTCTGTCCCCTTATATGCTTATATCTTTGATACTACACAACGGATTTTGATGCGGTTTTTTTTTAATGGATAGAAGACGTCAACGTGGTGGGTTTTCTCTATAATTCGTGTATGATATAGTAAAGAAAAAGTTATTAATCCAAAATTTACTCTTTAATTAGTCTTAGTCGATTTTAATGCGGAACCAATTTCGCCGGGTCAGCTAGTAGTTTTATACTTTGAAATATAAACTGGTAACCTGTAAACACTGGAATTTAAGCCAAAATGCCCAATCATATGATTGCACGCGACAGTAATTAAATAGGGATATTTTCGATTATTAAATAGGCATCCGTTTTAATTATATTAATTTAAATATTAAAGTGTGACACATAACGGCCATATGTCACCGCTAACTGTAAAATTGATTCGTCATGCATTACTACGTAGGGTAACTTTATGAGAATGGAAAAAAGTGCGCCTCGTGACACCCAATATAAATAATATCTTAAATTAATTTAGACGTAACGTAAATGTAACTTCACGCCTTTTTCTACCCGAAGGTGTAGGCAGCGTCTGTTAGGCTTGTCCACTAGCCGTTAGGTTACGTGAAGTTACGTCCCAAATGGTGGTGTTACCCAAATGTGGAAGTTACGTGTGATAAATATCGATAACTGACAACTTTGTGCCCGGTATGGCAATAGGTTCGCCACTTATTCCATTTGGGACGTAAACATAACGGCGAGCGAGGCTTAACAGCCGCTGCCTACGCCTTCGGGTAGAAAAAGGCGTGAAGTTATGTTATATTTAGATCAAAACTTTTTCAAAATTTAGTACCTATATGTCAGTAAGTATAATTAGTATAGTATTAAGAAATAAGTACCATATAAGTTAATGTTATATTGCCACATAATTTATCATAACATAGTATAAAGCCTCTTTCCGCTGTCTGTCCCCTTATATGCTTATATCTTTGAAACTACTTCGTTTTAAATAGATAGAGGCTGTCAAGGGGGTGGTTTGTAGGTATAACTCACGTATAATGTAGTAAAGAAAAAGTGATTTTGATGTATAAAATTCTGTACAAATTACTTTTAATGCGGAACAATGCGGTCGCCGGATCAGCTAGTAATCTAATAAATGTTTGTACATAGTAAAAATAGTTTGTTTCCTCTTATAAGAAACAACCCCGGCTTAGAAATTACTGAATACTTTCTGCCAAGTTTATACAAACCTTTAACATTCCATAAGCAGATGTTCACGCCTAAAAGTGTTTGGGGGTTGATTTTGATTACAAATCAAATAGTAGCCATATGTGAAATAGTGATCAGCCGGGGTGAGAATAGCTAAATAAAATTACACTTAAAGTTATGTGTTTGGGGGTGGAAAGTGGGTGTAAATGCAGCTTTTAATAGCTAGAATCATTTACGCGATATCTTGACCGAGATTTTGAAACGACTAAGCAGATATAAAATGCAAAAACAGAACAAAATATAAGAACACTCACTAAGTTCGACAGCGGCAGCGGCTGTTAAGCCTCGTCTCGCCGTTATGTTTACGTCTCAAATGCGACCTATTACCATACTGGGCACAAAGTTTTCAGTCATCGATATTTATCACACTTAACTTCCGAAAACAATTTCGAAAAGTCAGTGGTGTGAGCCAGTGTCAGGATTCGAACCCGGACCTCTGGATCAGAAGCCGTGTGCTCTTCCAATGGACCACCGTGACTTTCATGGACCACCGTATTAAGGTTTTAATAACACAAATCTCAACATTTATGTTTGATTAAAAAAATAAAACTTATAATGCTGAAAGGGTTTACAAATTTTGTAGAAACGAATGAGTTTGGAAAAATAATTGAATGATATAGCTCTTTTAATCTGGTATATAAGGTCATGTTTATAATTACGGTCACAGATTTGAAATATGTCACAGTATTCAAACTAATAATAATAATAATATCCTGGACACAATACACACAGCACCCTCTAGTTCCAAGTTAAGCAACTAAATGCTTGTGTTATGGATACTAGATAACGGATATTAATACACATATACTTTTCTTCTGTAAATATATACTTATAATACATAGAAAAACACCCAGACACCACACAAATATTCATGTTTGTCACAAATATTTGTGCTCGGGTGGAAATCGAACCCCCTACCTCAATGCTGCAGCCGGTAGTTTTACCAATGAGCCACGAGGCCCGTCGAACTAAACTAATACATACTCATATATTCAGAGAGACTTGTCTCATTGACTTATAATTAATATTGTGAACGCGGTAGTCTGAAAATTTGCAGATATTTTTCGATTCATAACTTTTTTTAAACTAATATTATTTTGAATGTTTAATATTATGTGGTATGTTACTCCTAATATTTCAGGATTATCCTGAGATCCTACTCTAATTAGGGGAAAGGAGGCAAACGATTCTAGGGAGTGGTCTGGATCCTGGTGGAGAGCGACTAGCACTATCCATAGCCATCAGATCATAGGGTCAGAGTTGCGTTGCTGGTCTTTAAGATAGGATGGGATAAGGAGAACGAGAAGAGGAAGAGTAAGAGGTGCGTTGGATACCTCTATCAAAACGCGGCATTAGCCAGTTTACGTCGTTTTTGTAACAGGAAATGGTATTTCACAGGTAGTGCTGGTATATTATTACAGCGAAAGTCTTGGTCCTACCGCTGTTAAAGTTAATTATTGAATTATTAAACTCATGTGCCTCATACAAACTTTAAACCATTTTAACTATTTGATGTGGAGGTGATTTACTCCAAAGTAATTCTGAACCACGCAACAAAAGCAGTCCCACGGTACAAGCACAACTATTATCATAAATGCTTGCAATAAATGGATGCCAATGTAACATTAACAAGATCGAATTTTTATCTAGATTTTTATTCTAGTGAGGGGGCTCTATATGTTGATGCTCGAGTATTTGTGTATATAGTAATTAAAACTAACTGGTTGTATATATGTACTTATATACTATAGTAGAAAAGTGGTAAAAAAACTTTGTTGATTAATGAAAGTCATTAATAAAGTGCGTGAAATTTGGTATCCTTTAGTACGTATTAAATACTTTATTACTGACCTCAAGACATGAGCAATTTCCTTCTCTTCGTATTAGTTTCAAAGTGGCTGAGTCACTGTGTTTGTTATATGTGGTTCGACCAATGAAATACTACTTTAGCCGTATCCAGTCGGTGTAAAAAGTATCCGAATACCCGTTATCCTAAATTTCGGAAGCGTAGTAACCCTCTTCGAGTAGTAAACGTCTATGACCGGCTCTACTCACTTTCTCGTTTGTTCTCTTTAAAATATGAAAAAAATCTGGGTTTTTACTCGAGTGACGTTATTATTCCATAGCTCGTATCGCATCACTATTTCACACACCATCACATCCGTGGGACTCTACAATTTGGCTCCTACAAACCGTTGACATTGGCGTTCCCCCTTGGGGATCACACGTGCCGAACTCCTATTGTATAGTAAACCAACGTGGCTTGACACACGACCTACGCTTCCCACTTTGTTATTTGCAAAGCTTTTATAAACGCAAGTGACATGCGTGAAAGACCAACATATGCCGGTTCACATATTTGCTATAGAATCGACACATTTTACCCCAAAATGTTTATCTAAAAATTGGGGTGTATTTAATGGAGTGTGGCAACAAATATTGTTGTCACGTGTTCGCGATTTTAAACGACTTGCATTTATTTATTTCTCTCGTGAATAAATACATTTTTAAAATAAATATTAAGTAATTATTTCCATAATTTCACGCTTCATTATATACGTTTGTGAAAGCAGCAGCTGATAAAACTACATTTCGGGCTGCATGCTATTTCACTACATACTTCATAAATGGAATAGGTGACTGAACCTATTGCGCAATGTTGTCAGTCATCGATATTTGTCACACATGACTTCCGAAAAGAAATCCTAGTGTTCGCCTTTTTGCCATGATTTGATTTACCCACGACTTTTTGATTCAGAAGCTGGGTGCTCGACCTCTTCCTAAGTAAAATTTTGTTTTAAATCATTTTCAACCATCATTTCGTTGTGACAATGGAAAGTCTAGATACTAAAAAAGAAACTTTTGCACTCTGAGACGAGAAATCTTAGGTAATTGCAAACGCTTACCATCAGACAAGGCTTGATATAAGTAGACCGTATAAGTGTAAGCCTTTTTTTTTTTTTTTTTTTTTTTTACGCGAGGAAATGCTTTATGCACACCCCCCGCCTGGGGACAGCAGGGGATAGTGTGGGACTTCCAAAACAGTAAACTGAAATCCGATCCTAGGGTTACCCACTAAAACCTCGCGGCGGCCTTCCTTCGGCGTTGGGGTGGCCCAGGACAGTGCATCGGCCCTCTGGTCCACCCCGCCGTCGCCCCCCCTCTGTTACGAGGGGTTGCTCATCCTCGGGGAGCCTCGGTGAAGCTCCCCCGGGCGGGGCGGCTCCGACCACGCGCTGTAAAGAGGCGCGCGGCCGGCGGCGCCCCGGACGACCCTCCCCGGCCGCACCGGGGGGTCATCCTTCCCGGGCCGCGACCCGGGCGCACCCGCGGGGTGTGCGCCCTCGCGGCCCGTCGGCGGCGGCGATTACTGAGCTCGCCGCCGCCGCCTTCGAGCGGGATTGGCTCTCTCCCGACCCCGCTCGGCGGCCTCCTTCTGGAGCAAGACTGCTTCGCAGAAGGAGACCACAGCCCTCCACTCCTCCTCGCCCGCCAGCATTGCCGCGACCAACGCCGGCGGGGACAAGTCTCGCCCGATCCCGTCGACCAGGACTCGGCGCTCGGCCGCCCAGGCCGGGCAGACCTCCAGCGTGTGCTGGGCCGAGTCCAGGTCGGATGCGCAATGGTGGCATCTCGCCGTCTCTTCACGTTTTATTCGACTCAGATACTCACCGAAGCACCCGTGTCCGGTGAGTATCTGAGTCAACCTGTAGGTGACAGTGCCCCATTTACGGAGCACCCAGGCCTCGAGGTGGGGCAGGACGGCCCCGACGGCGCGCGAACGCGTACCGCCCTGGAGGACCAGCGCGTCGCGCCAGTCCCCCAGGACCCGCCGGAAGGCCTCCCGCCTCCGCACTTCGTGTCCCCGCGCGTCCCCCCCTCCCCGGCCGAGATCGTACGCGGCTGCGTACATCTCGGCCAGGATGATGAAGGGGGGATAACTCGCGAGGACCGTCGCCGCCTCGTATGAGATAGTACGGTAGCCCCGTACGATCCGTATGGCCATGATCCGCTCCAGGCTCCTCAGCAGAGCCCTGGAGCGGGAGGCCCCCGCGAGGTCTCGCGACCAAACGGGGGCCCCGTACAGGGCCACGGACCGCACGACGCCACCGTAGAGGCGGCGAACTCCCTCCCCCGGTCCCCCGAGGTTGGGCAGCAGGCGGTGTAAAGCGCCCGCCACCCGTCGCGCTCGGGGGACCATCCGTACGAAGTGCTCCTCGAAGCTCCAGCGGCTGTCCAGGGTGAGGCCGAGGTACTTCATGTACCGCCCCACCGCGACAGCCGTGTCACCCACCTGGATCCGCGAGGCCGGGGGCTCCCTGCCTCTAGTGAGGCGGTGGAACCATAGCGCCTCACTTTTGTGAGGCGCCACCTCCAGGCCCAGCCCGCGGATCCGTCTGACGACGATTGCCACCCCCAGCTCGGCGAACCTGAGCGTCCGCTCGAAGTCGGGCCCCGTGGGTCGCCAGAGTGTCGTCTGCGTAGCAAACGACACTCACGCCACGGGGCAGACTGGTGCGGAGGACCGGATCGTATGCGAGGTTCCACAGCAGGGGCCCGAGAACCGACCCCTGCGGAACCCCGCACGTCACCGCCTTCCTCTGCTCCGTCCCGCTCCGGTCGACATAGTCCACCCGTCTCTCCTGCAGGTAGGCCCCGATGACCGACCTTAGGTAGGGAGGCACTTCGTGGTATTCGAGGGCCTCCCTGATGGCCGGCCAGGGGAGGGTCCCGAAGGCGTTGACGATGTCTAGCGACACCGCCAGCGCGACCCCCCCCGATCGGACTGCCGGTTCCGACAGGGCCCGCACCCGACGCACCGCGTCGATAGTCGAGCGCCCCTGCCGGAACCCGAACTGACAGTCCGATATGTCCGGGCCCACCTGCGACAGGTGGCTGCTGATACGGGCGGAGATAACCCTTTCAAAGAGCTTCCCCGCCTCGTTCAGCAGGCATATCGGCCGGAACGACGACGGAGCGTCTCCGGTCCTCCCTGGCTTTCTGATGAGCACCAGCCTCGCCGACTTCCAGTCGAGGGGGAACACCCCGCGGCGGAGGCAGCTGGTGAACAGCTGCCTCGCCTTGTTCCCCAAGACTCCCAGAGCGAGCGCCAGGACCCGGCCCGGAACTCCGTCCGGGCCGGGAGCGGCGTTGCGGGAGGCGAGCCGCGCCACGGCTCGCCCGAGCTCGTCCTCCGTCACCTCCAGCCCGTCGGACCACGGAATATGGTCCGACTGAGACGGAGGAACCGAGGGACTGCCCTGGACCCTAGGGAAGAGTGCGTCCACGACTCTCCCCACAACTTCCGGGTCCAGGGATTCCGTCAACGGAGGGACCCATGGGGTCAGCTTGCCCAGTATCATATGGATAAGTGTAAGCCTGTGAACTTATCCATTAATATATTAAAACTTGATATACATAACTATGCAACTTCACGCCAAACCTTGAGCGAGATAGGTAGAAAGAATTGATATTTACTGATTTATGAAGATTAATGCTGAAAAAATCGTCCAAGTGCGAGTCAAATCTCTATACGAGGGGTTCCGTAAAAAAACTTTAAAAAAATATCTTTTGATATTTTTAATTGAGTTTCTAGTATTATTTGTTGTAATAGTAACAAAAATATTTCATTTTTAACTGACTATAGAGATACAGCCTGATGACAATTAGACACACAAATGGATAGTGAAGTCTAAGTTATAGGGTCTTGTGTTTCTCCCTTTGTATACGGAACCCTAAATCTATACAAGTGTATCACTAGGTCATATCGATAACCATATTTCCATATTCACCACTACTGCATTAATATGATTGATGGAATTCTTTGTGATGTGGACTGTTATATCGATTCTATTCGATTAATTTGGTATCGATATGAAATCGAATAAAGTTCCTATATATTGGGAAATATAGAATATTAATATCAGTCGAGTTTAATACATGTCACAAAGAGATTATATTAATGATATATGATTTAGTATTGAGAATATTAATAATTTGATAACATAACAGCATAACTTCACGCCTTTTTCTACCCGAAGGTGTAGGCAGCGGCTGTTAAGCCTAGTCTTGCCTCATGGAATAGGTGGCGAACCTATTGCCATACCGGGCACACAGTTTTTAGTCATCGATATTTATCACATATAACTTTCGAAATTCATTTCGAAAGGTCATTGGTGTGAACCAATGTGAGGATTCGACCTCTGGATTCAGAAATGGCGTGCTGGATCACTGGACCACCGAGACTTTCATATATTAATATCTATCTCTATAATTTGATATCTTTACTTTTTCCACCCTCCAGCGTGTAAAGATGTACGCAGCGTATATTTGTCTCGTATTGATAATGAAATATTGAGTTCTTACAGAATAGATACAATAACTATCGTTAGTATTTTTTTGAATATTCAAGTCACTACCGAACTAAACGCGGCGTGAGCCACTTTACTTTTCTTAGAGGTCATGGTATTTCCGATTGAGCCGGGTTATTCATTCAGGAAACTGCATGATTATTCCACTGTATTGTTTGAAATTTAAATTCCAATAATCCAGTGAGCTCAGATTATATTAATCCCTAGGTCTGGCCCTTCAGTATATCAAGGGGATCTCCGTAGCAAATCTCTCCATCAGATCAATTTTGTTGAGCCGATTTTGTTCCAGATCAATTTGAAGATAACACGTTTGGTACATTAAGCACGAACATTTACTGCAAATAAAACAAATGTCTGTAGGTATAATGCCCCGACCGAAATTTATTAAAACAACATAACTTCACGCCTTTTCTACCCAAAGGTGTAGGCAGCGGCTATTAAGCCTCGTCTCGCCGTTATGTTTACGTCCCAAAATGGAATATGCGGCGAACCTATAGCCATACCGGGCACAAAGTCATTAGCCATCGATATTTATCACACATAACTTCGGAAAACAATTTCAAAAAGTCATTAGTGTGAGCCAGGATACGAACCGGAGGCCTCTTGATTCAGAAACGGGTTGTTCTACCATTGGACCACCGAGACTACAAATTTATTATTTTGAATAAAAATATTGTTTGAATCTCTCCCAATTTCTCCCAGCGTTACCAATTTTATATTTTGACAACACATGATGTTGCAGATATCCATGGGCGGCGTTAAATGCCTACTAACAAAGTGACCCGCTAGCTAGCTCGTTTTGATCCCCTTTCTCAAAAACAACGAATCAAAGGTGTGCCATTTTCTTTAGTCAGCGACAACCTTTTTTAAAAGTCATTAGCGTGAACCAAGATCCGAAAGTTGGTCCCAAATACGACAAGCATGAAAAAAACTTCAAATTGATTTCAAAGTTTTTATACAAATACTAATTGACCCGGCGAACTTTGTTCCGCATCAAAAGTAATAAGTAAACTTTGGATTTATCGCTTTTTCTTTACTACATTATACATAAATTATACATATAAACCACCTCGTTCACACCCTCTATCTATAAAAAAAACTGTAGCAAAATTTGTTGTGTAGTTTTTAAGTTTTACCAAAGCATACATAGGGATATAGGGACAGATAATTCGACTTTGTTTTCTACTTGATTTTTTCAAAAAGATGTTTTAAAATTAGATCACGTAGTTCTGTATACTTTGGTAGGATATAAAATATGCCTAAATACTATTACTTAGATAAAATAGGTCGGGATATTGTACACACAGTGTAACAAGTAGATCAACATGATGAGAACAATTTTTTGTTACAATTTTTACGCAATGCGGGACAATATGGCTGTTCATAAAATTATTTGTACTATGTGCAAGGTCGTTGTAAATATGATCTACGCTCTCAATTCTCAGGTGTATTTACATATGTATATGATATTGCCCAATGAATATAAAACTTTAATTTATTGCTATATCTGTCTCAGTAGTCTGGAGGTCGACTCTGCTTCTGTACATCAGAAGTCTCAGGTTTGTATCCTTTCGGGTAGAAAAAAATCGTTATAAAAACCATACATTTCTATGTACCTTCAACTACTAAGTCCTACTTAGTTAATTACTTAACTTCACGCTAAGTGCCTTGTAGAGTACGCAGAGAGAACAGAGTACCATAAGATACGATTCTTATACACCTCACTCGTTTTTTCGAATTTAAAAGCTCTTGTCATACATACTCACTTCACATCACAACACCTTACGCAAGGACACCTTCAATTAAGTCAGAAAAAGCGTGTCATGACCTTCCTCGAATACCACATTCGTTTTGCCTTATTTGTCCAAGCTATTGTAAACACAAGGGACTTGATGTCATGTTGTTCTGGAGCACGCAAGAACCTTAAAAATAGAGTAACTATGTACCGTAATTGTTGTTTTATTAAACATATTTGCTAACATCTGTACATTGTTATACATATCTATTTTAGTTTAAATTTTTGTATTTTTTTTTTATAGAATAGAAAGGCTTGTGAGCAACCAGGTCACCTAGTGGTAAAATACTACCGCCGCCAATGGATACCTGCAACAGTGATAACAGTGATAGGATAGGGAAATATGGCGAAAGGGGATTAGGTCTCCGCATACTCCTCTTAACGAACGAAACACGGTATGAGCCACTTTACGTCGTTATTCTGTGAGGTGGTATTTCACCGATTCTACCACAGTTATTCCATTGACATACCGTGCCGCTACCTGTTTCACTGAAAAAGGGAATTCCTTCTACTTGTCGCGGCATTATTGCTGCTAAATATTTGTTATTTGCTGTGTGGAGCCGGCTTAGAATATCGCCACCCCATCTCTTTCCGTGGGTGTCGTAAAAGGCGACTAAGGGAAAAGCTAGAAGAATGGGCAGCAGCATTCTCTCTCAAGAAAATACAGCCTACTGCGATCGCCAACCCGCCTGCCAAGCGTGGCGATTATGGCAAAAACCCCCCATGAGTGAACGGACCGGCAGTTGTGGCACTCTATGGGGGATGCCTGTCCAGCAGTGGACCTCTAAAGGCAAATGAAATGATGAAAATTTGTTATTAATTTCGTAGTAAAATTAAAACTAATATAATAACTATATAAAAACCAATGATAAATCCAATGAATACTGCCTCCAATAACCAATATTTCTAATAGAAATGTTGCAGTATTTTAGTTCTACCACTTCCAGGCACGTACTGCCACAAATTAACTTGATTGCTCGTGCGATAAAATCTATTATTATATATACATACACATAACTTTACGCCTTTTTCTACCCGAAGGTGTAGGCAGCGGCTGTTAAGCCTCGTCTCGCCGTTATGTTTACGTCCCAAATGGAATAGGTGGCGAACCTATTGCCATACCGGGCACAAAGTTGTCAGTCATCGATATTTATCACACATAACTTTCGAAAATTTCGAAAAATCATTGGTGTGTGCCAGGATTTGAACCCACTACTTCTTGAATCAGAAGCGGGGTGCTAGCCACTGCGCTACCGAGACTGTGGTCTATTATTATAGTTTTATTAATAATTGAAGAGTATTATTATTATTAATACGATTTATTAGTATGGGTTAATCTTGTTGTATAATCGCTAAATATGACCGTAGGTTTCATTAATTACATTACGTAACTGCTCCTACCTATACATTCAGCTATTAACGCCTATCCAGGACTATCCTGAGATCCTACCCTAATTAGGGGAAAGGAGGCAAACGATCTAGGGGGTGGTCTGGATCCTGGTGGAGAGCGACTAGCACTATCCATAGCCATCAGATCATAGGGTCAGAGTTGCGTTGCTGGTCTTTAAGATAGGATGGGATAAGGACAACGAGAAGAGGAAGAGAAAGAGGTGCGTTGGATACCTCTATCAAAACGCGGCATTAGCCAGTTTACGTCGTTTTTAACTATGTGATGTGTAGGTGATTTACTCCAAAGTAATTCTGAACCAGGCAAAAAAAGCAGTCCCACGGTACAAGCACAATAATTATCATAAATGCTTGCAATAAATGGATGCCAATGTAACATTAACAAGATCGAATTTTTATCTAGATTTTTATTCTAGTGAGGGGGCTCTATATGTTGATGCTCGAGTATTTGTGTATATAGTAATTAAAACTAACTGGTTGTATATATGTACTTATATACTATAGTAGAAAAGTCGTAAAAAAAACTTTGTTGATTAATGAAAGTCAAGTCAAATTAATAATGTCCGTGAAATTTGGTATCCTTTAGTACGTATTAAATACTTTATTACTGACCTCAAGACATGTGCAATTTCCTTCTCCTCGTATTAGTTTCAAAGTGGCTGAGTCACTGTGTTTGTTATATGTGGTTCGACCAATGAAATACCATGACCTTTCCGATAATCGCGTAGAGTGACTTTAGCCGTATCCAGTCGGTGTAAAAAGTATCCGAATACCCGTTATCCTAAATGTCGGAAGCGTAGTAACCCTCTTCGAGTATTAAACGTCTATGACCGGCTCTACTCACTTTCTCGTTTGTTCTCTTTAAAATATGAAAAAATATGGGTTTTTACTCGAGTGACGTTATATTCCATAGCTCGTATCCCATCACTATCATCCGTGGGACTCTACAATTTGGCTCCTACAAACCGTTGACACTGGCGTTCCCCCTTGGGGATCACACGTGCCGAACTCCTATTGTATAGTAAACCAACGTGGCTTGACACACGACCTACGCTTCCCACTTTGTTATTTGCAAAGCTTTTATAAACGCAAGTGACATGCGTGAAAGACCAACATATGCCGGTTCACATATTTGCTATAGAATCGACACATTTCACCCCAAAATGTTTATCTAAAAATTGGGGTGTATTTAATGGAGTGTGGCAACAAATATTGTTGTCACGTGTTCGCGATTTTAAACGACTTGCATTTTTTTTTGTACTCGTGAATAAATGCATTTTTTAAAATAAATATTAAGTAATTATTTTCATAATTTCACGCTTCATCATATACGGTTGTGAAAGTAGCAGCTGTTAAGACTACAAGCTATTTCAGGCTTCAGGCTATTTCACTACATACTTCATAATTGGAATCGTTGTGCTCGACTACTGTGATCGCATAGAATTTCTTAGTTAACATGTAGGACGTTGATTTTAATTTGGTTGGATCTTAATTGTGACTGTCGAGTATTCTGTTTGCTACACCTTTTATTCACCAACCTACTGATTTGTTTTTAGTAGTAATAATAATATTGTTATTTATTTCAAATGGTTTGAAAAGAGTATTTGGCACATGAGTTTCTTGCCTGATTCTTCTCATGATAGACCCTACACTCGGAATCGGGCCGCTCGTGGCGATTGCGTCCGTGTCTTTTTTTGTTTCACGGAGGCACTTTCCACAAGCGCTCGTGTTTGTTTTTTTATTTAATTTTAAATCATATGTTATCTGTACTTGTTGACTATTTTTAAGTGTCTGTGAAGACCTATAAAAATAAAGTTATTTTGACTTTGACTTTGAATAGGTGGCTTAACGTATTGCGCAATGTTGTCAGTCATCGATATTTGTCACACGTGAATTCCAAAAAGAAATCCTAGAAGTCCAAGGTGTTTGCCGTTTAGCTATGATTTGATTTAGAAGCTGGGTGCTCGAACCCATACCACCCAGACAACCAGCGATTTAACTACGAGTTTTTTCCTAAGTAAAATTTTGTTTAAAAGCATTTTTAATCATTTCGTTGTCCGGATGGAATAAAAATTTAGATACAAAAAAAACTTGCATTTAGAGACAAGAAATCTTAGGTAATTGCAAACGCTTACCATCAGACAAGGCTTGAGAGACCGTATAAGTGTAAGCCTGTGAACTTATCCATTAAAATATTAAAACTTGATATACATAACTATGCAACTTCACGCCAAACCTTGAGCGAGATAGGTAGAAAGAATTGATATTTACTGATTTATGAAGATTAGTGCTGAAAAAATCGTCTAAGTGCGAGTCAAATCTCTATACGAGGGGTTCCGTAAAAAAACTATAAAAAAATATCTTTTGATATTTTTATTTGCGTTTCTAGTATTATTTGTTGTAATAGTAACAAAAATATTTCATTTTTAACTGACTATAGAGATACAACCTAATGACAATTAGACACACAAATGGATAGTGAAGTCTAAGTTATAGGGTCTTGTGTTTCTCCCTTTGTATACGGAACCCTAAATCTATACAAGTGTATCACTAGGTCATATCGATAACCATATTTCCATATTCACAATTACTGCATTAATATGATTGATGGAATTCTTTGTGATGTGGACTTTTATATCGATTCTACTCGATTAATTTGGTAACGATATGAAACGGAATAAAGATTCTATATAGAAATATAAAATAATAATATCAGTCGAGTTTAATGCATGTCACAAAGAGATTATATTAATGATGAATGATTTAGTATTGAGAATATTAATAATTTGATAACATAACAGCATAACTTCACGCCTTTTTCTACCCGAAGGTGTAGGCAGCGGCTGTTAAGCCTAGTCTTGCCTCATGGAATAGGTGGCGAACCTATTGCCATACCGGGCACACAGTTTTTAGTCATCGATATTTATCACATATAACTTTCGAAATTCATTTCGAAAGGTCATTGGTGTGAACCAATGTGAGGATTCGACCTCTGGATTCAGAAATGTGGTGCTGGACCACTGGACCACCGAGACATTCATATATTAATATCTATCTCTATAATTTGATATCATTACTTTTTCCACCCTCCAGCGTGTAAAGATGTACGCAGCGTATATTTGTCTCGTATTGATAATGAAATATTGAGTTCTTAAAGAATAGATACAATAACTATCGTTAGTATTTTTTTTAATATTCAAGTCACTACCGAACTAAACGCGGCGTGAGCCACTTTACTTTTCTTAGAGGTCATGGTATTTCCGATTGAGCCGGGTTATTCATTCAGGAAACTGCGTGATTATTCCACTGTATTGTTTGAAATTTAAATTCCAATAATCCAGTGAGCTCAGATTATATTAATCCCTAGGTCTGGCCCTTCAGTATATCAAGGGGATCTCCGTAGCAAATCTGTTCATCAGATCAATTTTGTTGAGCCGATTTTGTTCCAGATCAATTTGAAGATAACACGTTTGGTACATTAAGCACGAACATTTACTGCAAATAAAACAAATGGCTATAGGTATAATGCCCCGACCGAAATTTATTAAAACAACTTTTAGGATTATATCGCGTTTATTTATTATTTATTTGTATTTATTTCCCGACGTTTCGAACTCTTTACAGAGATCATTTTCACGAGTGACGAACAAAAAGATGGTAGTTGTTCAAAAGCTTCATTGATACAGAGAGCACCCACTTTTTGGAAATAAAAATCAAAAAGTTGATGTCAAAAAATATGACCTTCACTATTGGTAACCCACATCAGACCATGAGAACAAAAGTTAAATACTTATTTATAAGATGCATTCATATATCCTGCTTCTAAAGATCCTTTGTTGTATGATTTAATAAGTAAAAGTTGTTATTATTAAATTATTACAAATTATCTTATTTTCTAAGTTGGTTGAGATTAAAGTATAACTATTATTAAATATTCATTGATTTTAAATTAAAAGGTAAAGTGTTTATTAAAAATCTACCACTGGGTCAAAAACGCGGCCAGTCCTGAGAAAGACCCAGCAAGAAAACTCAGCGGCTGTTCTGCAAAACTGATTATTATTTCATTTTGAACGGGCTATTGATATTACTATTATTTATAAAGTTTTTGAGAAAAAGATAGGGACTTGGTTTCTAGGTTGATAAAAATTAAATTAAAAATTATTTTGTTTTGATTATATACTGCACTACTCAAAATTCTACATTATTTTGGTTGCTGATGTGGGTCTGACCTGCAAACTATACTAATAGTATCTCGCTGCCTTGAGCTGTTTGATTGTGGGCTAGGTTTGATGAGACTTATGACTGGGTTCCAGCTAGGTGATAGTTTCCAGCCATCTTCTCTATTGAAATTCAAAAAACATCCAAAGAATTTGAATATAAAAATATTTGAATCTTTCCCAGCGTTATCAATTTTATATTTTGACAACACATGATGTTGCAGATATCCATGGGCGGCGTTAAATGCCTATTAACAAGTGACCCGCTAGCTCGTTTTGATCCCCTTTCTCAAAAAAAACGAATCAAAGGTGTGACATTTTCTTTGATCAGCGACAACCTTTTTTAAAAGTCATTAGCGTGAACCAAGATCCGAAAGTTGGTCCCAAATACGACAAGCATGAAAAAAACTTCAAATTGATTTCAAAGTTTTTATACAAATACTAATTGACCCGGCGAACTTTGTTCCGCATCAAAAGTAATAAGTAAACTTTGGATTTATCGCTTTTTCTTTACTACTTTATACATAAATTATACATATAAACCACCTCGTTCACACCCTCTATCTATAAAAAAACTGTATCAAAATTTGTTGTGTGGTTTTTAAGTTTTACCTAATCATACATAGGGATATAGGGACAGATAATTCGACTTTGTTTTCTACTTGATTTTTTCAAAAAGATGTTTTAAAATCAGATCACGTAGTTCTGTATACTTTGGTAGGAGATAAAATATGCCTAAGTACTACTACTTAGATAAAATAGGTCGGGATATTGTACACACAGTGTAACAAGTAGATCAACATGATGAGAACAATTTTTTGTTACAATTTTTACGCAATGCGGGACAATATGGCTGTTCATAAAATTATTTGTACTATGTGCAAGGTCGTTGTAAATATGATCTACGCTCTCAATTCTCAGGTGTATTTACATATGTATATGATACTGCCCAATGAATATAAAAGTTTTATTTTTTGCTATATCTGTCTCAGTAGTCTGGAGGTCGACTCTGCTTCTGTACATCAGAAGTTTCAGGTTTGTATCCTTTCGGGTAGAAAGAAATCTTTATAAAAACCATACATTTCTATGTATCTCTGCTTCAACTACTAAGACCTACTTAGTTACTTACTTAACTTCACGCTGAGTGCCTAGTAGGGTACGCAGAGAGAACAGAGTACCATAAGATACGATTCTTATACACCTCACTCGTTTCTTCGAATTTAAAAGCTCTTGTCATACATACTCACATCACATCACAACACCTTACGCAAGGACACCTTTAATTTAGTCAGAAAAAGCGTGTCATGACCTTCCTCGAATACCACATTCGTTTTGCCTTATTTGTCCAAGCTATTGAAAACACAAGGGACTTGATGTCAGTTGTTCTGGAGCACGCAAGAACCTTAAAAATAGAGTAACTACGTACCGTAATTGTTGTTTTATTAAACATATTTGCTAACTTCTGTACATTGTTATACATATCTATTTTAGTTTAAATTTTTGTAAATTTTTTTATGGAATAGAAAGGCTTACGAGCAACCAGGTCACCTAGTGGTAAGATACTACCGCCGCCAATGGATACCTGCAACAGTGATAACAGTGATAGGATAGGGAAATATGGCGAAAGGGGATTAGGTCTCCGCATACTCCTCTTAACGAACGAAACACGGTATGAGCCACTTTACGTCGTTATTCTGTGAGGTGGTATTTCACCGATTCTACCACAGTTATTCCATTGACATACCGTGCCGCTACCTGTTTCACTGAAAAAGGGAATTCCTTCTACTTGTCGCGGCATTATTGCTGCTAAATATTTGTTATTGGCTGTGTGGCGCCGAATACCGCCACCCCATCTCATCCCGTGGGTGTCGTAAAAGGCGACTAAGGGAAAAGCTAGAAGAATGGGCAGCAGCATTCTCTCTCAACAAAATACAGCCTACTGCGATCGCCAACCCGCCTGCCAAGCGTGGCGATTATGGCAAAAACCCCCCATGAGTGAACGGACCGGCAGTTGTGGCGCTCTATGGGGGAGGCCTGTCCAGCAGTGGACCTCTAAAGGCAAATGAAATGATGAAAATTTGTTATTAATTTCGTGAATATAGTAAAATTACTAATATAATAACTATATAAAAACCAATGATAAATCCAATGAATACTGCCTCCAATAGCCAATATTTCTAATAGAAATGTTGCAGTATTTTAGTTCTACCGCTTCCAGGCACGTACTGCCACAAATTAACTTGATTGCTCGTGCGATAAAATCTATTATTATATATACATACACATAACTTTACGCCTTTTTCTACCCGAAGGTGTAGGCAGCGGCTGTTAAGCCTCGTCTCGCCGTTATGTTTACGTCCCAAATGGAATAGGTGGCGAACCTATTGCCATACCGGGCACAAAGTTGTCAGTCATCGATATTTATTACACATAACTTCGGATAATTTCGAAAAGTCATTGGTATGTGCCAGGATTTGAACCCACTACTTCTTGAATCAGAAGCGGGGTGCTAGCCACTGCGCCACCGAGACTGTGGTCTATTATTATAGTTGTATTAATAATTGAAGAGTATTATTATTATTAATACGATTTATTAGTATGGGTTAATCTTGTAGTATAATCGCTAAATATGACCGTAGGTTTCATTAATTACATTACGTAACTGCTCCTACCTATACATTCAGCTATTAACGCCGTGAAGTTATAGCTACCATCGATCTTTAAAGGATTTTGGGGTGTCACCTGTATTAAGCAACTAACGCCGCCCAGGGACACTTGCAACACAGATTGTGTTACTGTCGCCTTACTGGCTATTAAAATGACATAGTAAAACGGTCAGAAGTGGGATGGGAAGGGACAGAGAAGGGGTAGGGCTTCTGGATACCTCTCTCATCGAAACGCGTAGATGCCGTGGCATTTTAACTGTCGAACCAGACCATTTATGCAGCGAGCATCAATAAAAGTTAATTCTATTATTTTATTCTCCGTACGTAGTATACAAAAATTAAAATACTTTAATAAATTTTATAAGTCGATATTTGTGATGTATCTCTATTAATTTTCCCTCTGAAGATCTACCTTATATAAGGCATATCGTAAAATTAAATTGAATTCGAAGGAATAAGCGCAATTCGTGCCTAAATAAAATATATCTAAGCTGAAGTCTCGAAGGAGACAGGCTGCGGTGAAGGTTCAAGGTCGTCTGAAAAGATACCAGGTCGTCTGCGAAGGTGACCTTGTCACTGTAAATAAGTATGCTGTTGATTTTGGTTGTGTTTAAAAAATAGCTTTGAATACGTAAATATATCAGAATGTTATCTATTTATTTTAGGATAAGCCTGTGTTCTGTCACTGACTTAGTACGCTTGGAACTAAGTCAGTCTTGTCATCAGATCTTGTCATCAGATCTTGTCGTCTTAAAATCTACTAATTAGGTTGAAACATAGTTTAATTTCCGTTCAAATTGAACTGTGAAAACTCCATTGAAGAAGCTATAGAACATATATAGAGCGTAAGAGCTATGATCCCTAATTTTCCAATCACAGTAAAAGCTATTTTTTCTTAAATAATACCATATATTAAATTGTACCCATATTTTTGTTAGTTCTATTATTACACTTATAGTACATATGTTTCACAGAGATGAAATACTACACTAAAATTGGACACAAGAAAAGTCTTTCAAATAGATAAATGTGGATTCTGGATTCAAAGGGATTTTGGGTGCAAAGAATGCCAGCAGGATTGTTCCACAATTTTTACGCAATGCGGGACAATATGGCTGTTCATAAAATTATTTGTACTATGTGCAAGGTCGTTGTAAATATGATCTACGCTCTCAATTCTCAGGAGTATTTACATATGTATATGATACTGCCCAATGAATATAAAACTTTAATTTATTGCTATATCTGTCTCAGTAGTCTGGAGGTCGACTCTGCTTCTGTACATCAGAAGTTTCAGGTTTTTTATCCTTTCGGGTAGAAAAAAATCTTTATAAAAACCATACATATGGGGGTCATGTCAAGAGCGTGCACGTCGCGATCCCTGCCGTCCCAGCGGGACGCAATCTTGACCAAAGCAAACTCAACCGGACGGGCTGCTAGGGCGTGCCCCGTAAGCGACGGGCACCGATTAGCCCCCGTCGGTGCGGCTGCATGCGCATGCGGCGAAGGGGGCCGCCACCCTTCACGCAGCGCCAATCCTGGCGGGACGAGGAGAGGGGAGTGCCGTATAGGCACGTGGAATGTTAGAGGTAGCATGGCAAGAAAGATGAATGAGATGATGGATGTATTAAATGAGAGATGCCTGGATGCCTTATGTTTGACGGAGACAAAGCGGAGGGGGAGGGAGGCCGAGGACCTCCCCGGTGGCATGGTAGCCCTATGGTCCGGAGTGGACCCGGACGTCCGTGCCAGTGGGGGTGTTGGAGTCGTTCTCTCCTCCCGCTTTGCTTCCGGAGTGAAAGATTATGAGTTGGTAGGCCCAAGACATCTTTGGGTTCGAATAAAACTGGGGATCACGCGAGTTTTCCTGGTCGCAGCTTATGCTCCCGTTAGCTCCGCGGATCCCCGCGAACTCGAGGAGTTTTGGGAAACTGTTAGGGATATTCTGGATCTAGCTGAGGGAAATGAAAGGATAATTCTGTGTGGTGATCTTAATGGGTGGGTCGGAACCAAGCGAGACGGCCTGGAGGCTGTCCTTGGTCCGAATGGTGACAAGAGAGTGAATGATGCTGGAAAGCCGATATTGGACGTATGTCTGGAACGGAACCTCCTTGTGTCTAACACATTATTCCGTCATAAAGATATTCACACGTATACGTGGAGACGGAATGAGCAAAAGAGTATGATAGATTTGATTTTGATAGATAGTCGTCTCCGAAATACTCTAAGGGATACAAGAGCCTACAGAGGCCCCACTCTTGATACGGACCACTACCTGGTGGTAAGCCGATTCGTGGGCCTTTTGAAGAAGTGGAGACACTGGCGAGTGCGTACCCATTTCGGAGAGCTTGAAAGGATAAAATGTGAGAAATTAGAAGATGAAAGTGTACGGAGTATGTATGTAGGCCTGGTCAGTAAAAGACTCAATGAGACGAGTCTTTCTGACCTATGTGTTGAAGATTGCTGGGAAAGAATGAAAGAAAGTATAGTGAATAGTGCAAAAGAAGTATGTGGTAGTGCAAAGAGGCATAAGATTCTGAGAGGTGACGCCTGGTGGGACGCGGATGTGAAATCCAGCGTCGAAAGAAAGAAAAAAGCATGGTTGGATTATGTCTCAAGTTTGAACCAGAATGATAGTATGACAGAGAAAAAGTATGAGAGCTACCGCCGCTGCAGGAATGTTACCAAAGCCTTAGTGAAAGAGAAGCGTGAAAGACTTGTTGCGAATGAGGAAGTGAGGTTGACGGAGAACTTCGAGGCGAATAACAAACTCTTCTGGAGGGAAGTTAGAAAGTCTCGGGGTTCTTCGTCAACATCCAGAATGGACAAAATTATGTCTAAGTTTGGTGACATTCTTGCAAACCCAAGCGATGTATTGGGCAGGTGGAGTGAGTATTTTGGGGAAATGTACGAGTATGTTCCGGATGTGGGCGCCGCGAGTGAGCCTACGGCTGACACCGCTGCGCCAACATCTGATGAGGACATTACTATGGAAGAGATTGAATGGTCGATACGAAGTATGAAAAATGGTAAGGCAGCTGGAATTGATATGATGTCTGCTGAAATGATCAAACACGGTGGAACCTGTGTCCGGGACGCTTTCCTGACCTTGAGCAATCTGTGCTGGAGGTCGGGTAAGGTTCCCATGGACTGGAGGCGCGCTGTCATCGTGCCCTTGTATAAAGGTAAGGGATCACGTATGCAGTGCGCCAGTTACAGGGCCATTAGTTTGATCAGTTTAGCAGCAAAAGTGTATGGGAAAATTATTGAAAGGAGAATGAGGGTGATATCTGATGGAGTGTTGTGGGAGGCTCAGGGTGGTTTCAGAAGCGGACGAGGGTGCATGGATCAGATTTTTTCTCTCCGCAACATCGTGAAGAAACAACTGGCTGTTAACCGGAAGGTTTTCTGCGGTTTTGTGGATCTGGAAAAAGCGTTTGACAGAGTGTTACGAAAGGATCTGTGGGATATACTCCCAGGCTACGGGGTGAGCAGAACACTGCTGCGCGCTGTGCAGTCCACTTATGAGGGCTGCACAGCATGTGTGCGTGTTGACGGCGGCTTGTCCCCCTGGTTTGACGTCAATATCGGCGTCAGACAGGGTTGCGTGCTGTCCGCTCGACTGTTCATCCTGTACCTGGACAGTTGTCTCCAGAGAATGAGATCGATGGATGTAGGGATGCGAATGGGTGACCTAGTTGTGAGCTGCCTGCTTTACGCAGATGACGCCGTGCTTCTAGCCGAATCGCCGTCGGACCTGCAAACACTAGTCACTACTATGAAAGATGATTGCATGATTAAAGGCTTGCAGTTGAATGCGACGAAAACGAAAGTAATGGTGTTTGAAAGGGAGGAATCCAGAACAGATGCAAGGATAATGGTTGATGATGTAGTGCTGGAACAGGTGAATGAAATTGTATATCTTGGATGCGCTTTTAGCAGAGATGGAAGGTACACCGCGGATGTAGAAAGACGAGTGGCGATAGGAAATAGCGTAAACGGAGTGTTGGGCAGATTCCTGAGCGCAAAAAATATTAGCAGAAAGGCCCAGTTAGCAATCCACAATGCAGTCCTGATCCCAACACTAACTTATGGAAGCGAGAGCTGGGTATGGCAGAGTGTGCATGAAAGTAGAATAAACGCGGTAGAAATGAGGGCTCTACGCAAAATCTGCGGAGTGACTCTCGCTGACCGCGTAGAAAACAAGGTTGTAAGGAAGGAAGTTGGTTTGAAAGAGAGTGTCGGTGTAAAAGTAAGAAAGGGCATGCTCCGATGGTTCGGACATGTAGAAAGAATGGTTGACGCAAGACTGACTAAGCAGATATACAATGCAAAAGCGGACGGATGTAGGAGTCGAGGACGGCCAAGACACACATTCCAAGACCAAATAGAACGTGTTCTGGAGGAAGGTGATGTTAAGAGCCTCAAAAACCGACGCGCATGCATGAAAAGAGTTATGAAAGTCAACGAAGCGAGTGAGGTGTGTAAGAATCGTGCCCTATGGCGCTCTGTTCTCTCTGCCTACCCCGCAAGGGATTTGGCGTGAAGTTATGTATGTATGTAAAAACCATACATTTCTATGTATCTCTGCTTCAACTACTAAGACCTACTTAGTTACTTACTTAACTTCACGCTGAGTGCCTAGTAGGGTACGCAGAGAGAACAGAGTACCATAAGATACGATTCTTATACACCTCACTCGTTTCTTCGAATTTAAAAGCTCTTGTCATACATACTCACATCATATCACAACACCTCACCTTTAATTTAGTCAGAAAAAGCGTGTCATGACCTTCCTCGAATACCACATTCGTTTTGCCTTATTTGTCCAAGCTATTGTAAACACAAGGGACTTGATGTCATGTTGTTCTGGAGCACGCAAGAACCTTAAAAATAGAGTAAGTATGTACCGTAATTGTTGTTTTATTAAACATATTTGCTAACTTCTGTACATTGTTACACATATCAATTTTAGTTTAAATTTTTGTATTTTTTTTTATGGAATAGAACGGCTTACGAGCAACCAGGTCACCTAGTGGTAAGATACTACCGCCGCCAATGGATACTTGCAACTGTGATAACAGTGATAGGATAGGGAAATGTGGCGGAAGGGGATTATGTCTCCGCATACCCCTCTTACCGAAACACGGTATGAGCCACTTTACGTCGATATTCTGAGAGGTGGTATTTCACCGATTCTACCACAGTTATTCCATTGACATAAATAGTGCCGCTACCTGTTTCACTGAAAAAGGGAATTCCTTCTACTTGTCGCGGCATTGTTGCTGCTAATTATTTGTTATTAATTTCGTGAATATAGTAAAATAAAAAGTAATATAATAACTATATAAAAACCAATGATAAATTCAATGAATACTGCCTCCAATAACCAATATTTCTAATAGAAATGTTGCAGTATTTTAGTTCTACCGCTTCCAGGCACGTACTGCCACAAATTAACTTGATTGCTCGTGCGATAAAATCTATTATTATATATACATACACATAACTTTACGCCTTTTTCTACCCGAAGGTGTAGGCAGCGGCTGTTGAGCCTCGTCTCGCCGTTATGTTTACGTCCCAAATGGAATAGGTGGCGAACCTATTGCCATACCGGGCACAAAGTTGTCAGTCATCGATATTTATCACACATAACTTCCGAAAATTTCGAAAAGTCATTGGTGTGTGCCAGGATTTGAACCCACTACTTCCTGAATCAGAAGCGGGGTGCTAGCCACTGCGCCACCGAGACTGTGGTCTATTATTATAGTTTTATTAATAATTGAAGAGTATTATTATTATTAATACGATTTATTAGTATGGGTTAATCTTGTTGTATAATCGCTAAATATGACCGTAGGTTTCATTAATTACATTACGTAACTTCTCCTACCTATACATTCAGCTATTAACGCCGTGAAGTTATAGCTACCATCGATCTTTAAAGGATTTTGGGGTGTCACCTGTATAAAGCAACTAACGCCGCCCAGGGACACTTGCAACACAGATTGTGTTACTGTCGCCTTACTGGCTATTAAAATGACATAGTAAAACGGTCAGAAGTGGGATGGGAAGGGACAGAGAAGGGGTAGGGCTTCTGGATACCTCTCTCATCGAAACGCGTAGATGCCGTGGCATTTTAACTGTCGAACCAGACCATTTATGCAGCGAGCATAAATAAAAGTTAATTCTATTATTTTATTCTCCGTACGTAGTATACAAAAATTAAAATACTTTAATAAATTTTATAAGTCGATATTTGTAATGTATCTCTATTAATTTTTCCTCTGAAGATCTACCTTATATAAGGCATATCGTAAAATTAAATTGAATTCGAAGGAATAAGCGCAATTCGTGTCAAAATAAAATATATCTAAGCTGAAGTCTCGAAGGAGACAGGCTGCGGTGAAGGTTCAAGGTCGTCTGAAAAGATACCAGGTCGTCTGCGAAGGTGACCTTGTCACTGTAAATAAGTATGCTGTTGATTTTGGTTGTGTTTAAAAAAATAGCTTTGAATACGTAAATATATCAGAATGTTATCTGATCAAAACAACTTTTAGGATTGTATCGCGTTTATTTATTATTTATTTATATTTATTTCCCGACGTTTGAACTCTTTACAGAGATCATTTTCACGAGTATGATCTCTGTAAAGAGTTCGAAACGTCGGGAAATAAATATAAATAAATAATAAATAAACGCGATACAATCCTAAAAGTTGTTTTGATCAATGAGTGAGATTCGCGAAAGTCTTAGAAACAAAAAAGAATGTTATCTATTTATTTTAGGATAAGCCTGTGTTCTGTCACTGACTTAGTACGCTTGGAACTAAGTCAGTCTTGTCATCAGATCTTGTCATCAGATCTTGTCGTCTTAAAATCTACTAATTGCGTTGAAACATAGTTTAATTTCCGTTAAAATTGAACTGTGAAAACTCCATTGAAGAAGCTATAGAACATATATAGAGCGTAAGAGCTATGATCCCTAATTTTCCAATCACAGTAAAAGCTATTTTTTCTTAAATAATACCATATATTAAATTGTACCCATATTTTTGTTAGTTCTATTATTACACTTATAGTACATATGTTTCACAGAGATGAAATACTACACTAAAATTGGACACAAGAAAAGTCTTTCAAATAGATAAATGTGGATTCTGGATTCAAAGGGATTTTGGGTGCAAAGAATGCCAGCAGGATTGTTCCACAATGTGGTACTGTTCAGCGGGGACTCTCGCTGACCGCGTCTAAACGTCTCACGGTTGTAAGGAAGGAAGTTGGATTAAAAGAGAGTGTCGGCGTAAAAGTAAGAAAGGGCATGCTACGAGGATTCGGACATTTAGAATGAATGGATGATGCAAGATTGACAAAGCAGATATACAATGCAAAATACGGAGGGATGTAGGAGGAGGACGGCCACAACGCATCTTCCTCGACTGAATGGAACATGTTCTAGCGGAAGGTTAAAAATCGACGCACGTATATGAACAGAGTTATGAAAGTCAAAGAAGCGCGTGAGGCGTCTAGAATCGTGTATTATGGCGCTCTGTTCTACCCCGCAAGGGATTCGGCGTGAAGTTATGTATGTATGTGGCAGAGATTCAGTGTAAACTTTGTAGTAGTTTGTTTTAATACTGTTTTATAATGTTGTATTTTTATAACTAACTAGCAGACCGCGCGAACTTCGTACCGCCATATTGTATGTAGCTTCCCGCCTCACGGTGTTACTCGCGTACAAACAAAATATGTCGATGACGACGATGATTACACATAGCCTATGTTACTCAGCGATAATGTTGCTTTCTAAAGAAAAAATAATTATTAAAATCGGTCCGGTACTTTTTAAGTTTATTCGTTACATACAAAAATACAAATCCTTCCTCTTTATAATATTAGTGTAGATGGAATTTGGTTTCAAATCCAAACCCATTCGAACCAAATTTCATGTAATTACTTGTACAAAGCTTCAATTACACCCGGACTACGCAATGTATTACACATAGCTTGATGGTGGCCATTTATAGAGGCATTTCCAATATGATTTATTTTCATTCAAGTGTTTATTTCTAGCATTTTTAATTTGTTGTAATTTTCAAAGCATATTTGTTTCATAATAATTTCTTCACTTCGATTTGACATATTTCCTTATCTCTTTCCAGACACGTCATCTGTTCACTACTGCAACCGCGAAATCACGATATCAGAAGTGGGATCAGACAGCGAGGGATACATACGCACCCCTGGTTATCCACACTTCTACATTGGTGGTGAATGTCGGTGGCGGTTAAGGGTTAACCCTGAGCAAAAGATCAGGATCATCCTAATGGATGTCAGCTTGAGAAGTGAGTAAATAAATTGTTTAAGCTGTTTTCATTTATTGCTGTATTTTAAAATTGTTTTTATAAGTTCAAGTACATTTTTTGAGGCCCATCTCTTATCCTTTATGGATTTTATGGGTTTAATCGGGTTTTATGGATTTATACTTGAGAGTAGGCTTCGAAAACTTCGAACATAGGCGACTTAGGCTTCGTTAGTTCCCTGAACTGCGGCCTGAACTTGAAGCGTGAATGTTTTTTTTTAAGTTAAGGGAGATCATGCTAGCAGTAATATCTAAAGCCAAAGTCATAGAAGCTTTATTTTCATAGGTATTCACAGAGACTTATAAATAGTCAAAACATTCAAAGATTTAACCTAATATTTCAATGACATATTTAAACACGTGCACTTGAGGAAAACGTCTCCGTAGAACAAGACAACAAGGACGCAATCGCCATGAGCGGCCCTATTCCGGATTCCGGGTTATCATCATTAGAAGAACTAGGCAAGAAACTCATGTATGCCATCTATATGTCTAATTCCATAAAGGAAAGTCTATCTGACGTCTATGGTGTAAATTGCTAATTCGTTTAGTAAAGTTTCGGGCTTCTGACCGGATGTGTTAATATATCATATCATATCGGTAACGTTTCTTGGCTAACTACTAAGCTATCCAGGCTACTAATAGTACCTAAATATTTATTCTTTTTTCCAGGCATAGGTCCATTCGAAAACCATTGTACCGACTTCATACAGGTCGAGGACCTGAACGGCGATTCCTTGTTGTCCTCGTGTGAACAAGTTGATTTACCGTTACGATTGACTTCCATCACCAATACTGTGGATGTCACCGTCGAAGCAAGGTCTAAAGGGGCCTACCCGAAGAGGGGAGTTTTGTTGCATTATAAAAGTAAGTGGGTACAATATAAGTTCAGCTATAGAAAGTTACATAGAGTTAAGAGGCGTTGCAATCTATGTTAGTGCCTACAAAAAAGAGTTGAAGATTATGTTTGCTTGGTTTAACCCACTAAACTCTAAAACTACTAAACCAATTGGTGAAATTGTTTCAATGTTAAATAGTTTATTTATCAACCAAAGCACATAATAAAATTGGACTACTGATCTTTAGAAAGATATTGTTAAAGAAAAATATATTGTAATTTACGCGCGAATGCTTGACACTGGCTGTTTCAATTTTCTTACAATGGACAGAATGTGTACATTTATTAATTACTTATAACGCCATCTATGCACGCTTGCTGTGAACTATGAAGATGTTGTTTTGTTTTGCAGGTATAGGTTGCGTTACACTGCGAGCGCCATCTAACGGCTACATAGTATACCGCAATGAAGACGTGGCTCACTACATGTGTAACGTGAACTACGTTTTCAGCGATACCCGCGAGAGAGCGCGATTGTTATGGTGCTATGATGATAACAGGTGGAATGATACAGTGCCTTTTTGCGTTGGTAAGATACTAAAAAATATTTTATTTATCATTCCAAGGCAAGTCATATATATTATTATACATATCTCAATTTCAAATATAAATTATGCCATAATTTTTCTATAAAGTAAAATAATAAACTTAAAGTTTAATATCTGTAAAGGTGAAAAAAAATTCTTTACACATAATTGTTTTTTTTTTTGCGGTAAATGTGTAGCAGTAATGTAATTAAATTATACTCATTACGCCTTACATTCCACACTAACAGTTTATTTAATCGTTACCCATAGCAAAGTTATTTATCTAATGTAACATAACCTAACTATTACGCTTGATAGTTAGGTACAGAGGAATAAACAGGATATATTAAAAAATAAATAAAATCCAACAACTTTTCTATTTCAAAGTAGCTATTCGTTTCATTCTATTGGAACGAAATAAGGTATCATAATCTATTTTCAAAGACCGAGCGGCATTGTGGATAGCGTTATACAGTAGAAAGATCATAAAACAACATAAAAGCCAAGCTTAAAAACATATTGATAATAAATAAACGTTGCTATCCATAAAAAAAACTTCTTTGAAGCATTTTCACGAAGTGTTCGTAGTGGAATAGTGCACATGCGCATGAAGTCTGTGGGTCCCTTCTCTTTTTAACACCTCAATGTGTATAAGAAAGAGGAGGACAGCAATAACCAACTCGGTTTCTGTGTATATTCAAAAGGTTAATATTAATTTTTGACTTTATTGGTTTGAAATAAAGTTTGTTTTTGATTATTGAATGTAAGTATTCCCTTTCGTATAAGGGCTTCTACACACATCACCGCAGTGATCAGCCGTTTGCGTTAGTAAATAGAACAGACCACTTTCGATCGCCGTGAAGTGTGTACGAGCCAGTCTTTCGGAACGAAATAAATATTCTCGCTCGCGTGCAAGAAAAACACGTGTTTTCTAATATAGTGAGTTTTAGATATTTTTTTGTGAATATTTAGTAAAGTTAATAATAATTTTTAGGATATTTATGCAGAAATTTCTTGTGATTTGTGGTTTTTCATTTTTTAAAATAGTTTTAATTGGTGGTAGCCCGGTAGGTAAAACTGATTTTAAACTTAGAATGTATTCGATTGTCAAATTGTATTTTGTTTTGTTAATTAAAATACACAAGGAAAATAAATTGTGTGAGCTTGCGTGATATGAAGTAATATGAATTAATTATTATAGGGAATAAAATAGAGGAAATAATTATTTTATAAATAAAACATTAGAAGCCACGTGGCGTAGTGTTGTGCAGGGGTAAAGGAGTGCGCAAAGGAGTGGTAGCCGGGTTCGAAAAATGCCCTAGCGTAACTTGTATATACAACATTGACGTTTGAATGTTGTCTAGTTGAAATGTCATTAAATAGAAACCTATTAGGTCTTGATGTTATAAAAAAAATATCAGTGCCAATATAGATTGAGTACTAATATTATACTTGATTGACTATAATCAAACTAAAGCCGGCAAAGTGATCATTATCCGTGAACAAATAAATACATACATTGTTTTGTTCAAAAAGAGTGTTAGTGAAAGATATTTTAAAAGTTTAAATAAAGTTAATAATAAAAATATACTAATATAATTAAAATTAAAAAAGATACACTTAAAAAAAGATGAACTTGAATGTGGAAGGTAACGAGAGAAGAGGGAGACCGAAGAAAACATGGATGGAATGTGTGAAAGATGATATGATCAGGAAGGGTGTGCTGTGGAAGAAGCTAATGATAGGGAAGCGTGGAAAAAAAACCTGCCGTGCCGACCCCAAATGATGGGAACACAGTATAAAGATAATGATGATAATTAAAATAAATATAATTAAAACACTAATAAAATTAATTAAAACTAAATTTAAGGAAAGTAGCAGTTCTTATATATTCTAGTTCCGATCTCTAGATAGTTATATATGTGCTCAATATTTATATATATGCTATGTATATCTAGCAGATTCCTCTCTCACCGGTCGAAATTCGGCTGGAACTGATAGAAGTAGTAGATCATCTACGTCGTATTTATTAGACCTGATATTTCACCCGTCGAGCAGGCCCATTCATTCAGTACGTCGCTCTTCTACAGTATAATATCTGAATCCGAATAAAAATGTGGATTAAATTTGCAGAGTTCAGCATATAAATTATCTAATTGCTGAATTCTTTGTGCCACTTATGATATGCAATATCTTAATTAAAAAAAATCTTCCCCAATGAAACTGCTTTAACAGAAACAAGCAGACATTAAAAAAAAAGATTATCGTTTGTATTTAAACAGTCTCGGTGGCGCAGTGATCGAGCACACGGCTTCTGATCCAGACGTCCGGGTTCGATTCCAGACACTGACTCACACCAATGACATTTCGAAATTGTTTTCGGAAGTTATGTGTGATAAATATCGATGACTGAAAACTTTGTGCTCGGTATGGCAATAGGTTCGCCACCTATTCCATTTGGGACGTAAACATAACGGCGAGACGAGGCTTAACAGCCGCTGCCTACACCTTCGGGTTACATAAGGCGTGAAGTTATGTTATATGTTATATGATTGTATTTCTCAGTATAAAAAAATAATTTAACCAAAGACATTTTTCCTTAAAATAGTAGGTACGTACCGTCTAAAACAAAAAAATGGTTATTTTTCTACTTATAAGTACCAATTTCGGAGTTAAGGTCGTCTCTATCAATCAATTTGTACGGAACTAAGGTCCAAAATAATTCTTTTCACTTTGTAACTTTTAACAGCCCATTAGTTTCTCGACGCGGAAGTTATCGACAAAGTAGTATTTATTATTTTAAAGAGGAATTGTGTAAGTTAAGGAAGCGAGTGGCGTTTAAAGAAGCGGGCCTTATGGAGCTATATTCTCTCTGCCTACCCCCCAAAGGACTTGATGTAGACATTCCAGTGTAATCCCCTCTTCCTTCCGTAGTTTGTCATCCTGATTTAAGCGTCAAGAGGTAGCAGACAGATACGTACTTTTACATTTCTAAGTACATACATACGTACTTAACATCACGCCAGGTCCCTGGCGGGGTAGACAGAACAGACAGAACGGAGTGCCATAACCCTCGCCTCACTCGCTTCTTTGATTTTCATAACTTTTGTCATTCTTGAGTAATAATTTATAAAATTATAATTACTCAGATTAACGTGTACAAACCAATAATTATCTTCAGTCTAGTAATATAAATATTGGTAGGCAGCACCTAGTCAGAGTTAGTAGTTAGTATTTTCAGCATATAAAATTATATACATATTCAATAGCATTAAAATGAGTGTTCCATTCGCTCCATTGTCAAGGGTAGAGTTTCATCAAAAAGCGGATTAACTATAAATTTGATTTCTAAACAAACTCATTATGTTATTTTAAATTACATCCTTGTCTAACACAACAATAATTATAGTCTCTAATAGTCTCGGTAGTCTGGAGCTCCGATACTCCACTTCCGACTCAATAACTCGTGGGATCGATGCCGAGTTCACATAAATGACTCCTTGTGATCCTTTCCGGATGTTATGTACCAATGATATATATCGATGTACAAGAATATTGTGCCTGGTGTATGGCAATAGGTTTTGCCACATATTCCACGTAGGACGTAAAACTTCGGCGAGCCGAGCCTTAACAGCCGAACTCTACAGTTTCGGACTGAAAAAAGCGATAATAAAAAATATCACTGCAGTTTTTTTTCTGCTCTTTCTGCGTAACGTGTAATCTATCGGGGTTTTCGTTTTAGTATAGTAATGTTTGCTTGAGTATTTTAAACTTTTGGACTAACTCCAAGTAAAAAAATAAAGAATTTGAATACTTGCCAAGATTATTTTTCTTTCATACAATTCGAAAGTGAAAAACAAATAGGAAAATATTTACGTATTTATTTCTAAGATTTTCGCGAATCTCACTCATTGATTAAAACAACTTTTAGGATTATATCGCGTTTATTTATTATTTACTATAAAGTATAATATAATAAATAATTTACTTCCCGACGTTTCGAACTCTTTACAGAGATACTCATGAAAATGATCTCTGTAAAGAGTTCGAAACGTCGGGAAGTAAATATGACTAAATAATAAATAAACGCGATATAATCCTAAAAGTTGTTTTAATCAAAATATTTACGTTTATTCAAAGTTTATTTGACCGCGACTTTTTGCATAAAGAGTAAAATAATTATAACACAAAGGACACATAATATTATTATTTATTAATTACCCAATTCAAACATTAAGCCGGTCGAAGTTACAAATTGTGCCAAAGTAATATTCCCTAAAACATTACCATGGCCAAAAACATAAACCTGCTGGCATAATCGGGTAAACATAAATAAATATATGTGTCGTTTTAATACAAAACGTTATTAAGATCTCTGCGAAATTACTTCAGATTTCAATTTGGGTATTGTCATGAAATATTTGATTGTGAAAAGGCGTTTAACCGTGAACACGTATTTATATGATGTATAGGAGATTAGATTCTAAAGGAAGTCAGCCACCATCTTCTCTTATGGAATCTTCTTTATCGTTGAATTGCTTCCAAACTTATAATACTCTCTTGTTCACTCCAAATATATTGGATATTCCTTTTAAATTTACATGTCGAATTATTTCATCCGCCATTTTGGATTTTATTTTGTAAAATGAGATTCACGATGTCAGCGGTAAGTTTTGGGTTAAATATTTTTAAAATCGTACTTGGAATTCTTGAGTTTAGTACTTTTTTAATGGAATAGGGGGCAAACGAGCAATTGGTACGACGTGATGATAAGCAACTACCAACGTCCATGGACACCTGCAACACTCCTGCAACACTGATAGCGGTACAGTTGTGTTGCCGACCTTTATGGGAGTGGGATGGGACGGGATAGGGAAAAGGGGAATGGGCTAGATAGCTCTCTCACCAAACGAAACGCGGCATGTGCTACTTTACGTCTGTCGGTCGCTATTCTCAGATCTAACTCGAAAACTTGACGAGATTGGAAGGGCATCGGATTAAACGAGAGTGTCGGTGTTAAATTAAGGATGGGCATGCTGCGATGGTTCGTATATGATTGACATGAAGATAAAATGTATTATACAAGATTGACTAAGCAGATATACAAGAGAGAGATATACAGAAGATGTAGCAGGCGAGGACATTTTCGATGACAAAATTGAATTGTCTTTACGGAAGGTTAATTCAAAAAAAGTGTTATGACAGTCAAAGATTCGAGTGAAGTGTAAAAGATTCGCATAAATATATAAGTTGTAGAATCTTATGATGTTCTGTTTACCCCGCAAGGGAGTTGGGATGTAGTTAACTTTAATCTAATTAGTATGAGAAATATTCGTTACAAAGGCATAATAAATGAACGTTAAATGTAAATAGCTCATTATAAATAGTAATTAACTGTTGAACTTTAGTTGACCTCGGTGAGTAATCACGCCAGTTAGTAATTACATACTGGTTGGCTTCAGCGAGTTTGTCCAAGTTCTTTAATAACTTCGAATTTAGGACTATTTTCACACATTCGAGGTTCAGACATACCTAATACTTAATTAAGCACAAGTACCTATTATTAATATACCAATAATGTTAAAAAATAGAGTGTTTGTTTTTCTACGCGCTAATCTCAAGAACTACATAACCGATGTGCGTGATGTGATGTGTTGAGGTTTTTAATTAAAATAACTTTACCCCCTGTGTGTTAATTATGCGCGATATATGGTAATATGTCCTGGGCTTACTGTCTAAACGTTGTGTCATAAAAGGTACGAAGTTACAAAAAAAGATAAACATATTATCAATGGTAGGGCCACATAGTTTTCTGCATGAATGGGCTGACACGACAAGTGAAGTACTAAAACCTCTTAGTTTATCCAGATAGAAGTGTGGAGACCATATAAAAGACAATAGTTACTTACCATCAGGTGTCCAGGCTTGTGTGTTTCTTAGTAAATCCTTTTTTTCATAGAAAAGATACAAAGAAAATTGGTGTATACTCGCCTCTTATGACACCGACTAGAGGAGATCGTAGAGTCGTATCTATGGGCGTCCCTCTTTAGAATATATACCATTTTAAATTACATTGTCATGAACGTTTCTAAATTTTGTAATGTTTATATCTCTCGTATATGTTTCAAACTTTATTGTCTGCAATGAAACATCGCGTTGTAACAGAACCTAACATTCCCGTCCGTGTTCACATCTCCCCTACATGACGGTACGAGTACAGCTTTTATCTCAGTTTAATACGTACTGAGGAACAATGTTGTTGTATTTTATTTTATACCAGCTTACCCGGCGAACTTTGTTTCGCATCAAAAGTATAAATGAGTAAATTTTGAATTTATCACTTCTTTATAGGTACATGAATTATATTATAGATAGAAACCACCCCGTTGACATCCTCTACCTATTGAAAAAGGCCGCATCAAATTCCGTTCCCTTGTTCCAAAGATTTAAGCATATACAGGGTTATTTCAAATATACTAATAATTAGCTAATTACCTACAGAATATACCCTATATTCTGTAGGTAATTAGCTAATACTTTTGTTCTACGACTTTTTAAAAATCACAATTTTAATTTTTTTAAATTTCAAGCAACTTTAAATAATTAAAATCGGTAGTTGTAAAATATTAACTAAGTCTACGTATTGCATTGAGCGCACCGAGTGACAACGGTATGGGGGGGTAGCGGGGCAAGGTCACGCGGCATTTGTACTTTGATTGCTCCCGTAGGTCATTAGCCAAACATATGTTAGTCGCCCGTAAGTTACCGCCCGTGACGTTTGATGTACCGCGCGTGTCATCTCATTGTGTGCGAATTGGTAAAGTGACGAATGCCATTCAGTTGGAGTAAACGTGTGGAGCCGAGATCATGCGCAGGATCACGTTTCGACATGTTTTTTAACTTTATGTATGAGTATATGTTCGACTTGCGGTGGCAAGTATTTAATAAATGTAATTAGTCGCAGTTGGTATGTCTGAATAATCTCGAATGCTTAATATCGTGGGCGGAATAATCGAGTTTTCACTTAAATACCCACATTAAATAGGTAGGTAAATAATTCAAATTTCCTGAAATACATTAAATTTTAAGTGTATTAGCCTAAAAATACATTTCTAACACCTTTAATTCCGTAATCTACACGATATCCGATTGGGTATGTGAATTAAAAGCAGTTTCGTGTAGAAAGCGCGGGAACTCGCTTCTCTTGTTTAGAAGCATAAACAGAGCTGCTACTCTGAATGAAAATCGGGTGAAATAGGTACGTTTAGTACAAAATACAGCGTTACAAAGTGTCAGATGGTACAATTAAATCTTAAAAATCGTTTTTTTTACTAGAGTTTTAGGTTTTTGTAAAACTGATAAAAGAAAAGTTGTTTAGAATGACACAAAGGAGCTATGTGTAGAATAGTATTAGTATATTAAAATTAACCCTGTATATATAAGGGGACAGACAGTAGAAAGCGACTTTATTTTAATACTATGTAATGACTAGCTGACCCGGCGAACGTTGTTCCGCATCAAAAGTATTTTATACATCGTTTACAATTAAAGTGCTAAATCTCGAAAATTATCTGTTTTTATTTACCCCGTTATAAAAACCATTCCGTTGACACACACTCGCGCGAATACTGAACCGGTACTCAAATCTGACAATCAATAAACTGCTACTTACTGCTCAAATTTCACGTATTCTGTCTAATGTGACAGCTACTTAAACGCTTAAGTAGCGCTTATATATTTGAGTGCCGGTTCAGTATTCGGGCTACTGTCTATTAAAAAAAAACGCAGCAAAATTCGTCGCGTTGTGTCAAAGATCTAAGCAAATAAATAAGGGGACAGGCAACGGAAAGCGACTTTGTCTGTGTTTTTTGACTTTATACTATGTAATGATATATTACAGTCTTATTAAATTTGTTATTCTCAACTTTTCAACTTATTAAAATAAATTTTGTCATTGATAAATATTAATTCCGGCCCCCACATCACTTCTGCTTCGGATGAGGTGGGCTGTTTAGACACTGATGTAGACCCAGGAGACCTTTAGACACAAGTTAAACAGATTTTTACGTTCCAAATAGCATTGATGGCAGAACCTATTGCCATTCAGCCGGGCACAATGTTATGAATCATCGATATTTATCACACATGACTTCATCACAATCGATATTGGAGTTAACCTGGCTTAGGTACTAAATTTATTTCTTGATTCAAAAGCAGAGTGCCCGACACAAAGTCTTCAAAGTATTATTATTGTTTTTAATTTTTTCAATGTAGTGAATATAGCTCTGTCAGTATTATATATTATAAATATAGTATAGATAAGTAAATATCTCAATGCTGATATAAAAAATATACAATCGCCGAGTAGTTACAGAACATTTATTGTCAGTTATCAGTGACCTTCTGTACAATTGATAATATTATTTGAGTGTTGTTAAATATCCTTTTAATATTTTGTGTAATCATATTAAATAATAGTAAATATTATGCATTGATAAATTTCGCTCTGAAAGTTGTTAGTCCACTAATGTTATTTTTTACTAGCTGACCCGGCTAACTTAGTTTCGCCTCGGAAGCAATTAATTAATATTTTGTTTTTCTAATAAACGTAGCCTAAATTACTCTTTATTACACCAGCTACCTGTCAATAAAAGTACCGCCAAAATCGGTCTAGCCAATTAAGGGATAAGTAGAAACAAACAGACAGACAAAAATTGAAAAAATAAATAAATTAGTTGATGTACCGTATTCATATGAATGTAGTAGAAACCAGTTATTTAAATATTACAAACAGACACTAAATGCATAGATAAAATTTAGAAGAAAGTCAAGTCCGTGTCATGTTATGTCGCTTTTATTAAATAAGTCCCCAATTTCGTGTGAAAGTAGGAATGAACTAGTTCCAAGATAAGTAACTAAATGCCTGTATTATGGATACTAGATAGCGGATATTAATACATATATACTTTTCTTTTGTAATTACATACTTATAATAAATAGAAAAACGCCCAGACGCCACACAAATATTCATGTTTTGTCACAAATATTTGTGCTCGGGTGGGAATCAAACCTCCGACCTCATTGCTGCAATCGGTAGTTTTACCAATGCGCCACGAGGCCCGTCCGTGTTTTTTGATCTATTTCTTCTTCTAAGTCTGAATCTTTTTCATCTGCTCACGCGACCACAGTGCTGGCGTGTCATTGCGTTATTGGTTTTGTGTATCTTCCTATCTTTGCTTCAAACTTATATTAATATTTATTGTAATTAATAAAGGCTGACTTTTCCATAATTCTCTTGGGGAAGAGAATAACATTGAAGTATTATCGAACTCTCACACTATTATTTCCCACAGATAATATATATTAATCTTGAATGCGTGTCAGAGATTGGTGTGACATTTATACGAAGACAAAATTGTAATAGACAATATTGATGTCCAAGTATAAGTATTAGGACAGTAGTTTAATATTGGTTTGAAATGTATTTATATACTACAGAAAAATAATTATAAATTAATTATAAATAGAAAGTTCATTTATAAGCCACTAGCTTATGAAAGAGAGACCTGGGTATGGCAGAGTGTACATGAAAGTAAGATAAACGTGGTCGATATGAGGGCACTGCGCAAAATCTCTCTAAATTTATCATGTCCATCCTAAGGTTGCCTGGCAGAAATTGCTTACAGCAATAAGGCCGCCCATTGTGCTATCATAATTATAAGGTTTTTTCTTTATATATATTATCTCTTGTGTACAATAAAGTATATATAAATAAATAAATAAATAAAATCTGCGGAGTGACTCTCGCTGTCCGCGTCGAAAACAAGGTTGTAAGGAAGGAAGTTGGATTGAAAGAGAGTGTCGGTGTAAAAGTAGGAAAGGGCGTACTCCGAAGGTTCGGACATGTAGAAAGGATGGATGAGGAAGGTGATGTTAGGAGCCTCAAAAATCGACGAGCGTGAATGAAAGGAGTTATGAAATTCAAAGAAGCGAGTGAGGCGTGTAGGAATCGTGCCCTATGGGGTTCTATCCTCCTTACCTACCCCGCAAGTGATTTGGCGTGAAGTTATGTATGTATGTCCAATTATAAGTTATTAACTTTTTAGCCATCAATAACTTATAAAATTTTCTGTAATTTATCTAGCTTTCAGGTAAAACGGCTACTCTAAATTCAATTTAATAATATAATAATGAGTATCCACAGAATTTCAGTACAAACGCAATAATTCTATAAGAAACGTTTATAAGAAACCAATAAGAAAAGAATACCTTTATAAGAAACGTTTAGTTTCAGAAGTGTGTGTCAACCCTAATTCACTTTGTTACCCCATGATATATTTGCTACAAAAACCCCTTCAACTTAACTCCAATATATCATTGTGGTTTTAGTTTAGGGTGAAAATGTACTAACAGTTTTCTTACTATATTTTTTCGTGCCATATATATTTAAGCATCTGTGTGTGACTTGGTAATCATTCTTCATTTGTCCACGAGAAGGTTTGTCGTTATGTTATAAAACTTGAGTAGATTGATGGGTGTCCTGGTGCATGGTTCTGGTAGTGACTTCTGAAAAAGAGGTCGGCGGATTCGATCCTCACGCGAGGATAAATATAAGGGGGGGGGGGGGGGGGATAAATAATATCAATACTATTGTTTGGTTACTTCATGTTGAAAAGTTATAAAGATGTCTGCAACTCAGTCAGACACGCACAGTTGAAATGTCAAACGAAAGACTTTTTATTTTCTTTTCACTATTTTAAATAATAAGGCTTTTAGTATTTTAAAATTATAACTGTTTGTATACATCTGTATGGAAGAACATACAGACACCAGCTGACAAATTTCTTTATTTAATAGACATTTTTGATGGGGTTAGGACACAATGGGATTTATCTCAAGGTACTGAGAACCAGTGTCATTTTAACTGTTTAACCATAGTGAATCTATTCAACAAATCGCTATTCAAAACTGGCGATAGTTCTTCCAAGGGTCGTTAACCTGCTTACCATTAGCCGCCACAGTTTTTGTTTAAAGAAGATTTGTTGAACTAGTTCTTGTATAACTTTTTACAGACATTAGTTTAGGTTATATTCCAAGCCAAGGTCAATTTATCAATAATTCCACCATTTTTGATGGGTTAGGAGGGCAAACGAGCAAGTGGGTCACCTGATGGTAGGCAACTTCTCACCGTCCATAAATACCGTGGTGCGTTGTCGTCATTTAAGGGAGTAGGAGGGGAAAGGAAGAGAAAAGGGGTGCCTCCGGATACCTCTCTCACTAAAAGAAACGCGGCACGAGCCACTTCAAGTCGATATTCCGAGAGGTCGTGGCATTTAAATACCGGTTCGATGCATTCGAAATCTCTCAATTCTCTAGTGATTTGTCTATCGATTTGATGTCCCGCGGACAAATATTTGTATAATTGTTTGATATGTATTTATAAAGAAAGTACTTATTTAGTATAAATGGACAGTTGCTTAAACTGGAAACTAGATGGCACTATATAAATTGCATACAAAATATTATTATTATCATAGCAAAAAAAAAATGCCCTTTGTTATTGTCAAGTATACCAACCAGTCCAGAATACCCAGCCAAGTGGTTACGAGAGAATAAAACCACTAACAATACAATAATGTGGATCTATCCAGTTATTGTGAGAGTTAGGGGGGACCGCAGTTATACGGGTTGATTGTCATTTAAAATTGGTCTTGTGATTTTCTGTGGAAACATCTCGAATAACCTTCGACGGTTTCAAATATTTACCTATTGTAATGGAATATTAGTACTTATTCGTCAAATGAAATCCGGATTTTCTGGAACTGGAATTCGATATCGTGAAGACTGAGGAAACTATACTTTTCAAGAAAGTGGCATGATTCCGAAAGTTTGTAATGTATGTATAGCCGAAAGTTTAAACGGATCGAACTTGTCATTTTAGAAATTGACAACAATAATTAATCATTTTTTCCCTTAGTAATACTAACCCAAACAAAATAAACCAGTTTTTAGGTAATTTTCGGCTCTATATCTCTATGGTTTTCTCTTTCTTCTCTACTCAGATTATTGGAAATAATAAAAGTTTAAATAAAAATAAAATAAAGTTTGATAAATTTCATTAAAATTGGTAATAATTTTTAGTGTTAGTTGTATTTCTTTGTAGGTAAGGGTTGATTTTAAAGGAACTTACTTTTTATCACAAAGTTCTTTGCAAATGCTAGTGAAGTATTTACCATCATTTGAAACTCTCTTGGCGAAGCAGACTTTACATTGAACAGACTATTATCAGACATTCTCCATGTCCGCTAGACTTAAGGGAATCCCGGAGATTGCTTCGGTTCAACCAAGCCGAGACGCTCAAGAATTGAATTTGCATATACTTGGTATAAATGTTACTTTGTCGTATTGTTTTTTTTTTTAATTATTTTCCTTGCAAATCTCGTGGGATATTATCAGCTTGGACGCTTAGGGATCGTTTTAATACTGCCAGATTAATGTCACTTTCGGACCGTATTTAAGATAAATACGGTTAAATTTAATCTTCATCTATATTGTCGTGTCGAGTAGGTATCAAGTGGTTTTGTATTCCGACTTCTGTTTTACATATTCTAAGTTTAAATCCGGGTACTTACATAAAACTGACTTTTTGTTGATTGACAAATTGTGGCGTTCATAAGACCATATATATATGTATACATATATATGGTCATATTGGATATAATTTATCCATATATATATACATATATGGATAAATTTATCCATATATATATATATGGATAAATTATTTAACTGATAACTGGTGATTTAACCAGCTGCATCTCCTGGTATATTTAATATATATATATATATATATATATATATATATATATAAATATCCGTTCTATGTAAAGGTTGATCCAGTAAGACGTTAAAAGAAATGTTGATCCACCTTTTTGCCGTGTATAATTAGCTCTTTAAAAATATAACTGATATACTTTGATCCAAATTTGAAATGGAAGGGTTGTTTGTGGATCTGCATCGGTCGCTTTGCAACATACTTGCCATCAAATTATACAATAGCAACATGTTTTTTTTGATCCGTAACGGTCGCAAAAATTATACCGACGAGTCAAATGTGCATCCGTTTTATATTCATATTCCTGCCAAATCTTACTAACTAACGTTGATCCGAGGCCATTTGACCTTGAACCCATCGACGCCCGCGCGGTGGGTCCGCTATATTTCTTTATTTAAACGAAATCAGCAGTAGTGTTTATTACAAAATATTGCATAAAATTAATTTTCGAGTCAGAAAAGTAGGTGCCTACTTGATCCCTTTTATTATGTACTCTGTTAATATAATAAATGTTATTTGCATTATTTTCATGTTTTTGACATAGAGATATATAACTAAAGTACGCTCACCCCGCTTCTGATTCCGGAAGTCGCGGGTTCAATTCCTGACACTGGCTCACACCAATGACTTTTCGAAATTGTTTTCGGAAGTTATGTGTGATAAATATCGATGACTGACAAACTTTGTGCCCGGTATGGCAATAGGTTCTCCACCTATTCCATTTGGGACGTAAACATAACGACGAGACGAGGCTTAACAGCCACTGCCTACACCTTCGGGTAACAAGAGCTTGAAGTAAAGGAATAAAATTAGTCAAAAAATATTATTGATCTGGAAAAAAGTTCGCCGGGTCAGCTCGTAAATATAACTCTTAAACACTCTTCCGGCGCGGCCCTGCATGGATTTGATTCCGGGCTCACAATAATTTTTCGGAATCTTTTCGGAAGTTATGTGTGATAAATATAATTTTAATATATTTATAATAATCTTGTCCGCGGTGTATGGAAATAGGCAACCTATTCCATTTCGGACGTGCAAAGTGATTCTTTGGTCATTAGCCCCGATGATTTTTTTGAAGTAATTATATAATTCTAGTCTTTTTTTAACCGACTCCAAAAAAGGAGGAGGTTCTCAATTCGTCGGGATCTTTTTTTATGTATGTTCAGCGATTACTCAAAGATGTCTGGACCGATTTGCAAAATTCTTTTTTTATTCGAAAGGGTATGCTTCCCAGATGGTCCCATTGTCACCAAGTCAATTTCTGATAATGGAATCCAGGAGAAATCGAAGGCGACCACCAAAAAATTTAGGCTTGTGTGTTTGTTACGTCATGTGTTGGGTATTTACTTTAAGGTATCAAAATCGGATGCTGCTGAGCTGATGATGATGCTCACAGAACTCCTTAACGGCTAGGAGCTTAGAAACAGAATTGCTATTGGTCTATAAAAACTACTTAAGGTATGTAGGGTTAACTTGTTGCTTGGGACGTATGCTTGAATCAACACCTGACGCTGCTGTGCTAATGATAGGAGTATAGGAGGAGATGATAGGTGACGAGTTGGTTACGATTACGAGTTGGGAGACAGTAATACAATTAGTCGATGAAAACTACTTAGCAGTTTAGCAGTAAATAAACACGAACATCTATTTAAGTTCACAACTCATAAACACAACTAATAATTTAGAAATAAAATTACTTAAAAAAAAGTCAAACCGACTTCAAGAACACAAACGACAAAAAGTACCTACTTACGTAACTAAAAAGCGTTAAATAACGGAAATAATTTATCTACTTAATACAATATACAAAACGTAATTAATTAAGTCAACTACTTTAACTGTCTGCCAGCAGTGGTAGAGCCAAGCAGTTCGCTGCATGAATGGGTTGGCTCGACCAATGAAATACCACGACCTCTCTAAAGACTAACGTAAAGTGGCTCATGCCGCGTTTCGTTCGGTAAGAGAGGTACCCGGAGGCCCACCCCTATCCCCATCTTTTCCTATCCCCTATCCCTTAAAGTTTGGCAACGCAACAGTAATACTATATGTGTGTTGCTGGTGTCCATGGGCGGCGTTGGTTGCTTACCATCAGGTGACACGCCTGCTCGTTTGTCCTCCTATCCCATAAAAAAAGTCATCTTTAACTATAAAAATATTTACAATCATCATCTATTATTAGGTATTGAAGTCGGAGTTGGTTAAAAGTTACCCCGTATTCTATTTCGTCGTGTGACTTTGACGGCCGCGCATATCATACAACACAATAGACTACGTTACCTAGGCTGGCACCGACTCCAATAATAACTGACAATTGTAAATATATTTAACAGTCTCGGTGGTCCAGTGGTAGAGCACACGGCTTCTGAATTCTGATCCAGAGGTCCGGGTTCGAATCCTGACACTGACTCACACCAATGATTTTTCGAAATTATTTTCGGAAGATAAGTGTGATAAATATCGATGACTGAAAACTTTGTGCTCGGTATAGCAATAGGTTCGCAACCTATTCCATTTGGGACGTCACAGCCACTGCCTACACCTTCGGGTAACAAAAGGCGTGAAGTTATGTTATGTTTGTTATGTAAATATATTTATAGTTAAAGATGACTTAGTTATAGTATTACGTTTTGTATATTGTATTAAGTAGTTGAACTGTTTGCGTTATTTATCGCTTTTTAATTACGTTAGTAGGTACTTTTTTGTCGTCTGTTTGTCTTAATTAAGTTAGCTGACTTTTTTTAAAAGTATTTTTTCTAAATAACGATGCTTGAATTGAACTTGCTTGAAGGTATATAATAAAATAATTTCACATCTGTATGCATTAACATCACAATAAGCGCGGAGAATAGTTTTCTAAATTAAAATTAATAATAAAAATACTTGCGCTAATTAATAAATGTGTCAATAATATGCATAGAGTCTAATGGATAATATTAATAGATTTATATTTAGCATGAAGCTTAACTTAATATAACATAACTTCACGCCTTTGTTACCCGAGGGTGTAGGCAGCGGCTGTTAACCTTCATCTCGCCTTTATGTTTACGTCCCAAATAGAATAGGTGGCGAACCTATTGCCATACCAGTCATCGATATTTATCACACTTAACTTCCGAAAATAACTTCGAAAAGTCATTGGTGTGAACCAGTGACAGGATTCGAACCCGGACCTCTGGGTCAGAAGCCGTGAGCTCGACTACTGCGCCACCGAGACTTTAGCATTTATATTTATAACTTCTATAGCCATTCATCAAATTAAAGATTTAGTAAATAGAAAATCATGCTGTGTGGCGCCGGCTTAGAATACCGCCACCCCATCTCTTCTCGTGGGTGTCGTAAAAGGCGACAAAGGGAAAAGGCTGGAAGAATGGGCAGCAGCATTCTCTCTCAACAAGGTCGCTTTGCAACATACTTGCCATCAAAATGTACAAAAACAACATTTTTTTGTTGATCCGTAACAGTCGCAAAAATTATACCGACGAGTCAAATGTGGATCCGTTTTATATTCATATTCCTGCCAAATCTTATTAACTCGACGAGCCTCGTGGCGCCTTGGTAAAACTACCGGCTGCAGCAACGAGGTCGGGGGTTCGATTCCCACACGAGCACAAATATTTATGACAAACATGAATATTTGTGTGGCGTCTGGGTGTTTTTCTATGTATTTTAAGTATGTATTTACAAAAGAAAAGTATATATGTATTAATATCCGTTATCTAGTATCCATAACACAAGCATTTAGTTGCTTAGCTTGGAACTAGAGGAAGCTGTGTGATTTATGTCCAAGATATTATTATTATTATAACTAACGTTGATCCGAGGCCATTTGACCTTGAACCCATCGACGCCCGCGCCGTCGGTCCGCTATATTTCTTTATTTAAACGAAATTAGCAGTAGTGTTTATTACAAAATATTACATAAAATTAATTTTCGAGTCAGAAAAGTAGGTGCCTACTTGATCCCTTTTATTATATACTCTGTTACCATGTATTTTTCGTTTATGACAAAGTCGAAGCGGCCTTGACAGGACGAACAGCTGAGAAGAGTTTATTCCAGTTCATACATTTATAGGGAGTGTTCAATTACATGAAAATGAAAACTGTCGTTATTGACCTAATTACTGTACCGATCGTCTTAATATTTTGTACAACGTTTACTGAAATTATGATCTACATCTGGTATCAATTACTACATATGACTGGATTCCAGCCTGTATAGGCGTCCATCAAATGAAAGATTTCGTACAGAAAATCTAGAATAGTGGAAATAGGTAATATAGTTTAATAAAACTTATTATGAATTTTTATATTTATTATAATCATGAGTAGACCCAATAACACTGCAGCCCGTATGAAGGGCAATCCTAGCTTGGAAAGTATTGCAGATTTTTTTTCAGAATTCATAAGTATGTCTTAACTCCTAACCGTTTAAGAGTTCTGTAGGTTCATCATCAGCACAGTAGTATCAGATGTTGATTCAATCATACCTCCCAAGCAACACATTAGTCCTGTATACTACTAAACAGTTTCCTACAATCGACTGCCGTACTGTCACCCAACTCCTAACCGTTTAGGACTTCTATGGCTTCTTAATCAGCACAGCAGCATCAGCTGTAGATTCTAGCATACCTAATAAGCAGCAAGCTAGCCCTACATAGTATCAAGTAGATAATATTTACCAATTGTAGTACTTTCTTCGAACTCCTTACCATTTAAGAGTTATGTGTCTTCTTCATCAGCACAGCAGAATCAGATGTTGACAGCTTAAAGCATATTCTTAAGACCTATTACGTAACAAAAACACTATACTCGTACACGATTTTCAGTAGTTGCATCGATTTCTCGTGGTTTCCATCATCAGATCCTGACCTGGTGAAAATGGGACCATCTTGGAGGTGAACACTATCCGAAAAAAAAAATGAAAATCTGTTCATAATTGACGAAAATATCGGTGAACAGACATAAAAAAAATACTAAACATAAAGACGGAATGAGAACCTCCTCCTGTTTTCGAAGTCGGTTAATAAGTTAAAACATTAAGATTCGTAAAAAAAATATGCGCTTTATAGATTTCGCACACATGCGCATAGCGCATGTGTGCAAAATCCGTATACATGTCCAGCAGGACAGTAGGAGGACTTGCCTTCTGATTGGCCCATTTGAATCGGATCAACAACTATCGAAGTGGATTCGTATATCGGATCAACATTTCGGTTGGGTTTCCTAAGCTTCAACGGAGTAAATTGTTGATCCGTCCGGAACCACATTTGTATGAAAAATATTATATTGGATCAACAAAAACCACCCGGATCAACATAGGTTTTCGGATCAACAAAGTGCTCGCCATACAGCACGCATGATCAACAAATGACGGATTGAGATAACTATATATATATATATATATATATATATATATATATAAATATCCGTTCTATGTAAAGGTTGATCCAGTAAGACGTTAAAAGAAATGTTGATCCACCTTTTTGCAGCGTATAATTGGGTCTTTAAAAATATAACTGATATACTTTGATCCAAATTTGAAATGGAAGGGTTGTTTGTGGATCTGCAACGGTCGCTTTGCAACATACTTGCCATCAAAATATACAATAACAACATGTTTTTTTTGATCCGTAACGGTCGCAAAAATTATACCGACGAGTCAAATGTGCATCCGTTTTATATTCATATTCCTGCCGAATCTTACTAACTAACGTTGATCCGAGGCCATTTGACCTTGAACCCATCGACCCCCGCGCGTTGGGTACGCTATATTTCTTTATTTAAACGAAATCAGCAGTAGTGTTTATTACAAAGTATTGCATAAAATTAATTTTCGAGTCAGCAAAGTAGGTGCCTACTTGATCCCTTTTATTATGTACTCTGTTAATATAATAAATGTTATTTGCATTATTTTCATGTTTTTGACATAGAGATATATTATAACTAAAGTACGATCACCCCACTTCTGATTCCGGAAGTTACAGGTTCAATTCCTGACACTGGCTCACACCAATGACTTTTTCGAAAGTGTTTTCGGAAGTTATGTGTGATAAATATCGATGACTGACAAACTTTGTGCCCGGTATGGCAATAGGTTCTCCACCTATTCCATTTGGGACGTAAACATAACGACGAGACGAGGCTTAACAGCCACTGCCTACACCTTCGGGTAACAAGAGCTTGAAGTAAAGGAATAAAATTAGTCAAAAAATATTATTGATCTGGAAAAAAGTTCGCCGGGTCAGCTAGTAAATATAACGCTTAAACGCTCTTCCGGCGCGGCCCTGCATGGATTTGATTCCGGGCTCACACCAATAATTTTTCGGAATCTTTTCGGAAGTTATGTGTGATAAATATAATTTTAATATATTTATAATAATCTTGTCCGCGGTGTATGGAAATAGGCAACCTATTCCATTTCGGACGTGCAAAATGATTCTTTGGTCATTAGCCCCGATGATTTTTTTGAAGTTATTATATAATTCTAGTCTTTTTTTAACCGACTCCAAAAAAGTAGGAGGTTCTCAATTCGTCGGGATCTTTTTTTATGTATGTTCAGCGATTACTCAAAGACGTCTGGACCGGTTTGCAAAATTCTTTTTTTATTCGAAAGGGTATGCTTCCCAGATGGTCCCATTGTCATCAAGTCAATTTCTGATAATGGGATCCAAGAGAAATCGAAGGCGACCACCAAAAAATTTAGGCTTGTGTAGTGTGTTTGTTACGTCATGTGTTGGGTATTTACTTTAAGGTATCAAAATCGGATGCTGCTGAGCTGATGATGATGCTCACAGAACTCCTTAACGGCTAGGAGCTTAGAAACAGATTTGCTATTGGTCTATAAAAACTACTTAAGGTATGTAGGGTTAACTTGTTGCTTGGGACGTATGCTTGAATCAACACCTTATGCTGCTGTGCTGATGATAAGAGTATAGGAGGAGATGATAGGTGACGAGTTGGTTACGGTTACGAGTTGGGATACAGTAATACAATTAGTCGATGAAAACTACTTAGCAGTTTAGCAGTAAATAAACACGTATATCTATTTAAGTTCACAACTCATAAACACAACTAATAATTTAGAAATAAAATTACTTAAAAAAGTCAAACCGACTTCAAGAACACAAACGACAAAAAAGTACCTACTTACTTATCTAAAAAGCGTTAAATAACGCAAATAATTTATCTACTTAATACAATATACAAAACGTAATTAACTAAGTCAACTACTTTAACTGTCTGCCAGCAGTGGTAGAGGCAAGCAGTTCGCTGCATGAATGGGGCGGCTCGACCGATGAAATACCACGACCTCTCTAAAGACTAACGTAAAGTGGCTCATGCCGCGTTTCGTTCGGTAAGAGAGGTACCCGGAGGCCCACCCCTTCCCCATCTTTTCCTATCCCCTATCCCTTACAGGTTGGCAACGCAACAGTAATACTATATGTGTGTTGCTGGTGTCCATGGGCGGCGTTGGTTGCTTACCATCAGGTGACACGCCTGCTCGTTTGTCCTCCTATCCCATAAAAAAGTCATCTTTAACTATAAAAATATTTACAATCATAATCTATTATTATTGAAGTCGGTGTTGGTTAAAAGTTACCCCGTATTCTATTTCGTCATGTGACTTTGACGGCCGCGCATATCGTACAACACAACAGACTACGTTACCTAGGCTGGCACCGACTCCAATAATAACTGACAATTGTAAATATATTTAACAGTCTCGGTAGTCCAGTGGTAGAGCACACGGCTTCTGAGTTCTGATCCAGAGGTCCGGGTTCGAATCCTGGCACTGACTCACACCAATGATTTTTCGAAATTATTTTCGGAAGATAAGTGTGATAAATATCGATGACTGTAAACTTTGTGCTCGGTATAGCAATAGGTTCGCAACCTATTCCATTTGGGACGTAAGACGGTAAGGGGTCATCCATAAAGTACGTCACACGTAAATGGGGGGGGGGGGGGGGGGTCGACGAAGTGTGACATAGTGTGACAAGGGGTGGGCGGGGTACTAAGTTTTGTGACATCACATTTCAAAATAAATTGAATCAAGAAATTTCAAATATTAATTAAGACTAAAAATAATTTCTACTCTATCTATATGAACATACGGTTTGAAATGTTTTGTTTGTTGTTGACGACTAAATACCCCCGCTCTAGTGACACGCCGCACACGCCGACTATGAGCCCAAGCCAATAACCAACACAATCAACTACATAAGAAGCAGCAAATTTTACCAATTTTTTTTATGGGATAGGAGGGCAAACGAGCAGGCGTGTCACCTGATGGTAAGCAACCAACGCCGCCCATGGACACCAGCAACACATATAGTGTTAGTGTTGCGTTGCCGACCTTTAGAGGTATGGGATAGGAAAGGATGGGAAAGGGGGGTGGGCCCCCGGGTACCTCTATCACCGAACGAGACGAGGCATGAATCACTTTACGTATTTCTCCGGTCGAGCCGGCCCATTCATGCAGCGAACTGCTTGGCTCTACCACTGTTGACCTATTATAAAGATTAGTCCTCATGGAACAGCAGCTAGACGTGCCAGAGAAATTCTTTGTTTGAATGATATAAATGATGCCATATGGTTAGATGAAAAAGATCACCAGAAATATTCCTCACGTTAACACCCCAATGAGAACGAACTGATCTATACGAATTATAAATAATTTAAAGGAATGGATTCAAAGTCCATGGACTGAAGACGACTAAGTTCCTTTCTCTTTCTTTAATTAATAGTTTATGGATTAGTTATTTTTCAAATATTTGATGTTGATTTCATAAAAAGTTATTTAAATGGAAAACTAATTAAGGGACTGCTGTTTTAATTTAAAAATTTTAGATGTAAATTTGCAAATTTGTGACGTCACACTAGGGAGGGGGGGGGGGTCTCACAAATGTGACCACCTGTGACAAGGAGGGGGTGGGGGTCTAAAAATCATGACATTCGTGTGACGTACTTTATGGATGGCCCCTAAATATAACGGCGAGACGAGGCTTAACAGCCGCTGCCTACACCTTCAGGTAACAAAAGGCGTGAAGTTATGTTATGTTTGTTATGTAAATATATTTATAGTTAAAGATGACTTAGTTATAGTATTACGTTTTGTATATTGTATTAAGTAGATAACTGTTTGCGTTATTTATCGCTTTTTAGTTAGTAGGCAGTTAACCTAGTAAAGGTTAGTAGGTACTTTTTTGACGTCTGTTTGTCTTAATTAAGTTAGCTGACTTTTTTTAAAAGTATTTTTTCTAAATAAAGATGCTTGAATTGAACTTGCTTGAAGGTATATAATAAAATAATTTCACATCTGTATGCATTAACATCACAATAAGCGCGGAGAGGTAATTTTCTAAATTAAAATTAATAAAAAAAATACTTGCGCTGAGTGTGTCAATAATATGCATAGAGTCTCCTCTATGGATAATATTAATAGATTTATATTTAGCATGAAGCTTAACTTAATATAACATAACTTCACGCCTTTGTTACCCGAGGGTGTAGGCAGCGGCTGTTAACCTTCATCTCGCCTTTATGTTTACGTCCCAAATAGAATAGGTGGCGAACCTATTGCCATACCAGTCATCGATATTTATCACACTTAACTTCCGAAAATAACTTCGAAAAGTCATTGGTGTGAACCAGTGACAGGATTTGAACCCGGACCTCTGGGTCAGAAGCCGTGAGCTCGACTACTGCGCCACCGAGACTTTAGCATTTATATTTATAACTTCTATAGCCATTCATCAAATTAAAGATTTCGTAAATAGAAAATCCTGCTATGTGGCGCCGGCTTAGAATACCGCCAACCCATCTCTTCTCGTGGGTGTCGTAAAAGGCGACAAAGGGAAAAGGCTGGAAGAATGGGCAGCAGCATTCTCTCTCAACAAGGTCGCTTTGCAACATACTTGCCATCAAAATGTACAAAAACAACATTTTTTTGTTGATCCGTAACGGTCGCAAAAATTATACCGACGAGACAAATGTGCATCCGTTTTATATTCATATTCTTACCAAATCTTATTAACTCGACGAGCCTGGTGGCGCCTTGGTAAAACTACTGGCTGCAGCAACGAGGTCGGGGTTCGATTCCCACACGAGCACAAATATTTATGACAAACATGAATATTTGTGTGGCGTCTGGGTGTTTTTCTATGTATTTTAAGTATGTATTTACAAAAGAAAAGTATATATGTATTAATATCCGTAATCTAGTATCCACAACACAAGCATTTAGTTGCTTAGCTTGGAACTAAAGGGCGCTGTGTGATTTATGTCCAAGATATTATTATTATAACTAACGTTGATCCGAGGCCATTTGACCTTGAACCCATCGACGCCCGCGCCGTCGGTCCGCTATATTTCTTTATTTAAACGAAATCAGCAGTAGTGTTTATTACAAAATATTACATAAAATTAATTTTCGAGTCAGAAAAGTAGGTGCCTATTTGATCCCTTTTAATATGTACTTTGTTACCACTTACCTACCTATGCCTAGTATGTTAATATAATAAATGTTATTTGCATTAATTTCAAATTTTTGCCATAGAGATATATTACAAAAGTACGAGCACCCCGCTTCTGATTCTGGAAGTCGCGGGTTCGAATCCTGACACTGGCTCACACCAATGACTTTTCGAAATTGTTTTCGGAAGTTATGTGTGATAAATTTCGATGACTGAAAACTTTGTGCCCGGTATGGCAATAGGTTCGCCACCTATTCCATTTGGGACGTAAACATAACGGCGAGACGAGGCTTAACAGCCGCTGCCAACACCTTGGGGTAACAAAAGGCGTGAAGTTATGTAATGTTTGTTATGTATAAAACACATAACGTAACACACACTTTAACTATAAATATATTTATAGTTAAAGATGACTTAGTTATAATATTACGTTTTCTATATTGTATTAAGTAGTTAAACTGTTTGCGTTATTTATCGCTTTTTATTTACGTTAGTAGGTTTTTTTGTCGTATGTGTGCTTAAGTTAGCTGACTTTTTTTCAAGTAAATGTATCTAAATAACGATGCTTTAATTGAACTTGCTTGAATTTATCTAATAAAATAATTAGACAGCTGTACGCATTAACATCACAATAGCATTACGAATTTCGCTAACTGTGCTAGTAGCCGTAGCAAGCGCGGAAAGGTAATTTTCTAAATTAAAATTAATAAAAAATTACTCGCGCTCAACCATGAGCCAGGAATAATAAATAAAAGTGTCAATTATATGCATAGAGCCTCCTCTATGGATAATATTAATAAATTTATATTTAGCATTAAACTTAACTAAATATAACATAACTTCACGCCTTTGTTACCCGAGGGTGTAGACAGCGGATGTTATCCCTCATCTCGCCGCTATGTTTACGTCCCAAATAGAGTAGGTGGCGAACCTATTGCCATACCAGTCATCGATATTTATCACACTTATCTTCCGAAAACAACTTCGAAAAGTCATTGGTGTGAGCCAGTGACAGGATTCGAACCCGGACCTATGGGTCAGAAGCCGTGTGCTCGACCACTGGACCTCCGAGACTTTAGCATTTATATTTATAACTTATATAGGCTTCCATCAAATTAAAGATTTCGTACAGAAAATCTAGAATAGTGGAAATAGGTAATATAGTTTAATAAAACTTATTATGAATTTTTATATTTATTATAATCATGAGTAGACCCAATAACACTGCAGCCCGTATGAAGGGCAGTCCTGGCCTGGAAAGTATTGCAGACTTTTTTTCAGAATTCATAATTATGTCTTAACTCCTAACCGTTTAAGAGTTCTGTAGCTTCATCATCAGCACAGCAGTATCAGATGTTGATTCAATCATACCTCTCAAGCAACACATTAGTCCTGTATACTACTCAACAGTTTCCTACAATCGACTGCCGCACTGTCACCCAACTCCTAACTGTTTAGGACTTCTATGGCTTCTTAATCAGCACAGCAGCATCTAGCTGTAGATTTTAGCATACCTAATAAGGAGCACGCTAGCCCTACATAGTATCAAGTAGATAATATTTACCAATTATAGCACTTTCGTCACTCCTTACCATTTAATAGTTATGTGTCTTCTTCATCAGCACAGCAGAATCAGATGTTGACAGCTTAAAGCATATCCTTAAGACCTATTACGTAACAAAAACACCATACTCGCACACGATTTTCAGTAATTGCATCGATTTCTCGTGGTTTCCATCATCAGATCCTGACCTGGTGAAAATGGGACCATCTTGGAGGTGAACACTATCCAACAAAAAAAAATGGAAATCTGTTCATAATTGACGAAAATATCGGTGAACAGACATAAAAAAAATACTAAACATAAAGACGGAATGAGAACCTCCTCCTGTTTACGAAGTCGGTTAATAAGTTAAAACAATAAGATTCGTAAAAAAATGCGCTTCATAGATTTCGCACACATGCGCATAGCGCATGTGTGCAAAATCCGTATACTTGTCCAGCAGGATAGTAGGACTTGTTGCCTTCTGATTGGCCCATTTGAATCGGATCAACAACTATCGAAGTGGATTCGTATATCGGATCAACATTTCAGTTGGGTTTCCTAAACTTCAACGGAGTAAATTGTTGATCCATCCGGAACCACATTTGTATGAAAAATATTATATTGGATCAACAAAAACCACCCGGATCAACATAGGTTTTCGGATCAACAAAGTGCTCGCCATACAGCACGCATGATCAACAAATGACGGATTGAGATAACTATATATATATATATATATATATAGTTGAATAATTTATTTACATAGATATACCCGGAGTTGCAGCTGCTTACTAATAATTTATTTACTAATAGTTTGTAAAATATAGCGTGATTGAAGAGTCTGATAGCATTTATTGGGTTGCCTAATAATTTCCGTATTTTTCAACTTGGACTTGTATGAATATTTTAACCGGAAATCTCTGGGTCTAATTCGCAATATATAAAATAGAATAATTTAAACAACCTCGAGAAGTATAATGATACAACTTTTCAATCCTTTCTCAGAGTCTCGCACTCTTTAGAAAATCCAGGGATTTTTAATTTTAGTGACTATGACGTGAATAATCACGACCTCTCATAAAATCCACGTAAAGTATAAAGCTCATAACCATAGATTATGCATAGACTGTAAATTCTTAAATCTATGCTCATAACTTTTTTCGTTCTTCAAAAATATCTATTGACTGACAGTCTATGGAACGTCTGCGAGTGTTTTCCAATCTCTAACATCAAAAACAAAATATTTTACAGTTAAATCCGGTATCCGGATACTTATTTTTTCCTTTATCTTATTTTTTCGTAGAAAGAAGCCATAAATAACATCTTAGTTAATACAGATTTGTGTTCAGGTATTATATCGCTAGCAGTCTGTTACAATACCAGTAATTTCTTCTGGTAAAAATATACATAAAAAATCGAAACTGTTAGAATAGTGCAATTTTACTCTTTTCAAGTTCCTTGGGCAGTAGACGGAGAGAACAGAACGCCATAAGGCAGAGAGTTTCTTACACACCTCGCTCGAGTCTTTGATTTTCATAGTTCTTTTCATACACGCTCAGCGGCAACTTATGCATACTTATGAATAATAAATATAAGAAAGAGAAAGTCCCAAGTGTATGGCACCTATGTTCTGCCACCTTTTCCATTTGGGACATGAACATTTTGCGAGTCGAGGCTTCACCACCATTGCCTTCAGCTTCAGGTAGAAAAGTGAAGTGAAGTAATAAACTACGTATAAATAAATAATACTTATTTGCTTGATATTTTCTTACTTTTCTACAACCATAGACATAGAATATATTGATTACAAATGAATAAAAAATAGAGAAACAACTTATTAAAAACAATGTCACCATTACTCTGTGGGTATTACGAGAAGTATATCTTGAAGAAAATGAAAAACTTTTTGCAATAAACAAATCACATTATATATTAATAGTATGAAGATATTTTATCGTGAACATGTAAGAAATGTTAATATATTTAAATACATTGAGATATTTTTTCTAAGAATTTATTATTATCTATTGGAACGGGAATGCCAATGGACCTTAAATAATTTTAAGATTTGTTCAGTCTTACTCATTGGTAGAGTAGTATAATAATTAGTTACTTACAGTTCTGTAAGTAACTAATTAAAATAAGATTACCAAAAATATTTATAGTTATATTAATATTGTATAAAAAAACTGTGTGGCACCGGCTTAGAATACCGCCATACCAAAAATATTTATAGTTATATTAATATTGTATAAAAAAACTGTGTGGCACCGGCTTAGAATACCGCCACCCCATCTCTTCCCGTGGGTGTCGTAAAAGGCGACTAAGGGAAAAGCTAGAAGAATGGGCAGCAGCATTCTCTCTCAAGAAAATACAGCCTAATTATGCAAAAACCCCCCATGATTGAGCGGACCGGCAGTTGTGGCGCTCTATGGGGGAGGCCTATGTCCAGCAGTGGACCTCAAAAGGCTAATGATGATGATGATTATTATTATTATATTATTATTATTATTGTGATATCATTATACCATACTCACTAGAGCGGAGTAGTAATCAAAAATATCAACCAAACCTATAAAAAATAAGATTCATAATGCTTAGTAAAAAAGGTGTAAAACAATCTTGAAATCATCCATCTTTGAAAATAGTTTTGGGTTATTGGATCGACTAATAACAGTGGTAGAGCCAAGCAGTTCGCTGCATGAATGGGCCGGCTCGACCGGTTAAATACCACGACCTCTCAGAAGACCGACGTAAAGTGGCTCATGCCGCGTTTCGTTCGGTGAGAGAGGTACCCGGAGGCCCACCCCCTTCCCTATCCTTTCCTCTCCCCTATCACTTAAAGGTCGGCAACGCAACAGTAACACTATATGTGTTGCTGGTGTCCATGGGCGGCGTTGGTTGCTTACCATCAGGTGACACGCCTGCGCGTTTTTGCCCTCCTATCCCATAAAAAAAAAAACTATGCATATGGTATTACATATTCTGCCTATACGAGTCATCTAATCAGGAAATGACAAAATGAATCTAATTGTAACTATATGTACTTAAATTGTTTATATTATCTACATATGTTCGTGTATGTTGCCCACAGAAGAGGCGGTCTTCGTAACCGCCGCCAACGATTCGACTCATCAGGGCAGTGAAGAAGATACAAAAATTCCGCCACACGACCAACCAAACATGATAGTTGGTAAGTAATGTGTAAGACTAACTTCTCAACATCGCGAGTTGATGAAAGTTAAGTGGTTTCTTTCAGAATCGTGAGAATAACTGACTAAATTATTGACAACCAAATAAATGGTCTCTTTCAGAAAGGCAAAATGTGTAGTACCCGAAACCGGCGTGAATGCATGATGAGTTGTATGACTGTGGATGAAGCGAAATAAGCGTGTCAGGATCGTAGCTTGTGGAAAGCCAAAGTCACTGCCTACCTGTATGGGATACAGGTGTGAGCTTATGTATGTAATTATTGAGAGATTTAAAAAAATAATATTTTAGTTGTTTTCTATATTTATTTTGTAAAAAAAACCAATTGGAACATTGACTTTTTAATCGTAATAATTCGTTTATAGAATGATTATGCTCAAGAATTGGGAAATGGCAGATATATCTTTGTTATAAAACCTCGCATAATTTGTATTTATATTTTCTAGCACCTGATTTAGAATCGAAAGAAAATTTATTAATCTCTCTATAGCTCAATGGTTTAGTACGCAGAATTCAAGTTGGGGTAATTCTTGTATTCGAGCCCATTTATGAATGACAATGACTTTTCGCATGTTGACCCTTTTAGGTATTTATTGATGAGTTTTGTACACAAAGGGTCATCGATTTTTTGCAAATATTAGGTAATAATACTGAATTTCAGTAGATCGCAAATAGTCCAATAAAACCGCGTAAATGTACTTTTACCCGAGCACATAACGTAATCGGCTTAACTGAAGCCTTAAGTTCTTGATCTTTCTATAAATGCCGCATTAATCGGCATTGGTATTAAATTGAAATAGAATAAAAATAATATATAGAACCAGGATTAGAGATGACAGGAACGGGGATTTATCGGAATGCCGAATATCCTATTAATTGGCGAAGGCGCTGACTTTTCTAAATCTACGTATAGTTTTAAAACACACTTAGTAATTAGCAATTTATTTTCGTAGTTTCGGGTAAATCGGTTCGTTACTAATGGATAAAAATATATAACATCCATTCAATTAAGTAAAAATTTATTCCTTCATGTCTTGAGTCCCGGAATATTGAAAAGGTAGTCTGACCAGATACTTACCGTGCATCTGATTCAATATGGTCAAACCAAAGATTATAGTCACATATAAATTTTGGAAAAATTATTCACTAAAACCGGTATTAAAATTAGTGAATTAAAATTAAATAACCAGATTATTAAGAATGCTATAGCGAGTAATTTTCCAACGAAATAATAAGTTGAAATATTTAAGGCTTACTCTATGGGTATGACAATAATTCTTCGCCAACAGTGCGTGCGGCAAACTAATTGTTTTGAAACAATTATATGGCATTGATAACATTATTATTCGACGTAATATGAACAAAAGATTTATTTAAAATACGTGTTGTCCTCAAAAAACGCTGATAGGCACGAACCTAATATAATTTAATATACTAGCTGACCCGGTGCACTTTGTTTTGCCTCGGAAGCAATAAAAAAAAGATTCTTCTAAAAGCAGTAACCTAAGTTACTCCATATTGGCAAGTTACCTGCCAATATAACTCCTGTGAAAATCGGTCTACCCATTTCAGAGATTAACCGGAAAAAAACGGACAGACAGACGGACAGGCAGACATACAAAAATTAAAAAAAATGATATTTTGGTGTATGTACCGTATATATGTATATTCATATGAATGTAGTAGAGATTACAGATAGTAACAGATATTTCAACATTACAAACAGACACTTCAATTTTGTTTTTATTTATGTGTATAGATACGTCGACATCCTCAAAAACTATTATAAACACGTACATAATATAACATATAATGTAGGTATTATAGATGTATTTGGTCTGCTATCGCCCTTGACAGGAGACATGTGTTAGATAGTGGGACATCCTTCCGCGCAGAGGGGCAAAAGTCCGGGGTATCAACTCTCATCCGGAGTAGAGAACTATCTGATGTACCTTCAAAAGTTGAATCCTATTTTTGTACATCGCACAAATGAGACTTTCATGAAAAGAAAAGATGGAGATTTTTTTACGAAATCTTTCTTTGACATCAATCTTGAAAATAGTTTTAATTTTTATAGCAAAGAATTTATAACAACATAACATCACGCCTTATGTTACCCGAAGGTGTAGGCAGCGGCTGTTAAGCCTCGTCTCCCCGTTATGTTTACTTCCCAAATGGAATAGGTGGCGAACCTATTGCCATACTGGGCACAAAGTTTTCAGTCATCGATATTTTTCACACATAACTTCCGAAAACAATTTCGAAAAGTCATTGGTGTGAGCCAGTGTCTAGAATAGAACCCGGACCTCTGGATCAGAAGCCGTGTGCTCGACCACTGGGCCACCGAGACATTAAAGAATTTATTGTCTTATCTATTAATGTCTTACCTATTAATGCATCGTGTCATAATTACCACCTTGCAGTTTAAAAGGTGTGAACTTACATATATTACTAGCACATTAATAAATTAATTTCATTTGTAACAATTAGTATAACAAATATATTTCGTTTTAAACACTCAACGTCAATTATTTGTTTTGCCCTTCAGCGGAATTGTTTTCTCCATTATGAGATAACTAAGTATCAAGCATTTATAAGCGAAACAGTATATTTAAGTACATTTGCTATTCAACAAGTAATAATATGCTGTATTTATTTAAATAGAATACTTAGCTCTTAGAATATCCGCAAAGTTTAAGGGAATTTAATTTCTTTTATTACAATTCAGTCACCAAGAATTGGTTAAAGAATAATACTACCTTTAATTGATGTTATCCTGGTCATCTGTGGTGATGATGATGATAATGATAACCTTGAATGTATGCACGGATTTGAATGCGAGACATCTGGAACTAAAGTTATGAAAGTCACAATTGTGACGCTCTGTTCTCTCTGCCTACCCCGCAGGGGACTTAGCGTGAAGCTAAGTATGTATATCTGGAACGCAAGGTTACAATAATTTTGGTGACGCAGCAATCTGATGACGTTAACCGTGTTTTCTATCAGCAGGATTAATGAAGCAAGTTCCGAATATAGATTTTTTTTATGTAAAACGTGAACGTATTTGAAATGTATTTTTTCATATAAAATGTATTTTCTTTTCAGAGCAATATTACCATATTTAACCTACTGGGTAAAATTGACAACCAGTACGCGGGAGAGGTAATTTGATGAAAAAATGAAAATAAAAATACAAATTGGTATTTTCGGCGTGTTTTTTCTGTCAAAAAAAATAAGAATAAAGATAGAACGTTGGAGAAATGTTATTTCTTATTTCTTGACGGTTCGACTAATGATTTATATTTTTGGTTCTTTGACATGCATTATATATAATAAATGGAAAGCGATAAATTTATGTAACACATTTGACATGAAAAGAAACCTTAAATATATTATCCCGTTTAATATTTTCATGTAAAATCTTGAAATGAGAGAAATGAGAATATTTTCACAAAAAACGTAGGCGTACACACCTTGGTCATTTCCGAGGTGTACGCCGCCTTAAGGATGTAATATCGGGTATATCTTCAAGCTTCCAATAACCATAGATGTAGGTAGCAATCATTAATGCTTTACATAGCGTATATATTTTAGGTTGAGTGGAGTTATATCTATTTTTCACTGAACTTTGAGTGGTTATTTTAAATACATTTGACAAAATTAAGTACAATTTTTTCGAAGATAAGATAGGCAGGTTATATTTAATCAAGGATTTCGAAGAATATATAATATTAATATATATTCTGTGTTGTTCTCAGATATTGTAATACCCTCGTTGCTAATAGCAGCGCTGTTTATCGGCAACGCATTCATCGTCCTGATCATATATAAATACAGAAAACGGTGAGTATTTTTTACTATAACAAATCAAGAAAGAAAGAAAGTATATACCTAGTGTAGAAGTTGGAGGATGTTGGAATTGGAAACAGCCACGTTACACTTTCCATGACCAAATAGGACGCGTCCTTGCGGAAGGCGATGTCTGGAGACTTAAAAATCGACAAGCGTGTATACAGTTATGAAAGTCAAAGAAACGAGTGAGGTGTATAGGTGGCACTCTATTCCGTTTGCCTACCCTGTAATGGATTTTGCGTGAACATATGAGTGGTTATTTATGTAATATTCTGATGAATATTTCTGATTCGTAAAGCGTATGTTAGACCCATCTGCGAGCCGTATGGTCTGCTCGCCACAGGATGTGACGACATTAGAGCTCATTTGGTAAATTGTCCCATAACAATACTGACGGCAGTACTCTCTATGACCAAGAGCTAATCTGATAAACCTCGTGACGCATTGGTAGTATTACTAACTTACGTAAAGAGGAGATTTGTATTAAACCCTTGAGGGGTTTGATTCCCAATGGAGTACAAATGTCTGAGGAACACAAATATTTCTATGGCGTTTAAGAACAAATTTTTGGTCATTCGATTATATGGTCATAGAGAGTAGGATTCCTTTTTAATAATAATCTTTGGACAAACCTTTGTAAGATGGAAATGAAAAAAAAATCAAATTTGCTATAATTTTCAGACAGGAACAGAATATATCCGAATAACATTATTTTTCCTCATAATTCTTTTCGTGTTCCGGCGTCCGCTCGCCCCCTCTCCTGCACTCCCACTCCTGCCAATTTATCTTCTACCTTAAAAATACTGCTGGGACCGGTAAGCCTTTTTGAAAATGTTTTAATTATGTTTTCTAAATCAATTATAGGCCTTTTTGATTGCCAAGAAATTTACTAAAACACCTGTATTTACAAGAATCAAACATATTTGTTTTTAGTTAACACTATTCCGTATATTAAAAAAGCATTGTATTTATCTAAAGTTTATTAACAATTACCAAATTTAAATCGGAGGTGGATCTAAGTAGTGTTGTTTAAAAGATTTGGCTGTGATTTTATGGCCGGCCGCCAGGCTTTAGGAATCAATATTTTTATTTGCTTCATTTTGATGTTATTGACAGAAAGAGTTATTGATTTCTAAAAACCACTAACCCTTTGCAAAAAATCAATTAAATGAGATTAAACATACAGATCTGATCGACATGTATGTTTAAACATTTAGTTAGTGTTAAACATTTTAGAAAATCGTCAAATATTTTTAACCAGTCCCATCTTTGGTCCCTATCTATAACTTCATCCTATTAACATCCGAAGGTGTGGGCAGCAGTTTTAAATTTATTGACGGCAATATATGTGTTGTTCTCAGGAAATCTGATGACGTCGAAGATGAATTCAACACAATCCCTCTGAGTGTGAACGGCAACGCGTACAGTGCTGGCAACGCAGTGTAGTTATACATATAGCAATTTTAATAAGGACTTTTACACACTGACGATTAATCGCAATCGCAAATATATTCTTGACCTTTTTTTTAACTTCTGTTATAATTTTTAAACTTTCAGATATTTATAATTTTATTTTTGAACATTGTTACTAGTGCTTGATATTTCTTATAATAGGTCTTTTGCATTTAGGTTATATATAGGGACTAGTTCTCTATTAATTTTGTATAGAGGTCTAATAATGTATAAATAGAAAATGTTGAGTGAAATCAAAATATTTGTCTTTGTCTCTTGAAATTACAACAGTAATCAGCCCTATAATGCGCTTTTATATCACGCGATTACAATTCCTCGTATAACATGGTCATACCTTATAAAACGCGGGGATTTCACACATAAATGTTTCTGGTCTATGAAGTTCATATTGATAGTTCTGGGTGTCATTTGTAAAGACTATAACGCGTTATACGAGTTAGTAAGTCCTCGTTATAGAAACGATTACTGTAATACAGGTATACCTGCCGCCTTAATTTATTAATAAACAAAAACAAAAATGATCAATCAAAAATTTGATAATGATTAAGATGAACCTTTTGAATTTCATTGAACATGATAAGATTAGACATTGAAACCAAAGCGTTTAACTTTTAATGTACGAAATATATTTCCATTTAGAATTTAAACGATGAGATTACAACTACTTTTAAATGTTTACGAGTTATTTTTTGAGTTATGGTATTGTAAAACCAAGCTTACTTTAGAATCTAACAAAGATGTGATTTCTACGCAATAGAGTTAGTCGCGAGTGTGTAAATTTCTTGATTGATTTGAACATTTAAAAAAAACACACGGGCAGACAAGACGCCGTCAAAATAATCGTGACGGCGTGTTTTCAATCGCCTAGTTTGTAAGTTACCTTATTTATTTAACTTAGATATTATCAGATAGATTGCAGTAATAGTCCAAAAGTTTTTAAATTCAGTAGGATCTTTCTTAGATATTAAGTAAGGACTGATATTGTTATAAATGCTCTATTAGATTGTTTTTTTTTTAAATATATATGAATATGTATATGTTTATCGCACTTTTCACTGCCTGAGTTGTCACTTTTGTCAATTAATAATAGCTGTCGATATGGCTTTATTAAATGTAGGTTAGCCTCTGCTCTCATAGATAATATCATGACATGATTTTCTTTATTTTTATTTTTTTTTTAATTTTCATCAGTAATTGTTGGATGTTGATGGTCCTTCGGGCCGGAGTATTTATAAATTGTGTATTTAAATAAAAGCACTTAATCTTATTATGTGTATTATCATTATTTTTTGTGTAACTTTATTCCTTTTATATGGTGTTTGAAAGGGAGGAATCCAGAACGGATGTAACGATAATGGTTGACGATGTAGTGCTGGAACAGGTGAATGAAATTGTATATCTTGGATGCGCTCTTAGCAGGGATGGACGGTACACCGCTGATGTAGAAAGAAGAGTAGCGTTACGAAATAAAGTAATTGGGGCATTGGGCAGATTCCTGGGCGCAAAAGATATTAGCAGAAAAGCCCAGCTAGCACTACACAATGCAATACTGATCCCAACGCTCACTTATGGAAGCGAGAGCTGGGTATGGCAGAGCGTTCATGAAAGTAGTATGAACGTGGTCGAAATGAGAGCATTGCGCAAAATCTGCGGAGTGACCCTCGCTGACCGCGTGGAAAACAAGGAAGAACAAGGAAGGAAGGTAGTCGGATTGAAAGAGAGTGTCGGTGTAAAAGTAAGAAAGGGCATGAAAATGTTTTGCTTCTTTCAAGAATGTCTTGATAGTAAGTACTAAGTGTTTTGATAATGCTACTTTTATCGAGATATTGAGCACAAGGTTGTTTTTAGCTAGTATATACGATTGTCACTATTTCACTGATACGTGTTGGTTCCATAACTAGTAAATCTATAGATGGGTACTAGGGCACTCCAGAATTTTAATTACATTTTATATAGGAACATGAAAAGCTTTTTAATCAGATATCAATACCCCTTATAGGTTAAAGATACAGGTTTTGTAATGTTATCATCATATCAATGCATAATTTAAATAAAGATTACATACTTTTGTTGAGCTAGATTGCCTTTTGATGGAGAGGCGCCGAGTTCGAATACGGGTTATGCGTGACTATCACCGACCAACAAAAGGCTTCTCTACCAGGGAATTTCAAGTGACCAGATAATTCTACTAGGTTATTAGGTAGAGCGTGTAAGTATAATATCGCTGCCTTTATCCACGTTAAAACTGAAGTGTCAACCTTCCTGATAAGCGGCCAAAATAAGAAAAAGATATTATCAGCGTAAGTTTCGTTTTCTTTTTTATAATGTTTTGTGTTATGATGATCTCTATATCGATAATATTGTGGCTAATTCTTTTGTTTTATTCTTTTTTTTTAAACTCTACTAACCGATTGCAGTAAAAAGAGTGTCCCTTTTTATTGTATAAATACTTATTGTATTTTATGTTGTTAAACTTGAGAATTTGTATGACACTAAAACAAACTTTAGGATTATATCGCGTTTATTTATTACCAATTTTATTAATTTCCCGACGTTTCGAACTCTTTACAGAGATCATTTTCACGAGTGATGAACAAAAAGATGGTATTTGTTCAAAAGCTATTTTCATTGATACAGAGAGCACCCAGTTTTTGGAAATAAAAATCAAAAAGTTGATGTTAAAAATATGATTTTTACTATTGGTAACCCACGTCAGACCATGAAACAAAAATTAAATATTTATTAACAAGATATATTTACTAAAGAAAAAGTTTGGTTTGTACAGATCCTTTGTTGTATGATTTAATAGGTAACAGTTGTTATTTTTAATTATTAGCTAATTATCTTATTTCTTTTAAGTTAGTTGAGATCAGAGTATAAATATTATGAAATATTTATTGATTTTAAATTTAAAGGTAAGTATTTGTTAAAAAATCTACCACTGGGTCGCAAACGCGGCCAGTCCTGACAAAGACCCAGCAAGAAAACAATCAAGCTAATAATTAAAAATAACAACTGTTACCTATTAAATCATACAACAAAGGATCTCTACAAACCAAACTTTTTCTTTAGTAAATACATCTTGTTAATTATTTAATTTTTGTTTCATGGTCTGATGTGGGTTACCAATAGTAAAAATCATATTTTTAACATCAACTTTTTCTCTGTAAAGAGTTTGAAACGTCGGGAAATTAATAAAATTGGTAATAAATAAACGCGATATAATCCTAAAGTTTGTTTTAGTGTCATGAGTGTGATTCGCGAAAGTCTTAGAGATAAATTTAAGAATTTGAATTCAAAATTTAGATTTGTGTTGAAACAGGAAAACAAGTATCTGTGATACTTGATTTGAATTTGTTTTGCGTCTTTGCTAGGTGAAATACAATTATTAGTTGAAATAAATTAATACAAAACAGTGGTAGAGCCACACAGTTTGCTGTACGAAAGCCCGATCGATCCGTGAAATACCAAGACGGCCTCACGCCGTTTTTTACCCGAAGGTGTTGGCAGTGGCTGTTAAGCCTATGTTTACGCCCCAAACGGAATAGGTGGCGAACCTGTTGCCATACCGCCCACAAAGTTTTTATTCATCGATATTTATCACAAATAACTTTCGAAATTAATTTCGAAAAGTCATTGGTGTGAGCCAGGACCTGCGACCTATTGATTCAGAAGCGGGGTTCTCAACCATTGGACCACTGAGACAATTTATTGGTTCTGGTCCCAATTGGAAAAATCTGTTTAAGTCGGATGTATCCTTTTTTAAGCATGGTTTTAAGTTATATAACATCAGGCTGCGACCAATAACAGCGGAAGACAGACTGGTTTTAATAGATAAAGTACAAAATATGTTGGTAAGGTACTCGCGCAGTCGTTTAGTGGAATATATTTTAAAAAAGACCTTTTTGAAGTTTTTTAATTAAAAGTTATATGGAGTCAAGTTAAAAGCAATCTTGAGAAATCATTTTTGCTGCAGCTTCAACAGACAAACTGTCTGCGACTAAGATTAGACTGGCAGAGAATGCCTTAAGGCATTAAGTCCACCTTGTGTACCACTATTTGTACCTAAAGAATAATTAAATAAATAAATTAGTATAGACACGCTAGTCCGTTTTTATTAATTAGATTAGGAGGGCAAACGAGAAAGTGGGTCATCTGATAGTGAGCAACTACTTACCGCCCATGAACACCGTGGTGCGTTGCCATTCTTTAAGGCAGTAAGAGGGGAAAGGGGATCGGGCACCCAGATACTGCTCTCACCGAACGGTGTTGGTGTTCCAACCCTTTTCCCCCTCCCATTCCCATCCCACTTCCGACCCCTTCCGTATCCTATTGTAAGGGCCGGCAACGCAACTGTAATACTATAGGTGTTCAGGTGTCCGTGGGCCGCGTTTCTTGCTCACCATCAGGTGACACGTCTGCTCGTTTGCCCCCTCTACCAGAAAAAATACATATTATTCAGATTCGGCTTTAAAAAGGACAGATTTATTTGGTTGTAATGAATAGTCTAATATTTATCAGTTAATTATTTAGCTTGCGGTACAAAAAAAAAGTTCTTGAAATTGTTTGTTTTGACAGTTGGTACGTAGGAAGATATTGAAGAAAAACTAATAAATTAGGTCTTCAGTAGAGCAACCAAATTCCCTTACTGAAGTTAAAATACTCACCTGCCTGTCTGTAAGTTTGAAAACTTATCATATCATGCGGTTTTTCACATTGTTACATAAACTTTCTACAGAGTTATTAATAAACCTTGTTTCTTTACAATGAAATGTCAATAGAATAAGCAACGAGACTAATGATACCAATTTCACGCGTACGAAGTCGCGCGTAATAATTCGATTCACGATAATTTTAAAAACCAACTTCAGCATACTTTCATGACGGAACCTTGTTTCCGGGCGTTTCCGTGTCGTGCCGGATATTTAAGCAAAACTCCTAAGGTTGTTTGAAATAGGGACTAGAGAAGTTTTTACACTTATTTCTTATTTAACATAGAACAACTGCATTCCTTGTATTGGTAAACACGAAATTAGCTGTATTTTCACTATCAAACCATTCTCTCACTCGCTCACTCATTACCGTTCATTATCATTCAAGTTCACACAACATGTACTCGTTTCAAGCTAAATAAGTTAGAGCTACGATTACAATTGGCAAACAGTTGGCGCGTCATTGTGCCTTGTGCCGCTTCAGAGAGGGTTTCATCAATTCGCAGACAGTAGTGACAATAATGGGTGCAAGAATAGTTGAACGTATGAGACCATAATATATTTTAAAAGTGAAACTTTTATAGGAGTAAAGTTAAAGGAGCTCGACAGAGTAGCTGATGCCAATAAGGCGGCGCCACGCTATTTGTTTACCTCTATTAGTGTTTAGTGTGTTTACCCTTTACATGTATCTATTTTATTTGCTTTTTTATTTTTTAATATATTCATATCTCGAGCAATCAATAAATTGAATATCATGATTAGAGGGGTGACTAAAATAGTGACTTAAATACTAAAACTAAAACGGTAACCTAAAGAATAAGTGCATATCTAAATTGACCACAACGTGATATATATTTACGCAAACAACGTTAATTTGTCCCGTACACGTACACGTAGATGCAAACGTTTACGTTGTCAACAAATTGAGTAACCCGCTCATTAGTGCTTCATTGTTTGAATAAACATCGTTTGTCTGAACACACCTGCTATTATGTATTACGTAATGATTTTGGTAAAGCAAATGTTGAACTTCATATAAAACTTGAATTCGAACCCCGGACTGTTTATCCAAGATCTAGTAATCTATCATCATTTTCCTGCCCTTATCCCAGTGTTATTTTTACTTAGTGATACTTCATTTTAACATCTACAAGTTGGCTGTCAGCCCAAGAGCATGCACTCTGTGCATAATTTACATTCCCTGTGTGAGTTGAATTTATGAATCACTCATTCATTCGTTGATTCATACAATCAAACTTTATTCTTGTGCCCTTTCAAACTTTATTCTATACTAGCTGACCCGGCGAACTTTGTTCCGCATCAAAAGTAATAAATGAGTAAATTTTGGATTTAACTGCTGTCCCGCTATATTAATACTGCAATATCTCCGAAAATATTCGTTTAAATTGCATGCTGGCACAATCTACTTAAGACACCTAATTGGATGAAAATTAATGCTGTAATGTTAAAAATCGCTTCGTAAATAAGCCATTATTTCTCGTAAAAAGTAAAAAAATAAAAATGGTAATTGTGGGTTACCCCTAAGAGATACATAGATAGACATATGCCCTCGCGGACTTTTTTGTAGACCTTTTGAAGATGTTTAATAATGTAAAATATTGTTCTGATCTATCACTTAGGGTTCAGCCAGCATTTGCAATTAAAGTGCTAAATCTCAAAAATTATCTTTTTTTCTTTACAACATCATATATGAATTATAGATCAAAACCACCCCGTTGACACCCTCTACATACATAACATACATAACTTCACGGCGTTATGTTTCAGTCCCAAATGGAATAGGTGGCGAACCTATTGCCATACCGGGCACAAAGTTTTCAGTCATCGATATTTATCACACATAACTTCCGAAAATAATTTCGATAAGTCATTGGTGTGAGCCAGTGTCTGGAATCGAAACCGGACCTTTGGATCAGAAGCCGTGTGCTCGACCACAGCGCCACCGTTAAACTATGAATAAAATATATCTCATATATTGAACAGCTCGGAGTGAAATATTCAGTGGAGCGCCGAAATCCTATTTGTGCAGTTTGAGCGAATGTCAATATTTGTATACACTTAACATAACATAACCTCACGCTATTTGTTAACCGATGGTGTAGGCAGCGGCTGTTAAGCCTCGTCTCGCCGTTATGTTTACGTCCCAAATGGAATAGGTGGCGAACCTATTGCCATACCGGGCACAAAGTTTTCAGTCATCGATATTTATCACACTTAAATTCCGAAAACAATTTCGACAGGTCATTGGTGTGACCCAGTGTCAGGATTCGAACCCGGACCTCTGGATCAGTGCTCGACCACTGGACCACCGAGACAATCGTATTTTGTATACACAATGGTGAGTATGCTTATTTCTTTTTACAACTGAACGCCATTTCATAACCATAGGTATAGGCAGGCGCTTTTTTATATATATTGAGCACCCCGCTTTTGAATCAAGAAGTCGCGGATTCGAGTCCTGGCTCACACGAATGACCTTTGGAAATTAATTTCGAAAGTTATGTGTCATAAATATAATAATACCACGACCTCTCGGAATATCGGCCTGGCGAAAGAGGTATTTGGTGTTCCAACCCTTTTCCCCTCCCATTCCCATTCCCATCCCACTTCCGACCCCTTCCGTATCCCACTGTAAGGGCCGGCAACGCAACTATAACACTATATAAGTTCCGGTGTCCATGGGCCGCGTTTGTTGCTCACCATCAGGTGACACGCCTGCTCATTAGCCCCCTATTCCTAAAAAAAATCCATGATTTCCTCGGAAATAATCATTTTCACTTTACAATTGTTTTATTTTTACTTTACATTTTATTATTGTTTTATTTTGATATAAATCATTCAGTAAACTATTCAAATTCCACACGGGGGGATCTTAGTTTCAATTTGTGTAAGCGTTGTTAAATTAAGAAAACAACCTTCCTCGTAAATTCGTAAACGCAAACATGCTCGAACGTAAAGTGCCACTTGAAATGTCATCAATCCTTAATGTCTTAAGCCTGCACTGTCAATGTCGCTCTGCAATACCGCAATGTTTGTAGTTTTACTTCAAACACGCTTTGCTAATACTAATTTCACTAAAGTCTCGTATAAATTACTTACAAATCATAATAGGATATGTAACATAACTTCACACCTTTTTCTACCCGAAGGTCTAGGCAGCGGCTAGACCGGGCACAAAGTTTTAGTCATCGATATTTATCACACTTAACGTCCGAAAACAATTTTGAAAAGTCATTGGTGTGAGCCAGTGTGGTCTCGGTGGTGCAGTGATCGAGCACACGGCCTCTGATCCAGAGGTCCGGGTTCGAATCCTGACACTCGCTCACACGGAAGTTAAGTGTGATAAATATCGATGACTGAAAACTTAATGCCCAGTATGGCAATAGGTTCGCCACCTACCATTTGGGATGTACAACATAACGGCGAGACGAGGCTTAACAGCCGCTGCCTACAGCTTCGGATAGAAAAGGCCTGAATTTATATTATGTAATGTTATGATTAAAAACCTTTAAAAACTCACAGCATACTTATATAGAAATCAATAATTTATGGACCTGGTAAACTTCGGGGCGATTTAGTACCAAAATTTTAGTTCGATTAATGATGATATGAAGCCTTAGTTGATAAATGTGGCGATGTTTTGACATTATATATTTTAATACATATTTTATGTTCTATTTTAAAGATGGTTTGATATCAAACTCAAATAAAATAAGACTAATATATTCTTTAGTAAAACAAAACATTACTCTAAGAATAATAGACATTACTCTGAGTGGAGGTATGTATTTTTATCATTTTTCGAAAAAATAAACCCAAATATTTTTCTTTATTTTCCGATTCGTATATCACAGAACTTTTATTTACTTGTTTTGATGTGTATCATGACTCAGACGAGCAGCACCCTCGAATACTGATCACCGGGAGAAAAGCACATTTTATTTAAAAACCACCAACACACTTTCAACTATAAAATATTTGACATAAGATACGTTTTCCTCTGCTTTTTCATCAGTAGGTATGTATCTGCGGGGAAAGTTAAAAAATATCAGACGAAACATTAAAGACACGATGGCGCTATTAAAATATTGGAAAGTTTTTTTTTTATTAAATATATTGATTAAAATAACTGTTATTTTCATGATATCATAGAATAAGGAATCTTAATAGGAATGTTGATAAGCAGTTGTAGACTTTTAACCGATTCAGCTGGAAAAAATTCTAGATTAATATTAAGTTGAGCAGACTACTTATTTGTAACTGCTCAAATTGATATATGTAATAAAAATTGAAAGGGCACTCTTTGATCGTATGAATGAACGAATGAATGAGTGATTTATTAATTCACCTCTCTCAAGGAATATACATTACAGTGTGTATGTTCTTGGGCTGACAGCCAATTTGTAGATGCTAAAATTAAGAAAGAAAAATATAACAGGGATAAGGGCAGGAAAATGATGATGGATCACTGGATCTTGGATAAACGGTCCGAGATTCGAATTCAAATTTTATATAAAGTTCAATAATTGCTCTACTGAAATCATTACGTAATTTTCAGTCAAGTGTATACAAATGTACTTAATAGCTGGTGTGTTCAGACAATCGATGTTTATTCAAACAATAAAGCACTAATGAGCGGGTTACTCAATTTTATTGACAACGTAAACGTTTGCATCTACGTGTACGTGTACGGGACAAATTAACGTTGTTTGCGTAAATATATGTCACGTCGTGGTCAAATTATATATACTTATTCTTTAGGTCAACTTTTTAGTTTTAGTGTTTAAGTCACTATTTTAGTCACCTCTCTAATCATGATATTAAATTTATTGATTGCTCGAGATATGGAAATATTAAAAATTAAAAAAGCAAATAAAATAGATACATATAAAGGGTAAACACACTAACACTAATAGAAGTAAACAAATAGCGTGGCGCCGCCTTATTGGCATCAGCTACTCTGTCGAGCTCCTTTAACTTTACTCCTATAAAAGTTTCACTTTTAAAATATATTATGGTCTTATACGTTCAACTATTCTTGCACCCATTATTGTCACTACTGTCTGCGAATTGATGAAACCCTCTCATAAGCGGCACAATACACAATGAAGCGCCAACTGTTTGCCAATTGTCATCGTAGCTCTAACTTACTTAGCTTGAGACATGTAGATGCTGAGTGAACTTGACTGATAATGAACGGTAATGAGTGAGCGAGTGAGTGAATGGTTTGATAGTGAAAATACAGCGAATTTCGTGTTTAACAATACAAGGAATGCAGTTATTCTATGTTTAATAAGAATTAATATAAATGTAAAAACTTTTCTAGTCACTATTTCAAACCAACTTAGGAGTTTTGTTGAAATATCCGGCACGGAAACGACCGGAAATGGCGCACCCCTGTAAACAAGGTTGCGTCATGAAAGTATGCTGAAGTTGGTTTTTAAAAATATCGTGAAACGAATTATTACGCGCGACTTCGTACGCGTGAAATTGGTATCATTAAAGTCTCGTGGCTTATTCTATTGACAACTTGTTGTAATGAAACAAAGTTAATTAATCACTCTAGAGAAAGCTTATGTAAAAATGTGAAAGCCGCATGAAATAAAAAGTGTGCATACATACAGACAGACAGGCCAGTATTCTAAACGTTATTTTTATGACTTCGATTGCTCTACTCAGGAAATCATTTATTAGTTTTTCTCCAATATCTTCAACGTACAGGCCAATTGTCAAAACATAAACGATTTCAAGAACTTTTAATATATTTGTTACCGGAAGCTGAACAATCAATAATCGACTGAGAACTATTAAACAAAAATTGTGCTTTTTAAAGCCTAAACGCCATTGATTCCAATCTGATACTAATGATTCAGAAGAGGGATACTGAACTACGAGATTCTTAAAATTATACGGAACTCTTATTAAATTCCACGCCATTGAAGTATCAGTCACCGTCTGCGACGCCATTACCAGCTCTAATTTAAGAAATACCATTCGTCCAGTGATGTGACAATGAATCTTTTAAAAGTATCTATAATATTACCAGATGTCCTTATATCCGCGATATAACATAGTAAGTCCTCCCAAAAACCCTTCCGTAGAACTTTTTCACCAACTTTTTTCATTGTAATCATCCCTTATACAGGCAGAATGCGGTTATAATTTGGAAACCGGAAGTTTTCTTATTTGATCTGACTATTGAAATGGTTATTGATCTTATCCTATTCATTCTATCAAAAACTGTCTGCCGTTCTAGGATATCTGGATCCCTCCTAGTTATGTATCTAAAGTAGTTCAAGATTTGTTGCTATATATGAACAAATATTCGTCATTTATTTTTCTGTCCTTAAGTGGGGTCGGCACAACATGTCATCCTTTCGAACAATCCATCTTGTCAAAATATATGGCTGTGGTTTAACTACCGGCCGCTTGCCTGAAGCCAACTCTCCTTGGAAATGTATTCATTGGTGCGATAGAGAAGGGGTTGAAGAATGATGGCGAGCCGAGAAGAGAAAGGATTGAGCCTCCGGATACCTGTCCCAACGAGCGAAACGCAGCATGAACCACTTTACGCCGATATTCTGATAGATCCTGGTATTTCGCCGGTCGAGACGGCCCATTCGCGCTACGAACTGCGTGGCTCTAGCACTCTAATATATGAATAAAAATGACAATGAAATATATATATTAACACTCTCTATCAATGTACATCCCTATCGACACTTAACGCATAAGGTAACTCTTACAGTCGTAATAAATGCTTACTACGACGGAACCCACTACGACGTCTTAACATCAATATCTGTCTCTTTAACTAGTCCTCTCTCTCTATCTCTCTCTCTCTCTCTCTCTCTTACTTTCCTTTACTTGAATCGAGCCTGTATTCTATAAATAAATGATTCGTTTGAGTTAATCGGAAGATAATTATATTATTTTGATACCACTCCCTATACTTTCTTTCCCTCCCCACTCTATCTGCCGGCAACGCAACAGTGACCCTCTTGGCTGCAAATGTCCATGGGCAGCGGTAGTCGTTCACCACTAAGTAACTCGCTTGGTCGTTTGCCTCTTTTTCGCATAAAAAGCGTATCAGAATAAACAAAAAATAGTCAATTTATGCTAAGACAAAAAACTAAAATTGGAAAATAAATCCCTATCTTATACATATATTTATATATTATCAAATTATGCCTCGTGTATATTACAAAAAAAAAAACTGGACACTATCGTACTATTTGACGTATGGCTAAGACATTACGCGCGCATATTGAGAAACACATTTATCATTGCGGGTGGCAAAGGGAACATTGCACGTCATGATTTATCTATGACTTATGTTACTCGGCAGCCGGGGTTGTAAAAATATCAACTTTATTCGATATATATAAGGGTTTGTACTGTGGCAAGTGAAACTTATTATTTACCACCCCCTCACTAACTGTAAGTGTACTGATTTATTTCAGTAGGATTAAAATATATTTTTACTAACGTTACTACTGATTTTTTTTCAATAAACCTTCGATTCTTGAATAACCTTGCTTATCGAATAAAATATTCATTCCGACTGTCACATATCAGGCAATTAGCAATTGGTTTAGATATCGATAATGAAGTAGGTACTGCACTTTTTGTGTATTTTGTGGTATCCCAACCTCCAAACCTAGACCAAACAATTATGTGATAAACAGAAATCTTCCTTTCTAGGTATTCTCTAAGATTTAATTAATGTTGTAATTAACCAGAAAACATGTCATCATCTCGTAAATCATCACGACGACATCATAATAATATTTTCTAACGAAAATACAACGTTGTATAATTACCTCCTATATTATAGCAGCGGGACGTTTATCAAATGTTTCCTAAAAAAAGCGGTAAATTTCGCGGTGACTTTGAATTTCTTTAATATCTCTTATTACAAAGCGTTTGATTAATAATCCCGTGGACCGGTGACCGTTGAACGGACCTTTTTTATTACGACATTATTGCTGTAAAAGTGATCGGATCATTATTTCTTCAGTGGCCTTTTCATCTATAAGCTGACACAAAAGATTTGTTTTTATATCTCGCTCATTTTGTTTGATTTTCACAGCTTAAGGCAAAAAAATAACTGAAATACAAATACCAAATTGAATAATTTATTAAGTAAAATCACAAACATACATAACTTCACGCCAAATCCCTTGCGGGGTAAGCAGAGAGAACGGAGCGCCATAAGGCAGAATTCTTACACACCTCACTCTCTTTGTTGATTTTCATAATTCTTTTCATAAACGCGCGTCGATTTTTGGGGCTCCTAATATGACCTTCCTCCAGAACACGTTCTATTTGGTCATGGAAAAAATAACAAAGGAAATATATTATTATATAGAGGTCCAGGTTCGATTCCAGATACTGGCTCACACCAATAACTTTTCGAAATTGTTTTCGGAAGTTATGTGTGATAAATATGGATGACTGAAAACTTTGTGCCCAGTATGGCAATAGGTTCGCCACCTATTCCATTTGGGACGTAAACATAACGGCGAGACGAGGCTTAACAGCCGCTGCCTACACCTTCGGTTAACAAAAGGCGTGAAGTTATGTTATGTATAACAAATAGAAATATATTATTAGAATCCTGTGTGTACGATTAAATTTAATCTTAATTGTTTACTTGAATACGTTAATATAAGAAACTGCTGAATCGGTTTGAAGCGTTCTGTGAGTGTTTGATAGCCCGTTTATTGAGGAATTGGCTACATTTGATCCCTCTATATCGCCACGCTTGGAGCAATACGAACGGAGTTTTAAAAGCTCAGTTTAAGACCAGATGGCGCTTTATGCAGATTGTGACTAGAGCCATTGCAATCAATATCTATCATTTTGTTCATTTAAAATGAATATAATCCATTAGTAACCCATTCACTTTTATTATTTCGTCGAGATACAATAAAACCATTAACAAATCGAGACAACTGAATACTTTTTATTAAACGGTTTTATTTAGCTCACCCCGTTTGTTTTATTCTTGGGTCAAATTTAGTAATTCAAATTTCACCCTCTTCCTGTCAACCGATTAATCTGAAATTTTGTATACACTTTGGATTTTGGTGACAATACAATTATGTTTATTCATTATCTTTATAAATTCAAGATGGCCGCCGCTACAAAATGGCGGATAATTTATGTTTTATTAATCCCATCAATATGGGTATCAAATGAAAGGGCTCAACAAGCAGAATACAATATACTATAAAAAAATTAAATCCAAGATGGCGGCCGCTACAAAATGGCGGATAACGTACGTTTTATCAATCCCATCAATATGGGTATCAAATGAAAGGGCTCAACAAGCAGAATACAATATACTATAAAAAATTGAAATCCAAGATGGCGGCCTCTACAAAATGGCGGATAACTTAGGTTTTATCAATCCCATCAACATGGGTATCAAATGAAAGGTCTCAACAAGTAGAATACAATTTACTATGCAAAATTGAAATCTAAGATGGCCGCCGCTACCAAATGGCTGATAACAATTTTTTATCAATCCCACCAATATGGGTATCAAATAAAAGGGCTTGACAAGAAGAATACAGTGCACTATACAACCTCAATATTTAAGATGGGCGCAGCCACTAAATGGCGTAAAATAATAAGATTTAAATTTAGAAATTGAATCTGTAATTTAGGTATCTGATTAATCCAGCCTGAATCCACCACCCAAGTCAAGATTTTGTATTGTGTTGAGGACTATGTGGCGTTAGGGTGGCTAAAAATGATACGTCGTTAGCGGTACACCACTCAAGTTAAGGTGAAAGGTTAAAACGCGCCGAGAACTGTATGGCATTAGGGTGGATAAAAATGATATGCAGTTTTAGCGTTTTCCCCTCAAGTCTCAGGCGCATCTTGTTGTACATAGTCTTGCCCTTTTATTGGACCTCTGGGGGGGTCGACCGTCCATTACTCGTGGGAACAAAATGGTAAAGAATGCGAAATAAAAACTAAAAACTAGAAAATAAAAATAGGTAAAAAAACTTTTTAAGTTAAACGGTTTTATGTTAAACATACATTGCAATGTTTAAGATAAATGTACTAAAAACCAAAAAATAATAAAATAGATACAGTCGTGGGAATTATAAACATATGCATAGACTAGACTAAAATAAAACCGTGGGGCACGTCAATTGTCTACAAATTATCGACTTAATGTGCGATAGAAGAATCGTTTAATTCGTCGTTAGGCAGTTGGCCCGCAGACGGTGAGGAAATTACTTACTATTTTCTTGCTCATGGAAATTCCAATAGTTATACACTTCATGTAAATAAAAGAGATGTTTCAACTAGTTTATCGTTGGACATTCACACTGCTGGCTGGCGAGGAATCGTTTCACTGCTCGTAGTTTGTCTTTAATCGACAAAACATATGATAAAAATACTACTCGCTCACCACTATGAAACCCTAAAACTCGAGCTTGCTTGCTTGTTTCCACATTCTAGCCCTACTTATCACACGTCCATCGTTGTCTGTTGAACAACTGCCTAATTATAGTGTAACATTACAAAACAAACATTTTAATCAACGATTGTAGACAATTGACGTGCCCCACGGTTTTATTTTAGTCTAGTCTATGCATATGTTTATAATTCCCACGACTGTATCTATTTTATTATTTTTTGGTTTTTAGTACATTTATCTTAAACATTGCAATGTATGTTTAACATAAAACCGTTTAACTTAAAAAGTTTTTTTACCTATTTTTATTTTTTTGATATGGAAACATAATAACAGAATTATTTACACTACAGCTAAATCAACATAATAAACACATTCAGACAAAAAGTGTAAATAATATAATGTAAAAAAATCTCAGAGTAGAAAATATAACTGATTTACATTACCAACAAGAAAATATAAATCTATTTTTTTTTCACCCAAACATATTCAAAGATTTGATACAGACGAGCGTAATGTGAGGATCTGGAGTGGGGTGGGGTGGTGTGGTGGTGACAAATTCAATTGAATACAACAAGCAAATAAAGTATAGTGTAAATGTCTTCATACTCGTGATCTTCACGGTCGGGAGTACGTAGATGTCATAGTACCTACATATTACATGAGAACCTTTTAGCTGGCACGAAAACAGCGGACTGTGAAGAGCGGACTATGAGCTGCTATTAACAGAGTAGAGAACATTCAGGCGAATAAATCACTAATAAAAATAATTAACTTAAAATGTTCGCGTCACCCGATTACACTTTTCGTAACACCCTGATTACACTGTCACCAGCTTACTTCCTAAATTAAGCGTACAGTCTAAAACTATTGCCACTACAACAGATTTAAAGCAAACTGAACTCATAAAAATGCATACGTAAGAATTCTCACTTCTTCAATATTCGGTTTGGTGCTTTGGCCGTCTTTATAAATGAATAATTCTAAAATGACTAAGCAGATATTCAGAGAAAACAATAAGAAATGAGAGGAGAGGCAGGCCATCAGATACAAACTTAATGCCACGGAAGATCTGCAACATATATCGAATACAAAAACATTACTAATAACAAGTATGTATTGATATAATTGAAATTTTGTCTAAATTGGGTGACTCGAGTTTGGAAAAATCACATAATATATTACATAAATACCATGATTAGATCTTGTAATCATTAAATAACATACAGTACTATCTGAGGAAGAAGACTTAGCAAAATCTGCGGAGTGACTCTCGCTGACCGCGTAGAAAACAAGGTTGTAAGGAAGGAAGTTGGTTTGAAAGAGAGTGTCGGTGTAAAAGTAAGAAAGGGCATGCTCCGATGGTTCCGACATGTAGAAAGAATGGTTGACGCAAGACTGACTAAGCAGATATACAATGCAAAATCGGACGGATGTAGGAGTCGAGGACGGCCAAGACACACATTCCAAGACCAAATAGAACGTGTTCTGGAGGAAGGTGATGTTAAGAGCCTGAAAAACCGACGCGCGTGCATGAAAAGAGTTATGAAAGTCAACGAAGCGAGTGAGGTGTGTAAGAATCGTGCCCTATGGCGCTCTGTTCTCTCTGCCTACCCCGCAAGGGATTTGGCGTGAAGTTATGTATGTGTGTGTGTATGTAAGACTTAGCACAACATATAGATAAATTTCACGCAATTGTATTTTTCTTTCTCATATTTCGTGGCCACAAGAAGTATATTTGTGGAAAAAAAATCAATTTATGTCTGTCATGAACCCTCGATGATAGCGTTATATACAAAACTTGTCACCGCTGATAAGATTATTAGCGTGAGTGAGTTTCCCGACAAATACACGGGTGATTCTTCAATATGATGGATAACGAGTTACATACAGACTTACACGGGTATTTAAGTATATATTTCTACTAGCTGACCCGGCGAACTCTGTTTCGCATCAAAAGTAATAACTGCTGCCCCGCTATGTTAATACTGCAATATCTTCGACAAATTTGAAGTCGATAGCAGCTATAGGTTAAAAATGGGAATTTTCCATTGTTAACACCCCCGTAACCCCCCTTGTGGGTGGAATTTCGTAAAATCCGTTCTTAGCTGACCTCTACTCGGCGAAAGGAATAATCCTACCAAATTTCAAGTCGCTACGCCTTATGGTTCCAGAGATATCGTGATGAGTCAATATATAATAAAATAAATAAATAAAAATAAAAAGCCTTTATTGTTGTTCTTAGTTTAAATTACATTTCATTTTTTTTTAAATATGCCTAACTCATTATATTAATATGTTAAAATATATTTATTTATTTAACAGGCAAACGGAATTTATTCTACAACTTGTCTTCCGACAAAGGCCTCCTCTAAAGATCTCCATTCTGTCCTATTCCTTGCAGTTCTAATCCATGTTGGACCCGCTATTTTGCTGATGTCATCCTCCCATCTCTTAGTTTGTCTACCTCTGTTTCTTCTTCCGTCTATTGGATACCACTCTGTTACTAATCTCGTCCATTTTTCTTTCTTCTCTCTTGCCATATGTCCTGTCCACCTCCACTTTAGTTGTTTATAAGTTGTATATGCATTCTTGAATTTTGTTTTACTTCTTATGTCTTTTATTTTCACTCGATCTTTCCTTTTAATCCCTGTTGTGCTTCTTTCTATGCTATTTTGACAGACTTTTATTTTGTTTGCCAGGTGGTCGGTTAATGCCCAGGTTTGACACCCGTATAATAAGCATGGTAGAATACACATATCATATACTTTTCTTTTTTCCTTAATCGACATTTCATTGTTCTTCATAACTTCGCTAAGAGACCAATATCGTTTCCACGTAATAGTTATTCGTCTTTCTATTTCCTTCTTCATACAGTCTTCAGGAGATACTAAGTGTCCCAAATAAATGTATTCATGAACGTACTCTATTTGCTCATTATTAACGCTTATTGTGTAGGTTTGTGTAGAGTTTGACATAATTTTTGTTTTGCTTAGATTCATTGTTAGCCCTGCCTTATCACTTGCATCAGCTAGTTGTTGTAGCATTGTTTCCAGTGTTTTTGGGTCCTTAGAAAAAATAATGAGGTCGTCTGCAAATCGTAGATGGCTCAGGTTTTCTCCATTTATATTTAAACCTTTATTTCTCCAATCGAGGTTCCTAAATATCATTTCCAAGACAGCTGAGAATAATTTTGGTGAGATAGGGTCTCCTTGACGTACTCCTCTTTTAATAGGGAATTCTTCACCAAGAGCTTCTAGCTTCACTTGCGCAGTACTCTTAGTATATATATTATGGAGTAAACGAATGTATTTTAGTTGTACCCCTTGTAATTTTAATGCATCCCAGATATAACCATGTTCCAGTGTGTCAAATGCTTTGTTAAAATCAACAAACCCCAGATAGTAGATCTTGTTATATTCTTTATATTTTTGTAATATTTGTCTAAGGGTGTGGATATGGTCTATGGTTGAAAAATTACGACGAAACCCAGCTTGTTCTTTAGGTTGATTTTCTTCGAGTGTGTTAGTAATTCTTGACAAAATTATTTTAGAAAATATCTTGTAAATATTAGACATTAAGCTAATTGGCCTATAGTTTGCTATGTTTTGTTTGTCACCTTTCTTATGCAATAGTATGATGGTTGATTTAGTCCAATCCTCAGGAATCTTTTCCGTTTTGATAATTTCATTAAATAATTCTGTAAGTTTTGGCGCTATCACTGGTAACGTGGCTTTCAACAATTCATTTGTAATGAGATCTGATCCAGGAGCTTTATCATTCTTTTGTGTGTTGATTGCTTTAATTGTTTCTTCTTTTAGTATTTCAGGTACATCTACTTCATTGACTGACGCATCATAATCGTTTTCAGTTTCTCCTACACTTTGACTTTGATATAGCATCCTGTAGAATTCTGTGGCAACTTTTAGTATATCGGGTCTTTTTGCTGTGCTTTTACCGTCTTTATTTTTCATACTAGGTATCCAATTCTTTATGTTATTTAGATCTTTCAGTGATTTTCTTATACCTCCTGTTCTTGCTATATAATTCTTCATCATATTAGTCCGTTTAGTTTTTCTTTCCCTACGCAGTTGCTCGCTAATCCTTTTGCTTATTTCTGTTATTTGTTTACGTATATCTTGGCTTTTCTTTCCCCGCATTAGTTCTTTACGTTTTTGTAGTAGTTGTTTACTTTTAAGTGAGATTTCGTTCTTTCTTTTTGTGTTGTTTTGTCTAGTTACATTTTTCAGCTGGTTTACAAATTCGTTGTATTTTTCTTGTACCAAAAGACCTTCTTTGCTGTTTAGTGACTTTTCAAGATTTTTAAGGCATATTTTCGTATCGCCAATGCTTTTAATGACTGCGTATTTGTTATGAAATCGTCTGATTTTATTAGGGGCTTTTCCTGAAATTTTTGCCCGTACCATTCTATGATCTGTGTTAAAATTTAAATTATGCATTACTGACACATTTTTAAAAACTTTCCTGTTATTGGACATAATAAAATCTATTTCATTCTTGTAAAGTCCGTTAGGTGATTTCCATGTCCATTTATTAGTGACTTTCTTTTTGTAAAAGCTATTTAGAATATATAATCTATTCTCTAGTGAAAAATTAACCAGTCTTCTACCATTATTGCTTCTAACGCCAAACCCGTGACTTCCCATACAATTTTCATCTTTGTTGTTTTGTGTTCCGATTTGGCCATTGAAATCGCCCATCACAATAATGTTTTTATGTGCGGTTTCTATAGTGTTTCGTAGGTCTTCATAAAATTTTTCAATTTTTATTATGTCTTCCTTTTTGTCTGATTCCGTTGGTGAATATGCCTGGATAATAGACCATTCTTCTTCGCCATATAGTTGCATGTTAAGGATTGCAATACGTTCAGAGATTCCTCTTAATTCTTTTATGCTTTTTGCAAATGCTTTTCGAACCATGAATCCAACTCCATACATTCCCGGCGTCTCTCCTATATAATGTAGTATATATTTTCCATGATCTTCTATATTTTCTCCATATCTTCTCATTTCGCTGATGCCTATTATGTCCCATTTTATTTTTTCTAATGCTATTTCTAGTTCTTGGAGTTTTTCGGGTGTTCTAAGAGATCTACAGTTAATAGTTGCTATAAATATGTCGTTTATTTTCTTTTTAGTTTGCATCTTGGCGCTGTTTTGAACCTTTAGAGGGTCGTGGTCATTTTCCCCCACGAGGACCAATCGGCTTGGGGGAGTGTTGTATTTTGTTGTTACTATGTTCTTTTTATTGTACCATTGTTGTGTTTTCCGTTTACCTGAACTTAAATGCTACTGTTTGCTATCAGTAGTAATAGAGGGGAGAGAGTTGCTTTTAATCCTCATTAGATCATACGCATTTAATCTGCTGCTCTTCGATGGCATTACGGATTGTTGTTTTCTCGGCTGGGTGTTATTATGAGGAGATGTCGATGTTTCTCTTTTGCGTTTGTCATTTTTGTTATTATTTTTTCCTTTTATTATTATTTTGTCAAATTTTAAATAGGCTATATTTCCTTTCTTTCTCTCCTCCATCAATTGTGGCTGCAGCATTTTTCTTTTTTCGAGTACCTCCTTAGTATAATCTTCTGAAATGTATACATCCTTTAGATTTCTCTTCAATTTTATTACTTCATTCTTTTTCCATTCACTCACGAAGGTAACCAAAACGGGTCTTGCTTTATCATAAGGCTTCTCTTTTCCAATTCTATAAATATTATTTACCTCGTATTCCTCTAAAAATATGTTCAAATCGGTTTTCAAAATTTTTTTCAGTTTTCCTAGTAATTCTAGGTTAGATTTTTCGTCTTCATTTATGCCAAAAAAGATTAAATTGTTTTGTTTTTTTGCTCTTTTCAAACTTTCCAGCTCTTTCTCGAGATTATCTAATTTACTTTTCAAGTTTTTATTTTCTGCTATGATGGGTTGCAATTTTTCGTCCAATCTCTCCATTATTTTGGTTGTTATAGAAGTTTGTAGTTCTGATGTTTGTTTCTGCATTTCAATTTTCAGTTTCTCGAATAAAATTTGAAATTGATCATCCATTTGTGTGGTTTAGTTCTGAGTATAACGGAACGTAATTACCAGTGTTGTTTATTTTCTTCAGTTGGCAGCACTAGATATATGTCAAATGTGAGATGACGTCTGTAATCTTTTGACAGAATTTCTAACCTTTATCTAGTAATCTGTTATGTGCCTTGGTTCGAAATGCAATCCGATGTCCAAAATTACATGAAATCAGCACTTTCACAATGTTCACAGCACTTTAATTACTGCTTCCTGGTGTTTTTATATGGATAGGTGAAGTAAAATTATTTTTAAACACTGTATTATCGGGAGCTATACAACTATGATGTTTACAATCTGACGTCCGGAAACGGCCGGAGTCAATATATAGGTGTATGTAACTATAGGAGTAGAACCTAATTGTTATCCAAACCAACGGAAACACTGACAGCTCTCACCGAATTACTTTCACTTGGTTTTTAAGAGGTATTTCCGGTCGAGCCAGCCCAATCATGCAGCAAAAGGTCGCTCTACCACTGTTAAACATATTTAACTGTCTTTAATGGTCGCTATAATACTGCCAGCGTAGGCGGTCGATGGTCCAGCGGTCGAGCACACGGTTTCTGAATCCATAGGTCGCGTGGCACTCATCAATAACATTTCAAAATTAATTTCAAAAGTTATGTGTAATAAATATCGATGACTAAGAACTATGTGCCCGGTATGGCAATAGGTTCGCCACCTATTCCACTTGGGACGCAATCATAACGGCGAGTCGAGGCTTAACAGCCACTGCCTACGGGTAAAAAACGGCGTGAAGTTATGTTATGTATGTTAAAATACTGCCTGCAACTTCTGACATCAAAGTTAAGCAACATATTAAAATGAGTGCTGACTGTTCTAAACCATATGTAATAAAAATATAAAATACGACTCATGTACAGCTAATTCGAAACTCATATATAATGTAAGGATTACTTACTGAATAATGTACAACAACCCCTCCGTCTCGAGCCCTCTGCAAACATGTTCTGTTTATTTAATTTGTGGGTTTAAATGTAATTGTTTCAAGGCAAATCACTTGTATCATTGCCGAGAATAAACATAAAAAACATAAACTCATGCCTTTTTCTACCTGAAGACGTAGGCAGCGGCTGTTAAAGCCCTGGACTCGCCGAATCATTGTTACCTTCCAAATGGTATATAGGTAGCGAACTTAATGCCATATACCGGGCAGAAAGTTGTTAGTCGTCGATATTTATCACACATAACTTCCGAAAAATATTCCCAGAAAATATTGGAATGAGCCTGGAATCGATCCCACAACTTTGATTTAGAAGCGGAGAGCTTGATCACTGAATCACAGAGACTAATTTCCGAAACAGATTTCTAGAATTGCAATAAGTTAATACATAATATCCATTGGCAGTATAGTAGATCAATTTTATCTGACGAAACAATCTGACCTGGTGGCAAGCGACCACCGCCACCCAAGGAAATATGCCACGCTTAGAGCGGTCACAGTTGCTTGTTTTACTAGCCTTCAATATAGGACAGGCAGGGGGCTGGCCAGAGGTAAGAGAAGAACCTCTGCCACCGAACACAATGTACCATAAGCTTACTTACTTTACGTCCATATTCTGAGAGCTCGTCGTATTTCACCGGTCGAGCCGGCTCATTCATGCACCAAACTTCGTGGCTCTACCACGCCGTAATATCACTTTGTGATAAAAAAATATTCGTAGTGGATACCGGTGTTATAATATTTCTCTTTTCTCTGTTCTTCTCTTTCTAATATTTGATAGGCAGATAATTAATTAGTGTGAAATAGGTACCTCAGTCTAAAAATAGACGTTACAATCTAATCGTACTTTTTAATAAACTTTGTTGGACTCAGTATTCAGAAATTGGTAGTTTGAAGTTGTATGATTCTTGAGACAGCAATAGATACTCTTTATCCATTTTCCTGTAATATATAGGTGATTGTTTTTAAGTAGATATTAATGGATTTGAACTCCCATCAAGATGTCACTTTTATATGAAGGATTGAAATTTGTATTTTTTATTTTAACTTTAAACGCCCAAAACGCTCGAATGTGTAGGCAGCGTCTATAATGGCTTTGTGGACTATCTCTCGTATTGTGTCTCAATGGCCTAGTCGCTTAGCATTGCCACTTTTAGATTATAGTACGCGAGTTACATTTACGTTTCACTTCCTATTATGTGGGACTAAAAATACTTGACCGTGTCTATTTCAATCGCCACCCACACCCTCGGTATTAAGAGTATGAAATACCAGTACAGAAACTAATAACTGTAAATATTTCAATATAATCATAGGAAATATGAATTTATTTTTGTTGTTATCTATTTCCGGAGTTACTGTCATAATGAGGCTTTAAATGTTAAACCCCCATTTAATATTTACTTCACCAAAACAAGGACTAACTTGGACGATGGTGGCGTAAAGATACATAAAGTTTCAAATATCCCATTGAAAGCCCGCCCGAGCTATTATACTGAGATGTTTGAGGTTGTTTGAGAAAAGTTAAATTAACATCTAATCCGGGGAGTTTATTTACATTGAATACTTGTAGCTTATTATTTTTTATATTATAACATACAGTATATATATAACTCTAAGTTAACTTTAAATCTATGCATAGTAATATAAATATAATTCAACTATATTTGTAAAATTGAAATAACTGCTTCCTATCACATTCATTTGAATATAAACACGGTACATTAACCATTGGTGTTGTAGCCGCTCATGACTCCTGCATCCTTGCGCGTTTGCACCGTATTTCTGCCTAATCTTGTATCATCCATTATTTTTACATGTCCGAACCATCGGAGCATGCAGAGAGTGTACCGACACTCTCTTTCAATTCAACTTTCTATACAAAGATTAAGTGGTAGATAGAAGACAAACAAATTTTCATCAAACTGTGAAATGCAAATGAAAACCGCTTTGGTATAGCCAATTCTATAACAACCTATATGTTGACATGCACAGATTATGCTGTTGAAATCCAATATAAGGTTGTGATAGCAGAATTGAACCTATTTCATCTATATTATGATATGAAGGCATGCATATATTAAAAAAACAAATTGGCATATAATATCTTTACAAATATTATGTAGAAGGGAATGGGCTCAATTTGTGTAAATATTGGCGATTTTTGAATATCATATATTTGAACATTGTTTTTACTATTTGGTGAGATATTATTAGAGATGGATATGTACTATATTTTATATGTCTATTGAGTATGGTACATTTTGAAAATCGAAATAAAACAAAAACTGGTTGACGATACGTTTTAACAAAGACGTTTATTGCAAGCAATTTGCGAGATTTTTACAAGCGGAATTTGAAGATTTTTGGATATTTATACATATTATTATTAATGTGAAGCACTGTAAAATATCGTTAGGTTTTTCTTCTAACGATTATCTATATATATATATAAGAGATTTCCACCTATATATTGACTCATCACGATATCTCTGGAACCATAAGGCGTAGCGACTTGAAATTTGGTAGGATTATTCCTTTCGCCGAGTAGAGGTCAGCTAAGAACGGATTTTACGAAATTCCACCCACAAGGGGGGTTGCGGGGGTGTTAACAATGGAAAATTCCCATTTTTAACCTATAGCTGCTATCGACTTCAAATTTGTCGAAGATATTGCAGTATTAACATAGCGGGGCAGCAGTTATTACTTTTGATGCGAAACAGAGTTCGCCGGGTCAGCTAGTTATTAATAATGAAGACAGGAATACCCTCCACTTTCTTAGAAAACTTTATCTTTTTCAGTTTGTGAACGTTGTACATAATATTTCGCCCACCTGACACAGACGTAGGTAAATTGTTTAACATAAAACTAAACAAACCTTTGTTTTTGGTATTAAATATCAGTTTACAATTTCTTGTATACATAACTAATTAGGGATGAACACATACACTTCAACTGGTTTCTTCTTAATCTAATATTAGAATCATATTAACGATACTAAATGCTGTGATGCTAAAATCAGTAATATTACTGAACATAACCAGAATATATAATTCAATTGGTTTTTGTCTGAAAGCTAGACAGGTTTTTGTGTCTGTGTCTAAGCCTGTCTCGATATTTGCATGTCAGGGCATTTCAAATTGATTTCCCGCTGAATGCGGAAAAGTCACATTCGAATGCATTGATTTTAAAATCTTATTCAAAATTTCTGTCCACACGGTTGAGATGTTGCTTCTGTTTTAAATTTAATAAAATAAACTTATAAGTGGCTAAATGTGACGTCAATATAAAGGGTTTTTACTTGACTGCGTTAGGGAGAAGGCGTTCTGATTTTGACAATACTTGGATATTTCTTAACGAATTGAAATAATTTTTCCTTGAGACGTGTCAGTAGATTCAAGTTACAATTACTTCGATTAAATACTACAATTAAATGTTTATTTTGGACACATCAAAATAAAAGTTAGAGAAATGTCTACAAATTACTGTAACGATGCTCTTTGGTAACGTGTTACTGGAGGTGACACTGCGCCTTCTCGATCGTAGCGATCGTATCGCTAACAGTTACCGGTACTTGAATAACATGGCTATTGGACATGACTTTGGTCTTGTCCATGTTCATTCGTATACCCACTTGTTGGGATACCTTGTTTAGGTCCTCGAGCATTGCACTAAGGTTCTCCAGCGATTCTGCCATGACTACGATATCATCGGCAAATCGAAGGTGAGTGATGTATTCGCCGTTGATGTTGATGCCTAGCCCTAATAGAATAGAATATCGATAAGCAGTTGTAGACCTTTAACCGATTCAGCAGGAAAATATAATAATTCTAGATTAATATTAAGCCTAAGTAGTTACATTCTAAGTAGAGCAGACTACTTATTTGTAACTGCTCAAATTGATATATATAATAAAGATTGAAAAGGCACTCTTTGATCGTATGAATGAACGAATGAATGAGTGATTTATTAATTAACCTCTCACAAGGAATATACATTAGTATGTAAAGTGTTGTAACTTGGGCTGACAGCCAATTTGTATATATATGCTAAAATTAAGTAAAAATAACACAGGGATAAGGGCAGGAAAATGATGATAGATCATTAGATTTTGGATAAACAGTCCGGGATTCGAATTCAAGTTTTATATAAAGTTCAACATTTGCTTTACAGAAATCATTACGTAATACATAATAGTAGGTGTGTTCAGACAAACGATGTTTATTCAAACAATGAAGCACTAATGAGTGGGTTACTCAATTTGTTGACAACGTGAACGTTTGTATCTACGTGTAGGTGTACGGGACAAATTAACGTTGTTTGCGTAAATATATGTTACGTTGTGGTCAAATTAGATTAGATATGCACTTGTTGTATATGCTATTTTAATCCACCCTCTATCATGTCATTCAATTTATCCATCGCTCGAGATATGAATAGATTAAAAAAGAAAAAAGCAACCTGTGTGCCTTATCTAGGAATTAAATATTTAAATAGAATAAATGTAAAATGTAAACATGTAAAATGTATGATAAAAATGAACAAGGAGCATGGCGCCACCATATTGGCATCAGCTACTCTGTCGATCTCCTTTAACTTTACTCCTACTACGCGGCCGATCGCCACGCGACATGCAATAGATAAACAAAAAAGTTCGTTAAATGTTTCACTTTTAAAATATATTCATGCCCGTAGTTTTATTATGTTCTATACGTTCAACTATTCTTGCACCCGTTATTGTCACTGACGTCTGCGAATTGATGAAACCCTCTCTGCAGCGGCACAAGACACAATGACGCGCCAACTGCTTGCCAATTGTCATCGTAGCTCTAACACACTTAGCTTGAGGCGAGTACATGTTGTGTGAACTTGAATGATAATGAACGGTAATGTGTGAGCGAATTAGTGAATGGTTTGATAGTGAAAATACAGCGAATTTATTTTTTACCAACACAAGGAATACAGTTATTTTATGGTAAAATAAGGAGTATTATAAGTATGAAAATTTTTCTAGTCACTATTTCAAACAACCTTAGGAGTTTTGCTTAAATATCCGGCACGACACGGAAACGGCCGGAAATGGCGCACCCCTGCAAACAAGGTTTCGTCATGAAAGTATGCTTAAGTTGGTGTTTAAAAATATTGTGTTACTAATTATTGCGCGCGACTTCGTACGCTTTATTAAATTCGCTTTTTTACGCTATGAATATAAAGTAGTTCAAGATTTGTTGCTATATGTGAACAAAAATTCATCTTTCATTTTTCTGTTTTTAAGTAGGGTCGGCGAAAGATGTCATCTTTTCGAACTATCCATGTTGCCAAGGCAGCCCAGCAAGTTCAGGGGGCGGCCAAATTACTATAAAATTACTTAACAGACAGATAGACAGACTGAATAAATGACAGTACAAGTACAAAAAATTACTGACCATAAATGGTCTCTCTTTAGCAATCAGGCTGTATTATTAGATAGATAGATAGAATACTCTTTATTGTACACCAAATTAAACATATAACAAACATATATATACATAAAAACAAGATTACATTCAATTGTACAATTGGCGGCCCTATCGCACAAGGCAATTTCTTCCGGACAACCACTGGACGGAAAAGAAAGAAAAAGAGAAATAGAGGTTGTCGGCGGTATACAAAAAATAATAAAAGCTACATTATTAAAAAGGATAAATAGTAATATATTTTATAAATATGCAAATTACTTAAACATACATACATATTAATACAAATATACATACATACATACATATTAATACAAATATACATACATATAAATACAAATATACCTACACATTAATACACGCATGACAATGTCAATGCTACTGCAGTGATAAGTAGTGTTGTTTTAGCCGTGATTTAAAGATGCTAACGGACTTCGATTTTCTAATATCAACAGGTAATTGATTCCATAATAGTACAGCTTGTACAGTAAACGATTGTCCAAAAAAGTTGGTGGAATGTCTTGGAACCGATAACTTCAGATTTTCGGATGACCTCAGACACCTTGAATGTGTGTCATTTAAGAACACGAACCGTCCTTTGAGATAATGGGGTGTTTTTGGACTGAATAAAATGTTATATAACAATGTGAGAATATGAGTATTCCGGCGAAAACGAATTGGAAGCCACTTGAGTTTTTTACGAAACTCGGAGATATGATCATATTTGCGAATACCAAATATGAACCGTATACAGACATTTTGAAGTCGCTCAAGTTTATCCATTTGTGCTTCAGTGAGATTTAGATAGCTGACATCGGCATAATCGAGTAAAGGAAGAAGAAGAGATTGAGCAAGCGCAATCTTAGTGGTAATGGGCAAGAAATTTTGTAATCTTCGCAAAGACCCCACCGAGGCAAACAGCTTGCGGCTTACTTCCTGCAAGTGGGGACCCCAGGATAAAGTGCTATCAATATAAAGGCCTAGGTTCTTTACTTTAGTACTAATGGGTAGATTAGCACCATTAAAATGAACCGTGAAGAGACGGAAACGTGGTTCCATCTGAAACCTAGCTACTTCGGGTCCTAGTAGATAGGAAGGTGGGGAGCGACAAAACGGCCCGACCCCCGCGACCGAATTGCGGTGCGGCCCAGCTCACGACGGCAAACCTAAAGAGTGTGCTCAGCCACATCCTCCGCCGCACCACTGCGGCCACCATCCTGCGCCATTCGGAAGGAAAGGAAACCATGCTGAAGTGCTGGCCTAAATTCCACCCGCTGTAGATAATGAGCCATGATAATGGCCTTTACCGCAATAATTATGTTCCACAGGAGAGGGCCCAAGACTGAACCCTGCCACTGGACTCCGTGCCGTATGGCCGTAGCCGGCCCGTCTTGTCCACCAGAAGGACGATACGGTCCTCCAGATAGTCGGCCAGGAGCCGCCGTAGGTAGAGAGCCAGCCTTTTAACAGTGGTAGAGCCAAGCAGTTCGCTGCATGAATGGGCCGGCTCGACCGGTGAAATACCACGACCTCTCAGAAAATCGACGTAAAGTGGCTCATGCCGCGTTTCGTTCGGTGAGAGAGGTACCCGGAGGCCCACCCCCTTTCCCCATCCTTTCGTTTCCCCTATCCCCTAAAGGTCGGCAACGCAACAGTAACACTATATGTGTTGCTGGTGTCCATGGGCGGCGTTGGTTGCTTACCATCAGGTGACACGCCTGCTCGTTTGTCCTCCTATCCCATAAAAAAAAGCCACCCCGTGATAGCGCAGCGTTTCTAAGATCGTCGAATGGGGGACGGAGTTAACGGCGTTGGCGATATCGAATGACACCGCCAGCACCCCGTCTCCCACGCTCGCAGCTTCCCGCAGCTGGCCCTTTAGACGGGCCATCGCGTCAATGGTCGAACGCCCTTTCCGGAATCCGAATTGAGCGTCCGACAGATCCAGCCCCACTTAGCAAAGTGATCGTTAAGGCGGCAGGCGACAATGCTCTCCAACGATTTGCTAACCTCAACGAGAAGGGCGATGGGCTGGCATGCTGCGATGGAACCCGTCGGCTGAATCTTCTTGGGAAGGAGGCACAACCGTCCCTCCTTCGAGGGTTTCGGAAATCTCCCAGTCGCAAGGCACGAACTGAAGAGGCTCCGAAGCCTTCCCCCATCTCGATTGTGGCAAGAGCTAATACGCGCGCAGGGCCAGGAGCTGTACCCTTGGCGCGGAGCTGGAGAGTTACCCCCATTGAATTGTTCCTCCGTAAGCGACTGCACATCCCCTAGCGGCGTAGTCGTCGAGGGTAGAGGGTCCATAGCTGGCGGCGTAAAGTTGGCCCTATTAGGAAACAGGGACCGAACCACCCCGTCCGACCAGATAGAGCGCCACTTGACCGCCGTGACCTCGCAGCATCCGATGTTCGCGATCGCCGTTTCCACTTCCTCCTTGGCGACCGAATCGTCTAGATTGGTCACCACTAACGCCACCAGTTTCACCGGCCGCACTACGCTTGCGCTACGCGGACGTGGGTCCGCGATTGCCTCCCGCAGCTTGGAAGCGTAAAGATCTGCGTGGAGGCCTGGGCTGTGGCTTGGGTCCGGCGGCACGACACCGATGTGATCCCCAGCTGGGCGGGATCGACTATGGGCCGAGCGCGGGTGAGAACTGACGGAATAGTCATACGAGATGGTCGGCAAAACATGTTGCTGTGAATTCCCTATTAAATAATTTGCTAGAAATAGTTCAAGCCTTAGAAGAAGTTTTCTTTATGGTATACGGTAAACAAGCAGGCGTGAGCACCCGGTAGCAAGCAACAAACGCGGCCTACAGACATCTGAAAACAGCTAGCACAGCACTTGCGTTGCTGTTTCTTAAATTGGAATATGGACGGGATCGGAAGCGGGATGGGAAGAAAAGGCTTTCCCTTTTGGGATTGGGTTTCCAGATTCGCGGCATGAGTAGTAGAGCGACAAACGTTAAAATAAATGTTAGTGGGCGGGGGCGGCATTTTTCAGTTTTTGCCCCGCCTAAAAAAAATTGAAGATCCGGGGCTGTGCCAAGGGCTATGGCAATGGTTTTACTACCGGCTGCATGTCTGACCTCCTGATAACTCTCCCACCGAGCGAAACGCGGCGTGAACCACTTTACGTAGATATTCTGAGAGGCCGTGATATTTGACCGTTCGAGCCGGTCCATTCGTGCAATGAACTGCGTGGCTCTACCAGACTTTTAAATGAATAATTAAAATGAGAATAAAAATATATATTAACACTCTCTATCAATGTACATCCCCATCCGACACTTATCGCGTAAGGTAACTCTTACAGTCGTAATAAATGCTTACTACGACGGAACCCAGTACGACGTCTTAACATCAATATCTGTCTCTTTAACTAGTCCTCTCTCCCTCTCTCTCTTACTTTCCTTTACTTGAATCGATCCTGTATTCTATAAAGAAACGATTCATTTGAGTTAATCGGAAAATAACTATATTATTTTGATACCACTCCCTATACTCTCCCCCCCCCCCATTCTATCTGCCGTCAACACAACAGTGAGCCTCTTGGCTGCAAATGTCCATGGGCAGCGCAGCCGTTCACCACTTAGTAATTCGCTTGGTCGTTTACCTCCTATTCGTATACAATATAACATAACTTCATGCCTTTTTCTACCTGAAGGTGTAGGCAGTGGCTGTTAACCCTGTGGCCCTATGGCTGCTAACCTATTATGTTTATGTCCTCAATGGAATAGGTGTTGAACCTATTGCCATATCGGGCACAAAGTTTTCAGTCATCGATATGTATCACACGTAACTTTTGAAAGTAATTCCGAAAAGTCATTGGTATCAGCCAGGATTCGAACCCACGACATCTTGATTCAAAAGCGGGGTGCTCGACCACTGGACCACTGTGCCATGTATCAGAATAAAGCAAAAAATAGACAATTTATGCAAAGATAAAAACTAAAAATTGTAAAATAAATCCCTATCTTTTATACATATATTATCTTATTGTGCTTCGCGTATATTACAAAAAACTGGACATTATCGTACAATTTGACGTATGGCTGAGGCATTACGCGCGCATATTGAGAAACACATCGATCGTTGCGGGTGGCAAAGGGAACATGGCACGTTATGATTTATCTATGACTTATGTTACTCGGCAGCCGGGGTTGTAAAAAATATCAACTTTATTCGATAAATATAAGGGTTTGTACTGTGGTAAGGGATACTAGTTATTAAATTTACCACCCCCTCACTAACTGTTTTCCTTCTGTCGGATTAGAATTAATTTTTACTTACGTTACTACTGATTTTTTTTTAATGATTTGTTGAATAACCTTGCTAATTGAATAAAATATTTAATTCTACTGTCACATATCAGGCAACTATACTCTGTCCACGATAAGTATGGTTTTTTGACAGGTCGCCAACTGACAAGATTGGTGATGTCCGAAAGTATGATCGTTCGTACTATTTAATCGATTTATTAAATCTTGTTTAGTTAAACGATTACGCAATTTTTTCTGTCTTTCATCAATGAGTACTTTGTTGCAAGGATAATTCTAAACGAACCGTTTGAATTTTGAATATGGATAACAGAAAAAAATATAAATTGTTAATTAAAGTAAGTAAAATTAAACGGTTTTTTTAATCGCAATCAATCGTGCCAATTTTATTTATATACTTATTATATTATTATATGTGAGTATCTAATATTTCACTTAATAACAGGTATTAACGTGACAAATTTTTTAGGTAAACAATTATTTTACCCTTTATTAGCTTGACCTTTCGACTAGGTTTCGTATTAGTTTATTATAAGTACATAAAAATATATCTCCTAAACTACCCTGTTTTGTTATAGTTCCTTTTTTTAAACTCCACCCGCAAGAAGGAAGGAAGCCTGGGGTTATTTTAATAAAAAGATAGGTTTTTTTATGTATGAAACTTGGTTAAAATGGAGGATTGCCATGGAGGACTTTTTTGTAGACCTTTTATCGGTGTACAATAATATAGTACATTGTTTTGATCTATCGCTAAGGGTACAGCCAGCGTTTGCAATTAAAGAACTAAATCTCAAAAATTACCACTTTTTATTTCACAGTATACTCGAATTATACATAAAACCCACCCCGTTGACACTAATAATAATAATATCAATATAATAATAACAAACAGAGTTTTATTTGCTTATGTAAATATAATAAACAGAATGATTTACACTAACTACGGCTAAAACAATTTATACACGTTCAGATAAAAAGTGTAAATAATATCTCCTAGAAGAAAATATATCTGATTACATTACCTTACCAATAAGAAAATACAAATCTATTTTTTTTCACCCAAACATATTCAAAGATTTGATACAGACGAGCGTAATGTGGGGTTCTGGGGTGGGGTGAGGTAGTGTGGTGGTGCCAAATTCAATTGAATACAACAAGCAAATAAAGTATAGTGTAAATGTCCTCATACTCGTGATCTTCACGGTCGGAAGTACGTAGACGTCATAGTACCTACATATTATATGAGAACCTTTTATCTGCCACGAAAATAGCGGACTGTGAAGAGCGGAATATGACCTGCTATTTAATAGAGTAGAAAACATTCAGACGAATACATCAAAAATACTTTCTAAAATATTTTCTAAATTGGGTGACTCGAGTTTGGAAAAATAACATAATATATTACATAAATACTATGATTAGATCTTGTAGTCATTATAAATAACATACAGTATCAGCTATCTGAGGAAGAAGACTTAGCATAAAACACAGATAAATTTTACGAAATTATATTTTTCTTTCTCATATTTCGTGGCCACAAGAAGTTTATTTGTGAATGAGATAAAAAAAATCGATTTATTTCTGTCGGTGTCACGCACCCTCGGGATAGCGTTATATACAAGACTTGTCACCACTGATAAGGTTATTAGCATGAGTGAGTTTCCCGACAAATACACAGGTGATTCTACAATGTGATGGGTAACGAGCTACATACAGACTTACACGGGTATTTAAATATATATTTTTCTAAAATGAAAGATCTGTAAGTATTTTGTAGGCATGAGTAGTTAGTTACACTATTAAAATTAATATCATTACAAACCTCCAGTCCCTAAAAGCAATCGAAATTCAGTCAAAAGGTTTGTCAAATATAACTCTAGCAATAAATGTTTGTCTATTTGTCATCAATACTAACGGGAACACCACCGGTTTTTTGAGAGGTATTTCTCCAGTCGCTAAAGGTCGCTCTACTACTGTTAAACATATTTAACTGCCTTTATTATTGGTGAAAATACTGCCCGCAGCTTCTGTCATCAAAGTCATACTAAAATTAGTGATGACAGTCCAAAACCAATCTGTAATAAAAATATAAAATACGGGTGATGTACGGCTAATTTGAAACTCATATATAATGTAAGGATTACTTACTGAATAACGTACAACAACCCCTCCGTCACGAGCCCTCTGCAAACATGTTCTGTTTATCTAATTTGAGGGTTTAAACGTAATTTTTTCAACAAAAATCACTCGTATCATTGCAGAGAAAAAACAAAATAACTTGAAAAAATTACTCCTCGCCTTTTTCTAGCTGAAGGTGTAGGAAGCGGCTGTTAAAAGTCTAGACTCGCCGAATCGTTTTGTTAAGTCCCAAATTGTCCCAATAGTTGGCGAACCTATTACCATACACCGGGTCATTAGTCAGTGATATTTGTCACACATAATTTCGGAAAAGAAGTCGAGCCGGCTCATTTACACCAAATACGTGGCTCTACTACGCCGGATTAACAGGTCGTGATAACAAAATATTCGTAGTGGATACTTGAGTTATATTATTCTTATTTTCTCAATTCTTTTTACTCCTCTTTCTTATATTTGATGGGTAGATACTGTGTAATAAGTACGTCAGTCTACAAATAGACATTCCAATTAAATCGTACTTTGTAAGAAACTTTGCTTTACTCAGTATTCAGCAATTAGTAGTTTGAAGTTGTAAGCTCTGTCTTGAGAGAGCGGAAGACAATCTTTATGTATTTCAGTTTATTTTCCTGTATTATATAGGTGATTTGTTTGTAAGTAGATATTAAAGGTTTTTGAAGAGTTATCAAGATGTAATTTTTATACGAAAAACTGTAATGTAATTTTTATTGTAACTTTACGACCAAAACGCTCGAAATTGTAGGTAACGTTAATAATGGCTGCATGGATTATCTCTCGCATCGTTAGACCCTATGGCTTGGTCGCTTAACATTGCGAGTTTTAGTTCAGAGTTCCCAAATTCTATAGAACGCAGGTTTTGCCACTTCTTATTTTGGGAACTATAAAAAAATATCTATTGTAATTACTGCCCACACCCTCAGTATTGAGAGCAATAAGTTACAGTATAGAAATTAATCTCCAATGTAATCATAGGAAATATGAGTTTATTTTTGTTGTTATCTATTTCCGGAGTTACTGTCATAATGAGGCTTTAAGTGCTTAATCTCCATTTAATATTAAATTCACCAAAACAAGGACTAACTTGGACGATGGTGGCGTAAAGATAAATAAAGTTTCAAATATCCCATTGCGAGCCCGCCCGAGCTATACTGAGATGTTTGAGGTTGTTTGAGAAAAGTTAAATTAACATCTAATCCGGGGAGTTTACTTACATTGAATACTTATAGCTTATTATTTTTTATATTATAATATACAATAAAGTAATCATAACAAATGTTCATCAAATTGTCGATTGCAAAGTGAAGCCCATGGTAAAGCCAATTCTATAACAACCGAAATGGGGTGACATGCACAGATTGTGCTGTTGAAATCCAATAAAAGGTTGTCATGGCAAAATTGAACCTATTTCATCTATATTATTAGCTTTGTTTGTTGCACACACCCCACGCTTTTTTTAAAATAAAATATTTTTTTTTATTCACACTATTATTAATTTATATTCATTGAAATTTTTAACAATATTTTCTTAATTTAAATTCATTAAAATTTATTTTCTATTTTTTAGTTCGGTTTTCTATAAAAAGCGTGTTTTTTAGTTTTTTTAAACTATTATTTATATTGATTTGAAGGCATGCATATATTAAAAACAAATTGGCTTATTATAAATATTATGTGAAGAGAACGGGCCCAATTTGGATAAATATTGGTGATTCAACATCAGGTATTTGAAAATTGTTTTTACCATTTGGAGAGTATGATAACAGATGGTTATGTGCTAGATTTTATATGTCTAGTACGGTACATGTTGAAAAACTAAATAAAAGAAAAACTGATTGAAACGCTTCAATCAACAAAAACGTTTATTGCGAGCATTTGAAGATTATAGGATATTTATACATATTATTATTAATGTGAAATACTGTAGAATATCGTTAGGTTTATCTTCTAAAGATTATTATTAATAATGAAGACAAGAATACCCTCCACTTTATTTGAAAACTTTATCTTTTTCAATTTGTGAATAACAGCTGTACACAATATTTCGCCCACCTGACACCGACGTAGGTAAATTGTTTAAATTAAAAGTAAAGAAACCTTTGTTTTTTGTATTAAATATCATATCTACCATATCTTGTATACATAAATAATTAGGAATGAACAAATAAACTTCAAATGGTGTCGTCTTAAACCAATATTAGAATCATATTAACGATATTTTAATAATACATCACTTTACATACATTAATATTAGAATTACCTCTAGGACATTAAAGGTGTGAAGGTAAAAACAGTTAAATTACTGAACATAACCAGAATATCATTCTGATCAGAAATATCATTCAGTTCGTTCTTTTCTGAAAGCTAGTCAGGCTTCTGTGTCTGTGTCTAAGCCTGTCTCGATATTTGCATGTCAAGGTATTTCAAATTGATTCCCCAGTGAATGCGGAAAAGTCACATTTGAATGCATTGATTTTAAAATATTATTGAAATTTTCTGTCTACAGAGTTGAGATGTTGGTTCTATTTTTTATTTAAAAAAATATACACATAAAACAAACTTATGAGTGGCTTGTGACGTCAATATAAAGGGTTTTAACTTGACTGCGTTAGGGAGAATGCGTTCTGATTTTGACAATATTTTGATATTTCTTAACGAATTGAAATAATTTTTCTTTGAGACGTGTCAGTAGATTCAAGTTACGATTACTTCGTATAAATATAAAAATAAATGTTTATTTTGGACACATATAAATAAAAGTTAGGGGAATGTCTACAAATTACTGTAACGATGCTACTTGGTGACGTGTTACTGGAGGTGACACTGCGCCTTCTCTCTTTGAGAGAATTCCTTGACAGATATAACTTCGTGTGACATTGATAAGTTATTAGCAAACTTATATTTGCTAACTCAATTTTGTTTGATGGATAAAAGAGAAAAGAGAAAAGTTTCATGTAACACAAATATTACATAAAAAGGTTGTCATCATTTGTTTTTAGGCTTTTGCAAATGAAACCAACCGATTTGTTACCAATTGCAATTGAAACGAGTTTTGGACCATCTACGTAATCAGTCTGTCTTTGTCTTCGAAAAGTCCTAAAGTAGAAATATATAAGGTTATTAGAAATAGTACTTTTTGGAGTTACATATGTTAACTAGTGCTATATCAGCAATATGTAGTGCACGTATCAACCTTACATTTATTCGATATATACGAGTGATTTCTTTATTTAGACTTGCATATAAATAAACTTTTTCAAAAGGTATTAAGATTTAATTAAACAACGACCATACCCTGGTTCAGGGATAGCCAATTTTCTAAAAATGGTAACTTAACCTAAAGTTTCGAGATCTACAGAAGACAAATAGATTAGTTTTAGGTGTGAGAGCTCAACAAACACATAAACGAATAGGCATTACACATTCACGTTCATAACAATACAAAGTGTACGAGTCCAATTGAGAGTTAGTCTTTTTTTCATATTTCGGTGGAAAAATTAATGGTTCTGTTGTTGTGACTTTTTACGAGATCAAAACTCATTCCGGTTTGCATAAACCTGCCGCGTAATTCACCGTTCATACGGAATATTTGATCATATTACTGAGGGAATATAAGGGCACTGAAATGGGCCACTTTTGTAAACGTGTTTCGTTTGCAAATATGATGGTTTGCAATTAATTATTGTTACATTTCGTTGTTGTTTACGGGCGAAATGTATCACAAAAGTAGGTTAAGTCGTTTAAATGATGATATCATATAAAAACATATTTTAAAAAAATCCTTATCGCAGAATAATTTATTGTCATATCATTTTGTGTTGAGGAACCCAAAAAATAGAACATACGTTTAAACGTTTACCTGATAGAGCAAGGCATATGTAACGTAGTAAACGCAAATCTTTAAATCAGAAGTTTCCATATAAACCACTAGACAATCGATACAGTTATCAAGGCCAGATATTAAACAGCGAACATTGCAAACAATTTGGGACACCAAACTTTGCGCTTAAATAATTGTTTTAGAGATAAAACATTTAAATTTAACTCAGATCTTCAGTATTTAATTGTTTCAATTGTTGTAGAAAACTTTTATATTAAATATTGAATTATTAATATTTATTTGATCTCTTGCTATCGTTTAATAATTGGTGGAACTCATTGTTTTCAAATAATACTACTGGAATACTAATTACATGAAAATTTACAACACTTCAAGAAGTGGTTGAGTTTTAATAGTACCTATTATTATTGTGCTTTATTGAACTATATTAAAACGAACTTAATAAAAAGATCACCGCACGCCATGAGACCGCCTTATGTATTTGTAATGTTTAAATTCTATAAATGGTGTACAATAAAGTGTACTGTATTCTATGTACAAACAGGCACAACAAGTTATAAAGAATAATTCACTTAAAAAAGTAAAAAAAAATAAGGCGACAGCTGTACGCGATGTAAAAGTCCTGTCCTCTAAGAGTTGCTAAAATTTTAAAATTAAAATCTTAAAAAAGCTACTGTTCCGAATACGGCAAACATTCATCTTACTTATGCAGAGTTAAGTACTTTGTAAATTGAACCCACTTCAAAAAGCAGGAAGTTCTCCACACAGATGAATTTTGTAACAAAGATTTTTTTTCAAGTGTACCTATTTATTTGAGGTCTCGGTGATCCAGTGGTCGAGCACCCCGCTTCTGAATCTAGAAGTAGCGGGTTCGAATCCTCACACTGGCTCACACCAATGACTTTTCGAAGCTCTCTTCAGAAGTTATGTGTGAAAAATATAGATTAATTCAATATTGTTTTGTTGTACTCTCAAATGGGTCAGAATTCAAACTCGGTAGCTACACCATACAGAGGGTAATTCAACGACTATGCCTAAGATGCCTTATCTTAAAAAATATAGTTATCGGCAAAGAAGTTTTCTAAAAACTTTGTGCCCGGTATGGCAATAGGTTCGCCACTTATTTCATTTAGGACGTAAACCTAACGGCGAGTCGAAGCTTAACAACTACTGTCTCCACCATCGGGTAGAAAAAGGCGTAAAGTTATGTTTATGTTATAAACAAAAAATAATCCTTTTCGAAAGTAAATCAAATAGGAAAGTACAAAAAAAACTTAAGTATTATCCCCGCTATTGTAGTGCAAACTAGCCGGGGATATTTTCATTGACTTTCATTCTGCAAAATGAGTCGACACTTTAACTATATCGTAACTACACAATAGAATATTTCTAGCAGGTTACCGCTTCGTTTTGATCTCTAAAGCCTCCTTTTGTTGTGTCCACAATGAGCACAATAGGTCCCCAATTTAGTTTAGAACTACTGGCACGCACGGCATAATAGAAAAAAAAATAAACTCGATAAATTGAGTGATTTCTTTGATATAAAACAGCCAATTGATTGTTGAAATACGTTTGTTGAGATATTATTACTTACAGCTATATTTTTTTTTTACAAGCTGTAGTAGACAAAGGCCCAAGTATTTAATCTCATGGTGTAAGGTGTAGATCAATGGCATACATCAGAAACTTTCAATTCAGACAATAAATCGTGTGAAGATTGTAACAAGTAACACTAATGTGGACTAAAACACGTTATATAAAAGCTTTTTATGAGCTTTTCATTACGACTTTATTTTTAACATCACTTAAACTCAAAGTCGGAACCTCTTTATCGTACGGAACCTTCACAATGTGAAAATTTCGGAAGTGATCAACATACATAACTTCACGCCTTTTCTACCCCAAGGTGTAGGCAGCGGCTGTTAACACGTTCACTGCCAATTTTCATAGCCTTTCGGCTGGTATGCACCAGCGTGTGTGGAGTTTTAGAGGCACAGTTGAACTTATTTTCAGTGCGTATGAGACCTCGCCGGCCTCATAAAATATCGCTTCTCTAAAACACCTTCAAATACCCCAAATGTGACTATATTTGCGTGAAACTTCTACATCATATGTCAAATGTATTTAAATTTCCCGCCTTCTTACTAATGTTAAGTTGCAACAGTATGTACTCGCTCACTCTGTTCGCGCTCGTCTCTCTGGCTGTATCAATAAAGTAATATTATGCTCAAGTACTTACTCGTTTCATATATCTAAACAGGTTATGGCCCAGATAGCTCTAACGTGTTGTTTTGCATAAATTAACAGTTTAACAATAAAGTGATTAACGTAAAATAAAATAGTTAAAAAAAAAAAAGTGCTCACGCGTGCATAACCTCAAAGTTACCGGTTCGCGAGTTCTTTCCGTATTTCAGCTATTTCAGATTTCTTTGCAAAATGAATAACATAACTATGTCAATTCCCAAACTGACGGGACGGGAAAATTGGTCTACGTGGAGTTTTGCTGTAAAAGCATACCTACAGCACGAAGACTTGCATGATTGCATATCGGCAAAACCAAACCCCAATGATTCAAAAGCAGTGAAGGATGACGTCAAAGCTAAGTCCAAATTAATATTATTGGTTGATCCAATCCTGTATGTACACATCCAACAAGCAGAAAATGCCAAACAATTATGGGATAATCTTACCAAAGCATTTGAAGACAGTGGATTAACTAGAAAAGTTGGCTTATTAAAGGATTTAATTAATACTACATTAGAGACGAGCGAAAGTGTAGAATCTTATGTAAATAAAATAATGTCTTCCGCTCACAAATTGAGGAACATCAACTTCAATGTTGATGATGAGTGGCTGGGAACTTTGATGTTGGCCGGTTTGCCGGATTCTTACAAGCCAATGATTATGGGCATAGAGAGCTCTGGAGTAAAGATTAGTGCTGACTTAATCAAAACAAAATTACTTCAAGAAGTAAAATCGGTTGATTCAGACACTACAGTACTTTATACAAAGCACAATAATGTAAAGGATCCTCAGAACAACCCAAAGAAAGGTCCAAGATGTTATATTTGTAACAAATATGGACACATAAGCAAAACTTGTAAGTCAAAGAAAGCAAAACAAAACAAAAATAAAGACACAAGCTATGTAGCTGTGTTCTCTGCTGCAACTAGGTATGATGATGGGTTCTACATAGATTCAGGTGCTTCAATGCATCTTACCATGAGACAAGACTGGCTTTATGATGAAGTACCCCCTCCGATCACAAGTATAAAGATAGCAAATAGTAAAATGCTTCCGGTGAAAAGTTGTGGCAAGATAGACTTGAATATAATTGGTTCAAATAATGTTAAACAAACTATCCAGATTACAAATGTACTGTATGTACCTGAATTGACAACTAATTTACTGTCTGTAAGCCAAATTATGAAGAATGGATGCTCCATACAGTTCACAAAACAGGGCTGTAAAATATTCAATAAGATGAATACAGAAGTGGCAGCAGCAAATCTCATCAATAACATGTACAGGCTGAATACTGACACTGTCACAGCATACAGTTGTAAAATGAATGAGACTGATTTCTTACTGTGGCACAAGAGGATGGCACATTTGAATTTTAATGATTTAAATAAATTAAGTAATTGTACAGATGGAGTGAAATTGATTCAAAACAAAAACCAAATGGTTTGTGAGCTGTGTCAAAAAGGAAAACAATCCAGGTTGCCATTTCCTTCTGAAGGTTCCAGAGCACTGAATCCTCTGGAGTTGATACATTCTGATGTTTGCGGACCCATGGAGGTAAAATCACTTGGAGGAGCCAGGTATTTTCTCACATTCATTGACGATTATACAAGGAAAGTATATGTATATTTCTTGAATAATAAATCAGAAGTATTTTTGAAATTCAAAGAATACAAAGCCTTAGTAGAGAATCAACTGAATTTTAAAATAAAATGTCTACGTTCTGATAATGGTAGAGAGTACCTTAGTAATGAGTTCTCCAATTACTTAAAGAAATCAGGCATTATTCATCAAACTTCTAATTCATATACGCCTCAACAAAATGGATTAGCTGAGCGTATGAATCGCACACTTATGGAAAGGGCACGCTGTATGCTAATTAACTCTGATTTACAGAAAAGTTATTGGGCTGAAGCAGTATCCACAGCAGCTTACATCACCAACCGCTGCCCTACCCGTGCACTGTCATATGCTACACCTGAGGAAATGTGGTCAGGGAAGAAACCTGATGTAAGTCACCTGAAAATCTTTGGCTGTGAGGCTATGGTCAAAATACCAAAAGAGAAGCTTCGAAAACTGGATTCTAAGGCAAGCAAAATGATTTTTATTGGCTATAGTGATACTACAAAAGGCTATAAGTTCATTGATCCAAAGACAAAGAAAGGAGTAATAAGTAGAGATGTTGTTTTCATGGAAAGTTCATTAACCCAAAACCATATAGTTGTCTCCCTAACTACAGATGAAAATGAGGTTAATAAAAATAAACACATAGTGCTTAGTCCTGAATTACAAGAAAATTCCAATGACAGTTCTGAATCAAAAGTTTCTGAAAGCTCCAGCAATGATGACTCATTTCATTCAAATGATGACTCATATCAATCAAATGATGACCCTCTGTATATACCTAAAACTAAAATTAACATAGAATATGACAGCAATATTACAACTAGATCTAAGGCAAAGAAACACGATAATAATACTTATCTATGTAAAGGAATTTCAGAAATAGATGTGCCACAGACCTACAGTGAAGCCATATCATCACCGAATGGAAAAATGTGGAAACAATCTATAATGGAGGAACTAAAAGCACATGAGAACAATGAAACATGGACCCTGGTGGAAAAACCCCCCGGAGTAAAGACAATTGGGTGCAGGTGGGTGTTTCGTATTAAAAATGATCCTTCTGGTATAATATACAAATCCAGACTTTGTGCTAAAGGGTGTTCCCAGCATTATCAGATAGATTACACCGAAACATTCTCTCCAACAGTGAGATATGACTCAGTGCGAATATTGCTCTCAGAAGCATGTCAATATGATCTAAAAATTGTACAATTTGATATTAAAACAGCTTTTCTCTATGGAGATATTAAAGAAAATATTTATATGAATCCTCCTGAAGGAATAGAATCTCCACCAAACTTTGTATGTAAATTGAACAGATCATTATATGGCTTAAAACAAGCCCCAAGGTGTTGGAATGATAAATTCAAATCCGTATTACATAAATTTGGTTTTGTTAATAGCCACTCTGATCAATGTGTGTTTACTGGTCATATAAACAAAATAAAAATATATCTCCTATTGTATGTGGATGATGGGTTGATAATATGTAAAGATGATGATGCTAATAACAAAGTTGTAGATAACCTTAAACAGTACTTTGAAATAAAAACCATGGAGCCTACAAATTATGTGGGATTACAGATAGAAAGATCAAATGGTAATATATTTATTCATCAGCAACAGTATATTGAAAGATTACTACAAAAATTTAATATGGTTAATGCAAATGGAAATAGTATTCCAATAGACCCCCACACCAAACTGGAGAAGAAAAATATAGTATCTGAAGTGAAAATACCATACAGAGAAGCAGTGGGTTCACTCATGCATCTTGCAATGGTAAGTAGACCAGATATTATGTTTGGAGTGAGCTTAGTAAGTCGTTATCTGGACTGTTATGATAGTACTCACTGGGCTGTTGTTAAGAAGATATTAAAGTACCTAAAAGAAACCAAAGATATGGGCATACTATATTCAAAAGTGAAGAATAATACTGTAGAGGGCTACAGTGACTCTGATTACGCAGCTGATAGTGACACAAGAAGATCTACAACTGGGTATGTGTTTACCAAAAATGCTGCAGCTATAACATGGGCAACTCAGCGACAGCAAAGCATAGCCCTGTCTACAACAGAAGCAGAATTCATGTCTGCATGTTCCGCTACAAAAGAGGCATTGTGGATCAAAAGACTATTACTTGATATTAGTGCATATAATCAAGACAGTATCAGTTTAAATATAGACAATCAAAGTGCAATATCAGTGATTAAAAATATGGACTTTCATAAAAGGTGTAAGCACATTGATGTTAAATATAAGTTTATTCAAGAAAAATGTCAAGAAAAAGAAATATGTGTAAAGTACCTATGTACTAAAGAACAGTGTGCAGATATGTTTACAAAGGCTCTTGCTCGTGTGAGATTTCAATATCTTAGAGATAAAATTGGTATAACCTTAAATAAGTAAATAAGTAGTTTCTTTCATCATTATAGTTAAATAACATATCAGCATACCAATTCATCTGTATGATTTGTTATATTTGTAAACTTCTATGTTAGTTATAAGATAAGAAGGCTTTAATTTGGTGGGTGTGTCAAATGTATTTAAATTTCCCGCCTTCTTACTAATGTTAAGTTGCAACAGTATGTACTCGCTCACTCTGTTCGCGCTCGTCTCTCTGGCTGTATCAATAAAGTAATATTATGCTCAAGTACTTACTCGTTTCATATATCTAAACATCATATAAATAAATATATTACTAAAATTGAATCCGGCTTCGCCCTCAGTTACGACTGTTGAGTATTGAATAAACAACACAAATATATATGACATGTGTTCTGCCTCACATCGCACTGAAAGAAAGTATGATTTGTATCTACACTAGGGATGGGAAGTTGCAACTAAGATAAAACATATTTATTGGAGTACTTTAAGCAAAATATTTTTTATTAAAACAGGGTAAACAAGAAGATGGACACAAAAAGGTTTTTTTTATTTGCTGCCTGACTGCTATTCAAGGTACGCCTTAATTTGTCATAGCAACCTATGCAACGCTTTCACTGACCACCTTTTTGAAGCACATGACCAGAACATTTGCCAGGAGGAAATCCTGAAATAAACATTTGCCTTCAGTCTCCATCAGTGTGAAGATATAAATGTTATGAATGTGTGCCTGTGTAAGGATAAAGAAGATTTTGTTGTAGTGAAATATTTAGGTCATGCTTAGTATGAAATCGGCAGCGAATATTTGGCTAGAGGTTATTTGAAAAAAAATCCCTTTATAGTTATTTATCGTGATTTGTCCCAACACTAAGCTAAAATGCGCTGTGCTCGCGACGCCCGCACCCCGCTCTGTACTTTTATGAGATCTGCCACTTTTGATGCGGATTAGACCTTCCTTCGCACTAAGCGGTAATTAGTTGTATTCAGTGCGTTTGGGGCCTATTTAACCTCATATTGTACTTAGTACGCCATCAGGCTAAGCTTCGTGAGAGAATCAGATATGTATATTTGTCTCTATTATACTCGTAGAAATGTTAACGTAACTGTCTCCCGGAGAGAGTGAAAAAACGCGATTTTGTCTGCCGCACCAGCGAGAAGTCACGCATGTACCAATTCGACCTCATAACGCAGTGAACGAGTTAAGCCTCGTCTCGCCGTTATGTTTACGTCCCAAATGGAATAGGTGGCGAATCTATTGCCGCACTGGGCACAAAGTCATCGATATTTATAACACATAGCTTCCGAAAACAATTTCGAAAAGTCATTAGTGTGAGCCAGGATTTGAACTCAGGAGTTCTTGGTTCAGAAGCGGGGAGCTCGACCATTGGTCCACCGAGACCTTTAGAAGTAATCAACCAATTTTAAACTGGGTAGGTACATGTATAGGTTCCATATGTAAGATGTATTACAAAATACGTTCGTCGTTCACACAAATTGAAGTTACTGGCGCACCAAATCAATTCTGAAATTGGTTTTACGTCAGGCACACAATGTACCTATCTACACACTCAAGTAACTGTAAACCAATCTAGAGTAGGTACGACAAGATTTGTCGTCTCGATAACGGTTTTACCACTGGAACTTCCGTTTGGAAAGTCTCGGACTCCAATCCCAGCTCTGATTGGCGAATTTTCAAAGAAAACTAACCATTTGGATTACGAAATTTATTAGATATTTATAAATTTAATGCCTAATTATTAATCTTTCGTGGATAAATATTTAAAATTTAAAAATTTTATTATTGTGATGGGAAGAATCTAAATATTAGTATCTAAAGTTTTTGGCACATGAGTTTGTTGGCCGATTCTTCTCATGACCGCCCCTACACTCGAATTCGTTGCTATTACGTTTGCGTGAACGTGTTCCACGAGACCTATGAAAATAAAGCTAATTTGAATTTAAATTGCATGACGAGTTACGAGTATAGTCCAAAGATCGGTAGCATGGATAAATTTTGAACTCGAAACCTCTAAATTAGAAGAGGAATGCTGACTCACTAGACTATGGATTTGATATATTATGTCTATTAATTTCACGTTTGACGGTTCGTACACAAAGTTGTCAGAACTCGCTTCAAGAAAACAAATCTACTGTGTCATCATTTCCGAAGTTTATATCAAAAATATTTTATCTATATACTTCTTTGACGGGTGGTAAAGTTTGTTTGTATATTTTTATTAAATAAACTCCGAAAATAATAGCATGATTCGGACAAATCTTTCAGCATTCAATATCGTCAATGTCGTGTTCATTTTCTTATCTGCTATTTGGAAAGTCTGCGTACTTACCAGAGACTCTACGGATATGTTATCAAGGTATTTGTTTGACTGAAAAATTGTGGCTGGTTATCGATCTCAAAGGATTAAATCTTCTTGACAGAACTATTCTAAGGCGTTACCGGTTATGGTGTTAAAAAAACATATTCTAGGGGAATTCATCGTATTCTTTTACCAGTAAAAAGCTGTAGTTCTTATAATTATATATAACGAAAAAACTTAAACTACTTTAACTACTAACTCTAACTACTTTACTAAAAAAAATCAACTTCTAAATCGTTCTCGTCTAATCGCGATGAGATCCGTAGGCCGTAGCTAAAGTAGGATATTGAGGAAAATATTAGTGAGTAATATCAGAGAGACTCAGCTCGTTTCCCGTAATCTTTGTTTTATTGGATAGAGAACCATCGAGCGTCACTAATGAAAAAAATAATTTTAAAAATTTATTACTGTATGTTATGGCCCACTGGAATTTGCCCCCTGATCTGTCAATGCTAGAGGCCTCTCCCATAGAACTCCATAACTCCCGCGCTTGTGCCAACGACTGCCTATATTTCTTAGTAGGTCATCAGCCCATTTAGTGTGTGGACGGCCCACGCTGCACAATATTGGATTGTGGTCGCTTCTGAAGAATATTTCTGTCCCAATTGGCATCGATTTTTTGACCCATATGGCCTGCCTACCTCCACTTCAGCGTCCTTACTTTACGGGCTCTATCAGTTACTCCTGTGCGTCTGCGGATTTAAAAATTTCCGATTCTATGTCGTACCACATAGTCTTACTTAAATTGATGAAACGTCGTTATGGGTACTCGACCTAGATAGGGAGGTACACCATCAAAATCACAATCTAGCTAGAGGCTAATAAGCAATATTAATTTAACTTAATCTACTAATTTGTTTAAAGTCACTAAGAAAAATGTCCAATGGATTTTCTAAGCGTCTATTAAGGTGAAGCACTTAATTCATGTGTTTTTTATTTAGGCCACTATCACTGTAACACTTTCACTAATAACATTACACTAACTCAAAGGGTTCGGTCCTTTTTAGTCTTCTCACTAGGTCGGTGACGTCGAGGAGTTGGATTGCCTCGACGTTGACGTGATGATGAAGTCTGCGTATTTGGTTATAATCTTATGGACGAGCTCGACTTAAAGGTCCCGATGGAGATTGTCGTTACTTATGTACCAGGGCGCATTCACTATATCCCTGAGAACTTCATTTTGGAACCGCTGTATTATTTGTACATTACTTTGTTTGGTGTACCAAACAAAGTAATGTACAAATAATAAATAATAATAATAATAATAATATGGGGCTGTAGCCCCAGAGCTGTATACCGTAAGTCCATACTGGCATCAGGACTTGCTTGTACAATAGTAGTTGGTTGTGCACTGACAGCGAGGAGTGTTTTCCAAGTAGCCAGTACATCTTTTTGTATCTTATTCCTAATTCTTAACGTTTTTTCTTGATATGAATTTTCCAACGTATCTTCGTCTCAAGTGTCATACCAAGATATTTGGCTGTGTTTGCGTAGGGTATTGGTTAGCCATTTATATATATTGGGTGGCCTCTTATTTGTAAAATCAATATGAACCAATTTGGATTCGTTGAGCTTAATTCGCCATGATTTTGTCCACTGATAAACACCGGCTATGGCTGTTTGGACTATTTCTACTGCTTCCTCGTGTCAGCGTAAGTTGCCATAGTAGTGTTTTCTGTCTGTCTGCAACATAATTTTTAAATGATGCATAAAATTAATAAGAACGCTGGGAGCAAGAGATTCATGATTTTAGGGATAAAGGTTCCACCTGTTAGAGTAATTTATTTCTTTCGTAGATGCAATATGTAAATTTCGTTTACATTTAACCGCCAGACCAAGTTGAATTCACAGATAGTGAGCACTGAGAAACCTTTGTGATGGAAATAGGACGCGAGAGTTTCCCGTTTGAACGTGGCCGGAAAAGAGCTTCCTTCATTTTACAGACAAAACGGCGTTTCATGTTTAAACATTTGTAACTTCTCTCTGTGAAGTTTTGTAGTTTAACTTTTTGCATGCATTGTCTGCTTAGTCATTTAACGTTACATAAATCAATTGACAATTATTTAGTAACGCATAAATATAAATATTTTAACATTTACGTATTACAATATTAGTCAACTCGTTACAGCTGTGGTTGTAACACATTTTTACGTCCCAAATAGAATAGATGGCGAACCCTAATGTCGTACAACAGATACGATGTCAATTATCTATATTCATGACACATGACTTCCAAAAAGTCATTGCTGTGAGCCCTGATTGGATTCCACGACTGTTTTGTATCAAAAGCGGGGTTCATTCTTAATAAGTACGTAGGCATAATCCAAATTTTATTCTTGATTTTCATCCTTAAAATAACACAAGTCTGAACAGGCGATGTCATAAAATGCTTGATATCTCATTAAGCTGTAGCAATTAAAGTCGATGTTGTAGTACCGGATTCCGTCACACGCAGATGTTACTGAGACGTAATCATTTCTTCATCCCTCTAATTAACGTAGGGGAAATTATATTTAATTTCAACTCACGAAAATCTACTAAAAGTAAGTGGAAGCAAATTTTTCTTATTATTTTTTTCATTGGATAGGGAAGCAAAGGATCTGACGTGTCAACTGATGGTAAGCAACTAATGCAGCCCATGGATACCTGCAACACAGATAGTGTTACAGTTACGTTAAAATGGGATAGGGAAGGCGTCGGAAGTGGGATGTGGAGGGGGAGGGGGAAGGGGTTAGACCTCCAGGAGGCCGTGGTATTTCGCTAGTTGAGGCGGTACGTTCATGCAGCGAACTCCGAGTCTCTACCATTGTAAAAAAGAAAAAAATGTAGATAAATGTAATGTAGATAAATAGCAGCTCTGATACATAATATATTATATAGTTTGACCTAGTTTACTCAACTATCTGATCTACTTTTATAATAAATCTTTCAACTATAAGTTATTAAGGAATGATATTTACTCCATATAGAAAATTTCTAACTTCTTTTCGCACCCTTATGGCGGGAAGTATCCGTGATAAATCTATACTTGATATATTAATACTTAACTTTCTCCGGAACTTGAAGCTATTTTTATACGGCATTATTTGATCTAGTAAGTTCAATATTTTTAACTGTTCTTTCTTATCGTTTCTGTTAAAGGATGATCAGTAATACACCGAATGTCTTGATGTCATATGACTTAATCAATATTTCATGTAGTCTCGTTAGTTTGGAGGTCGAACACCCAGCTGCCAAAACACAAAGTCGTGAGATCATATCCGGGCTTAAACCAATGACTTTTCGCTATTATTTTCGGAAGTTATGTGTGATAAATATAGACGACTGACAGCATTATGCTTGGTGTTTATTATTAGGTTTCCATCTATTTCATTTGGGATGTAAAAATTGGTGAAAAACGGCCTAACAGCAGCTGCAAACACTTTTGGGTAGGCAAAGGCGTGATCTTATAAACAAAGAAATGTTAAAGTACATCACATTATACTATTAAGTATGCTATTTACACAAGACGTAGAAAATCATGGCTGGACGGTGAAGTTCAACAAAAGAATCGTCAAATTACCAAGTCTCAAGCAAAGTTAAATAAATGGGATGCTCTTGGAGACTTAAATTTTTTAATTCGTTTCGTTCTTGTGAAGATGTTTTATTCTTTATTATAGATAATTGCATGCCTCTAGCTACATTACATTTAATAATATATGATTTAAATACCTATATTTAACATAACTTCACCCCTTTTTCTATCCGTAGGCAACGGCTACTAAACCCCAACTCGCTGTTATGTTTACGTCCAAAATTAAATCATATTGTATATGTGATGTTAGAAATAAAATCATAATTAAAAGTCTTAAAAAAGCTTATTATATTATTGTAACAAACTTCAGCCGTATTTTCGACGGAATAGAAACTGTTTTGAAAAGTAATTGCTGTTAGCCAGGATTCGAACCCGCGACTTGTAGATGAAGATTCGCGGTGATCGACCACTGGACCGCCGAGGCATTGACATTATTATTCTGATTTAATTTGCTTTTACAATATAGACAATAGTGTGTAACGAGTTTAGTTAATTTGTATTTATGTATATATTTACTACAAAAATCTATAAGTCGGAGCGTGAACTGCGACGTGAACACAGTGGCGCCATCTTGACAATATTCGTGACCTGCTTTTGGTTTCACAACTCATTATAATACGGGTAGTACGCTGTGATTAGCATGCAAGCGTGCCGATCACATGAGCCGAAAGATACTGAACAAGTATTAGAAAGCTGACTATTACAAGTGAAGGATTCGCAGTTGTGTGGAGACGCAGTTCTAGTGACTGCTGCGATGTGGACGGACTGCCATCTCAACGGGCCGAGCTGCTTGTCCTTCCACGTACTTGGAGTATGTCGTTGAGACCCGAATGTAGCTACCGGCTTCTTGACAATACTTTACAATAATAGTTCTGCTGATAGTGTCAGATTATTAGGAAGCCATACTAGGAGCACCCTGGTCAACCACCACTATAAGATTTAACACACTCTCATACTAGCTTAGCGTTTTGTTAAATAATAAAAAAAAATCACATAAATATCTTTATCAAATAAACATTCAAAAGACGATTCTGTAAAGGTATCTGCAAACATTGGTTCCCCGTATGTAGGTCATGAGCTTAGAAGAAAATATAAATCATGTGTCGAGGATTACTTGGATCAAGAAGGTCAGACCTTACAGGTTGATACGGTCTCCTGTAAATACATATATATCATGATGTCAGCTCACTCAATAGATGCCAGCGGGTGTTAAACGAAGGAAATAAATTATTGTTACAGCGTGAACTACTCGGTGATTAGTGGAATGTAATATAATGTTTTTGAAGGAATACACAACAACGTCCTCTAGTTTTCCGATGCTAAGAAACTAGACTTCTACTGCTCGTATTGAAATTATGGAAACTACATGACCCATTTCAATACATAAGTACCTATATATTTTTTGTGTCTTATAAAAATAGCTTTTTTATGTAAAAAAGAGGGCAAACGATCGTGCGGGTCACCTGATGGAAAGCGACTATAGCCTTCCATGGACATCCTTAACACCAGGGACGCAATCAGCGTTGCCAGCCTTTTAGTTAGCTTGTTTCTTGAAAGTCCCTTGGTCCTAACGGTCCGGAAATACCGTTGCCGGCAACTGGTTCCATGTGGGACCAGTGCGTGGCAAGAAGTCACGGCTGAAACGCACAGTCACTGATCGCCAACCATAAAGCCAATGCGTATGGTAGCACTGGCACGACGGGCGACAACGAAAATCAGCAAATGGTATAAGTCCGAACAACTCCTTAGACTACTCCCCGTGGTATAAGCGGTACACGATCTCTCCGCAACGCCAACGGACCAAGCCGATCGGTAAGAGCTTGGTTTTCAATAAGCTGAACCGCGCGGCGTTAGATGTGGTCAACTGGGAGGACCTGGTTCTGGGGTGCCCGGCCCCAAGATGAGAAAGGTATTCCACGTGAGGTTGCACTGTCGCTTATTATAGCTGCAAGCGATTGACCTGACGTAAAATACCATCCCGCTCTATTGAGTACACCAAGTTTTTGAGGCAATGGCCTTGCCTTCTAGATGACTGGACGTCAATCGACAAGTCGACACCAAGAATACCGATATTTTTTAAGGCGAGCGGAGTGTTTTCAAAACGGGGAGCAACGACAAAGATTGTCTTTTATGGTAAATGCGCAGAACTGTATCTTTTTAGAGCAGAATTGGACTAAGTTTAGTCGATCCCAATCCGAAAATTGTTGAAACAGAGTTTCGTTTTCAGACACAAATTTGTTGCGGTACACATCGATGTTTTCGCCAGAAATTCGCGGGTTAATTTATTCACAGTAACAAAAATAAAGACCTGTTCCTATAGAGTCCTCCCGCAACAGTCAATGTTAGTGTTTTCATATACTTCAGGAACCTTTAGGAGTCTTTCGGTAGAATTAGTGCGAATAATGAGAAAATGTTGGCAAAATATTGATATAAAACGTCTCGTTAGTTAAAATGACTCTGCCTTTATAACTTAGTTATTATTAGGACCGTTGTTAACGAACTTAAAGAAGCTGTTGATTCTAAATTAGCACCTAATTACCTGACTGCGTTAGAAGTATGGTTATGTTTCTCTAGACATTTTTCTTTTTAAAAATTCAATAAGTTCACTCGCAAATTACTAAAAGTTGTAAATGATTGTAATACATGAATTTAATATATGAATAATACGTAATGACATGTTTAAACAAATTAAGGTATGAAAAGCTAATACATTTTAGAAGTTATTGAGTAATAATAATAATATCTTGGACACAATACACACAGTGCCCTCTAGTTCCAAGCTAAGCAACTAAATGCTTGTGTTATGGATACTAGGTAACGGATAATAATACAAATATACTTTTTTTTGTAAACACATACTTATACTTATACATAGAAAAACACCCAGACGCCACACAAATATTCATGTTTGTCACAAATATTTGTGCTCGGTTGGGAATCGAACCCCTGACCTCATTGCTGCAGCCGTTAGCTTTACCAATGCTCCGCGAGGCCCTATTGAGTGAGTTAGTTATAATTGTTGCAATCGCATTTTTAACGTTTTCCTTCAGTACTTATTTCTTGACAGAACTCAAGAGGGTAATTGATTGCATTACACCAGCTTGAGCAACTTAACTGCAAGTCATTGGTATAGGAATGGACCGCGGAGTAAAGTTGGTGGCTGAAATTGGAAGTTAATGAGCAAAAATAAGAGTTCTCCGAATTCTGTTCAACTATTGACTTATTATCAAGTAAAATACATCCACATATCTTTACAAACTTTCATATTTAAGTAAGGTGCAAATATAGAGAATGTAAAATCGATTAAGAATATTCGTCGTCAAGAACCAAGTACTATTATCGATTGTCGGAGCCCAACTCTACAAATAGGATTTAACGCGCGCGATACTGAAGGCTATGTGTGTTTGCTTAGAATGACTGATACATATATGTGGGCGTTATTTATATAACGGATATACACACACATAAAAATCAATAATAATATGTTTATGTAAAAAAATATTTACATAAACATATTATTATTGATTACTGTGTGGCGCCGGCTTAGAATATCGCCACCCCATCTCTTCCCGTGGGTGTCGTAAAAGGCGACTAAGGGAAAAGGCTGAAAGAATGGGCAGCAGCATTCTCTCTCAACAAAATACAGCCTACTGCGATCGCCAACCCGCCTGCCAAGCGTGGCGATTATGGCAAAAACCCCCCGTGAGTGAACGGACCGACAGTTGTGGCGCTTTATGGTGGAGGCCTGTCCAGCAGTGGACCTCAAAAGGCTAATGATGATGATGAAAAAAATATTTAAAGGAGAAAAAAAACGCAAAATAAGGCTTCTCAGAGGTCAAAATAGATAAATCAGCAAGGTTATAACATTATAGTAAGCGACAAGCCGCCTATGATGGCGATACAAATCTGCAACATCAAGAGGATCACAGAGGCGTTGCCGTTCTTTAGGACGCGATTAAGAAGGAGGAGAAAAGGGGATACGAATAACTCTGTCACCGAACGAAACATCTAATGAGCCCTTCAAACAGTGGTAGAGCCAAGCAGTTCGCTGCATGAATGGGCCGGGTCGACCGGTGAAATACCACGACCTCTCAGAAGACCGACGTAAAGTGGCTCATGCCGCGTTTCGTTCGGTGAGAGAGGTACCTGGAGGCCCACCCCCCTTCCCCATCCTTTCCTATCCCCTATCCCTGAAAGGTCGGCAACGCAACAGTGTAACACTATATGTGTTGCTGGTGTCCATGGGCGGCGTTGGTTGCTTACCATCAGGTGACACGCCTGCTCGTTTGCCCTCCTATCCCATAAAAAAAAAGCCACTTTTCGTCGACCTTTTGAGAATCCGTGGAATTTCACTGTACGAGCTGACCTATTTATGTAGTAAATTGCGTGGCTTTTATGTTGACTACAATAATATTTATATTAGTAATACTATACATAGGTGTACCGGTATAAAATGAGCGTTTTTTTGTGAAAATAAAATATTAATTTTGATTAGATAAAAAAAAATATTCGAAATATTGTCCATCAGTTTCTACACATTTTGTCCACCTTTTTGGTAATTTGTGGATACCATGCCAATAGAAATGTTCTTCTTTTGAAGCAAAGCAATCAGACACCCAATTTTCCACTTCCGCGTAGGAATCGAACCGCTGCTCAGCCAATGCGTGTCCCATCGATGAAAATAAATAGTAATCGGAAGGAGCCAAGTCTGGTGAATACGGCGGGTGGGGTAGCAACTCCCAGCCAAGTACTTTGATTGTATCCTCAACCGATTTTGCTTTGTGTGCAGGTGCATTGTCGTGTAACAAAATTACTTTGCCGTGTCTTCTGGCCCATTCTGGTCGTTTTTCGATCAATGCGTTGTTCAAATCGATCATTTGTTGTTTGTAGCGACTAGTATTAACAGTTTCACCAGGTTTTAGGAGTTCATAATACACCACACCCTTCTGATCCCACCAAACACAGTGCATTGCCTTCTTCCCGAAACGATCTGGTTTTGCAGTCGATGCTGATGGTTGTCCCGGATTAACCATGATTTTTTCCGTTTAGGATTCTTAAAATAAATCCATTTTTCATCGCCAGTGACAATTCGATGCAAAACTGATTTTCTTTCGTGTCTTTGAAGCAAAATTTCACAAGTGTTTTTCCGGTTTTCCATTTGTCTTTCATTCAATTCATGTGGCACCCATTTTCCACACTTTTGAATTTTTCCCATAGCTTTCAAACGGCCTGAAATTGTTTGTTGTGCAACATTTAACATAGCTGCCATTTGCTTCTGACTCAAAGTATCATCTTCATCCAATATGGCTTGCAGTTTGGCGTCTTCGAATTTTTTTGGTGTTCTTCCACGTTCTTCATTTTTCACATCATAATCATTACATTTGAATCGTTGAAACCATCTCTTGCATGTTGCTTCTGATAGAGCATGATCACCATATGCTTCGACAAGCATTCGATGTGATTCTGCAGCATTTTTTTCAAATGGAAACAAAAAATTTATGCTTTCCGCAAATAATTACTTTTCGGCACAAAATTTGTCATTTTTAACACAATAAAAAAATATGATGTTGTTTGTTTACTAACTGTTAGGTTAATTGAATGTTTGACAGTTGTCATGGCAACCAAACAGGAAAAAAATAAGGCTTATTCACAACAAATAACCCCTACCAACACATTTGTATCTTAACGCTCATTTCATACCGGTACACCTGGTATATAATATAAAAACAAGATTATGAAATCTCTCTCTCTCTCAAGAAATAAGAAAATATAAATCAATCACCATTTATTTTTTTAAATGATCACTAAAATAATGACAATCACTCGATGTTCAATACTTATTGCTTAATCGATGAAATGAGGCTTAGTAGATTGTATCGAATAGTCATTATTGTAAACAACTGCCTACTCATTCATCCTCATACATCATTCGTTCAATAGCGGTAATCATTCAGTACACAATTAACTCAAATAATGCGATCCAATAATAAGGCTTCTCATCAAATACTGATCACCACCACGTGATCTGATCATCGAATTAAATTTGATTCATTTATAGAAAAAATGGTTCACCATTTCAAATTAATGTTAGTTTTTTAAACATGAATTTTCATAAGGGAATCATCAAGCCTTAAACTGTAGTATATATTTATATATCGCGGCTGTTATTTTAGGTGAGAGTTATGAGCTGTTTTGGTGTATATTATAGAACTTTATCAAACATGGGTCCTGTAGCGAAGTAATTTCATTAGGGAGTTAATAGACTCTCGCTCCACTGGCTATCAACAAACTAATAGTGAAATTTTATGACCATCCGCAGACAGTCGAAGGTTGGACTGATAAAAACATAAAAATGTTATATGAACGTATTGGGTTATGCTTTTTTATGGGATAGGAGGGCAAACGAGCAGGCGTGTCACCTAATGGTAAGCAACTAACGACGCCCATAGACACCAACAACACATATAGTGTTACTGATGCGTTGCCGACCTTTAGGGGATAGGGGATAGGGAAGGATGGGGGAGAGGGGTAGGCCTCCGGGTACTTCTCTCACCGGACAAAACGCGGCATGAGCCACTTTACGTCGATCTTCTGAGAGATCGTGGTATTTCACCGGTCGAGCCGGCCCATTCATGCAGCGAACTGCTTGGCTCTACCACTGTTAAGTTAACTACTACTTATGTTTATAAAAGTTTAATATACTTAGATCAGGTACTTATTACTGCCGTAACAAAAATGTTTAATTTATGTGTAATAAATAAAAATGAATGAATATTATTGATAAAATTAAGCTTCGGGTATTGAATTCATGTAGGTACGTTTTATATTTCATGTTTACACTAACTTAGTAGTTAAAAGCGTGAGAGTGAAGGTCCCGGGTTCTATCCTAAATATCATTGTAGTGCACGCCAATGATATTTAGGATAATTTTGTATAAGTGGTTTGATATAAGTAATTAGATATTTATGGTTTAACAATGACATAATTAAGGTCCACAAGAAATCCCGGTATTATGTTCTGGTTGCTCTTAACCCCCATCTGCCTGAATCAAAATGCGTAATACCAATTTCAGTACTGACTGAATGAAATTTACTTAAGACAAGGAAATGTTGCTTAACAAAGTTAAACAGAATTAAATACAAATTACGAACTCCGTTATTGTTGTCAAATCCACAAATCCCTTTTTAACGAAGTCATGAAGCGCATAATCCTGATTTGATTAAGATTATCCACGTAACGGAATCTCCGTCCAACGGATTATATCGAGATTATCGTGAAAATAGAATTGTAAGTACGTTTTCAAATATATGTATAACAGGCTATAATTAGATAAATTCTGGTACGATCCCCAGATATGAAATATGAGCTCATGACCACTGTGGCCAGTAGGTCTTCCGAGTAAAGCAGAACCCTTGCCCAAGCGTCGAATTTCATTTACAATTCAGTTGTGTTTATTTATTTTCAAGCCATATATCGAAAATAATCACACCATCTGCCAGACGTATCTTTTGATTTCGTAAAATAGATACTAATTACACCTTCGTAGGAAAGAAGATTGCTTAATATTGTTTCCTGTGCTGTAAAATTTAATAGAAGTAAGATTATCGGTTTGTTTCCGACCAATTTTTTTAGTATATTTTAATACCTCGAGCCTTAACCAATTTTTTCCAAAATGTTTTCTATTCGGTTAAAATGTTACCTCGGTTAATGTTGTTTCTAGTCCAACCAAGTGGACTGATGACCTATTTCAAGCATTAGGGAGTCGCTCGATGCAGGCGGCATAGAAAAAAAGAGTTAAGACATGCAACAAGCGGTCTACATTCTAGCAAAGGCTAATAACGATCTATATATGTCATAAACTTAGGTATTAATTCTCGCTGACAGCGTTGAAAATAATGTTGTAAGGAAGGAAGTCGAACTGAAAGCGAGTCGGTGTAAAAGTAAGAAAGGGCATGCTCGCACATGAAGAAAGAACGGATGATGCAAGATGGACTAAGCAGATTTACAATGTAAAAGTGGATGGATGTGGGAGTCGAGGACGGCCAGGCCAAGACACACATTCAGAGACAGACTCATAAAGGAAGGTGATGTTAAGAGCCTTTAAAAATTGACGCGCGTGCATAAAAAGGGTTATAAAAGTCAACGAAGCTAGTCAGGCTTGTAAGAATCGTACCTTATGGCGCTCTGTTCACTCTGCCTACCCCGCAAATGTATGAATATGAACTAATAAGGTAATGATCTAAAGTTTACTTCCAATACCGCTGTGTGCATTACTGAAATTGCAATGCACTGAACCCCAACCCGCTGGGACCAACAACATCGAAATGTTATTTTAATCATAATATTGTATTATACAAATAACACATAACATAACTTCACGCCTTTTGTTACCCGAAGGTGTAGGCAGCGGCCGTTAAGCCTCATCTCGCCGTTATCTTTACGTCCCAAATGGAATAGGTGGCGAACCTATTGCCATACCGGGCACAAAGTTTTCAGTCATCAATATATATCACACATAGCTTCCGAAAACAATTTCGAAAAGTCATTGGTGTGAGCCAGTGTCAGGAATCGAACCCGGACCTCTGGATCAGAAGCCGTGTGCTCGACCACTGGGCCACAGAGACTCAATTATTATACATATTACGTATTATACACGTGGGGTAGTTATAATGCATACACTCTTGCTCGCCTCCATACATCGAGGGTGGTAGACCTAACACTGAGTACACTTACAAACAGATGGCAGGCGGTCCACAAATATCCATTATTCTTCATGCAGGATACAATAGACCAACATCCAGGACTGCGATAATATTTTTCACACAGTCTCGCTTCTAATGTATGTGAAGCAGCAAAAGCTTGGATATGGGAAAATATTATTTATAGACAAGATTTAATCCCTCCATACTGATGGTATCGACCCATCTTTGGACAAAAGTTGATTTCATAATTAGGTAATAAGAATTAACTACGCTCATCATAATTGCGCTTAATAATTACTAAGCGCAATTATGATGAGCGTTTATTATAAAAATGTAGAAATAGAACAAATAAATTCTGTTGATAATTTCACTAATGACACTAAAATAAAAATGGACGAAAATGGTTTTTAATATAATAACTTTTTCGGAGATTAGTTGATGCTTGTTGCATATCGAATCTTTTTACGGGCTCCTTTATTCCACACGGATGACCAAGCCGACGGGACACAGCGATGATGACCACAGAGCCCTGTTAACGCGTCACTATAGTGAGGACATCCCCGATGTCACAGAAAGCGAGATTAGGGTGGCTCTCGGGCAACTCCAGAACAACAAGGCACCCGGTGATGACGGAATTACAACGGAGCTTCTAAAATCCGGCGGGACTCCCATCCTCAAGGAATTGGCAGGTCTTTTTAATTCCGTCATACACCATGGTATAACACCACAGGTTTGGAGCGGGAGTGGGGTGGTACTGTTCTTCAAAAAAGGTGATTAGACCTTACTGAAGAATTACAGACTCATCTCACTCCTGAGCCATATCTACAAGTTGTTCTCGAGGGTCGTCACGAATCGTCTCGCTGTAAGACTCGACGATTTCCAGCCTCCGGAGCAGGCTGGGTTTCGAAAAGGCTTTAGTACCGTGGACCACATCCATACTGTTCGGCAGATTGTACAGAAGGCCGAAGAGTACAATCAGCCGCTGTGTATGGCGTTCGTGGATTACGAAAAAGCCTTCGACTCCATCGAAACGTGGGCAGTTCTGGATGCATTGCAGCGATGTCGGTTTGACTGGCGTTATATCGAGGTGTTGAGATGCTTGTATGACACCGCCACCATGACTGTCCAGATACAGGACCAGGTGACGAACTCCATTGACCTGAATCGAGGTGTAAGGTAGGGAGATGTCATATCTCCCAAACTCTTCACCAACGCTCTGGAGGACGTCTTCAAGACACTGGATTGGACTGGACAGGGTATCAATGTGAATGGTGAGTACATCTTACATCTTCGGTTTGCCGACGACATCGTTGTAATAGCAGAGTCGCTGGAACAGGTAAGCGGAATGCTGCGCAGCCTAGACGAGTCCTCCCGGCGTGCTGGTTTGGGCATGAACTTGGACAAGACGAAGGTCATGTTCAATGAACATGTCGTGCCCGGACCGATAAGCGTCGAAGGGTCAGTTCTCGAAGTCGTAAACAAATATGTCTACCTTTTTTTTTTTTTTTTTTTTTTTTTCACTCCTTGTCGTCTGTCCGGAAGACCGCTATGGGTATTACGTCGGACAGACGGTGGTCTAGTTGCTAGTGATATGGCTCCCAGCGTTCTCATTTCTTTGCCTTGCCCACTCGTCATCCTCCCGTCTTTTCATGACCGTCCTTAGGTAAATGTATGAATATGAACGTACCCCGATGATATGATATGATAGTACCCCGCAAATGTATGAATATGAACTAATAAGGTAATGATCTAAAGTTTACTTCCAATACCGCTGTGTGCATTACTGAAATTGCAATGCACTGAACCCCAACCCGCTGGGACCAACAACATCGAAATGTTATTTTAATCATAATATTGTATTATACAAATAACACATAACATAACTTCACGCCTTTTGTTACCCGAAGGTGTAGGCAGCGGCCGTTAAGCCTCATCTCGCCGTTATCTTTACGTCCCAAATGGAATAGGTGGCGAACCTATTGCCATACCGGGCACAAAGTTTTCAGTCATCAATATATATCACACATAGCTTCCGAAAACAATTTCGAAAAGTCATTGGTGTGAGCCAGTGTCAGGAATCGAACCCGGACCTCTGGATCAGAAGCCGTGTGCTCGACCACTGGGCCACAGAGACTCAATTATTATACATATTACGTATTATACACGTGGGGTAGTTATAATGCATACACTCTTGCTCGCCTCCATACATCGAGGGTGGTAGACCTAACACTGAGTACACTTACAAACAGATGGCAGGCGGTCCACAAATATCCATTATTCTTCATGCAGGATACAATAGACCAACATCCAGGACTGCGATAATATTTTTCACACAGTCTCGCTTCTAATGTATGTGAAGCAGCAAAAGCTTGGATATGGGAAAATATTATTTATAGACAAGATTTAATCCCTCCATACTGATGGTATCGACCCATCTTTGGACAAAAGTTGATTTCATAATTAGGTAATAAGAATTAACTACGCTCATCATAATTGCGCTTAATAATTACTAAGCGCAATTATGATGAGCGTTTATTATAAAAATGTAGAAATAGAACAAATAAATTCTGTTGATAATTTCACTAATGACACTAAAATAAAAATGGACGAAAATGGTTTTTAATATAATAACTTTTTCGGAGATTAGTTGATGCTTGTTGCATATCGAATCTTTTTACGGGCTCCTTTATTCCACACGGATGACCAAGCCGACGGGACACAGCGATGATGACCACAGAGCCCTGTTAACGCGTCACTATAGTGAGGACATCCCCGATGTCACAGAAAGCGAGATTAGGGTGGCTCTCGGGCAACTCCAGAACAACAAGGCACCCGGTGATGACGGAATTACAACGGAGCTTCTAAAATCCGGCGGGACTCCCATCCTCAAGGAATTGGCAGGTCTTTTTAATTCCGTCATACACCATGGTATAACACCACAGGTTTGGAGCGGGAGTGGGGTGGTACTGTTCTTCAAAAAAGGTGATTAGACCTTACTGAAGAATTACAGACTCATCTCACTCCTGAGCCATATCTACAAGTTGTTCTCGAGGGTCGTCACGAATCGTCTCGCTGTAAGACTCGACGATTTCCAGCCTCCGGAGCAGGCTGGGTTTCGAAAAGGCTTTAGTACCGTGGACCACATCCATACTGTTCGGCAGATTGTACAGAAGGCCGAAGAGTACAATCAGCCGCTGTGTATGGCGTTCGTGGATTACGAAAAAGCCTTCGACTCCATCGAAACGTGGGCAGTTCTGGATGCATTGCAGCGATGTCGGTTTGACTGGCGTTATATCGAGGTGTTGAGATGCTTGTATGACACCGCCACCATGACTGTCCAGATACAGGACCAGGTGACGAACTCCATTGACCTGAATCGAGGTGTAAGGTAGGGAGATGTCATATCTCCCAAACTCTTCACCAACGCTCTGGAGGACGTCTTCAAGACACTGGATTGGACTGGACAGGGTATCAATGTGAATGGTGAGTACATCTTACATCTTCGGTTTGCCGACGACATCGTTGTAATAGCAGAGTCGCTGGAACAGGTAAGCGGAATGCTGCGCAGCCTAGACGAGTCCTCCCGGCGTGCTGGTTTGGGCATGAACTTGGACAAGACGAAGGTCATGTTCAATGAACATGTCGTGCCCGGACCGATAAGCGTCGAAGGGTCAGTTCTCGAAGTCGTAAACAAATATGTCTACCTTTTTTTTTTTTTTTTTTTTTTTTTCACTCCTTGTCGTCTGTCCGGAAGACCGCTATGGGTATTACGTCGGACAGACGGTGGTCTAGTTGCTAGTGATATGGCTCCCAGCGTTCTCATTTCTTTGCCTTGCCCACTCGTCATCCTCCCGTCTTTTCATGACCGTCCTTAGGTAAATGTATGAATATGAACGTACCCCGATGATATGATATGATAGTACCCCGCAAATGTATGAATATGAACTAATAAGGTAATGATCTAAAGTTTACTTCCAATACCGCTGTGTGCATTACTGAAATTGCAATGCACTGAACCCCAACCCGCTGGGACCAACAACATCGAAATGTTATTTTAATCATAATATTGTATTATACAAATAACACATAACATAACTTCACGCCTTTTGTTACCCGAAGGTGTAGGCAGCGGCCGTTAAGCCTCATCTCGCCGTTATCTTTACGTCCCAAATGGAATAGGTGGCGAACCTATTGCCATACCGGGCACAAAGTTTTCAGTCATCAATATATATCACACATAGCTTCCGAAAACAATTTCGAAAAGTCATTGGTGTGAGCCAGTGTCAGGAATCGAACCCGGACCTCTGGATCAGAAGCCGTGTGCTCGACCACTGGGCCACAGAGACTCAATTATTATACATATTACGTATTATACACGTGGGGTAGTTATAATGCATACACTCTTGCTCGCCTCCATACATCGAGGGTGGTAGACCTAACACTGAGTACACTTACAAACAGATGGCAGGCGGTCCACAAATATCCATTATTCTTCATGCAGGATACAATAGACCAACATCCAGGACTGCGATAATATTTTTCACACAGTCTCGCTTCTAATGTATGTGAAGCAGCAAAAGCTTGGATATGGGAAAATATTATTTATAGACAAGATTTAATCCCTCCATACTGATGGTATCGACCCATCTTTGGACAAAAGTTGATTTCATAATTAGGTAATAAGAATTAACTACGCTCATCATAATTGCGCTTAATAATTACTAAGCGCAATTATGATGAGCGTTTATTATAAAAATGTAGAAATAGAACAAATAAATTCTGTTGATAATTTCACTAATGACACTAAAATAAAAATGGACGAAAATGGTTTTTAATATAATAACTTTTTCGGAGATTAGTTGATGCTTGTTGCATATCGAATCTTTTTACGGGCTCCTTTATTCCACACGGATGACCAAGCCGACGGGACACAGCGATGATGACCACAGAGCCCTGTTAACGCGTCACTATAGTGAGGACATCCCCGATGTCACAGAAAGCGAGATTAGGGTGGCTCTCGGGCAACTCCAGAACAACAAGGCACCCGGTGATGACGGAATTACAACGGAGCTTCTAAAATCCGGCGGGACTCCCATCCTCAAGGAATTGGCAGGTCTTTTTAATTCCGTCATACACCATGGTATAACACCACAGGTTTGGAGCGGGAGTGGGGTGGTACTGTTCTTCAAAAAAGGTGATTAGACCTTACTGAAGAATTACAGACTCATCTCACTCCTGAGCCATATCTACAAGTTGTTCTCGAGGGTCGTCACGAATCGTCTCGCTGTAAGACTCGACCATTTCCAGCCTCCGGAGCAGGCTGGGTTTCGAAAAGGCTTTAGTACCGTGGACCACATCCATACTGTTCGGCAGATTGTACAGAAGGCCGAAGAGTACAATCAGCCGCTGTGTATGGCGTTCGTGGATTACGAAAAAGCCTTCGACTCCATCGAAACGTGGGCAGTTCTGGATGCATTGCAGCGATGTCGGTTTGACTGGCGTTATATCGAGGTGTTGAGATGCTTGTATGACACCGCCACCATGACTGTCCAGATACAGGACCAGGTGACGAACTCCATTGACCTGAATCGAGGTGTAAGGTAGGGAGATGTCATATCTCCCAAACTCTTCACCAACGCTCTGGAGGACGTCTTCAAGACACTGGATTGGACTGGACAGGGTATCAATGTGAATGGTGAGTACATCTTACATCTTCGGTTTGCCGACGACATCGTTGTAATAGCAGAGTCGCTGGAACAGGTAAGCGGAATGCTGCGCAGCCTAGACGAGTCCTCCCGGCGTGCTGGTTTGGGCATGAACTTGGACAAGACGAAGGTCATGTTCAATGAACATGTCGTGCCCGGACCGATAAGCGTCGAAGGGTCAGTTCTCGAAGTCGTAAACAAATATGTCTACCTTTTTTTTTTTTTTTTTTTTTTTTTCACTCCTTGTCGTCTGTCCGGAAGACCGCTATGGGTATTACGTCGGACAGACGGTGGTCTAGTTGCTAGTGATATGGCTCCCAGCGTTCTCATTTCTTTGCCTTGCCCACTCGTCATCCTCCCGTCTTTTCATGACCGTCCTTAGGTAAATGTATGAATATGAACGTACCCCGATGATATGATATGATAGTACCCCGCAAATGTATGAATATGAACTAATAAGGTAATGATCTAAAGTTTACTTCCAATACCGCTGTGTGCATTACTGAAATTGCAATGCACTGAACCCCAACCCGCTGGGACCAACAACATCGAAATGTTATTTTAATCATAATATTGTATTATACAAATAACACATAACATAACTTCACGCCTTTTGTTACCCGAAGGTGTAGGCAGCGGCCGTTAAGCCTCATCTCGCCGTTATCTTTACGTCCCAAATGGAATAGGTGGCGAACCTATTGCCATACCGGGCACAAAGTTTTCAGTCATCAATATATATCACACATAGCTTCCGAAAACAATTTCGAAAAGTCATTGGTGTGAGCCAGTGTCAGGAATCGAACCCGGACCTCTGGATCAGAAGCCGTGTGCTCGACCACTGGGCCACAGAGACTCAATTATTATACATATTACGTATTATACACGTGGGGTAGTTATAATGCATACACTCTTGCTCGCCTCCATACATCGAGGGTGGTAGACCTAACACTGAGTACACTTACAAACAGATGGCAGGCGGTCCACAAATATCCATTATTCTTCATGCAGGATACAATAGACCAGTGGTTCTCAAACTTTTTAAATGACGGAACCCTTTTGGGAAGCAAAATACTTGATGGAACCCTACAATAAAACAATTATTTTTATAAGTGTATTCTTTATTAATCAGCATAATAAAAGTACAATGTATCAGTTACTAATTATTGTTTACTTCACCACTTGGTAAGGACAATAATAGAAAACATTAAAAAAGAAAAATTCTAACTAGTGGGAGGTATGAAACTGTTTTTTATTTTTCATCAATTGCTTGATATCAGGTTTGATGGAAGAAAGTTGGAGTCTCATATCAGCTTCGGCGTCCAGTCTATTGCGATATTTTGTTTTCGTGGCTGCGTAGGTAGAGAATCCTGTTTCGCACAAATATGTAGTTGGGAACGGGAGAAGAATATCCAGAGCCATTTGGCCAAGCATTGCATATTCATCTTGGATTCTGCACCAAAAATCATTAAGAGGCGTCGTTTTGAACAATGACTCCATACTTGTGTCTGATGACATTTCTAAAAGAGATTCATATATCTCATTTGACATGTTTTCAGGCTTTTCCAAGTTGGGTAAAAAAGGATTATGAATCCAGGAGTTCACTTTAATTTTTGTATTGTGTTCTTCGGGAAAATACTTTTCAAAAGATGCGCGCATCGAACTGAGATATTGGACCAATTCTTCAAACACATTATCTTCAAACATTTCTGAGTCGTTTTCGCTAACAAACTCACTGAGTAACGTAAAACTTTCTATTTCTTTCTTACCAATGCAAATGATCCAAAAATCTAATTATCTTTTAAAAGCAGTTATTTTATTATAGGCCTGAAACACTGTTGTCTGTTTACCTTGCAACGATAAATTTAATTCGTTAAGTTTTTGAAAGATATCCGCCATAAAAGACAATCGGAACAACCAAGTTTTATCATACAAACGGTCCTTCAAATTAAAAGAAGTATCTGCTGAAAAAAACATTTGTAACTCGGCTCTAAGTTCAAATAGCCTTGTTAAAGTTTTTCCCCGAGACAGCCATCGCACTTCTGTATGGAGCAGCAGTGTTTTATGTTTGCTGCCATAATCTTCACACAATAATGAGAACAATCGGGATTGTAGTGGTCGTGATTTGATAAAATTAATTATTTTTACCGCTTCATCCATAACTAATTTTAGATTAGACGGCATTTGCTTCATCGCAAGTGCTTGTCTACGCAGAATACAATGACTGGAACTACAATTAGGCGCTTTATTTTTCATTCGTGACACTGCTCCTGCTGTTTTACCTGTCATCGCCTTGGCCCCATCTGTACAAATGTCAATGCAATTGTTCCAACTGAGATTATGTTCTTCAAAAAATATATTTATTGAAGTGTAACTTCTAATGTCTCGTGCAACCGTTTAACGCTTTTAACGCCCTCTTGCGGCCACTTAACATATTATATAATAATAAAAAGGCCGAATTTGAACCAGTGTATATATAAATCCAGGAAGAGAATTGCTTAAGCCCAATTTTTATCTGAACATAGACATCTAGTAGCTAGTGGTGGCACTATACCACTCATTTAATACTTATAAAGCATAATAATTGGTTTCATTCAACGCGCTAATCTCAGAAACCGTTGGTTCTATTTTAAATATTCTTTCAGTGGTGGATAGTCCATTTATAGAGGAAGGATTTAGGTTATATTATATTTTCTAAACAATTAGAGATCTTTACTAAAAGTCCGATAATGTAACCCAAAGTGTAAAAAAAATCACCTAAAAAAATGTTTACATTGTGTACGCTGCAAAAAGTATTGATTGTAGAGCAAAAAAATGTACTACAACTTTGCAGAATATATAGTTGTCCACAGAAATGGTCGCGACACCGTGTGTCTAACTATTGTAGTTATCTCACAATAAGTGTTTATTTAATTTTTTTAAATAATTTGAATGATGATGTTTTAAAAGCCCTTTATTTTGTACTTTGGTGTTAATTCTGATTAAAATAAATTATTTACAATTCAAGATAAATTCAATAGCTTCCTGGAACTTTTTGAATTATTTAATTCGGACATTTCATTCAAAAGACATCGCAATATCCACGATATAAGTATTCGATTTTTAGGCAAATATGTATTGCGCGCAAATATAGTAACATAACTTCACGCCTTTTCTTCCCGAAGGTCTAGGCAGTGGCTTTTAAGTCTCCACTCGCCCTTATGTTTACGTCCCAAATGGAATAGGTGGCCATACCGGGCAAACGAGTGCAAACGAGTGCAAACGAGCAAGCGCGTCACCTGATGGTAAGTGACCAGCGCCGCCCATGGACACCTGCAACACATATACAGTTGCGTTGCCGGCCTTTAAGGAAATAGGAATAGGAAAGTATGGAAAAGGGGGATGCACCTCCGGATACCTCTCTCCCCGAACGAAACGCGGCATGAGCCACTTTACGTCGATCTTCCGAGAGGTCGTGGTATTTCACCGGTAGAGCCGGATATTCATGCAGCGAACTGCTTGGCTCCACCACTACCATTCAATTTGTTAAGCTTGAATTTCATTACTACACAGACATCAGTTTAGGTTTAGGTACTGTAATTGATTTTTAAAATCAATCATAGTACCCTCCACCCGCCACTAGATGTATGGAGGTACCATAATTGACACTTGAAACGCGGCCTTTAGTGTGAACTACATTCCTTTAAAACTGTATTTGATTGAACGTATTTTTTTTATTTCTAAAATCCATTGAAGAAATAAATACCTAACATTTATAATTAAATGTTGTAGAACTGATTTTTTTAATATTTTACCAAAACTACAGGTTCTTAAATACTTATATTAACTCCATGGAGTGAAACCATAGCGCGATTTAAAATTGACGAATAGTGACCTCTATGGCCGAGTTGAATAAAACATTATAATATAATAAACTTTAATCAAGACATGATACACATTTATAGTGATGGTTAAGTAACCTTATAAAAAACTTTTATATAATAATCTGTTAATGATCCTCGGTTCAAATAATTTTCATCAGTATGATGCATTCTTATACACAAATTTAAATAAAATATTAGATAGGAACTTAATTGCCATTTCTTATAATCAGTCCCATTTTTAATATATTAGTAATAAGTATTAATAGTCTCGGTGGTCCAGTTAAGTACTCGAGCTCTCTGATTCTGGAGTCCTGGGATTGATTCCGGGCTCACATCAATGATTTCTCGGATTTTTTTGGTATCTTACTATAGTTAATTTTTGGTATTTTTTATGGGATAAAAGGCAAACCTAAGGGAGTAGGATATGAAAGGATGGGGAAGGAGAGTAGGCTTCCGGGTACCTCTCTCACCGATGGAAACGCGGCATGAGCCAGTTTACGTCAATCTTCTGAGAGGTCGTGGTATTTCACCTGTCGAACCGGCCTATTCATGCAGTGATAATTTTTCTCTATTTCTGAATCAATTTCTAACCTTCTTTTTATTTTCCTTTCTACAACACCAAGTTACACTTCCAACGCGCGGCGGGACTCCACGCATTTTTTTTTATTAAAAATTTCTTCCCCGGTAGTGTTTGTAAGCAGCGATGAACACATAAGCATGTCTTCTTCAAAAGAACTTTTATATGGATATCTAACAATAACCAGCAGGATAGCCAAACCAGCGACATCAGTCGACTCGTCCATTTGCAAAGCGAATCGTGTATTTTGTAGACGTGTAACTAGTTCTTGTTTGACGTAGCTTGCCAGATCATGGATTCGTCGTGAAACAGTATCGTTTGATAGCGGAACAGTAGAAAGATGCTTTGCAGATTTTTCATCAAGCATACATTTTGTTATGTCTAATACACATGGTTTTATTAATTTCTCAGCGATAGTGTGCGCTTCACCTGCTTGTGCAATGCGATAGCTAACTAAATATGATGCCTCCGTGGCCTTTTCGTTGGTAGTTTGTGTTACATGCATCATATTTTTTTGACTTTCTAATAACTGATCTTTTTTGCGAACAAAAAATTCTTTATTCTTGTCTTTAGTCTCGGGGTGTACGGTTTCTAAATGTC